>CP139508.1:414468567-415075121 GCA_021014915.2 Artemisia tridentata subsp. tridentata | reverse complement strand
ACATAATGAGCTTTGATGATTGATGATGTACCCTCCGAACGGGTCGAAGGACACCCCTTAGAGCCTGTACGAAGCCTTCTCCTCGAAGGTCCAGGTCAAACTCCTAACATCTTAATTGGCGTAAAACCATTCATCTATGAAGTGGTTACCAGTTGGGAAGCCGCCAATCGAAACCTTAAGCCCTTCGGGGTACCTCCTTCGAGGATACTTGAAAGGAGAACTATCTTAACCTGGTCATACTCACGTCCCCTTTTTCCTTGAGCTTTCCCGCCAAGAAAGAGATCGTGGGTCACAAAGCCCTAGCAATTACCACAAATCATAGGACGCCCCCATGATCTCTGAATTATGTGCAAGAGCTCTCTAAGGCCTATTTCCTCCCTTATAAATAGCTTAGACGGGCTGAGAACCATGGTATGCAAACTTGACTCTCTCATTTCACTACCAACTTATCATATCACATACTTACTCGCACGCCGGAGGTGGTTCGCAGGGTCCAACCCCTGCGCAATCACTTAACGTAGTGTCTTAGTATTTCTTATTTCAAGTTAAAGACAAGCTTGGCGCAACCTCAACACCCTTATATCCTTTGATCATCATCGAAGGCCTGGTCGTGCAATTTATTGTACAATCAGTGGCGCCATCCGTGGGACCGCTACAATTGGTCTCGTTATTTCCAAGCTTATAACCAACCAACTACATTCTCTATATATCCGGCATGGATCAAGGGAGAGAAGTTACTCCCCCACCGGGTTTCTCGATCTTGGCGCCAATACCAGTCAATGACTCTAATAACCTCCCCCCAATTACCGCTTCCACGTTCATAACACGATCTCACCCAGAAGTAACACATAACCATCGTGCTTCGACATCAGCCAATCCGGAACCTGTCATTAGCCCAGCCTTCGTTGAAGCTAACTACGAAGCGTTGGAATCTCTCTTAAGGGCGCGCAAAAGACAAGTTCAGAATGCTGAAATACGCAGGGAGTTGGAATACTTAAGTGACAATTATGATGAAAAGATGAAAATGGAACCTAGGCCTCTGACACAGGGAACAACGCACTCGACCCTAAGGATAGGGTCACCAGTTGGTCGAAGGCCAGGAATAAGGTCTGTTGGGTTCGAAGGAGTCTCGGAGCGGGCTCCGACCAGGAGAGAAGGGGCGGTAACCGAAGGTTAGAATGGGAGAAGTCAGCGAAAGGAGGAAACGGAGGTGAATCTTCCTCCGTTGTTAGCAGCTCATCTTGGAAGGACTGAAACAGGGGTTCCGTTGCAGCCTTCTCACGCATCAGGCGTAGAAGGCAATCCACCTCCGATTAATATGGGAGGAAACCTTCCTCCCAATGGTATGTACCCTCATTCCAAACTCAGTCTTATCCTCAGGGTTTGTATCCCTTAGTAGCTCAACAGTCCAACAACCAGGGCCTCCCTCAACATTATGGGAACATACCCTTCGGACATCCTACGGTGTACCCTCCGTACGCCATGGGAAATGGCTATCCTTTCGGCATGAACGCATCTTACCAATCCTACCCTAGCCAAACTTCTATGGGAGTACCCCCAAATCATAATCTAGACAATACTGTCCCTATGTATGCACCACCTTATAATTGCCTATATTCGGACCCTATGGGTTTGGCTACACCCTTCGTTAGGTGGATAGAAGACTACCCATTGCCTGATGGGTTAAAAATGCCTGCACGCATTGGTACTTATGATGGGAAGGGGGATCCGGATAATTTCCTACATTTGTTCGAAGGGGCCATTAAGATGCAAAAGTGGGTCATGCCTATAGCCTGTCACATGTTTACATACACCCTACGGGATTCTGCCCGTATTTGGTGGAATGGACAAAAGCCTGGCAGCATTGTCAACCTTGATGATCTAAAGGCTAAGTTCCGATCACACTTCAGTCAGCAAAAGAAGTTTACAAGGACCCATCTGACGGTGCACAACATTAAACAAAAGGAGAATGAAAGCACAAGGGCTTTCGTCACAAGGTACACCGATGAAACTCTTCAGATCTTGGGTCTACATGAAGATCAGTGCATCTCTGGCTTCGTACACGGCCTACGAAATAGAAGCTTAGTGGAATTCTTGTCCACCGACCTTCCGACAACTTACAAGGGGTTAATGGAGAAGACATATACTTGGATTGAAGCAAAGGAAGTATCTACTAATGGTGCTCTGATCGACAGAGAAAACCACAGCAAGTTCTCAAAGCACTCTGCGTGGGAAGGATCAATGAACAAGAACAAGAGCAGGGACAGGTTCTCTCCGTACAACAAAGGTCCTAACCACGGTTTTCTAGGAATCCTGACTAAATCTTCGAAGGAAATACTCGCAACGGAGAGGGCTGCTAAGGCTTTCGAACCACCCCCTCGCATGACAAGTAAGGGAAAAAACAGAGATAAAACTAAGTATTGTCACTTCCACGAAGATTATGGTTATGATACGAACAGTTGCAGAGAACTAAAGAAGCAGATAGAAGAAGCTGTAAAGTTCGGGCAATTGGCACATTTGGTGAAGGGCATAAAGAAGGGCAAGTAAAAGATCTCCGACACTCAGTTGGCTAAGGACACCACTCCTCCCGAAGCCCCAATACTCACGGTTCATTGGAACGAAGCCAACCTAAAAAGAAAAGTGACGGGGAAGGAAATAAACGAGGTAGGGGAAGTGACGTTTCCTTCCATCATAGGACAAGTCCATTCGAACGACCCGGTGGTCATCAAAGTCCTAATTTCCAACAGGGAAGTGAATAGAGCCTACATGGACTGCGGAAGCTCCTGCGAGATCATATATGAGCACCGTTTTCGTCCGTTTTCATCCGTTTTCTTTTGTTTTCGTCCATTTTCATATGTTTTTGTCCGTTTTCATATGTGTTTTTATGCTTTCATATATTTTTGTCCGTTTTCATACGTATTCGTTCGTTTTCTTACGTTTTCGTCCGTTTTCATACGTTTTTGAATATCACAATTGATATTCAGAATATCACTTGTGATTTTCTAAATATCACTTGTGATTTTCATGTTACAAAACATTAGTTGAAAATCACTTGTGATATTCAAAAAATCACTTGTGATATTTAGAATATCACTTGTGATATTTTGAATATCACAGAATATCACTTATGATATTCAGAATATCATTTGTGGTACTCAGAATATCACTTGTGATATTCAGAAAATCACAGAATATGACATGTGATATTCTGAAAATCACCTGTGATATTCAGAATATCACCTGTGATGATATTCTAAATATCACAGAGTATCACTTGTGATATTCAGGTTATCACTTGTGATATTCTGAATATCACAGAATATCACTTGTTATATTCAGAAACGTATGAAAACGTCTGAAAACGGCCAAAAATATTTAAAAATGGACGAAAACGAATGAAAACGGATAGATATGTATAAAAATAGACGAAAACGTATGAAATCGTAAAAACACGTATAAAAAGGGATGAAAACGGATGAAAACTGTATGAAAACGAACGAAAACGTAAGATAACGGACGAAAACGTACGAAAATGGACGAAAGTGTAAGAAAACGGATGAAAACGTAAGAACACGGACGAATATGTATGAAAATGGAAAAAAACGTTTTAAAGCGTAAAAACACATCTGAAAACGTATGAAAAATGGACGAAAACGAAAGAAAACGGATGAAAACATATTAAAAACGAAAACGGACGAAAACGTATGAAAGCAAACAAAAACGTAAGAAAACTGATGAAAACGGACGTAAACGGGCGAAAACGGACAAAAACAGACGAAAACGAACAAAAATGTGTGAAAACAGACGAAAACGGGCGAAAACGTATGAAAACGGGCGAAAACGAACAAAAACATATGAAAACGGACGAAAATGTATGAAAACAGACGAAAACGTATGAAAGCAGAAAAAAAAACGTGAACTAAAAAAAAGTGAATTAAAAAAAATTAAATAAAACGTGAATTAGAAAAAAGACAAAAAAAAAAAAAAAAAAAAAGAATAATAAGAAAGACAAAAAGACAAAGAAAAAGGGAAAAAAAAACATGGATTTAGGTTTCCATATTTAATCTTAGGTTAATCCCCATCATTAGATAAAACTAGATGAATGGTGTATATTTGTCTCTTATATAATTAGTAAGCACCAAAATAAGAGTCTGCAAAATAAAGTGACTCAATATAATATATACATAATTTTTATGACATTTATCGTTACGAATGATAATGATTGGATGATAATTTCAAAATAGTTTTGAGACAATCTCTAAAAAACCGGCTGTATAACCGACCACTTGACTGAAATTGGCTAATTCAGTTTCTTGCAACAAACTGTAATAGTAAAAACGACCTTTTAACCACAACTCCTAATACCGTCAGAGGCGGACATAGAGTGTTAGAATGGGGGTCACTTGCCCTCCACGACTCGCCGAAAAAGTTAAGATTTTAGTGTAAAAAATTTTTTTTTGGACCTTTTTATTAAAGTGCACCCCTCCAAAAAATCAAATTGCCCCCCACCTTGAAGCCAAAAATATAAAAACCTTAGTTTTTAGTGTAAAAAAAAAAAATTATGACATTTTTATTAACATGCATCACGAATTTTATCAAAAAAAATTTTTTTGCCCCCCGTCTTGGAAAATCCTGGGTCCGCCTCTGAATACCGTCATTAATTTAGCAAAACCTTACTGTTTTTAACAGATACTACATGATGAGCAACAAAGTATCGTACAAGTACACGATCTGACCTACTGTATCTAGAAAGTAGAGACTACAAAGTTATCACATGTTGAAGTTTTTGTGGTACAAAAGGAAAACTATTTTTGAGGCAGACAAAATACGTGGACCACATAATCCATAGTTTGCATGCATGGATAGGAAGGTTGTGACGTGTGAGTGATATTTTGTGTCCATGAAGCACCAACTTTCACAAAAGCAGGCAGTCGGTTCCATGGACCACCAACTGGTCCTGACCACCTTTAATGTTGCTCAAATTTATTTCTAGCTTGCTGTTATTGAAAATTCAAAATACTGCCAATATCAGATTTGTTCAAATGAAAATTGCTTTATAATTGTATCAAGTGAATTGAAGTGTAAGAATTTTGTTACAGTTAATTCGATACAAGTTTCTGTTTGAATAAACTGAATAGCGATAAGTTGATTTTCATTGAAAGCGAGCTAGCTAGAGATGATATATATTATCCAATAATGTAACATTAAAGGTAATAATTTATATAGGTTTCTAAGCTTGCATAATTATTAATTTATAAACTTTTTGATATTATAAACTTTGTTCACTATGTATAAACTTTTTACAACTTTTTAAATGATTCACAATAACATATACATTAAATTATAAAGAGTTTCAAAAATATATATACCTATTAATGACACATATACACGAAACAAAAAATCACATTAGTTAAAACGAAAGATAAAGTTTTCTATACGTTTTAGACTTTTGATGAAGTTACGACTGTTGTGGAATTAGTGTCTCGTTCGGACGATGTTTGCTAAGTTTTTCTATTTAATAATGTTTCTTTTTTGTGTATACTCACAGAAAAGTGACCCCAATAAAATTAACGTAAATAACAACAAAGTTAAGTAATCTAGCTCTTAATAATCAATGTTTAGAGCTTGTTTGTTAAATTCTTTTATTAAATCATGTTTAATTAAGAGATATTTAATATTTTTAGTTATCTTTAATTTTTTAAGTCAAAACAAGCCTTTTTCCTATAACTAAATGATTTTTTTTTCTCTTCATATTAAGGAAATTAAGTCGAATTCAAACAGCTCTTAATATTATAAATGTTTTTAAAACCCAAAAATAAATTCATCAGAAATCGGGTATTACCACTTTTGCCCTTTTCAATCTAAGTTCACAATCTACATATTTTTAAAATAATATTTCTGGTAACAACAAGTTGACCATTGCAACGCATTAAAATATTGCGTCTCGATCCAACAGGTTCCATTAAATATCTAAACAGTATTATTCAGAACATGTTATGATATCTCTTTCGATAAAGTCGAAATCGCTACTAATTATTCCATTTTTCAGCAGTTTCAGAACATGTTATGATATCTCTTTTGATAAAGTCGAAATCGCTACTAATTATTCCATTTTTCACCATACTAGTTATGTGATTGTCCAGGCGGCTCTTGCGGTACTTTGGAAATTACGCAATGAAACAACCTTTAATACGAAGAAGCCGTGTTCCAACACAATCCTTGAAAACGTTAAGAATTTGGTTTGGTTTGGCTTAAGAGTAGATGAAAAAATGTACACAGGTAAATTGGTTTGTTTGGCTCTCTAAGCCATCTTCCATTCCTTTAATCTCTTTGTAATTTTTCGAGTTTTTTGCTAGTTTCTTAATATATCTATGCCGTTAAAAAAATAGAAGTTATGTGATATGATCAATTGCACACGAAATTTTTCTGATTCCTTCTTAATATTTTACTAGTTTCAGAACATGTAAGATTATATTAAAGGGTTTTTATATCATGATCATGGAGGATTTATTTTACATAGATCTGAAGATATCAAATCAACGATTAGTAAGGAGAACAAATAACTTAACTGTGATTGATTATTCATATATGAAAGCATATATAGGAACAAGAGAACACATGGTAAACTGGACTAGCTTCAAACGGTCATAAATATATACACCTTTGGACCTGAATAAGTAACAATTTGCGAACCTGGAAGAAAATCTCGAGAAGGGCTAGGCTCATGGGCAAACTTTGTGGTTGTGCCTAGCTGTCTGACCCAAGATGGATACTTCATCTTGAGTCCTAGATTAAACCATTCCTAAACTTTTTTCTGATTTCTATTCCAATATATCTGGTGAACATTAGTCCGTGTTTTATACATATCGTAATTAAGAAATATATTCTCGATGTTTTAATTATTCTTTCAATAGCATGGGTATAGATTTTCCTAGCTACTTTTCAAGGGCCCTCTAGCACTTTTGCTGTACCATATATATTGGCAGTTAATGAATTCATAATCTTGTATAGTAGTAAGAGGGACAACTTCTTTATAATGTTAATTTTTTTGTTGAACTGGTAGTCATCTATAAGGAGTTATTGACCAATGAACCAGATGTCCAGATGGTGGCCATAATACAATGATGGACAATGCCAGGTATAATTTGTAAGCAATCATACACTAGTGCCTGTATAACCAAATGTTATACATTTTTTATTTCATATACCTTAAATAATATATTAATGGGCCATTAATCATGTGCATATTTCCCCACATCACATGCATAATGTCAACAACAGTTTCTCATCACCTTTTCCAGATGGGCAAGAAGCTAAAGCCATTATTATTCATCAACATTTGTTTATATTTATAATTAAACACTAACTTTTGTTTCAAATTTACAGATGAAAATATCTTGTTTAAAGAATCTGATGCTTCATTGAACATACCATCTCTAGTATATAAGAATTCTATTTCTCCTTTTTAACTATCCCTACATTGAAAGGTTAAGTTTGCACTATACCTTATACCTTTTTCCGAGATTTTTCATTAAAAGCTAGCAAGAAACTAGAAAAAGATATTACAAAATGTTTGTACAAGCTAAAATTGGATTAACAATCCATTCAATCCAATTAAGACATGATTTTGCCTTCTATGTGTGATCCATGAGTGTGATAAGATCCTAACTAGCTTCATCACCATGAGCATCTTTGTGAGAGGTTAAGGATCGAAGCAAATCCTATTTCGGTATCTCCATATGAACCATTTGGTTGATAGAACCACCACATCAAAACAAAATTTTCGCTTTGACATCCAGATCAGAGCAGCCGCATCAGCGCAAGTGAATAGACCACAAATGGCTTTCGGGTTGTCAACGAGTCCCCACCAAGAAAAGATCGATTTCCAAATATGAGAAGCAATAGGGCATTTGATAAAAAGATGTTGTGATGTTTCAAGGTCTCCATCACAAACAGGACATCTTAGTGAATGCAAATCAATGCCAAACAAATTTGAGCACAAAACGCTTCCATATGAAGAGTTATTTACTTGAAAAGTTAATTAGCTCCCCTATATACAGTACAAGTCATTTTGAATAAGGTGTGTTTTGATACAATTGTACCTATGCATCAAAACACATACAACCGTCACGAACTCTAGTCGTCAAAAAGTAAATATCTAAATTCAAAACATACATTGTATAGTATAGAACTTAATAATTTAAGTGTATTGAATTTGAAGGATCGTCTTCCATGTGTGCTCGCCGATCAGTTTATATGTGTTTCTTATATGTTGGTTGAGTTCGTTTAACTTCTTAGAGTGGGAGGTATCGTGGTGCCAAACCCTTGCGCCAAGCTACTAGCCCAAAGAGGAGAACGGCTCACTGTTAGCATTTAAGTTAAAGTGATGATCATCCCTTAGGGGGAGATTGTTAGCATTCAATTTAAAGTGATGATCATCACGTTTCAACAATCTTTGTAATGTGTCGAATGATGTATTAGAATAGATAGTGGGCTTATGGTTGAGGGCTAATCTAATATGTTCTATGTTAAGAGATATTAGTCCAACCCATGTAAAGCCCAACCAAAGCCCACTAGGGTATTTCTTTCCAAAGTATTTAGCACACACTCCATCCCATTTCTCAGTATGCTTCTAGTTAGGATAAGGTGGAGTGTGTGCTTTCTCTCCTTTGTAATCTTTCTTTTCTTTTCTAATCTAACATTCACAGGTTCCTCTTTCATTCCATTCTATTAGCATCAATCATCTATCTATCTTATTCTCTTCTTGTTCTTTACTGCCATTCGATCTCAACATAAGTGGGTATGATAAAGTAGGATTTCAAGTCACAACAATTTTCACCGAAAATATTACATAATATGTTGAAGTGATGGTCATTCCAAATATTAGAACTTTGTATTTGTGTCGTATGTAATATTGTAGAATAGATGAAGGGCGAGTGGGATTGGACAAATATATGTATCTTCTTCTAAATACATATGTCCATTTAATGTATGTTAAACCAAGTCCAACCCACAAGCCCACCTAAGCCCATCAAAAGCCCACCTAATCATTTAGGGCGTGGCTGTGCTTTGCTATATCAAACACACTCCCACCACATTAGATAGTATGCAGTAAAGTGTAAAGTGTGGGAGTGTGTGTTTATCTTGTATCTTTTCTTTCTTTCTTTCTTTCAAAATCTAATCTAATACACTTTCCATTGTTGCTACTCTACTGTCATCAATCTTTCTATCTCATCTATTCTTCTTGTTCTTTACTGCCATTCGATCTCAACATAAGTGGGTATGATAAAGTAGGATTTCAAGTCACAACAAGTGGTATACATAGAGCCTAGCTTCAAGGTAGGATCATCTTTATATTTGTATGATCATTAAGAGTAAAAAACATCCTTTGTCATTTTTCTTTCACTAGGAAAATTAGAACCTATGTTTTTTCTTCTAATCGATCTATACAAGATTCAAGGTTAAGTTTGTTTTGTGTTTATTCGAACTTGGGTACTCAGAGTTTCCAGTTTTTCTACGTGGTAAAGCTTGTGGAAACTTGGATTTGGTTTGTTTTTCATCTTCTAGATCGACAAGAATCAAATAACAATTCTTGTATAAGAATTGTTTTGATTATTTTAAGTGATAAAAGGTGAATTATTGAAGTTAGTAGAAGTTAGTAAAAGTGGCAGAAAGTTTACTGAGAAGCATGGAGAAGTGCATGGGCTAGTAGCTAAAATACAAAAAGTGGGTGGAAATTTGTTGAAAACTGCGTTTTATCGCAATTGAAGAAGTTCAGACGGGTTATCGCAATTACTATTCTCTAAACAAGAATAAACCACTACTAATAAGATAACATTAGACTTCTACGAAAACAAAAATTACTTCCTATAAAGACATTGGAGCTTAATATCAGTTAGTTTTTTGGGTAAAAGCTAAGGTCAAAGACCCGGTAAATATATTACTCCAAAAAACGTTTAAGTACGACGGATATCGGTGAAATCCCATATCTCAGCCCGTTACAACGGATAGTTTGATTATGGTAATAGGGTCGAGTCGTTGCTAAGATGTGAATAAAACATTGTAATAACCTCCATTGACTTTTGCTGGCGACAATGTTGTACAATGCTAATTCTTGTTGGGAGATGTTTAGTTTGTGGTGGCTCTTTAATTAATTACTCTTCAATTATCCATTTGCTAAATAGTGATTAACAAGTCATTTGATGTAGTTTATGTGGTTATTTTTAACACCCCGTGCCCGCTTAGACCAAAAATTAAAACTTTGCACGCGGAAACAACTCACTTTACGGACATACTGTCACTCTTTTGACCATTTCTAAAAATCTATACACATTCAAACCATGAGGCTATTTTTAAATGAAAGTAGACTCATTTACCTTCAAAACGACGGGTGGCGCGACCCGTAACGACTTACGGATTAAAAGATATGATTTTTCGAACATTGACAAAAATATACCTGTGTACCATACGCCCTTACGCCCAAGGTCCGGAAGGGCGTATGGTCTGTACTCAGAAACTGTGAAAATGCATTTTTAGGCGGAAGGCCGGCGTATGATCAGGGCGTATGACCTGTACTCAGAAACACATAAAACCACTTTTAATTGAAGAAGACCTTATTGCCCAGAAGTGGAAGGCCTTATGCTCCATTCTCAGATTTTTACCAAGACCACAACTTTTAGCAACTTACTCTAATTTCCGGAAAGACGACTTCCAACACTCGAAACTTAATGAAACTTTCCCGAATTCATTATCACATCATAAACATCATTTTCATTCAATAACATCACCCGTTTGACCACCCGAACTAGTACTTTACAATTTAGCCACTTTAGACCCATTTTGACCCATTTCATGGCATAAGCCACATACAACTTCCACAACACCTCAAACTTAACCAAAATCATTAACTAAACATATCAAACGTGTTCCAATGACACTTGACCCGTTTACTATCCAAAATGGGTACGTTTATGCTAAATCCAAACGCCCCTTTAACTTTACTCAAAAACACATAAACCATACTTTGACTTATCAAATGACTACCAAAACGTCATACCACTCTTGACATACAATTTGCCATACGACTACACATTACCAACCCATAAAAGACCATCGGGGGTACAAACTTACACACGAGCCCGGTATTCTACCTAAGCTCCTACACATACTACCTTCTATCCTCGCATATCCAAATCCTTATTCCTTACATCCAAGCCGACCATATAAACATGCCAACCTACAAAACGGTTAGACAACTAAACCATAAGCACAAAGGCTTAACAAGTAAAACGATCATAACATACAATTATACTTCATCCACACATAAGCATCATATACATAAAACACTTACTTTACGGGCTTACTACCCAAGTCTCATCTAACACATAACATCCACATATTCCATAACATCAACTCATCACATAAGCTTCATTCATGGCATCACATGAGCATATTCCAAGTCCATATCACTTGACATCAAACATACATAACTGTTGGGTCAAGAAAAACCCAAGAATACTTAAAACATGATTTGGACACAAATTAACTAAGTGTTAACTTAAACAAAGAACAATTCAAGTCACTGAGAGAACAGCCTCTCAGTGAGTCATCTTCAGGATGCTTAAGGCGAATTCAAGTAGAAGGATTTACTACTCAGGAAGGCGGTACTCCCTGATGTAGCACTTAAGCCAAAGAAGAAGATGATGGTTCAGTAAGTGTTTGACAAGAACTCATTGAACCCCAGTCTCCTCAACAACAATGAAGTAATTAAGAGTGAAAACTGAGAAGCGTGTCCTGAAGAACTAAGTGCCTGAGAAGAAAGGTAGAAATATCTAGGAAGGATTTAAGATAAGATCAAATCTTATCTTGTCAGGAAGAAATCCTTCCTAAGACGGCTTAAAGTCTTGGAGTGTCAAACCAACCACTCCTAAAGACTTAATAGGCCATTTCTATTGGTTCTTGGAAATGACAATTACTGTTGTAATTGTCAGACACGCTTGCTCAAACAACTTGTTATATTTTAATTATTTTTACTCACTTTACCTGTGTATAAATAGATTGAGATGGAGAGAAGTTGGGTGTGTGTTTTGTACAATTAAAGCTTAGACTTTTGTAAAACAACTTCTCTCCTACAAAGAGTAACGTATCCCTGAGATAGCTCAGTGAGGTCGCATTGTTACCACTCAAGCAAAACTTGAGTTTAGATAGGAGACACCACCATACCTTGTCTATTCAATCCCAAGTGTTTGTTCCGCAAAACACTTGGGTATAGATTCTTTCATTCATTTCTAATAAGAATTTAAACGTTGAAAATTATCTTGAGTTTTCTATATTCACGTTTTATAACTGTTAGAATTAATCATAACATTGTATTAGTCATAAACACAAATAGATTAACTTTCTAGTTAACTCTAAACGTGTTAAGGGACCAACAAGTGGTATCAGAGCCTCTGGTTTATAAAATATTTTTAAACTAACCAAGAGTGCTCTAGGTTTTTAAAACCAAGATCATACTATGGTTGATATCAATGTACCCCAGCTAGTCGACAAAAAGGGTGGTAGCTACTCCGCTGTTGCACCCAGACTTGAAGCTGGGAAATTTAGAAAATGGAAGAAGCGTATGATTAGCTATCTTACCGGTATGGAACCCTACTACATCACCTGTATCAGGGATAGCCCATTTGTCCCTAGGACAGCCGCAGGGCTAAACAAGCCTGAGGCCCAATGGACCATTGATGAGAGGAGGGTGGTCAATCAAGACCAACGCCTGAAATGCATCCTTATATCATGTCTTCCAGACGATATAATGGAATCAGTCATTAACTGTCTAACAGCCAAGCAAACTTGGGATGACTTGGTAAATAGCTTTGAGGGTCCCTCAGATACCAAGGAAAATAGGGTCATGGACCTTAAACTTGAGTATAATACTTTCAGGGCAAAAGACTCTGAAAGTCTCTCACAGACCTACACCAGATACAAGACTTTGATAAATAAATTATCAAATGATGGTGTTGTACTGTCTAAGCATGAGACAAATGTTGGCTTTGTCAACAGTCTCCCTGAGAAGTGGGTCAACTTCTCACAAGGCTTGAGGAATGCTAACCACATTCAGACCCTTGAGCTCCCTGAAATTTATGGGAAATTTGTCTATGAAGACAACTTGATCTCAAGAAGATACCCTGACTCAAAAGCTCTTGAGTCCAAAAAGGCCTTAACCTCCACACCCATATCAACTGCTTTCTATTCTAATGGTGTTGTGCAGGATTTTCAAGAGGATTCTGAAGAAGAAATTGATGAAAGGACTGGTGAGGAGTACCTGAACGACTTGAAATTGGAATTCCAAGAAAGGGCACTCCTTGCTAGTTCAAAACGTTTCATCAAAAGAAATCAGTCCAACTTTACAAAACCAAAAGCAAATGAGACCACTGAATGCTTTAAATGTGGTAAAAAGGGTCATTTTGCTAGGGACTGTTATTCTAAAACCATCTCAGAACCCTCTTACAAATTTTCAGGAAATAGTTCCTCAGGAACTAGCAAGTTTCAACCAAAAATGTTTCAGTCCACCCAACAACTTCAAAACAAGGGTCAAAAGGATTTTGAAACAAAGTATAGGAAAATCAAAGCTAAACTTGCACTTCTTGAAACTAACCCCATATTGCCTCAGGCTGCTCAAACATCTAAACCTATTCAGAAAAAGAACAAGGTATTAGTAGCTGAAGCATATGACTGGGATGAAGAAGAGGTTTCCTCAGATGAGGAAATAAGAGTTAGTGCACTGATGGCACTTTCTGAAGAGGATCAGGTGGCTGTGGGAAAAAGCCATGCTAGGAATGAAGAGTGGGTCAACATCACCATGAAGAAGGTAAATACTTTACTTTCTATGGATGATGATTTTGATTGGCAGTCTTACATGAATTATATTTGTGTTGATCTAAAGTTTGTTGAGGAACAAAGGCTTAACATGTTTTCAAAATATAACAATATTGTGTCAGAATTGAATAAATGTAGAGATGAACTGCTTGTACTAAAGCAAGCCAAACTAGAAACAATAAATCTACAAATTCAGAACACTGAGATTTTGAAACAAAACCAAGCCCTTCAAACTGAACTTAACAAAGAAAAGGCTGTCATCCAAAGCTGGACCAAGAAGAACCCTAAGGTTTTTGACACTGTGGGATTAATCTCTCAGAAAACCATTGGAATTGACCCTCTTATGGTTGATCCAAATGTGTGTCACAATGAACTAAACTTTGTTCCAGCTGGCATATCTTTTGAGCAAGAAATGCTTCCCAAGTCTAATGACTGGATTGTCAGGGACAACCCAGTCAGTAAGTTACCAAACTTTGAGACTGGAAAGATCTTGCTTCCTGAAAGTCAGGCCTTGAAAAATATGCTTGGACTTACTGAACAACTCAGTAAGCTTGAACTCACTGAACAACTCAGTAATACTGAGTTTGAGAATGAGTCTGAATCAGAATCATACCCACCACTTCCTCCACTGAATACCCTTCGGGGTGCTGCACCTAACTTAGGCCTCCCACCAATGGTCTTCTCACCACACTCTCCAAAGGAGAGATCAGGAAAGGGAACAACCATCCTGAAGAGACCAACCCTTGATGTCTCAGTAAATACTAATGACTCATCAACTTCAGTCCCTTCTGAAGTAACAACCCAAAGCCCTGATTCAAAATTTGATCAGTTGGCTGAAATGGTCAGGAAGCTGGGAGAGAAGATTGCATCTTCTGAGAAACCTTCTCAATCCAAGATGGAACAAAAACCAGCTTCCTCAAAGACCAAACCCAAACCCACAAAACCCCTGAAAAGATGTGAACTGTGCAACTATACAAATCATCTCACTGATGATTGCTATAGAGTCCTTTATTGCATGATTTGCAAAAAGGAAGATCACAG
Source organism: Artemisia tridentata subsp. tridentata (assembly GCA_021014915.2). NCBI lineage: Eukaryota > Viridiplantae > Streptophyta > Magnoliopsida > Asterales > Asteraceae > Artemisia > Artemisia tridentata. The sequence goes on along the minus strand of CP139508.1, from coordinate 415,060,211 downwards.
GACCTCTGATCATAAAAAATGCTCAGTCTTGTCAAACTTTTCAGGACTTAAGGCTTAGTGCCTGAACTACCCTTCTGATTCTAAGCAGAAACAGAAGCAAAAGGCCAAGCCTTTTCCACCTTGCCCATTGTGTGGATTCAATGACCATCACTTTGAGGATTGTCAAAATGACAAACACTGGTGAATCTAGTGGAAGTTCCACTCAGAAATCCTCAGGAAAAGAGAAGGTCATTCAGTCAAGAAGAGGAATGAATAAACAATCCTCTCAGACTACTGAGGCTACCCCTGCGACTAAATGCAAAACATGTGGTAGCTCAGTCCACTCAACCACTGACCATGAATCAATTAATACTTTCATAAAGACCTACAAAACTAAACCCTCCATGAAATGGAGTCCTAGAAAGAACTGACCCAGTTTACTATTTGTGCAGAAGCATGCCAGGAATCCTATTTGGCATCTAGACAGTTGATGTTCAAGGAGCATGACTGGTGTTAAGGAGTGTCTGCACAAATATGTGGAAGAACCAGGACCCAAAGTAATATTTGCTGATAATTCATCATGTCTCACTGAAGGTTATGGTTCAGTAAACTGCAATGGTATTGTCTTTACTAGGATAGCTTATATAAATGGTCTTAAGTACAATCTGATCAGTGTCAGTCAACTATGTGATGCAAAATACATAGTTCAGTTTGATGATAAGCAAGGAACCATCTTCAATGCTGTTAGGAATTTCGGAAATAAGATATTTCTTGTTGCTGCCGATAGTGAAAGTTGGTTCCTGCCGATAGCTGTGGTTCCTGTTGAAGCTCATTGCTGCTGATAGTTCTATCTTGTTTCTGCTGATAGTAGTTGTTACCGCGGGTATTGTTAGTTGTTATCCCGTATGTTTAGTATGTTTGTTAGAGTTATTTTTAGAAGAGATCATGTTTATCTCTTCACACGTTTTCTTGTATGACGGGTTAGGGTTAGGGTTTCTTATCAGTATAAAAGAAACATCCCGTCTATGAGTTTGATACATCTTTACAACTTAACAATCTTCAATAATAATATCTTTTAGTTCATTATACGATCCATAGAGGATCATAGTCTTAGTTCTTTTCTTTTCTTGTTCGTACTCAGAGATTCTCTTGTAGTGTGCTTGTGATTACATAGGCATCCTACCGATCCACTAAGGCTCAAAGATCTAGCAGGTGTGTTAGATTCAACAAGTGGTATCAGAGCCTCGTGAGGATCTCTGATCAAGAAGCAAAAGTTCTCAAAACAATCTCTCTAAACCCTTTCACAATGGGCGACGAAAACCCTGAATTCGCTACCATTAACAATGAAGAACCTGAACCCACAAAAGTTCAACAACAAATTGTTACAACCACTGTGTCCAACAGTAATGCTAAGTTCCCATATCTCAAGAAGGAAGAGTATGAAGTCTGGGCTATGAAGATGGAGTACTGGATCTCCAACAGTGATCACCATCTTTGGAATGTTATCCTCACTGGGAATACCAAGAAGAGAATTGGAAGAGATAAGAATGGGAACATCATGATTCTCCCTCCTACATCAGCTGAGGAGCAGCTGGCTGTGCAAAGGGAAACTAAAGCAAGAACTCTCTTGCTTCAGGCTCTCCCAGAGGATCACATGGGTGATTTTCATCACCTGGATGATGCTAGAGAAATCTGGCTTGCTGTAAAAGCTAGATTTGGTGGGAATGAGGAGTCCAAAAAGATGAGGAAATCCATGCTTAAGCAGGAATTCCAGGAGTTTAAGATCTCTGAGGATGAAGGTATTCACAAAGGGTATGATCGATTTCACAAGATCCTCAGCCAACTTAATCAGTTGTAGGCTCGACCAGACAATGAAGACTGCAACACAAAGTTTCTGAGGGCCTTACCTCCATCCTGGTCTTAAGTTTCCATAACCCTGAAAGCCAAAGGTGGATTGGACTACCTAAGTTTTGATGATCTGTACAACAAGCTCAAGACCCTAGAGATTGATATCAAAGGGGTTTCTACTTATTCATCTCATACACCTACCCATACTGCATTTGTTAGTGCTACCAGCACTAACAAGGTCTCTCATGGTGATAGCCCAAACCCCTCATCTTCATCTGTTTCCTATTCTCCTGCAACACCAAGATCTCAATCAAGGACTGACAATGTTGTTGAGGAAATTCTTCATTCATTTGTTGCTGAAAGTACTCCACAACAGCAATTTATGTATGATGACTTTGATCAAATTTATCAATTTGATTTGGAGGAGATGGACATCAAGTGGTAGCTGACTATGCTGTCATTAAAGGTTAACAGGTTTGAGCAGCAGTCAGGGAGGAAGCTCAATCTCAATGGAAGGGAAGGTGCAAGGTTTGACAGAAGGAAGGTGAAGTGCTTCAAATGTTGTCAGATAGGTCACTTTGCCAGAGAATGCCAAGACAAGAAAGTTGATGACAGAACAAGGTATTCGGCATTCAGAATGAAAGAATTGGAGCCAGAGGAAGCTAAAGCCCTAGTGTCTGTGGATTCAATGCTGGATTGGGAACAACATGAGGAGACTGGAGCTTCACGGATTTATGGGATGATTGCTGGAAATGGAGCTGAGACACATGTGGCTGGAGAATTTGGAATGATGGGCTATCCATCTCAGGACATTCCTTTTAAGAGTAAAGATGTAGGTATTGTTGACAGTGGTTGTTCAAGGAGTATGACAGGAAATTTGGAAAGGTTGCATGACTTTGTACCCTTTTATGGAGGAACTGTGACATTTGGAGGAGGTGATGGAAAGATTACAGGGAAAGGAACCATTAAGACTCCTAAACTGGACTTTGAGAATGTTCTCTATGTGAAGGAACTCAAGAACTTCAATTTGTTCTCTGTCTCTCAAATATGTGACAAGAAGAATGGAGTTCTCTTCACTGAGACTGACTGTCTTATGCTCTCCAAGGACTTCAAGATGCCTGATGAAAGTGAGATAGTACTCAAAGTTCCAAGGACTCACAACCTGTATTGTTTCAATCTGAATGATGTTAAGCCTGAGGGTAAACTTGCTTGTATGGTGGCAAAAGCCTCTGTGGATGAAGCAAACAAATGGCACAGAAGAATGGCTCATGTGAACTTCAAGACTATCAACAAGCTGGCAAAGAATGGCTTAGTGCAAGGACTCCCTTTCAAGACCTTCACAAATGAACACAACTGTGTTGCCTGCAATAAAGGAAAGCAACACAAGGCTTCATACAAGGCAATTACTGCTGTGAGCACCATCTCTGAGCCTCTGCAACTGCTTCATATGGATCTTTTTGGTCCAACTTCTATTAGAAGTAGAGACCATAAGTATTTTTGTCTGGTGATTACTGATGAAGCGAAAAGTGTACCGCTTTTAGGGGGTCATTTAAGCCCTAAATCGTATTTATTTGATTAAATATTGCCCTAAATCGTTCCTTTTGTCATTTTAGGTACTTTGGAGAAAAATCTGGAAAAGGAAGCATTTTGGACGTTTTTGGAGCATAAAAGTGAAGAAAACGACAAAGTCTCAAAATCGGCTAGAAAAGTACCTTTGACGGCGTCAGGGATTGTTCCAGACGGCGTCATGGCTTGGCAAAAGAGGTGGATATGAAAAATACACGAGACGCGCCAGAGAGTTTTGCAATGAAAAGTCTGACGGCGTCACCCTTTAAGATGATCAAGGCCATCACGGTTTAAGTTAAAGAGAGACGGCGTCAAGCATTATTCTGACGGCGTCAACCCTTGATAGGCCAGAGCGGATTTTGGAGGATTAAAGAGGGACGGCGTCAGGAAGGCCATCCGGGAACCCTAGACACGGCGAGGTGACGGCGTCAAGATCTATAACGTGACGCCGTCAGCCACTAAACTCTATATATAGTTTTGCAATTTTTATTCTTAGTGTGCAACTTTGTGAGGAGAAAACCCTAAGACGAATTTCTGCCATTTTTTAAGGGTTTTATACCCTTGGATCTCCCATGTTTAATTGAAGATAAGTATTCATTTAATCAATCAATATGTCTATGTGTTGTTTGATTATATCTTGTTCTTGTCTTTTAATTAACATGCTAGGCTAGATTTATCTTGTGTTTGCTTAGATCTAATGAAACCTAACTATTGATTATTGGTTATTAGTGTGTTATTAATTGTATTGGATGATTGTTTATCGATGTTAGGCTTAAGAAAACTGGCTAACCTCCTATACGGTAACTTGCTTGAACGTCTTAAGAAACATGAACCAATGCGTACTAAGGTTTTTATGGTTGTATTTAATGCATGAGCGAATTCTAGTGATCCCATGTTAGGAGCTTATTAGCCGGCTCGACATAGGAGTGAAGTAGGAGCTTGTAGAGTTGGGGAAGTACGTACGCCACCCCACGATTGGTATTAAGGAATACACCCGTCATCCACGCAATTAATACACACTAATCAACCGGTAAAAGATAGTTAGGGAGTAAGGAAATCTAAGTAAACACATTTCTCTCCATATAAGTTTCACAACCTTTTCATTTTCAGTTATTTATTTCATTTGCATTCGTAGTTATTTGGGTTAGTTGACTAGCAACTAATTCCGCCCACTCCTTCAAACCCGAGATTTTACTTGCTTTCATAAAAATATAAAAATACAAAAAAGAATCTTCCCTCACCCTTAGACCTATTAGAGTAGTTTTTCAATCCTAACGACACTATTCCCCTAGAGAACGATCAATCCCCCGGTACTTGCCACTTCACTATACTACATCGGTCAGGTACACTGCCTGGTGGGGATTGCAAGCCTCTTGAGATCCCTCGAGAGGTAAAACCTGTTGTAAGGTCGCAAAACCACGCATCAAATTTTTGGTGCCGCTGCCGGGGAATAGTTATTGTTTAGGTTGAATTTTTATTTTATTAGGTCTACTCACTAGATTCCTTTCTAGTGAGATTTTTATTTTTCTTTTTATTAGATTTCTTTTGTCTATCTTTTTCTGTGTGCCCTTTGTTTGTAAAACCATTTTTATTTGTCACCATGGCGGATGAAATTCCATTTAGATCATTAACAATAGAGGAACAATTACTTTACACGGATAGATTTGCTTCCTGTTGTTCCAATGAATTTTTAAGTGATCTTAGATATATACAAGAGGAGATGGGTATAAAGTTTGATAGGTTTGATGAATTATGTGCATGTGTGGCTTCTATTAAACAATCATTGTTAGGATCAACTCCTTTTAATAAGACCCTTTGGAAATTTTTTGAGGAAAGCCTCCTAACCGTGAACCATAAGTTTAATGAATTAATGGGTTCGTATACATCACAACTTGAGGAAACAATTGAGGAGGATTTAGCCGAACATGAGCATATTGAGCAAAAAGACCTAGGTTTTATGATCAATGACTTTGAATCTCAAGGAACACATGATGAATCCTTTAGGCAAATTGAACATAGTAATCATGTTATCGGGGAAGATTCTTATGAATCGGACTTAGAACTTGAAATGGCTAGATAAGGATTTGAGATACTTAGGAACATGTTTGGGTTAGATTCTACTAAAACACATGATGTGGATATAATTGATATAGAGACAAGGAAGGATGAGGTAAATAACACAAACCTACAAAGTACCCCACAAGTCCTACCATCATTCGAGGCATACACACCGCCCGTGACTTACCCGGAAGAAGTAGAAGGGACTATAGGAACCCCAATTGAAGTAGAACCTTTGGAAGAAACAAAACTAGAAGAAATAGGTTTGAATACTGATGAGGCGAAAAGTGTACCGCTTTTAAGGGGTCATTTAAGCCCTAAATCGTATTTATTTGATCAAATATTGCCCTAAATCGTTCCTTTTGTCATTTTAGGTACTTTTGAGGAGAAATCTGGAAAAGGAGGCATTTTGGACGTTTTTGGAGCATTAAAGTGAAGAAAACGGCAAAGTCTCAAAAATCGGCTAAAAGTTACTCTTGACGGCGTCAGACTTTACTCTGGACGGCGTCATGCCTTGGCAAGAAAAGTTGGATGTGAAATTTACTCATGACGGGCCAGTGAAAATAGCATGTGAATTCTGACGGCGTCACGCTTTAACTTGATCAAGGGCGTCACGGCTTATTTCAAAAGGGGACGGCGTCACGTTCAAGGTTCGACGGCGTCAAGCCTTGATAAGCCAGAATGGATTTTGGTAGAGCTAAAGAGGGACGGCGTCAAGAAGGTCATCCGGGAACCCTAAAAGCGGCGAGGTGACGGCGTCACACTCCATAAGGTGACGCCGTCAGATCCAAAAATCTATATATAGTTTTCTAATTTTTTGTCATTAAGGAGGGCTTAGTGTGTGGAATTTTGGGAGAAAACCCTAAGACGATTTTAGCTACTTTTTCAGGGCTTTTTGCCTTGAGATCTTCCATGTTTCATTGAAAGATAAGTTATCAATTAATCATTCAATATGTCTATGTGTTGTTTGATTCTATCTTATTCTTGTCTTTTGTTTAACATGTTAGGCTAAATTTATCTTGTGTTTGCTTAGATCTAATGAAACCTAGCTATTGATTATTGGTTGTTAGTGTGTTGTTAGTTGTATTGGATGATTGTTTATCTATGTTAGGCTTAAGAAAACTGGCTAACTTCCTATTCGGTAACTTGCTTGAACGTCTTAAGAAACATGAACCAAATGCGTACTAAAGGTTTTTATGGTTGTATTTAATGCACAAGCGAATTCTAGTGATCCCATGTTAGGAGCTTCCTAGCCGGCTCGACATAGGAGTGAAGTAGGAGCTTGTAGAGTTGGGGAAGTAAGTACGCCACCCCACGAATGGTATTAAGGAATACACCCGTCATCCACGCGACTAATACACACTAATTAACCGGTAAAAGATAGTTAGGGAGTAAGGAAATCTAAGTAAACACATTTCTCTACACATAAGTTTCTCACCACATTTCATTTTTGTTATTTTATTTTATTTGCATTCGTAGTAATTTGGGTTAGTTGACTAGCAACTAATTCCGCCCACTCCTTCAAACCCGAGATTTTACTTGCTTTCATAAAATTATAAAAACATAAAAAGAATCTTCCTCAACCCTTAGACCTAATTAGAGTAGCCTTTCATACCTAACGAACACTATTCCCTGTGGAGAACGATCAATCCCCCGTACTTACCACTACACTATACTACATCGGTCAGGTACACTGCCTGGTGGGGTTGTAAGCCTCTTGAGATCCCTCGAGAGGTAAAACCTGTTGTAAGGTTACAAAACCACGCATCAAGTTTTTGGCGCCGTTGCCGGGGAGTAGTTATTGCTTAGGTTGAAATTTTATTTTTATTAGGTCTACTCACAAGATTCCTATCAAGTGAGATTTTTTCTTTTTATTTTGTAGCTTTCTCGTAGTCTATCTTTTCTTTGTGATTTTGTTTGTAATTTGCTTCAAATGGACTCTTCACTTAGACTTCTAAGATTGCAAAAAATGGTTGAGTGGCTAGAACACCAAGAAGTTCAAAATACCTCATTTAGAGACACTTATGAATCATATGAGCCTTCACCTAGGATAGATTCTTATGAACAACCTCCATGTTTAGGATCTTGTTTTAGTGAGGCTAATAGGAAAAGCGACCTAGTTTGCCAAGGAATTGTGGATAGAGCCGTATCAATAAACCATAAGTTGGATGAAGCACTAGGTTTGTTATTATCACTACCTAAGAAAACAATTGATGAGGATATAGGTGATCTTGACACGTGGAATGATGAGGTAAATAACATAAGCCCACAAAATACTCAACCATCATTTGAGGCACCCACACCGCCCGTGACTTACCCGGAAGAAGTTGAGGAGACTTTAGGAATCACAATGGAGGTAGAACCCTTGGACCAAGCACAACTAGAGGATATAGGTTTGAACACTTTTAGTGATGACCTTACTCATAGTTCTAGGGAATTTCCTAGTGTTGATGAATTGGAACCTCAACCTTTACAGAACTTTTCATCCTTAGATTTACATCTAGGAGAAAAAAGAGAAACCGACCCACCCATCAACCAAAATTATCCGGGTAGTTTTAGGATGAAGGAAGCCATTCACTCACCCCCTTCACCTCACGTGGCATATTCACACCCTAAGGGTGTGTATCGCTACTTTCACCCGCACTTAATCCTAAGTGTAGGGAAAACCTCCCCTATTTTTGTTAAATAAGGGTAGAGTCAGGCTCGTGACTCGAACAAAAACAAGCGCTTCTTGGGAGGCAACCCAAGCTTTATTTGCTTTGTGTGTTTATTTATTTGTTTGTTTGTTTTTATTTGTTTCCGTATGTATGTTTAAATTTTATTATTATTGATTCATGTTCAAAAGTAAATTGTGAAAATGCTTTATTTTGTTTTTAATTTCGTCTTAACTACATATAAAGGTATTTTGCAAAAGTTAAGTGTAAGGGAAATCTAAATCGGTTTATTAGAACACAAATGAACATGAATCATAATAATAATAAATTAACATACATATTAGTATTTGTTTGAGTCAAATGCTTGTATCGAGTCATAATGATGTTTTGCAGGAATTCCAGGAAGTAAGGTGTAGGTTTTTCCAAAAATTTTCCGGAAACGTAACATGAGAATTCTGTCAGATCATTTCTGACGGCGTCAGGAGTTACAACCTGACGGCGTCAGGTTTAATTTTCTGAAAATTTTTGAAAGTTTTGTTTTCATACAAAGTTTTTATTAAATCTCTAACTTATAAACTCCAGGAACCTGCAAAACATTCATTCCGCAAGCATTATATCTTTTATTGTTTTATTTCTAAGTCTGGAATTACACCTAGTTGTGAGTTGTCTTTGTTCGGTTTGATGCTTTGGTTTTTCTTGTTTGTTTTCTCAGGATTAACAGGTTATTTTGGACAAGGAGATGTATGTTGAATCTAGCTTTTGGCGCTGCTTTAGTCTTGAAGCATCAACATTACCTTGGAAGAAGATCTAACCATGTTACTTCATTATCCACCGAACGAATCAGGGGAGTATTTGATTTCATTCTTTTACCTTTATGCTTTTACATTTGTTATTTGAACATTGGGGACAATGTTCATCTTAAGTGTAAAGGGGGGTAAAAGTACGATTAGAGAATGCTATTACGCTTGATTTTTGATTGTTTAATAGTAGTTGTGTAATAAAACTGAGATAAATACCTGTTAGGGCAATTTTAGTGCCAAATTTAAAATTTTTTACAACATTTAGGAGTGAAACTTTGATCTTAATGAGCGTCTCATGGATAGGAGTTATATGACTAGCACAAAAAACCGTACCACTAAAAAATTTTCCACCCCAAATATGTGAGGTTCGCCCCTAGAATTGGTAGGAAAAGCATTTATGCTATGATGTGTGTACCGGTAGCACTTAGATTCTAGAACTTGCGTTAGGACCATTCCGAGGCCACAAGTGAGACTACATTCGTGTAGTTAGATTTACTACATGATAAGAGGCATTAGGATTAACCCATTGTTTTACACCTGTGTTTTTGTTATAATTACTTTGGCTACATTGGTCAAGTAATTCTCCCACACCCTTTGCGTTGTACTCATTTTTAGTACACGATACCCCCAGTACACCCCTCAGAGCCTATCTTTTCGTTTCGACCTTTAAGCATTTTACTTAAAGGAAGAATTTGTTACACCCCACTTAAATGTACACCCAAATCGCCTTAGCCTACCTTGTATGCACTCATTTTTAGTGCATTATTGTGACAACATTTGTTTAAACCCAAGTTAATTATCTAATTGATTACATGGTTGCTAAGTCGAGTCATATCCTTGTACATATTGTTTTGGGACGATTGGGACTCATGGGTAAAGTACTAGTGTAATGGAGTAATGGGGAAGAACATCATTTATTACCCCCATATGTGCTAAATATTTTAAAAGTACTCCAAGTTTTTCGATTATCTTAATTCGAGTCATTAGAATAGTATTTGTAAAGTTATGTAAAAATTCAAGTGTAAGGGGAATGCAATGCCCCTATGATGTATTATTTTGGATGGTAGGGCAAAAGTGTATGCAAAAAAAAAAAAAAAAAAAAAAAAAAAAAAAAAAAAAAAAAAAATCAAGAAAAACACAAAAAAATGAGAAAAAGAAAAATAGAAAAAAAAACATACGGACTACCATCCCGTTTCATTTTATGTTTATTTTTATGTTTTTGTTATTTCGTTTCTAGCTTAAGATCGAGTCGAGTCTTGGCTTAGCAACATTGTATAGTACATGTAATTAATCAAGATCTTTAACTCGCCACCAGTAAAATATCCTTTATCCAACAAAACCGTGTTTTCCTTTTCCCTACACCTAACATTATAACCCATTTAAAAGCCCTCTTTGATAGTTTATCTTAGGTGCTTACGCCTAGTGGAGGAGGTTTTCGATCCTTTCCCAAGCCTATGGTAATCTATTTGCTATGACAGGTAGTGAGAGATATTATCCGTTTTCATTTATGAGATTTATTTTGATGACACTTGAGAGATGTGAGTATCTAAACACTACTTGTGAGGTGCTAGTTTATAATCTCCGTGCTTATTATGATTGAAGTGGAACGATTATTTGTTGTAATTACTTTTATGTTTGCATTAAATGACCCCTAACTTGTATTTTGATTAGAATAAAAGCGCATTTGCTTGAGGACAAGCAAATCTCAAGTGTAAGGGTATTTGATGAGGCGAAAAGTGTACCGCTTTTAAGGGGTCATTTAAGCCCTAAATCGTATTTATTTGATCAAATATTGCCCTAAATCGTTCCTTTTGTCATTTTAGGTACTTTTGAGGAGAAATCTGGAAAAGGAGGCATTTTGGACGTTTTTGGAGCATTAAAGTGAAGAAAACGGCAAAGTCTCAAAAATCGGCTAAAAGTTACTCTTGACGGCGTCAGACTTTACTCTGGACGGCGTCATGCCTTGGCAAGAAAAGTTGGATGTGAAATTTACTCATGACGGGCCAGTGAAAATAGCATGTGAATTCTGACGGCGTCACGCTTTAACTTGATCAAGGGCGTCACGGCTTATTTCAAAAGGGGACGGCGTCACGTTCAAGGTTCGACGGCGTCAAGCCTTGATAAGCCAGAATGGATTTTGGTAGAGCTAAAGAGGGACGGCGTCAAGAAGGTCATCCGGGAACCCTAAAAGCGGCGAGGAGACGGCGTCACACTCCATAAGGTGACGCCGTCAGATCCAAAAATCTATATATAGTTTTCTAATTTTTTGTCATTAAGGAGGGCTTAGTGTGTGGAATTTTGGGAGAAAACCCTAAGACGATTTTAGCTACTTTTTCAGGGCTTTTTGCCTTGAGATCTTCCATGTTTCATTGAAAGATAAGTTATCAATTAATCATTCAATATGTCTATGTGTTGTTTGATTCTATCTTATTCTTGTCTTTTGTTTAACATGTTAGGCTAAATTTATCTTGTGTTTGCTTAGATCTAATGAAACCTAGCTATTGATTATTGGTTGTTAGTGTGTTGTTAGTTGTATTGGATGATTGTTTATCTATGTTAGGCTTAAGAAAACTGGCTAACTTCCTATTCGGTAACTTGCTTGAACGTCTTAAGAAACATGAACCAAATGCGTACTAAAGGTTTTTATGGTTGTATTTAATGCACAAGCGAATTCTAGTGATCCCATGTTAGGAGCTTCCTAGCCGGCTCGACATAGGAGTGAAGTAGGAGCTTGTAGAGTTGGGGAAGTAAGTACGCCACCCCACGAATGGTATTAAGGAATACACCCGTCATCCACGCGACTAATACACACTAATTAACCGGTAAAAGATAGTTAGGGAGTAAGGAAATCTAAGTAAACACATTTCTCTACACATAAGTTTCTCACCACATTTCATTTTTGTTATTTTATTTTATTTGCATTCGTAGTAATTTGGGTTAGTTGACTAGCAACTAATTCCGCCCACTCCTTCAAACCCGAGATTTTACTTGCTTTCATAAAATTATAAAAACATAAAAAGAATCTTCCTCAACCCTTAGACCTAATTAGAGTAGCCTTTCATACCTAACGAACACTATTCTCTGTGGAGAACGATCAATCCCCCGTACTTACCACTACACTATACTACATCGGTCAGGTACACTGCCTGGTGGGGTTGTAAGCCTCTTGAGATCCCTCGAGAGGTAAAACCTGTTGTAAGGTTACAAAACCACGCATCAAATACTTGTAGTCATAACCTTTCTTTTAGTTCTATGGAAGTTCCTAGTTTTGATGAACCGGAGCCTAAACCAAAACCGTTACCTAATCTTCCATCCTTAGATGTGAACTTAGGAATTGAATTAGGTCCCGATCCACCCATCAAACCATGTAGTCCGGGTAATGTTAAGATTAAGGTAGTAGACTCTAAGCCTTGTAGAAAGGAAGCTAACATAGGAGTGAACCATAACCTTTCATACTTACATCACCCATTCATGATTGATCACAAGAAACATTATGGGTTTAAACCGGGTTTATTAGGTCAAGATGGATTCCCAACTAGGAATTTCTCGAAGTTGATAGAAGATGATCCCTTTTTAGGAGAAAACTTTAATTCACCCATTGACCAAAGTGAACTAGGTAAGGTTATGATGAAAGGAGCACACCCCTTTGAGTATATAATTCGTCCACCACTCTTTCCTCACGCGGCATACTTCCACCGAGATGGTGTGTATCGCTACTATCACCCGCACTTAATCCTAAGTGTAGGAAAAACCTCTCCTTTATCCGTTAAATAAGGGTAGAGTCAGGCTCGTGACTCGAACAAAAACAAGCGCTTCTTAGGAGGCAACCCAAGCTTTATTTGTTTTGTGTGTTTATTTATTTGTTTGTTTGATTTTATTTGCTTCCGTATGTATGTTTAATTTTTATTATTATTGATTCATGTTCGAAACTAAATTGTGAAAATGCTTTATCTTGTTTTTAACTTCGTCTTAACTACATATAAAGGTATTTTGCAAAAGATAAGTGTAAGGGAAATCCAAATCGGTTTATTAGAACAAATGAACATGAATCATAACAATAATAAATTAACATACATATTAGTATTTGTTTGAGTCAAATGCTTGTATCGAGTCATAGTGATGTTTTGCAGGATTTCCAGGAAGTAAGGTAGAGGTTTTTCCAGAAATTTTCCGGAAACTTAACATGAGAATTCTGTCAGATCATTTCTGACGGCGTCAGGATTTACAACCTGACGGCGTCAGGTTTTAATTTTCTGAAATTTTTGAAAGTTTTGTTTTCATAAAAAGTTTTTATTAAATCTCTCACTTATAAACTCCAGGAATCTGCAAAATTATCATTCCACAAGCATTATATCCTTATATAGAATTTATCCCGCCGATGTTATGCAGGTTTTCGTGTTTGTTTTCTCAGGTTTAACAGGTTATTTTGGACAAGGAGATGTATGTGGAATCAAGCTTTTGGCGATGCTTTAGTCTTGGAGCTTCTACATTACCTTGGAAGAAGATCTAACCATGTTACCTCTTTATCCACCGAGCGAATCAGGGGAGTATTTGATTTCATTCTTTTACCTTATTTACTTTTACATCTTGTTATTTGAACATTGGGGACAAGGTTCATCTTAAGTGTAAGGGGGGGGGGTAAAATACGATACCTTAGAGAATGCAATTACGCTTGATTTTTGTTTGTTTAATGGTAGATGTGTAATAAAACTGAGAGAAATACCTGTTAAGGCAATTTTAGTGCCAAATTTAAAATTTTTTACAACATATAGGAGTGAAACTTTGATCTTAATGAGCGTCTCATGGATAGGAGTTATATGACTAGCACAAAACCGTACCACTAAAAAATTTTCCACCCCCAAATATGTGAGGTTCGCCCCTAGAATTGGTAGGAAAAGCATTTATGCTATGATGTGTGTACCGGTAGCACTTAGATTCTAGAACTTGCGTTAGGACCATTCCGAGGCCACAAGTGAGACTACATTCGTGTAGTTAGATTTACTACATGATAAGAGGCATTAGGATTAACCCATTGTTTTACACCTGTGTTTTTGTTATAATTACATTGGCTACATTGGTCAAGTAATTCTCCCACACCCTTTGCGTTGTACTCATTTTTAGTACACGATACCCCTAGTACACCCCTCAGAGCCTATCTTTTCATTTCGACCTTTAAGCATTTTACTTAAAGGAAGAATTTGTTACACCCCACTTAAATGTACACCCAAATCGCCTTAGCCTACCTTGTATGCACTCATTTTTAGTGCATTATTGTGACAACATTTGTTTAAACCCCAAGTTAATTATCTAATTGATTACATGGTTGCTAAGTCGAGTCATATCCTTGTACATTTTGTTTTGGGACGATTGGGACTCATGGGTAAAGTACTAGTGTAATGGAGTAATGGGGAAGAACAACATTATTACCCCCATATGTGCTAAATATTTTAAAAGTACTCCAAGTGTTTCGATTATCTTAATTCGAGTCATTAGAATAGTTAATTGTAAAGTTATGTAAAAGTTCAAGTGTAAGGGGAATGCAACGCCCCTATGATGTATTATTTTGGATGGTAGGGCAAGAGTGTATGCAAAAAAAAAAAAGAAAAAAAAAATCGAAAAAATCAAGAAAAATACAAAAAAAATGAGAAAAAGAAAAGTAGAAAAAACATACGGACTACCATCCCGTTTCATTTTATGTTTATTTTATGTTTTTGTTATTTCGTTTTTAGCTTAAGTCGAGTCGAGTCTTGGCTTAGCAACGCCTTATTGTACATGTAATTAATCAAGATCTTTAACTCGCCACCAGTAAAATATCCCTTATCCAACAAAACCGTGTTTATCATATCCCTACACCTCACGTTATAACCCATGTAAAAGCCCTCTTTGATAGTTTATCTTAGGTGCTTACGCCTAGTGGAGGAGGTTTTTGATCCTTTCCCAAGCCTATGGTAATCTATTTGCTATGACAGGTAGTGAGAGATATTATCCATTTTCATTTACGAGATTTATTTTGATGACACCTGAGAGATGTGAGTATCTAAACACTACTTGTGAGGTGCTAGTTTGTAATCTCCGTGCTTATTATGATTAAAGTGGAACGACTATTTGTAACACCCCAACCCGACAAGGGTAAAGATGTCACACTAATGGTTTCACATCAGATCAAAACAAAGCATACATTCCAAGTAATACAAAAATTCTCAAAGGTTACAAATGAAGTTCTGAAATTTACAAGGTTACAACGGAAACAAAAGCTAAACACTAAGTCTGCAAAAGCAACTCCTTCTAATGGTCTCTACTTCAGAATAACTATCAAAGTCTTCTAAATCCAAAAGTCTCTTCACTCATACCCAAACCCGTCGTACTGCTTATTACCTGCCGCACACGAAAAGAAAACGTGCGGCTGAGCTTAAAAAGCTCAGTCAACAGATACATATACAAAGCAATGATAATGAAACAGATATAAGATATAGTGCGCTGGGAAATATCAGAAGGTATAATCAATAAGGATGATCAAAGGAAAATAGGATAGTCATCTACCACGAGCCCAGAAACAGATCATATCATATCGTAACCATAAACCTTCATAATCATATAGAGGGGAGACCTCTCAGATAATCAGATAATATGAGGGGTGTCCTCATTCTTCAAATGGAGTAGCTAGCTCCCAGATATATGTGAAAGGCGTGTATTGCACACAGCACCAGTCACCAGACAAGTCATATCATATCAGATTAAATCCACTAAACAGATCAGATCTAGGATTGCAATCCATACGCCCCCCAGAAACATATATAATCCATAATCATAGTATGCGCATATCATAATCAGAATGGGGACGGTGTGAGGAATCACTCACCCACACATGAGTCATGCCAGTGGTGCATCACAGACACGGCCAGGTTACCTTCCTGGCTAGGTAACAGAAAAGTGGCTCGGGTATCAAACTAAGAGTCATAAGTCATGTCAAATCAGATGTGTCATAATCCAGGGTTCATCATAATAGGTTCATAACAGAGGGTTCATATCAAAGGTGCAGAAATAGTATCAAGGTCCAAGTATCAGAAGTTCAAATATCAGAAGGTCAAATATCCCAGGTCAATATCCAGAAGGGGTCAATGTATCCGATGGTCAAATCTTCAAAAGGTTCAAAATCAAAAGTACTTTTCAAAAAGGTTTTCTCTTAAGGTTCATTTAGAAATAATCCTTCAAAAATAGTTTTCATAAATGGTCTTTCAAATAGTTTTTTAAAGTCAATATATCATGCTTGAAAAACCCCTTTCAAAATACTTTACTTAAACATTTCCATCTCATATCAAAAGGTCTTCATATCATAGGTTCAAAATCAGAGACCAAAGGTCGAAGCAAAGGTGTCATAGCAAGGGATCGTAACAGAGTATCAAATCAGAGGTTTAACAGATCAGAAAAGAATCATAGGAAACCTTACAGAGAAGGTCAGAATATCTGTACCTTATTCAATAGCAAAAACAAACCAGAAAGAGATGAATCACAAAGCAAAAGATCACTTCCGCTCCACGGAACCTATACGGATTAATAATCACATATTACTTTAAGTTCATACGAATTTTAGTATGTTTTTCAATTTATTAACTTCCTTGTTTTAATAATTTTCCGTTTTAGTAAGTTAGCAAAATTTACAAAATTAGTCCTTTATTGTTAATGTACTATTTAACTAAGTTAATTATTTAAAATGACACCTTACATGAGTTAGGACTTATTATGAATATGAAGTAGGTGTAGGGTCTTAAAGTGTTTAAGTAATAAAGTATGGGTGAACTATGAAAATTATTGGAAAAGAATGTAAGCTACTATGTTTTATGTGGTGCAATCAAGACTCACCCTACTGCTATACTGCTATGATTTAAATATTTTGACCTATGACCAAAAGGAAGAATAAATGTAACCATCCCTACTGACATGCTACTATATATATATTTAACCATTCTTGTTTGTACCTAAAAGCAAATAATTTACTTGTATCTAGCTTCGAATGATGGAACAGATAAAGAGAGCCATGCTTGCTATCTTCAATTTAAAACAACCCACCACATGCTACTCTTTCTTATTTAAAAATATTTAATATACAAAAGCAATTCAACCTTATTCTGTTTCGAAGAAAAGAACAACCCATGCATGCAATTTTTACCCTTATCGTATGGCATAAAATGAAAACGCAAAGGCATACCAGACAGCCCTCTTTCGACACAGCCAAGATGTGTATGTTCCACAACCCTTTCGACGCCCATTTAACACACCACGACACACCCACACAAGACCCATTTGCAGCCTATTTTTACCCGTCAAACATACTTATCTCACCCTTGTTTTCCCAGCCTAGTACGACACAATAATAGCCTACAATGACCCACTTCTCTCGCATGCAACTCGACTCATATAACAGCCCTTTTACACACTATACACGCGTAGTTGTTACCCTTGTTTCCTTGCATAACTCGACACACAAACAGTCCCAACAAACGACTCATTAATTACAGCCACAAGACATTACAAAGACCACATAAAATCATGAGTTTACTCTATTCGACACTCTCTTGTTTTGCTTTAATACCGAGCACAAACCACACACGACCATGCCTAGTTTCTGTTCTTCTAACTCGCTAGGATTTGACATAACATATGTTTAAGTCGAGTAAGGGTGGGTCAAAAACAGTTTCGATAAAACAGCTTCATATGCCGATATATATAGGGCTATCAAAATCGTGATTTCATGTGAAAGAGGTTATGATTTCATGAGAGTTTTATAGGTTGTGAACTTGATTAGTTTTACCATGTTTGAGACATCTTTAATGCTTATTGTTCGATCACAGAAAGGACACAAGGAAACATGCTTATCTCTTTTTAGTTCGACACAAACCCAACCTCTATACGACAAGATATAAATACGACCCATATCATATGTAAACGAATCAAAACAGTTAGGTGATCGTATAAACGAGTTTGTGCTTATTCTTTTATGTGATGTAGGTTTAGTCCTTCATATAAATCGTACGTTACCAGCCTTTAGACGAATCAAGGAGATAACATTAAACGAAAAATAGGAGTACCTTGGAATCGGTTCACGAATGGAACAAAGATAAAAGCGTATCACCAAAGTGCCAATCACTACGAACAAAACTCCCACGATTAACCTTCCTTTGGACAGCCTTTGGATCGAACAGAATGAAGAAAATAGTAGCAGCAGTCGACTTTTGTGGTTTGTAGGTTTTAGGGTTTGTGTTTTGATGAGAGAAGTAACAATTATAAAGAAGAGGTAGGGCATGATTCGGTCAATGAATGAGACGTGTGATGGGCTTCAAAATTTGGTAACCTTGCATGATTTGTGGGCCTTAAATGATTATATATATTGTTAAAATATACAAGGATTTGGTTATGGCAATTTCATTTTAGGCGTGGGACATTTCAGATTAAATGTGTGTATATATATATATATATATTTTTTTTTCCAACTATCAGAGTTAAATACTTAAGGTATAAGCGGAATTTAAATGTCGAAATGTTTTAAACGTTATTTATGAATTTGAGATTCAGGGGTAATTTGGGTATTTTACGTATTTAGAAATTTTGGGTTTTACAACTCTTCCCCTCTAAAAATAAAATTTCGTCCTCGAAATTTGAAGTTGCAAAGTTAGACGAAGTCGTAGCAAATCGCAAAAGATCATTACAAACACTCTCACGCCCGGGGAGGTTCTTCCAAAAAAGGATCTTCAGACCAAATAGTTTCTCATGACTCAAATCAAAACAAGGTGGGTTCAAATTCTTCAGAATAGACAAATTAGGTTGATTCTGATCAAAAGGTCCATGCAATATAAAATGGATGATAGGCGAATCTTCTAGAAAGCTCATATGGAATACGAACAGAATTTCAAATCAAATTAACTGTATCAACAGTAGAGAGCTCTACAAAGAGTTCAAGATTTATAACTGAGGTCAACAGATTGCAAAACGAGAGTCCAAACTCATCCAGATATCTAATGAACGAAGGTAGAGTATACGCATAGGTAAAATGAACCTAAAGTCTCACTAATCACGGATAATCCAACGGAAACAAATTCTAAACTTCTTAGGTACTCCCCAAGATATCCTATGTCCACAATGAGTGCACGTTATATGATGTAAGTATTATCACGTTTGCCAGACGTCATAATACTGGCATCATATAAATATGCCCTCATGATGGCCATACTTTATCTCAAATCATCATCAAAACCACCTAATACTTCTTCGGTCTCAGAGGTCAACAAAAACGAATGCCATAGTCCTGGAGAGAAAACAAAACTATTCGCAAGAGTATCAAAATCCCAGATTGCCTAGCAGAAGTGGGGTATGCCGTCACAAGCATCATCTCTTCCACAACTCGCCAACATCTCTCAAAACCAAAGCCATCACCGATCATATGAAAAATGAACACGGAACTGAAATGCTTCTAGGGAACTTGAATCATTAGAGGATCTTATTACTATATAACGAAGCTTAAGAGAGTCAACGGAAATGAAAGTTAGTCGCCAAGAACTTCGGCCTTCATAGAATTAATTATTCCAAACATAAAGGGTCTGTTTCAAAATTCTGTTCATTCAAACATCCAATTTCCTCAAGTCCGGCTAATCTGTCTTCATCTGTCCATCAGTCGGGAAGTGAAACCAAGGTCGGGAACTTGTGTCTGGTTCGTCGAGCCTCCTGCAGTTCTTCTTGTAATGTGATGGAGTGCTGTGGCTTTCTGGCACGATCTTTAAATCTCTTCGTCATCCAATCTGCTTCCGATCTCAATTCATCTTAGTACAACCAAGATGAATCGGGAAATTAGGCTGCATGTCTTCATCAGCTCCAGGTTCGCCTTCTTGACTAGATTTCTTCTTCTGCATCGCCAACACTTCTGTCTTGTAAGGAATGTCTTCACTCTTCGGGGTAGCCTCCATTGTTGTCAACTCCAGGTCAGGCAAGGAACACCGTTGTCTCAACGAACATCAAACTCTCAGAATACACAAATGATCGTCAAATTTCTAACAAGGTGCAAAAATGATTTTCATGTTCTTCCTCATCTCTGAATGTACCACTAAGTCATACAATGACCATATGCCCAGTACTCATGAGAAACTATCATCTATCAAATTCACCAAGATCGTCAGAGCTTTAGCTAATACTATTAGCGTCACTAACCGTCATAGCAGTCGTTTACGAATACGGAAGGCGATTTCAAGAGTAAGATCAATTCATCAGAAGGAAAACTTCACGCTCTGAAATTAAACAAACACATAGTCGTTTCAGGGTGGAGGAATATTGGCTCCTAACAGTAATACGGTTCAGCTTCCATACATATCTCCTGTCATCATTCTTCTTTATCGCGAACAAAACTGAAATACGCCAAGAAAATGCACTTAAGCAACTTACTTCACACTCCGGTGGAAAACTTGATGGTTCAATCAGAAATCGTGTTTCAGAAAATTTAGGGTGCCAAATAGTGTTCAATACAAGGTTCATGCTCAGAAAACTCAAGGTGCCAAAAGGCTTCTACGATGAGGTTCATTTATTGGTGTACGAAATGGTTTCTAGGAAAACTTCATAACCGTGAAGGTAACACACGCGTCTCCAGAGTAATAGAGATAGCAAAGGGTTAGACAAGAAGTTCAAAATTGTTGCAAACGCCAAAGGTGAGACATAGAAAGGTAGTTGTCAATATTTGACTGATCATTCCACAATTTCCTTGTCAGAATAAAATCGAAGTTAACTATTCAAAGAAAGACGGTTCGCAAATCATAGCTTTATCATTCAAAAGTGAGGGGGAAAACATTCTTATACTCGTGGTTACATACCAAAAGGCTTCTTATGAGAACAGAGATGGGTGAAACGAAATCAAATGGTGTCGGAAGATCCATATATACTTATTAAAAGCAAGAGACAAAATAACAAAAGTATCCAATACGTTACTGCCATGGAGATTCTCAGAATGCCCGAAGAGGCGTCAAAGTGATTAACAAAAGAATCAGAGTGCAACGTGGGTCTTTATCAAAATGATTAACAAGAGAAAATAGGAGGATAAGGATCAAATAGTGTCAGGCAATTATTATGAAATTTCTCAATGCCTTCCAAATTGAATCAGGTTCGAATCTTAGGTGGTGCAAAACATAAGCTTTCGCTTTCCAAAGTGATATCAGCAGGATCTAACCAAAAGTAAGGCACGAATCAGAGTGATGCAGAAGTAAAGATACTTAAACAAATGCCTTATAGTCTACCCATTCCTCACCGGTCAAAACTTAGGTTCCTATGGGAAATCCTAAAGAAATTTTCAAAGGTTGACTTACGAGTGTCTACAGGGAAGGCTTAGTGGTCCTAACTTACACAGGTCAAGGGTAAATGTATTACGAAATCGCAGCCTGTCTCTCTGATACCATAATTGTAACACCCCAACCCGACAAGGGTAAAGATGTCACACTAATGGTTTCACATCAGATCAAAACAAAGCATACATTCCAAGTAATACAAAAATTCTCAAAGGTTACAAATGAAGTTCTGAAATTTACAAGGTTACAACGGAAACAAAAGCTAAACACTAAGTCTGCAAAAGCAACTCCTTCTAATGGTCTCTACTTCAGAATAACTATCAAAGTCTTCTAAATCCAAAAGTCTCTTCACTCATACCCAAACCCGTCGTACTGCTTATTACCTGCCGCACACGAAAAGAAAACGTGCGGCTGAGCTTAAAAAGCTCAGTCAACAGATACATATACAAAGCAATGATAATGAAACAGATATAAGATATAGTGCGCTGGGAAATATCAGAAGGTATAATCAATAAGGATGATCAAAGGAAAATAGGATAGTCATCTACCACGAGCCCAGAAACAGATCATATCATATCGTAACCATAAACCTTCATAATCATATAGAGGGGAGACCTCTCAGATAATCAGATAATATGAGGGGTGTCCTCATTCTTCAAATGGAGTAGCTAGCTCCCAGATATATGTGAAAGGCGTGTATTGCACACAGCACCAGTCACCAGACAAGTCATATCATATCAGATTAAATCCACTAAACAGATCAGATCTAGGATTGCAATCCATACGCCCCCCAGAAACATATATAATCCATAATCATAGTATGCGCATATCATAATCAGAATGGGGACGGTGTGAGGAATCACTCACCCACACATGAGTCATGCCAGTGGTGCATCACAGACACGGCCAGGTTACCTTCCTGGCTAGGTAACAGAAAAGTGGCTCGGGTATCAAACTAAGAGTCATAAGTCATGTCAAATCAGATGTGTCATAATCCAGGGTTCATCATAATAGGTTCATAACAGAGGGTTCATATCAAAGGTGCAGAAATAGTATCAAGGTCCAAGTATCAGAAGTTCAAATATCAGAAGGTCAAATATCCCAGGTCAATATCCAGAAGGGGTCAATGTATCCGATGGTCAAATCTTCAAAAGGTTCAAAATCAAAAGTACTTTTCAAAAAGGTTTTCTCTTAAGGTTCATTTAAAAATAATCCTTCAAAAATAGTTTTCATAAATGGTCTTTCAAATAGTTTTCTTAAAGTCAATATATCATGCTTGAAAAACCCCTTTCAAAATACTTTACTTAAACATTTCCATCTCATATCAAAAGGTCTTCATATCATAGGTTCAAAATCAGAGACCAAAGGTCGAAGCAAAGGTGTCATAGCAAGGGATCGTAACAGAGTATCAAATCAGAGGTTTAACAGATCAGAAAAGAATCATAGGAAACCTTACAGAGAAGGTCAGAATATCTGTACCTTAATCAATAGCAAAAACAAACCAGAAAGAGATGAATCACAAAGCAAAAGATCACTTCCGCTCCACGGAACCTATACGGATTAATAATCACATATTACTTTAAGTTCATACGAATTTTAGTATGTTTTTCAATTTATTAACTTCCTTGTTTTAATAATTTTCCGTTTTAGTAAGTTAGCAAAATTTACAAAATTAGTCCTTTATTGTTAATGTACTATTTAACTAAGTTAATTATTTAAAATGACACCTTACATGAGTTAGGACTTATTATGAATATGAAGTAGGTGTAGGGTCTTAAAGTGTTTAAGTAATAAAGTATGGGTGAACTATGAAAATTATTGGAAAAGAATGTAAGCTACTATGTTTTATGTGGTGCAATCAAGACTCACCCTACTGCTATACTGCTATGATTTAAATATTTTGACCTATGACCAAAAGGAAGAATAAATGTAACCATCCCTACTGACATGCTACTCTATATATATTTAACCATTCTTGTTTGTACCTAAAAGCAAATAATTTACTTGTATCTAGCTTCGAATGATGGAACAGATAAAGAGAGCCATGCTTGCTATCTTCAATTTAAAACAACCCACCACATGCTACTCTTTCTTATTTAAAAATATTTAATATACAAAAGCAATTCAACCTTATTCTGTTTCGAAGAAAAGAACAACCCATGCATGCAATTTTTACCCTTATCGTATGGCATAAAATGAAAACGCAAAGGCATACCAGACAGCCCTCTTTCGACACAGCCAAGATGTGTATGTTCCACAACCCTTTCGACGCCCATTTAACACACCACGACACACCCACACAAGACCCATTTGCAGCCTATTTTTACCCGTCAAACATACTTATCTCACCCTTGTTTTCCCAGCCTAGTACGACACAATAATAGCCTACAATGACCCACTTCTCTCGCATGCAACTCGACTCATATAACAGCCCTTTTACACACTATACACGCGTAGTTGTTACCCTTGTTTCCTTGCATAACTCGACACACAAACAGTCCCAACAAACGACTCATTAATTACAGCCACAAGACATTACAAAGACCACATAAAATCATGAGTTTACTCTATTCGACACTCTCTTGTTTTGCTTTAATACCGAGCACAAACCACACACGACCATGCCTAGTTTCTGTTCTTCTAACTCGCTAGGATTTGACATAACATATGTTTAAGTCGAGTAAGGGTGGGTCAAAAACAGTTTCGATAAAACAGCTTCATATGCCGATATATATAGGGCTATCAAAATCGTGATTTCATGTGAAAGAGGTTATGATTTCATGAGAGTTTTATAGGTTGTGAACTTGATTAGTTTTACCATGTTTGAGACATCTTTAATGCTTATTGTTCGATCACAGAAAGGACACAAGGAAACATGCTTATCTCTTTTTAGTTCGACACAAACCCAACCTCTATACGACAAGATATAAATACGACCCATATCATATGTAAATGAATCAAAACAGTTAGGTGATCGTATAAACGAGTTTGTGCTTATTCTTTTATGTGATGTAGGTTTAGTCCTTCATATAAATCGTACGTTACCAGCCTTTAGACGAATCAAGGAGATAACATTAAACGAAAAATAGGAGTACCTTGGAATCGGTTCACGAATGGAACAAAGATAAAAGCGTATCACCAAAGTGCCAATCACTACGAACAAAACTCCCACGATTAACCTTCCTTTGGACAGCCTTTGGATCGAACAGAATGAAGAAAATAGTAGCAGCAGTCGACTTTTGTGGTTTGTAGGTTTTAGGGTTTGTGTTTTGATGAGAGAAGTAACAATTATAAAGAAGAGGTAGGGCATGATTCGGTCAATGAATGAGACGTGTGATGGGCTTCAAAATTTGGTAACCTTGCATGATTTGTGGGCCTTAAATGATTATATATATTGTTAAAATATACAAGGATTTGGTTATGGCAATTTCATTTTAGGCGTGGGACATTTCAGATTAAATGTGTGTATATATATATATATATATATATATATATATATTTTTTTTTTTTCCAACTATCAGAGTTAAATACTTAAGGTATAAGCGGAATTTAAGTGTCGAAATGTTTTAAACGTTATTTATGAATTTGAGATTCAGGGGTAATTTAGGTATTTTACGTATTTAGAAATTTTGGGTTTTACACTATTTGTTGTAATTACTTTTATATTAGCATTAAATGACCCCTAACTTATATTTTGATTAGAATAAAAGCGCATTTGCTTGAGGACAAGCAAATCTCAAGTGTAAGGGTATTTGATGAAGCGAAAAGTGTACCACTTTTAGGGGTCATTTAAGCCCTAAATCGTATTTATTTGATCAAATATTGCCCTAAATCGTTCCTTTTGTCATTTTAGGTACTTTGGAGAAGAAATCTGGAAAAGGAAGCATTTTGGACGTTTTTGGAGCATAAAAGTGAAGAAAACGACAAAGTCTCAAAATCGGCTGGAAAAGTACCTTTGACGGCGTCAGGGATTGTTCCAGACGGCGTCATGGCTTGGCAAAAGAGGTGGATATGAAAAATACACGAGACGCGCCAGAGAGTTTTGCAATGAAAAGTCTGACGGCGTCACCCTTTAAGATGATCAAGGCCATCACGGTTTAAGTTAAAGAGAGACGGCGTCAAGCATTATTCTGACGGCGTCAACCCTTGATAGGCCAGAGCGGATTTTGGAGGATTAAAGAGGGACGGCGTCAGGAAGGCCATCCGGGAACCCTAGACACGGCGAGGTGACGGCGTCAAGATCTATAACGTGACGCCGTCAGCCACTAAACTCTATATATAGTTTTGCAATTTTTATTCTTAGTGTGCAACTTTGTGAGGAGAAAACCCTAAGACGAATTTCTGCCATTTTTTAAGGGTTTTATACCCTTGGATCTCCCATGTTTAATTGAAGATAAGTATTCATTTAATCAATCAATATGTCTATGTGTTGTTTGATTATATCTTGTTCTTGTCTTTTAATTAACATGCTAGGCTAGATTTATCTTGTGTTTGCTTAGATCTAATGAAACCTAACTATTGATTATTGGTTATTAGTGTGTTATTAATTGTATTGGATGATTGTTTAACGATGTTAGGCTTAAGAAAACTGGCTAACCTCCTATACGGTAACTTGCTTGAACGTCTTAAGAAACATGAACCAATGCGTACTAAGGTTTTTATGGTTGTATTTAATGCATGAGCGAATTCTAGTGATCCCATGTTAGGAGCTTCTTAGCCGGCTCGACATAGGAGTGAAGTAGGAGCTTGTAGAGTTGGGGAAGTACGTACGCCACCCCACGATTG
Source organism: Artemisia tridentata subsp. tridentata (assembly GCA_021014915.2). Lineage (NCBI taxonomy): Eukaryota > Viridiplantae > Streptophyta > Magnoliopsida > Asterales > Asteraceae > Artemisia > Artemisia tridentata. The sequence goes on along the minus strand of CP139508.1, from coordinate 415,034,204 downwards.
GTATTAAGGAATACACCCGTCATCCACGCAATTAATACACACTAATCAACCGGTAAAAGATAGTTAGGGAGTAAGGAAATCTAAGTAAACACATTTCTCTCCATATAAGTTTCACAACCTTTTCATTTTCAGTTATTTATTTTATTTGCATTCGTAGTTATTTGGGTTAGTTGACTAGCAACTAATTCCGCATACTCCTTCAAACCCGAGATTTTACTTACTTTCATAAAAATATAAAAATACAAAAAAGAATCTTCCCTCACCCTTAGACCTATTAGAGTAGTTTTTCAATCCTAACGACACTATTCCCCTAGAGAACGATCAATCCCCCGGTACTTGCCACTTCACTATACTACATTGGTCAGGTACACTGCCTGGTGGGGATTGCAAGCCTCTTGAGATCCCTCGAGAGGTAAAACCTGTTGTAAGGTCGCAAAACCACGCATCAATTACTGATGATTTTAGCAGGTTTTCTTGGACTTTCTTTTTAGGTACTAAAAATGAAACCTATTCTGTGATTAGGGATTTTATTACCTTAATTGAAAACCAGCTAAATAGAAAGGTTAAGGCTATAAGGTGTGATAATGGAACTGAGTTTAAAAATTCTAATTTAATTGCATTTTGTGGGAATAAGGGGATTAAAAGAGATTATAGTAGTGCCAGAACCCCACAACAAAATGGGGTTGCAAAAAGGAAAAATAGGACCCTTATAGATGCAGCTAGATCTATGCTAGCTGACTTTAAGTTGCCTACCATGTTTTGGACTGAAGCAGTAAGCACTGCTTGTTATGTACTGAATAGGGTATCTATTACTAATCCCCACAACAAAACTCCTTATGAGCTCTTGTCTGGAAAGGTTCCCAACATTAGTTACCTTAAGCCTTTTGGATGTCATGTAACTATTTTGAATACTAGTGATCACCTTGGTAAATTTGAAGAGAAGGCAGATGAGGGGTTCATTGTAGGATATTCTGCTCATAGTAAGGCCTATAGGGTTTATAACTTGTCTGCTAAGAGGGTAGAAGAAACACTCAATTTAAGGTTTCTAGAGGACAAACCTAATTTACAGGGTGCAGGTCATGACTGGTATTTTGATCTGGATTATCTGACTGATTCATTAGGTTATTCTAGATATAAAGCTAATCAATCTGTTGGTACACATGTTTATCCATCTAACAATGCAGGTACCTCAGATGATGAGTCTGATTCAGAGTGTGATGAACAACCCATAGTTGTTCCTTCTTTTCCCTCCAACCACTTTTCAGGTACATAACTCAAAGATACTTCTGATAAGACTGAAGATAATTCAAATTTTGCAGAAGACCTTGCTAGGCTTCAAAGACAAGAACATCAAGCCAAGAGAGCTGCTGAAAAGTTTGGTTCTGGGTTTTCACAAGAAACAGTGGAGCTATTGAGAAATGCTGAAGCTGAAGTCAGAAGTCAAATGGCTTCTGCTGGTGGTATTCCTGTTCCTGCTGATGTCGATTCTGCTGGTAGTACACCTGTTACTGCTGATACATCTGCTGTTCCTGCCGATGTCATCACTCCTGCTGCTTCTTTGTCTTCTCCATCTGCTGATTTATTAGGATTCAGTGAGCCTCCAACTAGATTCCCAAGTCCATCTGATCTTGGAAATTCACTCTCTTCAGCAGCTAAGCTGAATGATCCTCATCATCAATCAAGATTTGGAATTTTCACTCACTCTTCTTATGATGGTGAAGCAAATCCCTCTATTACTAATCAAGCCACAACCTATGAAGTAGATCCTGTTGTTACCAAGAGGATTAACACTGTACATCCTCAATCTTTGATTCTTGGTGATCTCAATTCCCCTGTTCAAACAAGAAGCAGGTTAAGTCAATTCAAGTTTGGAGAATCTGCTTTTCTCAGTTATATTCAGGAACAGTTAAGGAGCAATCACACTGACTATCTTCATTGCCTCTATGCTTGCTTTCTATCTCAAATTGAACCAAGTAGTGTAGCTCAAGCCCTTGATAATTCTGATTGGGTTGAGGCTATGCAAGAGGAAATGCAGCAGTTCAAGAATCAGAAAGTATGGGTATTAGTACCATTGCCTGAAGGAAAACATGCAATTGGAACTAAATGGATTCTCAAGAATAAACGGGATGCTAGGGGAATTGTGGTTCGAAATAAAGCTAGATTGGTAGCTCAAGCACATAGACAAGAAGAGGGTATCGACTATGATGAGGTGTTTGCACCAGTAGCAAAAGTTGAAGCTATTCGATTGTTTTTGGCTTTTGCTTCATTTATGGGGTTTGTGGTTTATCAGATGGATGTGAAGAGTGCATTTCTGTATGGAAGTATTGAAGAGGAAGTGTATGTTACTCAACCACATGGATTTGTGGATCCACAACATCCTGAGTTGGTTTATAAAGTGGTGAAAGCACTCTATGGCCTTCATTAAGCACCAAGAGCATGGTATGCCAGGTTGTCTGCCTTTCTACTTAAACATGGTTACAGAAGAGGAACAATAGATAAAACACTCTTCATAAGGAAGAATTTTAAAGATATCATCTTGGTACAAGTGTATGTAGATGATATTATTTTTGGTTCCACTAATGAAGCTTGGTGTAAGGATTTTGAGGAATTAATGAAAAGTGAATTTGAAATGAGTGCTATGGGGCAGATGACATTCTTCTTGGGCTTACAGGTTCAACAGAGACCAGATGGTATCTTCATAAACCAAGAAAAGTATGTTCATGACATACTTAAGAAGTTTGACTTGGAAAGTGTGAGGACTGCTACAACACCTTTTGAAGCTCCAAAGCCTAAATCCAATACTGAACCTGATGATGCTGTAAATGTTCACTTATACAGGTCTATGATAGGTTCTTTGATGTATTTGACAGCTTCAAGGCCTGATATCATGTTTGCAGTCTGTGCTTGTGCTAGACATCAGGTTACACCTTTGACTTCACATTTAAATGCTGTCAAGAGAATCTTCAAGTATTTAAAAGGTCAGCCTAAGTTGGGACTTTGGTACCCAAAGGATTCTTCTTTTGTACTGGAAGCTTATAGTGACAGTGACTATGCTGGAGCTAACTTTGATAGAAAATCTACTACTGGGGGATGCCAGTTTTTGGGAAGAAGGTTGGTTTCTTGGCAATGCAAGAAGCAGACTATTGTGGCTACATCTTCTACTGAGGCAGAGTATGTTGCTGCTGCTAGTTGCTGTGGACAGGTCCTTTGGCTGCAAAATCAATTGTTAGATTATGGGTTCAACTTCATGAACACTAAAATTTTCATTGACAACCAAAGTACCATCTGTATTGTTAAAAATCCAGTGTTTCATCAAAGAACAAAGCACATAGAGATTAGGCATCATTTCATAAGGGATGCTTATGAGAAGCATCTCATTCAGGTGCTTAAGATAAACTCTGATGAGAATGTGGCTGACCTGTTGACTAAAGCATTTAATGGTCCAAGATTCAACTATCTGGTGGTTCATATTGGAATGCTCAATCCTTAGGTGCTGAGATTAAGGGGAGGTTTAAGCCTAAGGGGAGGCTTGTTGTTATTGTATATCTTTCTTTCTTGGTTTTTCTTATTTTCTTTCTTTTGGTTTGTTTCTTATTTTCTTTCAGTTTTTTTTTTTTTTTTTTTTTTTTTTTTTTTTTTAAATAAAATAAAATAAAATAAAATTTTCTTGTATATTTTGTGTGCTAATAAGTTGGTTTTAAGCAACATCTTGCAGGTATAGTGTTGGTGTTTACACCTACACAACAAATGGTATTCAACTCACCATGTCTCACAGACAAGAAAGAGTTGACTCACCATGAGGGTACGGCTCTGGTGTGATAATCAAATCCGTTGATAGCTGTAATAGCTTGCTCAAAGCTATAGGGTACTTCAACTCACCCATGGTTCATTCCTGAGAGTTGAAATGGTTCTCAATTCACCATGGATGTAACCCTTTAAGGGATCCAAAGAATTGGCTAGTCCACAAAAGTATGGTTTGTGGTAAAGACAATTGGTATCCATATTTGGTATTCAATTCACCAAGGTTCAGTTGCAACCAAGAATTGGCTAGTCCTGAGCAAACGGCTACAGGTAAAGACAAGTCAAATCCGTTTACAGTTGCTGGTTTACTAAAAATCAGATGGTTATCAATGTACCATGGTCTTACACACCTAAACATTGGCTACTCCAGTAGTGATGGCTATTGGTAAAGAGACATCAAATCCATTAATTTTCAATGATTCACCTCTCACAGGAGTTAACACACCTGGATGTGATGAGAATAGTATGAAACTTAAATGATTTGATGTACACTTTGTCATGGTTGCTGTAAAGAAGGTGCCTAGTTGCTGCTGATATTGCTTAGGATGTTGCTGCTGATCACTTTCTATTGCTGCTGGTGGATTAATCCTCTCCCTATGGACTTCAGAGTACTTTCAGAGATCAAAGAACACTTAGGGAATCTTGTCGGTTAACCTAGTCAACCTCAAGATTAGGGGAGGATTGTTAGGAATTTCGGAAATAAGATATTTCTTGTTGCTGCCGATAGTGAAAGCTGGTTCCTGCCGATAGCTGTGGTTCCTGCTGAAGCTCATTGCTGCTGATAGTTCTATCTTGTTTCTGCTGATAGTAGTTGTTACTGCGGGTATTGTTAGTTGTTATCCCGTATGTTTAGAATGTTTGTTAGAGTTATTTTTAGAAGAGATCATGTTTATCTCTTCACACGTTTTCTTGTATGACGGGTTAGGTTTAGGGTTTCTTATCAGTATAAAAGAAACATCCCGTCTATGAGTTTGATATATCTTTACAACTTAACAATCTTCAATAATAACATCTTTTAGTTCATTATACGATCCATAGAGGATCATAGTCTTAGTTCTTTTCTTTTCTAGTTCGTATTCAGAGATTCTCTTGTAGTGTGCTTGTGATTACATAGGCATCCTACCGATCCACATAGGCTCAAAGATCTAGCAGGTGTGTTAGATTCAACAAATGCAAATAAGGAAATTGTCCTCATTGCACCAAGAAGACAAGATGTTTATGTATTAGACATGTCCAGTCTAACTCAGGATGGAACTTGTCTCTTTGCTAAGGCACTGATACACTCAACTGGCTTTGGCATAAGAGACTCACCCACCTGAACTTCAAAAACATAAACAATCTTGTAAAACAAAACAAGGTCCTTGGCTTACCATCACTTGTGTTTTCAAAGGATAAACCATGCCCAGCTTGTGAAAAAGGTAAACATCACAGAGCATCCTTTAAAACTAAAACCAACTTTTCCATCAGGAACTGCCTACATCTTCTCCATATGGATCTATTTGGACCTATCAGTCCAAGGTCTATTAACCATGAGAAGTATACTCTGGTCATAGTGGATGAATACTCTAGATACACTTGGGTATTCTTCCTGATCAAAAAGAGTCAGGCAGCTGAAACAATCATGTCCTTTGTCAGGAACATTGAAAATCAAAATGACATTAAGGTCAAACAGATTAGAACTGACAATGGGACTGAGTTCAAAAATTATGAACTTGAATGTTTCTGTGATGAGAAATGTATTTCCCAAAACTTTTCCTCTCCATACACACCTGAACAAAATGGTGTTGCTGAAAGGAAAAATAGAACACTCATTGAAGCTGCTAGGACAATGCTATGTGGATCAGTCCTTTCCAACCATTTTTGGACTGATGCAGTCAAAACTGCCTGTTATACACAAAACAGATCCATCATTGTCAAGAGACATGGGAAAACCCCATATGAGTTATTCAAAGGAAGAATCCCTGACATCAGCTGCTTTCATGTCTTTGGGTGTCCTGTGTTTATTCATAATCACAAGGATCACTTAGGGAAATTTGATGCAAAAGCTGATGATGGATACTTCCTGGGATACTCACTTGTCTCAAAAGCCTTCAGAGTGTTCAACACAAGGAGACAGCAGACTGAGGAAACATTTCATGTTACCTTTGATGAGAGCACTGATGCAATCAGGTTCTCAACTGCCTCAGTAGAAGAGATAGGAATTGATAACTCTTTAAGATCTCCTCCTGATGAATATCTTCCTGAAAACAATCCTTCTACTCAGTATCAAGATGATGCTAACCTCTCCTATTACATAATCGCTCACAACCTACCTAACCCAACCATCACTGAGTTTGTTGAGGCACATGCAAACACTGATGAATTTAATCAGTCTGTTCAAAATGCTCAAGAACCAAACAATCTCAGTGATCAGGTAGACACTCAAGATCCAATAAATGATCATGTGTCTACTCCAGAACCAACCCCTCTACCCAATCAGGCCTCCACAAGTTCAAATCAGTATCCAGGACCTCAGGAAAGTTGGACTAGGTCTCAGGACATTGAACTTGTCAATATTATTGGAGAGCCTACTGAAGGCATGCTCACCAGGAGCATGGCTGCTAGTCTAAGAGCAGCCTCAGCCAATGAATGCCTATTTGTGGACTTCATTTCCACAATTGAACCCAAAAGTGTTAAAGAAGCACTTACACATCCAAGTTGGGTTCAGGCCATGCATGATGAACTGGAACAATTTGATAGAAACAAGGTAATGACCTTGGTCAAATGTCCTGAGAATTTCTGAGTCATTGGCATGAGATGGGTATTCAAAAACAAAACTGATGAAAATGGCATAGTCATTAAAAACAAAGCCAAACTTGTAACCAAAGGCTATAATCAACAAGAAGGCATTGACTATGAAGAAACATTTGCACCAGTAGCAAGGATGGAAGCCATCAGGATCTTCCTTGCTTTTGCTACATACATGAACTTCAAGGTGTACCAAATGGATGTTAAAAGTGCATTCTTAAATGGTTCACTAAAAGAAGAAGTTTATGTTCAGCAACCTCCTGGATTTGAAAGCCATGAGTTTCCTGATCATGTCTGTAAGCTTAATAAAGCCCTTTATGGACTGAAACAAGCTCCTAGGGCATGGTATGAAACTCTCTCAGCCTTTCTGATCCAAAACAAATTTGTCAGAGGCAAGATAGACAACACATTGTTTATCTATAAGACAAATACTGATGTCATACTAGTACAAGTGTATGTTGATGACATCATCTTTGGCTCAACAAGTTACAAGCTTTGCAAACAATTTGAAAAACTAATGGCTAAGCAATTTGAAATGAGCATGATGGGAGAATTAACCTACTTCCTTGGTCTTTAGATCAAGCAGACTGATAAAGGAACCACTATCAGTCAAGAGAAGTATGTTAAGAACCTACTGAAAAAGTATGAACTCAGTGACTGTGCCTCAGTCAAGACTCCCATGGTTCCCCCAAACAACCTTGGTCCTGATCTCACTGGTAAACCAGTAAATCAAACTCTCTTTAGAGGAATGATAGGATCACTGATGTATCTACTTGCATCAAGGCCTGATATCCAATTCTCAGTATGTCTATGTGCCAGATATCAATCTGACCCAAGAGAATCACACATCACAGCTGTGAAAAGGATATTCAGGTACCTGAAAGGTACTCCAAACCTTGGATTATATTATCCAAAATGCTCAGGCCTTGATCTTAAAGGATACTCAGACTCTGACTATGCTGGATGCAACATGGACATAAAAAGCACCTCAGGCTCTTGCCAAATTCTTGGTGGGAAACTAGTCTGTTGGAGTGCTAAGAAGCAACAATCAGTTGCCTTGTCCTCAGCTGAGGCTGAATATGTTGCAGCAGCTAGTTGTTGTGCAAATGTACTCTGGATGAAAAGTCAACTCAGTGACTATGGAATTCAGTATAAGATGGTACCCATCTTTTGTGATAACACAAGTGCAATTGCAATATCCAACAACCCTGTTCTTCATCAGAGAACAAAACACATTGATATCAGATATCATTTCATCAGGGACCATGTCATGAATGGTGACATTGAATTACACTTCATCCCTACTGAATATCAGTTAGCTGATATCTTCACCAAACCTTTGGATGAACCAACTTTCAAAAGGCTGAAAGCTGAATTAGGAATGTTGGATATCGAGAATCAGTCCACTGATTGAATCCTTCCAACTGAAGTGTAAATTCTTAAAACCTCAGGTCCCTGACTCAATGTGTACATCAGTGAAAACAAATCACTGAATCCTCAACCTCAGGAACTAAACCCAAGTTCCTGAAATCTTTAGGGTTCAGGAACTAAACCCAAGTTCCTGAATCCTTGTGGCTTAGGAATCATTCCACATTCCTGAATCATCAGTGACTAATCCCAAGTCCCTGAAAAACCATCACTGAATGAAAAGTCATTCAGGGCCCTGAAAAATGACATTAAATACTGACTTAAATACTCTAAGTATCTAGTTAGTAAATGTCCGAGGTTGGTAACTGAACTCATATTTAATTTAAGAATATTTGTTCTTTTTGCCTTTCTGGCTTCCACCTCTGGGCCACCACATTCCCACTTGGCATTAAATGCCTCTCCAATCACATTACAGATATGTGATGACTCATCTCTGCAAATTACACTTTTGCAGAACTGCTCAACTGTTCACCTTGACTGTTGCGCCAAACCAAGGAAAAGTGGAGTGTTGGCATTAAATGCGGATCCCAAAACATTTTATTCAAAACAGTTTCCTATAATTCTTTTTGAATTAAATAGAAACCGCTCAAATGCCTAAAACACCCCCAGCTCTACTTCCCTATAAATAACCCAACCAAAAGAAACACACACACGTTTTTATAGAATCTTAAGCAAAACTCTGCCATTTTTAATTCTCAAAAACAAATTGTGTGTGTATTCTTAAGCTTTAGAAACCCAGAAACCTTAGTCAAACCCAGACTTACCCACAAATGGCTTCTTCTAAAGCTATCACATACGCCCCCAATGTGGAATTCCTCACTGGGGACGTTGACCTAACAAAGAACAATGTGGTAGGAAATTTCTCTTATCCACAAAACTACCCAGCCTACAAGAACGTTATGAAATTTCTTCGTAATTGTTTTCTTGCAAAGGCTTTCACCCACACCCCCTCAGTCATCTACCATGACTATTTGAGGGAATTCTGGTGCACGGCTGTGGCTACCAGCCCTCTCCTTTGGCTACTCAACCTTCATCAAAGCCACAGGCCTTGACTTTGCTGAAGCGTTTGCACCCAACCCTACTGATCAGGACATAAAGAATGAACTGATCTTTTTAGCACCCCACGACCCCAGACGTCCTACAACGTCTGCTGGAGGCTTATTGGAGAAAGCTCCAGTAGTCAAAACATGGTTCCATCCTATCTGGAGGATACTGATGACATTTGTCATTCAGGTCCTGGGTGGAAATAAATCCTCTACGGAACAATTGAACTCATCACAACAATTGATGTTGTTCAGTCTCCTTGAGGGTACAAAAATTGACATCGGAGGAATAATCTTCCGAGACCTTGTTGCCAAGCTCTCAGGAAAACATAGGCAAAGGCATATGTCCTACCCTAGATTTGTTTCCTGTGTGCTTCAGGACCTACTTGGTTCTGACTACGTGAGGCCTGATGCAGAAGGTACGAAGCCTGACGTCCTGCACAAGTCAAACTTCACTAGTGGCATCAGTGAGGTTACACTTATTGCCCTGACTGAATACATGCAATCAGTCATTCAGGGTAAAGACGCTGTCTCACCAGTTCCTTCACCGATCAAAAAGGTGAAGAAGACAAAGAAGGGTCAGTCAAGCCAGGTGGTTAGACCCAAGCCACTCTCCACTGAGACTGATCCTCAAAACCAACTCAACCTTAAAAAGAGGTTGAAAAAGGCCGAGACCTCTGAGACACCCATTTCTGAGACCCTCTTGACCACAAAACAAAGGCCAACGGAGGTCACTGAGCAATCATCCTCAGTGACCTCGGGCACACCCTTTCCACATGATTCCACTGACATAAACAAGTCAGAGGGATCAGGAACCATTCCCCCCTCACATCCCGATGAAGGAACTGTCAAAAAACAATCAGTTCCCAAGGGAGGAAAGGGTTCTAAATCCTCGGTAAGGCAGCACTACCTTACTGAGAAGGGGACCCACAAACATTCACATCCCGTTAACGTTCCTGAGCAATCACCATCAGGATCTCAGGGAGAAAAGGACCCTAAATCCCTAAAAGGACAGCACAATCCTGATGGGAAGGGGGTCCACCAACTTTCACAATCAGTACCTAGTGATACCACTGGAAAACACCCATCAGTGGTTGAAGGTGCTAAGGGGGACAAAGACTCAGAGGGAAAGAAACAACCCGCTGATACGAAACCCATAAACCCCTCAGGCGGTCCGATTCTCTCAGGAACTGCCTCCAAAAGCTAGGCTTGTGTTACCCCAGTTATTATGGCTAGTCAGGCTGAGCAAACCCACTCAGTTATTATGACAACGGGGTCAGGACCTGACCAAACCAAAGGTGAGTCTTTTTATAAAGAGGAGCCGGTTGAATTTTTGGGTATTGAGTCCATGGGGGACTTTCAGGCTCTTCTTGAGTCTGATGATGAGCTCAAGGAGGAGAGTGATAAAGAAGTGTTTGAGGCAGGTGAGGATATGGAAACTGATGAACAACCTGAACAATCACATCAGTCATCTCCACACCAATGTGAAGAGTCAGGTTTTCAATCTTCTGATTCTTCTGATACTGTGGATATCCTCAAAAAGTATGATGACTCTCTTCCCCTCACTGAAAGAAAATTGGTCAAGTTCCTACTCAAGACCAATAGAGCTCTTTACACTGGTCTCACTGAAGATATGTTCGATCATCACACTGAAGCTGCTGTTCACTATGCCAACCTGAAGGCAGATGTTGAAAGTTATCATGATGATGTGAACGAGATACATTCTGACACCAATAACTCCCTGACAGCTATTGATCTTCATCTCAGGAAGTTCAATCTTACTCTTGAAGGCATCACCAAAATCCTTGGAACTATTCAAACAGCTGTCAAGGATGACCCGGAACTTAACAAGAAGGTCCTTCAGGCTGCTGAGACTTACCAGAAGCAATCAGCTGAATTCAGTGATCTTCTCAGCTTACTGAAGGATTCTAATATTCAGGGTCTTAGCTCTTCATTGGACTCAATCAGGACTTCTTTGGGTCTTCAGGAAAACCATCTGGGTACTTGGGCACAATCTTCAACATCCTTGGCATGGTCTCTTGGGTCAAGGATGTCAGGCATCGAAGCTTCTCAGGCATCTCTTGATGATAAGATCTTTACTCTTCAGAAAGACACCTCGGACATCAAATCTATGATGACTGAGATCTATCAGGCTTTCAAGGGTCCTGCTACTCCAGTGGCTCCAACTCTTGCTATCACCATGGCTCAAGCAACAGTTGAGGGGGAGAAAGACACTGGAGTCCCTGAAGTTTCCACAAGCCAGCAACCTCCTTCTCATACTGAGGGGGAGATTCCTGAAGCTTCTTCCACCCATCAAGAAAAAAGCAAAGGCATCCTCACTGATCCTGAGCCTCAACCAGCACCAATCTTGGTAGCAAAGGATCCTGAATCACCAGCCAGGATCCCGTATGAAATTGATGGAGTTCTTCACCACTTCTCAGCTGATGAACTCAGTGCTTACCTGGAGGAAGAGGAAGCAAAGAAGAAGTTAAAGGAGGAAGAAAAGGTGAGCAAGACTGCTATTATTAAGGTTGTTCATGAAGAGGCTGAGAAGATTGGTCTTGAGGCTAAGGCTCTTTCAGGAAGAGAGGGTGGTACGACTTTTGTAAAAGCTCAGACTGAGGAGATGACCACTCTCAGGAAGAAAAGGGAGGAAAGGAATAAAAGGGCTGAAGAGATCAGGCAGAACATGATTAAGAAATATCAGTGGTATATGACTAACAGGTTGAAACCAGAACCAATCACTGATGTCAAAATTCATCAAAACACCACGCCTGCCACTGTTACTGTCTACAGAGGTGCTGACATGAGAAACTTTGATGTTCATACCCCCTTCAGATTCGCTGACTTTGGGATCACAGAATTGGATGAGTTGGGTCCATTAATAGCAAAGAAATCAAATATTATGGTCCCTAGTCTGATGAAGTCCTTGAGTCTGAGGTACGAAAGATTGGCAGCTGCACCTCAGGAACTTGGCACTCCATCTCTTCTTCCTGATTCAGATCAACCAGCTCCCTCTCAGTTTTCTTCAAGAAAAAGAAAGAAGATTGAAGCTGAGCCTGAGATCAAGGTTCCTGGTCTTGACTGCAATAGGGCTCTCCCTGAAGGTGTTCCTTTCAGGAACAATGTGGTCATTGAACAACCTGAAAGAGGTTTGTTCTTCATTGATGAGTTCGGAGACCAAGCCTTCCAAAGGTGGAGTGATATCGATTTGTCAGGGATCAAAGCTATGCTTGGTTTTCTAATGATGGCCTCTCCACTCAAGAGTCCTGAAAATGTGAAGTTTTGTCAAGATCTGAAAAGGAAAATCCATGAGCACCCTGACCAACAAGAGCTGCAGTCAAAGAAGCCCAAGATTGAAGCCCTTGGTATTAAGTTGAACTGATAAATCTGCCTGAATACCCCCACTATCCCTTTTTTTTGTACTTAGTTTGTTAGGACTTGTAATAATACTAATAAGATGATGTTTTTATTATTTCAGTGTCCTTATTTACATTCTAGTACATTCAGTATGAGTAGAAGTCATTATGTAACACCCCAACCCGACAAGGGTAAAGATGTCACAACGATGGTTCCATATCAGAACAAACACAAGCATTTGACATTAATAATACAATAGAATTCAATGGTTACAAAGGAAATATGAAACTACAAGGTTACAATACAAAAGTTTCTAAGTCTAACTATAAGTTCTTCTAATACTCTTCCATAGCTAGTCGGGCCTTCTATATCCATGGTACTCTCCGCTCATACCCAGCTTCCAAACTAAAACCTACCGCGGAAAAAAGAAACGCGGCTGAGCTACGAAAGCTCAGTGAACAGATATAACGATACAAAGCAGTAATAAGGGATGGTGAAATAATGAAATGGCACAAGGTGTAACAAGAGTAGAAAGGACAATGGAAAAGATTATCAATAAATGGTTACAATGGCTCAGTGTAAAGGAAACCGTAACCCACCACCAGCCCAAGTCGAATCAGGTCAAGTCCAGTATCAAGTCATAGGGTAACATAAACAGTAATCCACCACGAGCCCAGAAATAGTACATATCATATCAAATCACATATCAGGGTGTATGGAGGGGTGACCTCAGCATACCAGGTACAGGGTGAGGGGATACCTCCAGGGGTTGGAGTCGCGGGCTCCCAGGATTGTGAAAGACGTGTATCGCACACACTCGTCAGTCACCAGATAATACAAGTAATACAAACAAATCAGGTCAGGTCTAGGATGCATCCATACGCCCCCAGTAGGCCACAGGGTCTTCCTCTACGTAACAAGTAAATCAGTAACAGGTCAGGGACGGGACAGGTCATCACTCTCCTGCCCTAGAGTCATGCCACCGGTGCATCAATGACATGGACATGAAACCCTAATGCCTAGTGGGTGGCTCGTAGTCTCAAACTGTGGGTCAAGGTCAAGTATCAAGTCTCAGGTGTCAAGCATCAGGTATCAAGAGTCAGGTATCAAGTGTCAGGTTTCATATCAAGTTTCATATCAGATTTCATATCAGGGTTCATATCAGGGTTCAAGACAGGAGATCAATGCAGGGGTTCACTATCAGGAGGTCAATATCAGAAAGGTCAAATACCAGAAGGTTCATGTCAATTTATTAAAAAGTAATCCTTTTAAAATGGTTTTAAAATAAAGTGGTCTTTAAATCAGTTTTCATAATGAAAGTCTTTAAAAGCAATTCTCAAAACCTCTTCATATGTAATTTAGAAAAGTAGTTATAAAATCCTATGAACCTTTAAGTATCCTAGGGTCCTAAATATTCAGGTTACCAGGTTATGGACAGGTCATGTCAAGTATCAAGGAAACATAACAGGGTCCAAGGCAGGGTTCGAAACAAATGATCAAGACAAGAGTTCAAGGAAAAAGTTCAAGTCAAGGTTCACAATACAAGGGAACATAGCAATGGCTTGGGGAATCCTAAACGAATCAAAATCAGAGTTCAAGAGAACGAAGGCACCTTACAAGAAGGGCAGAATATCTGTACCTTATTACGAATGTAAGAACACAAGAGTAGCAAAACTGACAGGGATCAAATCACTCCCTCTTCGAACCTAAAGGAGTAGAAGACAGAATTACTATTTTTTGTTATCCTTCCATTTTAAGTAGCTTTCCAGATTTAGCAAGTTTCCACTTTAAGTAAGTTTACTCATTTTAAGTGATTCTCCATATCTAGTAACTCTTGTCATTAACATTCCCGTTTAATCAACTGAAAGTATTTAATGATGACCATTTTAGTAGTTTAAGGTTCATAAGGTTATTTATATACAATTAAGGTTATTATGGTAGTTTTACACATTTGAGGGTTTATTAAGTAATTATGATAAGTTTAAGGACCATTATGCAATTATCATAATATTAGGGTATAAAGTGTAATTATTATAAAGTTACAGGTTTTTACAAGTCGAGTCCTTTAGTATTATTCAAAATAACAATTTAAACCCTTTGGTTTTAGAAATTAAACAAACAACACATTTTAAATGTCTTTTTACACTTTATCAGGTTTTAAATATGATCTGGACCTGTTTCAAATAATTTATGAATCATACTAGAACTTCTAAATAAAATCTACAAAAATTCACAGATATGCCTCAATGTCCCTAGTATTTTACCTAATTTTTCCAGATTTTATTAACTAGTATAGGTATGAATGAAAATTCCATTTTCCTAACCTATTCTAGAATTGCATCTGATGAAACACCCGAACAGAAATTAATTCTTTACCCCATCTATAAAATTTATAAAAATCTAGAAAAATTCCAGTAACTAATAGACATATCAAATATTATCCAGTTCAAAGGAAACCTGCTAATTCGAGACGGTTTGAAAATTAAAAATCATAAACACTGACTAATTTTCCAGGTACACGAATTCGATTTGATACTTGTTTTTCCAAAAATCAAAAAGTGGTCTTCCAGGCCTCTAAAAATTACAAAGTTAATTTCTAAAGAAATCTCTTTCATTGAATTTAATTCTAGACTCAAAAACCACTGAAAAACACGTTACCATTATTTTTATACAGTCGATAGAAGTTGAACAAAATTCCAGATCAGTAGCAGTTTTTATCAATACATGTAATCTTTTATGGTTTTGACATACAAGTGATCATATCTAGCCATCCAATGATTATTATTGTGTTTATAACCCTTTTAAATCGATCTTTACATAACAATACATGATCATAACAAGTTTATATTCAGATTTATATGTCCATTCGATTCATATTACATCTTGAGGTTATTATTTCATGTGACAATTGTTATTTCATGTGACAATATTTTAACAAGAACAACAATCATGAATTCGAGGATTAACCAAGGAAGAGAGATATGAATACCCTCGTAGAACACACGAAGAATCAAGGACACAACACAACAAATCACCCACGAGCCTCCTTCTTTCTTTTTGGTTAGATCGACAGAAGAAAAAAAAGAAAAACAAGGCAGAATTTGATTAGGGTTTGCTCAAATTCGAATTAGATTTGATATATGTATAATTTGTTTACCTTATGATGTGAATGACAACAAGAATGAAACAAGATTAGGCTTTCTTTTTGGTGTTCTTGTGGATCGAATGGCAGCAGCAGCAAGGAGCAAGGGAAGAGAGCCGAGAGTTTTAGTTTTTAGGGTTTGAGGATTTTTTTTTGTGATATTCGGTATAACAAGAAGAAGGAAAACCGAGTTGTATTTTTAGGAGGGATTAATGGACCGAGATTTGGGTCCTAATTAGGAGAGATTTTGGGCTTTTAGTCAAGTTAACTTGTTACACAATGAATTTAGTCATAATCCTAGTTAGTGTTCATGGTTTAGGCCTTTTTTTTGTACAAGTGATAGGTTAGGACATTTTTAATTTTGATTAGCATATAAGTATTTAGTTAAGTAGTTAATTCATTAGGTATCTTAGTATATAACGTACATTAAGTTAAATACAATTTGTGTTACTTGCTTGATGTTCTTAAGTTCTTAAAATTTTAAAATGAGGGCATTATTGTCAATTCATATTATGTTAATTTTGGGGTTTTACACATTAGCTCACTCATAACTGATCAAAACACTTAGGAATAATTTATATCCAAATAGGGGGAGATTGTTGGGTCAAGAAAAACCCAAGAATACTTAAAACATGATTTGGACACAAATTAACTAAGTGTTAACTTAAACCGAGAACAATTCAAGTCACTGAGAGAACAGCCTCTCAGTGAGTCATCTTCAGGATGCTTAAGGCGAATTCAAGTAGAAGGATTCACTACTCAGGAAGGCGGTACTCCCTGATGTAGCACTTAAGCCAAAGAAAAAGATGATGGTTCAGTAAGTGTTTGACAAGAACTCACTGAACCCCAGTCTCCTCAACAACAATGAAGTAATTAAGAGTGAAAACTGAGAAGCGTGTCCTGAAGAACTAAGTGCCTGAGAAGAAAGGCAGAAATATCTAGGAAGGATTTAAGATAAGATCAAATCTTATCTTGTCAGGAAGAAATCCTTCCTAAGACGGCTTAAAGTCTTGGAGTGTCAGACCAACCACTCCTAAAGACTTAATAGGCCATTTCTATTGGTTCTTGGAAATGACAATTACTGTTGTAATTGTCAGACACGCTTGCTCAAACAACTTGTTATATTTTAATTATTTTTACTCAGTTTACTTGTGTATAAATAGATTGAGAAGGAGAGAAGTTGGGTGTGTGTTTTGTACAATTAAAGCTTAGACTTTTGCAAAACAACTTCTCACCTACAAAGAGTAACGTATCCCTGAGATAGCTCAGTGAGGTCGCATTGTTACCACTCAAGCAAAACTTGAGTTTAGATAGGAGACACCACCATACCTTGTCTATTCAATCCCAAGTGTTTGTTCAATAAACACTTGGGTATAGATTCTTTGATTCATTTCTAATAAGAATTTAAACGTTGAAAATTATCTTGAGTTTTCTATATTCACGTTTTATAACTGTTAGAATTAATCATAACATTGTATTAGTCATAAACACAAATAGATTAACTTTCTAGTTAACTCTAAACGTGTTAAGGGACCAACAATAACACATATATGATAGAAATCCATATAACACATGTTATCATCATTTTACTTACCTTAATCCAAGCTACATAACATTAAAAACATCATCATCATCATCACAATCTTCCATCATCATCATCATCCTTCATAACAAACCGAAACCTAGCAACATAATTAATACCATAACAAGGGTTATCAAAACCCATTAAACATAATCATCTTTCTTCCTATATCATCATATGATCATATCTTGATCATATGATGAAATACCACTTTCCTTCTCATCTATAACTTCACTAAATCAAGGCACTAGATTACTTACTTGAAGAGGAATCATAGCTAGGGATCATGCCATTGAATAATCATCATCATAGCACTTCCACCTTCATCATTTCCCTCTCTTTTTCTTCCTCTAGAACCGGACTACAAGGACTCAAGAATGATATGGAGATTACTAGAATCTCCTGGATATATCTAGCTAAAACACAAGTTTGGGCTAATGGCAAGAATGGCCCCTCAAGTTCCTTTCCTTCTATTTTAGCCACAACTAACTTATAACATATTTACCACAATGGCAACTTAGGTCCCTTTAGTTATACATCATATTTTACATAACCACTTTAGTCATATTTTGACTATTAGGTTTGACCACAACGCATCATTTGTTGACTGGCCAATCACGTAAAGTCTTTATCCACTTTCATCTAGGGTGGGGTCCCAACACCCGGGAAACGGGTCTAACAATTCTACCCCCCTTATTTAGATTTCGTCCCCGAAATCTCTCGTCTAAAACTATCCAAAACTAAATTCACAACATATACATGCATCTTATCCTCATGCTCTCTAAGCCGCAACCTTGCAACGATCTAAATGATCTTGCAAATTCTAACTCACTATACATAATCATAACTCATAATCCACTAAAAACACGCTTCTCATTCATAAACTTATACAAGATTTCCAACAATGACGACTTGTCATCCGGAAATATTTGCTATTTTGACTTTATATAAGTCAAACTTCGGCATTACTTTCATATTATACGCCCATGCACTAACATGACATAACATCATATACCGGTCAAATTCGCATTTTACATAATACCAACATATATCAATATCAAAAACCGGCAACTTATTTCAAAATATACAAAGTACCATACAAACGGCACCTTCAAAAATCTATCATACACAACACTTAAGAAATCTTTCTTATCAAAATTTGGGAAAGCTCACCAATTAACTCATCAACTTAATGCACAATTCATTTTAGACGTCTATCTTAAGGTTTCACACATTACCTTATTGCCGCTATAAGTTTTATTCATATCTATATTTTCTTATGACGTCTAACTTGTTTTAGTTTTCACTTTCTCATATCACTATCCGTACTCATGTCATATCGGCTACACATAAGTCCACTCATTTATAACTCTTTATTTACATAAAAAGGCGTCCCAATCTATGTAAGTAAGGAATTATAAACTCATGGTTCGGCGATTTACAATTCTTCATTTAAATGAAAAGGCGTCCCAATCCATTTAAATCAAGAAACCATAAACCGTCCTACTTATATGCTTCCAACATAACATTCGTACTTGTTTTACTTTCCATCTTTACTAGCCTTGGATCCAATCTCACTAACTTTCATCCATGCCATAAAGGCAAGCTAGGCTATCCCGAAGGATACCATACTATATCACATGGCCATCCCGAAGGATACCATACTATATCACATGGCCATCCCGAAGGATACCATACTATATCACATGCCATAAAGGCAAGCTGGGCTACCCCGAAGGATACCACCTTTAACATTCATCCCGAAGGATCTTTAACACATGCCAAGGATGTAGGCAAACCATGCCGGTGAAGGCAAGCTATACAATAATGCCATGAAGGCAAACTATACATCATGCCATAAAAGGCAAGCTAGGCCATCCCAAAGGATGCCAAAACTAGAGCATTGGATCCAAGCTATATATGTCTTATCATCTTTTCTCATTTTATCTTTCATGCACTTCTATCATTAGGCATACACTATCATTTATTCAATTTTCGTTGCCTTACGCAATCTCAACATTCACTATCATGTTTACTTTCATCTATACAAATTTCTATATAACACTTGCCCATTTATTACATTTGCAATTTCACAATGCAACTTATCTTTCATCCGTCAACCCCAAGTTGACTCATACACTCACTATGTGCCATCTTTATTTTAGACAAGTTCTATATGCAATGTTTATCCATTACAACTTACACATCTCTGCGTGTTCTTACAACACACTTTTACTATTATCCGTCAACCCTTGTTAACCATATTCTCAACTCATACTATCACTTCATTTAGTTTATTCAACTTTTACGCATATAAACCTTACATAGGTTTATTCTATCACACTCACATAAATTTCATCATACATATTCCAAATATATATATTAATATGATTATATTCATGTTTTACAACTCTTTCTAGCGCAATCTGAAACTCATTCATCTCTTCTAATCATTCATTACTAACACATTTTAATTATCATGTTTTATATGCAACGTGATTTCATCATGTTTTAACTATACATTCTAACTTTCTCATTTAGTTACTCATATAAGAATTCATGCCTTCAAACATCTAATCGTTATTATCTCAATCATGACTTTCTAATCATCAAACTACAACATACTTCGCTATTCATGTCTTACTTTATATCACACTTTCAAAGCGTCTAAGTTTCATCAAGCACTTACCATGCTTCTTAACTTATTTCACATATCAATGTGTTCTTTTTAATTTTACCGACCACAACTAGGTCAACACATAACACGCATTCCAATGCGTCTATCTCAATTCATACATTTCTATGCCACCGTGCTCTCAAGCACACCGTATAAAACTTAGACATATAACAAACTACCATAGACTTAACATCACATAAGCAATCATATCATAACACTTAACACTTATCCAACAAGTGTTAAAACATTCAAAATCAAAATCAACTCACATAGTCTATGGCATCATATATCACATCCCATAAGCAATCTATGTCTAAGCATCAACATTCTAACTAGCCGCAAGCAATAGCCTACCTTATAACTAAGGCATCATAAACCTTAGTTCACTTACTAACCCATCTCTAATACCACTTAGCCTTGCTACTCGCATTCCATAACTATAACTCTATCATACATCACATAATCGCAATACAA
The DNA here is from genome assembly GCA_021014915.2 of Artemisia tridentata subsp. tridentata. NCBI lineage: Eukaryota > Viridiplantae > Streptophyta > Magnoliopsida > Asterales > Asteraceae > Artemisia > Artemisia tridentata. Next base: position 415,013,910 of record CP139508.1, on the reverse strand, counting down.
TCACCGGCACCAACCGAGGTGCACGGCTAACTAATCACTTAACATCTCAAGTCCCCATGGACTTGTATCTCATACACAACAAAACTATCTTAAACATACATCACCTACCATCATTAGGCTCGACTAACATAAAACATAATCCGTCTAGCACTTAACAATCAATTTCCGCGCGACTAACACTTACGTCCAATGCTTCTACGAGTGGTTTAAGACTAGGCAACCTATAGTGGGAACCTAATTCACTTAAACCGAAGCTCTGATACCAATTTGTAACACCCCGTGCCCGGTTAGACCAAAAATTAAAACTTTGCACGCGGAAACAACTCACTTTACGGACATACTGTCACTCTTTTGACCATTTCTAAAAATCTATACACATTCAGACCTTGAGGCTATTTTTAAATGAAAGTAGACTCAATTACCTTCAAAACGACGGGTGGCGCGACCCGTAACGACTTACGGATTAAAAGATATGATTTTTCGAACATTGACAAAAATATACCTGTGTACCATACGCCCTTACGCCCAAGGTCCGGAAGGGCGTATGGTCTGTACTCAGAAACTGTGAAAATGCATTTTTAGGCAGAAGGCCTTATGCTCAGCCCATGAGGGCGTATGATCAGGGCGTATGACCTGTACTCAGAAACACATAAAACCACTTTTAATTGAAGAAGGCCTTATTGCCCAGAAGTGGAAGGCCTTATGCTCCATTCTCAGATTTTTACCAAGACCACAACTTTTAGCAACTTACTCTAATTTCTGGAAAGACGACTTCCAAGACTCGAAACTTAATGAAACTTTCCAGAATTCATTATCACATCATAAACATCATTTTCATTCAATAACATCACCCGTTTGACCACCCGAACTAGTACTTTACAAATTAGCCACTTTAGACCCATTTTGACCAATTTCATGGCATAAGCCACATACAACTTCCACAACACCTCAAACTTAACCAAAATCATTAACTAAACATATCAAACGTGTTCCAATGACACTTGACCCGTTTACTATCCAAAATGGGTACGTTTATGCTAAATCCAAACGCCCCTTTAACTTTACTCAAAAACACATAAACCATACTTTGACTTATCAAATGACTACCAAAACGTCATACCACTCTTGACATACAATTTGCCATACGACTACACATTACCAACCCATAAAAGACCATCGGGGGTACAAACTTACACACGAGCCCGGTATTCTACCTAAGCTCCTACACATACTACCTTATATCCTCGCATATTCATGAACTCAAATAAGTACATTTTATTACTATCATTTATCCTATTAATTTGACTTGTTTTATTATATTATGTATGAGGATTGATACTTAATCGTTTACTTTTGTAATTCTCAGGTAAAAACAAGCATTTGGTGAAACTTGGCGATTTTGGACTAATTATGGAGCAAAACATGCAAGAAGTTAAGAGTCTACTGAAATGTACAAGATCAAGACTAATCTGCTCCAGATGCGCCGCATCTCACTTATTACATACGGCGTATCGCTATCAAGATTTCACAAGATATTATCCAAGACGGCAAAGGACATGCGCCGCATCCAAGAATGAAGATACGCCGCATCTTCTGGCGGTGTACGAATATTCCTGAATATATTAATCTTGGACCCCAAGCGAAGTTAAGTCAATGCGCCGCATCTACTTACTAGATGCGCCGCATCTTACCCTCAGACAGAAACTATAAATACCCCAAGACCAGACGAATTTCAGAGCGCATAATATTATATACGAGGTACGAAGACCAGAAACCTAGGACGAATTCAGACGAATAGGCAGCACAAGACACACCCGAACGAAGATACAAGAGCTGTAAGAAGGTGTTGCATGTGTTTAATTCATTAAGTAGTTTTGTTTTATTGTGTTAGTAAACTTTAATTCATCAGGATTGATGGCTTGTGTAATGTGACAACGGAAAGATTGCACTCCCTTAAAACTGCTTTCCCATGAATTAAAGTTTATATGTTGATGTCTTTGGTTACTACTTATTAGTGCATTGATAACCTCTGTGTTTATTAGTGGCCTGCGCATTTGACTGCGGAAAATAATGTGGCTCCCACGGTTGTTACTAAATTGATCACTTAGGAATAACTTTTAGACATAAGTAATCATTAAGGGTTTACTCGCCGATAAGAATAGGGCCAACGAGAAAGGATTAACTACATACACTTCATATAAAACTATCAATAAAACAAGTGACAATCTACTTAATCATAAGGACAGATCTTCTTATTGTCTCAAGTATTTATCTGTGTACGTGTGTGCTATTCGCTGATTCGTGCCTATTGGTTTAGTTTATTATTTAATTGCAACCAAATCGTGCCAGTCTCTCAGGCTGAACCCCCTTGCGTTAGATTAGGTTGTATAGCTAATTTAGTGAATTGTTATTATCTGTTAATTTGATTAGTATTTTAATTAGGTTTTTAATTTTTTTTATCTAACCGCTAATTCTGTTGTGTATTAGATTAATTTGCATTCATTGTATTATTTTGCATATTTTCTGTTTTTGTGTGTTATTTGTTTTATTTGTGTTTAATTTGTGTTTATTTTCGTTTGTGTTTTTATTTGTTTTTATTTTTCGTATTTTTTGTGTTCTGCTATCGTTGTACTGAGCTAAATCGAACGATACGGCGCATCTGATTTCTCAGATACGGCGTATTGCGTTTAATTTTTATAAAATACAACGCGTTTAATTAATTCGATACGACGCATCTTTTCCCCAAGATACGGCGTATCTGTTTTTGATAAAAAAAAAATTTCTAAACGTTAACGCGATACGACGCATCTGCTTTAGCAGATACGGCGTATCTATTATTTTAATTAAAAACAGTTTTCGAATTATTAAACAGATACGGCGTATCGATTTTTATCGATACGGCGCATCTTCTGAATCAAAAATCTTATATTTTGAAACGTAACGAAAATACGGCGCATTAACTTTTGTTAATACGACGCATTTAATTTTAATAAGTATATCGATTTTTGATAATTAAAACAGATACGGCGCATTCTAATTTCTAAGCGGCGTATCTATTTTCTGAATAAAGTCTGATTTAATTTTAACGATTATAAGATACGGCGTATCCAACTTTTTGGATACGGCGCATCGTCTGCAGATATCAGTTATTTTTATTCCTTATATCCGTTTCTGAATTCATTAATTTCTTTTATAGCGAACAAATCCTACTGATGATTTTACTTGTGATGACAGATTTTGCTATGGAAGATATGTCGAAGAACGGATATCTTGCTATGGAACTCTTGCTTTCGAACTCTTCCATGGAAGTTTATGATAATGTCAACTTCAATGTACTCAAGATTGATACGGATTTATTCTCTTGGGAGACCCCTCTTGAAGCTGCTTTTAAGGAATTCATGCGTTTATGCAACATTGACAAAGGGGTATTCTCTTATGATGTATTTGTGAGGTACACTGGAGATGAATTGTTGCTCTTATGGCCTATCATTGAATCCAAAGGATTGACTTGGACTACTATCGAAGAAGATGATGGGAAATTCTATCTTGCATACATGGACTCAATCAACAAAAGCTGTGGTGGAGGCAATACCCAAATTTCTTACATGCCTTATTCCGAACAGTATTGGGCATTAAATGAGAACTATCTGGACGATGAAAGAATTTATGCTGTGGCAGAGTTACTATTTCATGGCAGGTTGGTAAGATTGATGGACCTCTCCCTCAATGATTGGCTTGAACTTAAATATGGTAGTCCGAAATTTGCCCCTGCGAATGAAGTCAAGCGGATTATGACTTCATGGTTGACACGGAGTTTTAGGGAGCAATTTAACGAGTTCATGGAGATAAGGAGGAATATGATTGGAAAAGCTTGCTTTGACGTTGACCATGATCCTAACAATGTTGATTTTTCAGAGTGGTTGGCTAGTAAGTTTAATAACCATAAGAGTATGGATCGGGCTACTAAAGATGCGTTATGGGTATATTGGATGAGAGGAGAAGACGAAGAAGTAGAAAGCGACTATGGGTCGTCACTTCATGATTCAACAATCAATGAGGGCATTGAAGAATTATTCAGAATAGACATTGACGTGTTCGATTATGAGACACCCTTGTGCAAGCAATTCAAAGAATTTAACTACCTTCTTCAAGTTGATGATGATGTGCTAACTGGAGATCTACCAGGATTTAAGACTTATGATGATTTCAAAAACACCTGGTACTACGAATGGAACGACCAAATACCATGGGTTTGGGATAAACCATGGGAATTTGAGCACATTAATCACACATGTACACCTTTCGTTTTCAAGGATGGGAGTAGTGTTTGGCCGACCTGTGATTATAAGAGTGACGAAACCTGTAATGGGGGAAGTATAATTGGGATGAAACGGGTTGGAAACGATGTAACCTTTGAAGATTATGAGTGGTACGATAATGTTGAAGACTGCCCACAAAAAGCGGAGGCTTTGCAAGAAAAGGGTAGAATCGAATACTTGAAAGAGCTAAAGGGAACATCGAATACTACTTTCTGGGAATGGGTGCATGAACAATTTGATGATTTCATGAAGCTTAGTCGACGGTTACAATGGGAATTGGAAAGAGAATGGGAGGCAATTCAAGATGATGATAACAATAAGTCATTAATTGATGAACTTGATGACTATTTGATTAAGGACCCTTATTTTAAGTTTGTTGATAAAGACGAAGAAGAATTCACCAAAAGAAAGTGTCAACTACTTGGGATCCCTTATAATGAGCCACCCATGATTATTTCTGAAAAATTTAAAATCATCAAATATTCTTTGGGACCAGATGAAGAGTATGTTGCGACGAAGACCAAGAGTTATACTAGATTAAGTCGAACGGAAGAAAACGTCGCAAAGCTATACGGGAACATCTTTCGGATGAAGTAAGAAGGATGGACCGTGACAAGGACTTAATGAAGAGCTGAACGTGAGTCTAACTTGAAGACTCTGGAATAAAGACAAGTGCTAACCGGGAGACAACCCGGAGAAATTTTTATTATTCTGTTTTTGTGTCGAGTCAGTCAGGCCGCAGAGGATACGGCGCATCTCAATTCTGAGATGCGACGCATCTCCTGCACTGGTCATATCTTTATTTTTCTGCATTTTTTTTTACTTTCGACTTTAAAACTTTTTATCAGTTTATTTTAATGCGGCGCATCCCTGGTTAAGGATGTGGCGCATCTTCTATTCTGATCCGTATTTATTCCAGGCTCGATACGGCGTATCTTCTTTCATAAGATACGGCGCATCGACTGACCTGATGATTTTCATTTTTATTTTTATGATTTATTTTTCCTAACTACTAATGTATTATGCAAGTTTGAACCTTTCTTAACTTAGGTGTGTTTTAAAGTCTTGGTGGTATTATAGATTCCTGCATTTCCTGTGGATACATTGATTATGAAGCTTAAACGTTCTCATCCACAAGAAAGATGATTTTTGCTCTTATACAAAGGGAGGATCATACCGAGCAAATCTCAGGGGAGTTTTTCTATTCTAATTCTTTTATTTTCCAGTTTTTAACCTTTTATACAAACAACGAGGACGTTGTTTAACTTAAGTGGGGGGATTGGAGAATTAGAACACTTAACACTTACTTGTCCTAAACTTTTCAAAATATGCTTAAAATGTGCTTAATATATCAAAATTAAAAAAATTTTAGCATGTTTTTGTTTAAAGTCTAAGTTGCATACCTGCACACATGACGTTATTTTCAAAAATTGTGATTTTTCAAAATTCACAAATCTATGAGTGTGCCGGTGACTTGTAAACTTTAGAACTTGGCTTGTATACTATTCGAGACCACCATAATAAGTATTATTTTATATAATTGGAATGACTTGTCTAAATTGGTAAATTTCTAGGATTACACCCAAATAGCCATTATATGTTATGTGTTATTAGCTAACTACACTGGTTAGTTAACCCCCGTATAAACCCTTTTGTTACTCTCACTTTTAGAGTAAGATACCCCTAGAAAAACACTCAGAGTCATTCCTTTCGTTTCTTACACCTTTGTTAAAATGTTTCGTTACACCCTTACACCTTAGCCTACCCTATAGATTAAAATCCGTGGTTGGTTAATTGCTTTAGGCAAAGTGTGTTTCCTTACATTACCTGTGTTCGCGTGCGTAATTCATTATCTATGGTTAGGTCGGGAAATTGCACAATGCAATTGGAGTAAAAGTAAATATTGTATATCTTTGAGTTTATTTTTCGTGTGTTTACTACTTTCACTATTACCGTTATTTCTGAAGTAATGGAAAGTATGGAAAAATTATCCAGAATTATCATTATAGTGATGTGGTGAAATTTTACACATCTATGTTTATGTTTCAAGTTATTTAAAAAAAAAAAAAAAAAAAAAAATCGAAAAAATGAGAAAAGAAAAAGGAAGAGTTGGATGTTTGATTTAACCAACTTATGTAAAGTTTTGTATTGAGTGGTCGATATCACCACTATTTGTTGTACTATATATATGGATTGAATGGGAGTTGGCAGTTATGGGAACGCCAACTAAGGTTTATTCTTTGATTAAGATCTTGTTGAGTATAATTCGTGTCTACCTAAAGCGTGTGTTTCAAGTGTTAAAGCGTGAGTTATTCTATGATATGAGTCTTATACATGGGATGGTTGGGATAGTGATTAACCACACTTAGGATTTTAATTTATTTGTTTTGTTTATTTTTCATTTTACAACAATTTATATCCCAAATATTATCCATACCCTATATTATTCTTTATCCAACAAAAACCTTTGATTTATTGAGATTAGGGATTTGAGCAATCTTAAGTATCGTAGTCGTGGATTCGGCTATGTATTTATGATTTTGTCGCCCTTTTTGATATAATATTATTGGTAAAATTTGGACCTATCTTTAGCCTGTTCGAGTTAAGAATTTGAGCAATTGCAAGTATCGTGTTCGTGGATTCGATCATGTATTTGTGATTTTGTCGCTTTTTCTGGAATTTGAGATCGATAGAGATTAAGGAGAATAATTAACCCTTAAGCCTCAAAACCCTTTTTACCGCTTTAGACTTGTTATTCCTTGGCTTTAGTGGTGGAGATGTGTATACTTGCCAAGCTTATGATAGAATATTCGTCACGACTGGACAGTTAAACGATTAGATTTGCTTTTATCAAATTATTTTATTTTACTTCTAATTCGTTAAGTGTTTAGTTGTGTGATTATGACAAAAATGAATACATGCTTAAATATAAAAATAAATCCTAATATCTTTTATGATACATTTTCATAAGATTAATTCTAAGGTTTACTTGGGGACAAGTAAAGTTCAAGTGGGGGGATATTTGATGAACTCAAATAAGTACATTTTATTACTATCATTTATCCTATTAATTTGAATTGTTTTATTATATTATGTATGAGGATTAATACTTAATCGTTTACTTTTGTAATTCTTAGGTAAAAACAAGCATTTGGTGAAACTTGGCGATTTTGGACTAATTATGGAGCAAAACATGCAAGAAGTTAAGAGTCTAATGAAATGTCCAAGATCAAGACTAATCTGCTCCAGATGCGCCGCATCTCACTTATTACATACGGCGCATCGCTATCAAGATTTCACAAGATATTATCCAAGACGGCAAAGGACATGCGCCGCATCCAAGAATGAAGATACGCCGCATCTTCTGGCGGTGTACGAATATTCCTGAATATATTAATCTTGGACCCCACGCGAAGTTAAGTCAATGCGCCGCATCTACTTACTAGATGCGCCGCATCTTACCCTCAGACAGAAACTATAAATACCCCAAGACCAGACGAATTTCGGAGCGCATAATATTATATACGAGGTTCGAAGACCAGAAACCTAGGACGAATTCAGACGAATAGGCAGCACAAGTCTCTCATAAGAATAGGACCAACGAGAAAGGATTAACTACATACACTTCATATAAAACTATCAATAAAACAAGTGACAATCTACTTAATCATAAGGACAGATCTTCTTATTGTCTCAAGTATTTATCTGTGTACGTGTGTGCTATTCGCTGATTCGTGCCTATTGGTTTAGTTTATTATTTAATTGCAACCAAATCGTGCCAGTCTCTCAGGCTGAACCCCCTTGCGTTAGATTAGGTTGTATAGCTAACTTAATATATTAAAATACTGATTAGAATAACGAGATAATACGTTCCACTCTTAGTGATCGACACTCTACTTACCATTATATTCATACTGACCGGGTACACTGCTCGTTAAGTGTGTGTGTTATTGATAAGTCGGCTAAATATAAATTTAAAACTTGAGTAGGCATTAATACTGCTAAACCGCAACGACACATCGCACGCATCACATATCCAAATCCTTATTCCTTACATCCAAGCTGACCATATAAACATGCCAACCTACAAAAGGGTTAGACAACTAAACCATAAGCACAAAGGCTTAGCAAGTAAAACGATCATAACATACAATTATACTTCATCCACACATAAGCATCATATACATAAAACACTTACTTTACGGGCTTACTACCCAAGTCTCATCTAACACATAACATCCACATATTCCATAACATCAACTCATCACATAAGCTTCATTCATGGCATCACATGAGCATATTTCAAGTCCATATCACTTGACATCAAACATACATAACACATATATGATAGAAATCCATATAAAACATGTTATCATCATTTTACTTACCTTAATCCAAGCTACATAACATCAAAAACATCATCATCATCATCACAATCTTCCATCATCATTATCATCCTTCATAACAAACTGAAACCTAGCAACATAATTAATACCATAACAAGGGTTATCAAAACCCATTAAACATAATCATCTTTCTTCCTATATCATCATATGATCATATCTTGATCATATGATGAAATACCACTTTCCTTCTCATCTATAACTTCACTAAATCAATGCACTAGATTACTTACTTGAGGAGGGATCATAGCTAGGGATCATGTCATTGAATAATCATCATCATAGCACTTCCACCTTCATCCTTTCCCTATCTTTTTCTTCCTCTAGAACCGGACTACAAGGACTCAAGAATGATATGGAGATTACTAGAATCTCCTGGACATATCTAGCTAAAACACAAGTTTGGGCTAATGGCAAGAATGACCCCTCAAGTTCCTTTCCTTCTATTTTAGCCACAACTAACTTATAACATATTTACCACAATGGCAACTTAGGTCCCTTTAGTTATACATCATATTTTACATAACCACTTTAGTCATATTTTGATTATTAGGATTGACCACAACGCATCATTTGTTGACTGACCAATCACGTAAGGTCTTTATCTACTTTCATCTAGGGTGGGGTCTCAACACTCGGGAAACGGGTCTAACATTATGTAGTTATTTTTACCATTCAATCCAATGATATATACGATCTACAGATTTATGTGAATTCAAACTAATGTTTTTGGAAACTATTTGATTCAACTCCAAGCCGACTTTAGGTCAAGGTGGAGAATTGTTGAGTCGTCTGTTTGATACCGTGATAAAATAAAACGTTCATTTTCTGCTTTCTTGGGTGAATCCTTCATCATTAAATCACCAATGACCACAGAAGATCATAATTTTTTTTGGACTAGGCTCTTTCTTTGACTGTTTTTTTTAATGTGATATACATGCTCGAGTTCATTGTTAATAAAATTAACGCAATATATCAGGAAAATAGATGAGTTAACTACCCCACAAAGTCTTGGTCATTCCTTTTGAATATGATTCCTTGTTCTCCAAGGTTGTTTTTGACTATACTTTTAATAGATTATCTAATACAGAGAAATCAACATCCTACAGTTCAGCTAATTAGTTTGTAATCTGACCATAAAGTATTATATAAGTTAAGATTAAGACAAAATTAGGTCAAATCACGCAACTGATTTTATTACAAAGCCAATTTTGTTGACCAAATGTTTGTGGTTACAGTCTTTGATTTTTTTGACAACATATTGTTCAACCTGAAGCTATGGAAGATTCCCATAAGCCATCTTTGCAAAGACAAGTATGTCATCAGTTTTCCCTATCAGATATTCGGACGGCTACCAATGATTTCGATGAAGAGTTGGTCATTGGTCGTGGTGGATTTGGAAATGTTTATAAGGGTAACATCAAGATTGGAGCAAATGATGTCGTTACTGCCATCAAACGGATGCGTTCCAATTCAAGTCAAGGAGCAACTGAATTTTGGGCTGAAGTTGAAATGCTTTCTAAGTTAAGGCACTGTAATCTAGCATCTTTAATTGGCTATTGCAACGATGAAAAAGAAATGGTCCTTGTGTATGAGTATATGCCTCAGGGGACGCTTGATGGCTGTCTTCATAAAGCTGGCACTTCTTTGTCATGGTTGCAGCGGTTGAATATATGTATAGGGGCGGCTCGTGGTTTAGATTATCTTCACACGGGTACTGGTACTAAACAGGGAGTCATACATCGTGATGTGAAGAGTTCGAATATTTTGTTAGATGAGAATTATGCTGCTAAGATCTCAGACTTTGGGTTGGCCAAAGTAGGCCCGACTAATCAGACAAATACATTTGTCACCACCGGGGTCAAAGGGACCTTTGGGTATACGGATCCAAGGTATTTCTACACAAGCAAACTAACAAGAAAGTCTGATGTATATGCCTTTGGTGTTGTATTGTTTGAGGTGTTATGTGGGCGGCCAGCTGTCGACACAAATCTTGATGAAGAACAATGAGGTCTTGCAACATGGGCGATCAAGATTGTATAAGACAAGGAAAATTGTCCCAAATTATTGATTGTAATTTGAGAGGGAAAATATCGACTGATTGTTTGAAAGAGTTTGCACGTGTTGCAGCAAGCTGCTTGCATAGTCTTCGAAAGCAACGGCCTACTATGGCTGAAGTCGTAACAAAGCTTGATTTTGCGCTATCTTTACAGAAAAAGATGGATCAGTCTGCTACAAACATAAAAGTGAGCAAGAAGTTATGGTCATTTTTTACTGCTAAAGTGTGGAGGCTTAACAATTTAATGCCACTTTGTTTTGCGATAAGTAACCCCATGGGTGTGAATGTCAACAAAGTAGTCAGCACACGAGTTGGCTCAGCTGGGTCAACAGTTGATGTAGGGTATGAGTCGGGTGGAGACTTGGTTCATTTCAGTGGTGGATTTGATTTCACTCTAACAGAGTTGCTTACTGCATCTACAAAGTTTCTAAATGAGAATCCTTACTGGAGAACACATGTAGCCTATCTTGCAGACGGTTCTCAAGTTATTGTAAAACGCATATTAACTCAATTAAGTCAAAAGAAGTTTGTCAATGTTGTTTCTGAGCTTGGTAAGATTCGCCACCCGAATGTTTTGGATCTCAAGGCCTATTACTGGGGAAGTGGGGAGTCACTGTGTGTCTTCAGATTTACACCAAACGGGAGTGTTTCATCTCTACTACAATGTAAGAAAATACCACATTAATCTTTATACTTTCAATAAATAAACGAATTTCTTATATACTTCTGTTATGCAGCTTCAGAAAATCAAAGTGGGTCTATTCCTACTTTCGATTGGACAATGAGGATGAACATAATTACGGGCATCACAAAAGGACTTTTCTACCTTCACACTCAAGAGAAGATATTTCATGGAGATCTCAAGTCAAGCATAATATTACTCGATGAGAACTACAATCCCATGATTGCTAATGTTGGCCTTTCACAACTTATGTCAACCGCACCAAGAAGGTTCAGAAACAATTGTGCACCAGAGTTTATAGGATCAAGGAATGTTACTTCAGAGGTTGATGTATATAGCCTGGGCATAATTATGTTAGAGCTATTAACAGGACAGTCTACATACAAAGGTATACATCCAGTTGATTTGCCGACTTGGGTTAAGTCAGTACCAAAAGACAAGTGGTCTGCTGAAGCGTTTGACGTGAAACTTATGCAGGAGAAATCAGAAGAACACAATGTGATGGTCAACGTAATGAGATTGTCTCTTCAGTGTGTTGAAGATGATCCTAAGGCCAGGCCAACAGTTCGGGATGTTCTCCGGGTACTGGAACAGATAGAGGTATAGATGATCTTGCTGGTCATGGTGGTAAATATCATTACAAGTGGTGATGTATATTACTATGAGCTACCTTCAACCTTTAAATATTCCAAGTGTACGCCGATTTTGAAAAAACCAAGCACCGTCCAGATTTACATAGAATATATTTACGGAAGATATGTGAGTGCACCCTTAGTGTTCTGTTTATAAAGTTTTATTATTCAAAGTGATCGGTTTATAGCATATGGTGGCTTTGGGTAACTAATGTTTTCTTCAACTCTGTTGCACAAAATTTGTCACATGACTGTTTTGTTTTGAAACATTCAAAATTATACTGATTTTCTTTAGAACATCAAAGAATTATCGAGATAGCTAGAGGTACAAAATCTTATACATCGATTGCCAAAACTAACTACTAAAACAGAACAGAGACTTACAAGGCTGACATCTACATCAACCTACAATTTGCAGCAAATGACTCCTTTCTAAGTTACCATAAGATTTAGCACCACATTAAGGCATATAGCTAATTCAAAGCCCACATGCAAATGAAGGATATTACGTCAACACCATCTAGTACAAGAGGAGTCTAGTTCATAATTGGGTTTTATACTTAGAGCTTATAGTGACATTTTTTTCCCACAAATTTGTATTTTTTTGTCTCTTGAGATATGTTAGCCATGCTTTTTTACCTTACCGACACTTTTACATAAGAGAATAAAAAGTGTCACCAATCCAGAGTGTCGTTAAATTAAAGTAATGAACAATTCACTAAAAACTCACCAAAAAGTTGAAAAAAATCGTAATTCAATAAACCGAATGAGTAATAATATGATTAAACAGAATAAGCCAAATCAAAGTTGATAGTTTTAAAATCCAAACAATGTTTGATTCCCGTACGCGTGGACAAGTAAACTCGGTCCCATGACTACTTTATGTCCAAAAGATTTTATTTTAATTCCTGGAAAATAGTACAAAGTCAAAGACACCAAAATGGAAACTAAGGTGAATTGAAAGACCAAAAAAATCAACGTTGCCAACCAACAATACGCAAGACTCAGCCAAAAGCATCCGTTTGACCCGCAAGTCTGAAGCTCTTTTTGCATTAAAGAACTGAAGATGTATGTTGCAAACTCAAAGCCAAAACAAAGGCTATATCAGGCAATATATGTTGGAGTTTTAATATCATAACCATTATATATAAACATAAACATAAACATCAAAGCATGCAGCGGAATATAGGATCTAATACTAGTAATTAATTAACCAAATAAAATAATATGCGTACCTTTGATTTCTAGCAAAACAAGAAATCGAATATCCAAGAACAAGTTAAACCCTAGTTAGGGTTTAGTGTGATTCGATTTCTCCTAAATCGAATGGGAAAAACACAAGCAAAAGTATGCTTGAACTCCGTTCTTGTACACACGTATTAGTAGCGTTTCAATGAGAAAAGCTAGGTTTTTGTATCACAAAACAAACCCAACACTTTTGTTTGAGCTTAGAAAATCGATCCTATGGGATATAGGAGGGGATTTGATCGGCCAAGCTCAAAGGGAGGAAGAAGAAGAGAAATTAGGGTTTGCTAGAGAACAAGATTAGAGAATAATGAATACAAGGGGTCTTGTATTTAAACACTTCTCAACTTGTTATCCAAGCTAGGGTAGAAACCCTCTCCTCTCCATGGGTCGGCCGAAAATCACAAGCCCAAGGGGTTCTAGATCCTTCTTGGCTTGTAATTTCATCTCTAGTCCCTTAACTTGCTATTTAACGACCGTTAACTAAACCTCGTTAAATACTAACGCCCGTTAAGTGTTTATTTGTGAAATTTAATAATTAAACATAACTTATTATATTAATTATTAAAACATTGAAAATCATACGTAATGTGGGCAATCCCGAAGTCTCGTGTTCGAAACTGGTCATACGTATATTAATTTATATCCATAAACTTAACAGCTCCCACTTGGATATGCATTAATATAGTAATGACATTGGTTAGTCTAGCATAACACCCCAATGCCCCCAGATCGACCCTGAGTATGGTTTCCTGGAAAAAAACTTTTGATGATTCATCATCATACTTATCCTTTTGTTTCTAATACCACGTTAATATGGATATGGATCTAAGTCATTTCATAATTAACTATTCTGTTTCTCGTTATTTATAATTGATCAAGATTACCAAATCATCCGAACGTATTCTAGATAGATCTTGGGTGCGGGCGCACAAACATCTTGTCAACCCTACGAGGGGCCCAGCAGTATTATACTTCAAAACAAATTTGAGGGAACAAATTCTTTCTTGACTACAAGCATAACCCTTGAACTTTGCATCACCTCTGAAAATAGCCCTTATAACTACCAGTTACGGATAGCGTTAGACTATCTTACAGAAAATGAGCTACATCCGCGGCTGTTATCTGGTATCTCAAGTCTGAGGATAAATATTCATGATTTACTTTAATGACAAAGATCCATAAAGTATAATCATGTGGTTGGGATCTGTCCTATATTCAATTTATCCATTATTGAATATCATGTAAATTTGGCATGTACAACGCATCAATATACTTAAGTATATTCTACCAAAACTCATATTTGTCTTAATTCAATAATATTCCCATATCATTGATTGACAACGGACTATTTAGAATAACATAAGTTATTCATGGATTAAACATGCAAACATAGGATACGATCTATTATTAATGAAAACAAACGTACCAATTACTTTAATTCATTGTAAATAATAATTGCTTAACATCCCTTATCCAAATACTAAATAGATCAATGCATGATAATTCCCATTAATGAATTATGCCTCAAGTCATGTCAAACATACTTGTTGACAAGGCATAAATCAACTAATTTTGATCTATCAGAATTTTGAGAATACTTATTTCAAGAATTTAATTAGTGAAATTCTTGTATGTGTGCATTCATCTACCTAGATATTGCCACATAATATTTCATAAAATGCGTGACATCCTCAACCACGAATTTATGACAATTAAACTATCAAACCTTTTATAGTTTAAAGTATTCTAATTCTTTAATGTATAATGCAACTATGCTTATAGTTAAGCATAACTAGTACTCATGGCCATTAACAAGGATGAAATCCTACCATGACTAGTATTGAGTGTCATCTCAATCTTATTATTACGTAAACTTTGATATCCATCGTGTAATGTTTGATACCTTCAAATCTTTCAAGATTTGTCAACTATATCAATTACGCAACAATTTGCCATATGGTTCATACTTAGAATTTAGGAGCAACTCCAGGCTGAGGATGTTAATTCTAAATCCAACCATATCCATTACACTTAGTTATCTAATAACTTTCAATTAGATATTAATGTTGTCAAATCATCTTTCATCAAGCATGATACAACAAACAACATGATGTACATGAAAAATCCTTGTGTCAAACTTAGATTTTATTCATGTCATATCTTTTCAAAGATATGTTTCTATCTAGACTTTCTAATAGTATATCATGTTTATTAGAATCAATTATTTTACCGCTTATGTTTATAACAATAAACATATATTCCAAGGCTGTATGTTTATTTCCTAATTCTTCACGTGAAGTTTCATTCCAAACTAAGACTTAACATTTAATGTTAATGGAATGTTACTTCCTATATGTTATACAACATATATGAAACAAGAAAATAAATTTAACACTCCCACTAGCTTTTAGAAATACAAAGAAATCGTCTTATTTTAATTATAAATCAAAACTGAATTTAATAATTAAACATAAGTATATCTCCTAGATGCATGTATTAATCCATTCATAAATGATTGCACTTTGCATACTTTCAAAGATTATTTGAATTCAAATACTCATTTCAATTACTTATCGTCTTCGCACAAGTAATTACTCAAGAAAGAGTTTGATATTCCATTGTTAATTTCATATAAATGAAACTAAGAATGACAATCATAATCTTTATACATTTAATGTGCCTAGAAGAATCTCAATCATAATTAATTGCTTAAGTGTGATTGATAATCTTTTCACACATTAAATATGTATACAAAATTGTCCATTATGATTTCTACTCAAAAATTTAAATCACTAGGATTTTCATTCCTTTGAAGAAACTCATCTTTATTCTATAGTTGTAACTATAGAGTTCAAGATTAACTAAGTTTCTAAAACTAGTTATCTTTCTGGACTGCATCTAAGCATTCATAGTATGAGTAATTTGCCAAATTCAATATTTGCAATTCATCAACAGGTTTACCATAATCCTGTAACTCATAATCCTCAATATATTATCCAAATATTTGAGATATCCTTGCGGATCTATGAATGAGAATTCTATCATCTTGAGATTTAACATTAACATGTTTAATCCTCATCATGACTTTGCTAGTGTATTTTAGAAGATTATGTATCTTGTAATTTTATATTTTCAAGATAAAATCTCCACTTGCCTTTTGCAATTTATAGATTATCTATAAATACTTAGCAAGTAGAGCAACATAAAATTGTTCTCTTTTGGGACATAACAAATACATATTGACAGTTTCTTACATTAAATTTGTTAATAACCTACTCAAAAGCAGTTTAACAAATTCAGAACTTCAATTTTAAGACTTAATGTGATTCATCACATTCAATAATGAATGGTATCTTATTAATCTTCTAGGTTGGAGTCTTACTGAGTATATATAATCCATACTCAATTTTCTAACCTTGATAACTTTTGGAAGAAAGGAAGATATAGTTATCTTTAATCAAACAATATAACAAGAGTTTGATTTTCCTAACTGAACATACCATGAACATTATGTATTTCATTAGGATTAATATTGTAAGGCAATCTTACAACATGTAAGATAAATATATTTCGTTTGGCTTATCTATTCACCAACTAAGTCAGCTTAATGGTATAATAGACTTTCAAGCCAATTGCATGCTTTATAACATAAGTACTTTTTGACCAAGTCACTTCATGTCCATGTCTTAACAAGAAGACATAAACTGTTATAATCCCAATATACGTTATAAATCATTGATCAACTCAATGACTTCTTGTATATGTCTTAATTAAAAAACATAACAAGTTAACATTTTACTTTATTTATAAGTCTTATAGCAATAAAAGACTTCATATTTATATCTTTACAATAATATATAAACATGTATAAGTAAAGTAATCATGAACACCACAATTTGGTTTCAATAGTAATTTCAAGTTAATTTATTACTTCATATATTTATGACATTCCAAAAATACATAAACATTCAAATTTGAAGTAGTATTAGATTACTTCATTTATTTATGTCATTACAATAATACATAAATATTTAGTTTGAAGTAGTCTTATTATCATATTGACACTTGTCCTAATAATTATCTAATTTAGAAACTTGCAAATTAACATAGTTTCATTACATCAGTAGATCTGCTAGTAATGAAAGTATGTAATTTACCTTGTCATTAATATCTATGTCAAGGTCTCACTTACGCTAGATATTAACTCCAAGTGTTATATTAATTAGATGTGAATAAGTCACATTAGAACATTAGTCTCTTACCTTGCAGTCAAGAGAATCCTTTAAATCATATTCCTTTGTGTTGTTGCTTGCACACAATAAAGATTTCTCCCACTAGTGCATGGAACAACATCATGTATCAGATAAACAACACGTCAATCATTTGTTTATGTGATCAATATGATTGTGTCATAGATATGAGTAGATATAAAACCACCTTGTCTAGTAAGGAAACGTACATGACTATCCTTAAAACCAAAAGTGTCTATAATTGGAAATTAATTATCTCAAGGGATTCTAGAGATAATCTGGGTTAATACCAAGATATCAAAGCTTGTAGCTCCCACTGAATTACATATCATCACATTAATATATATAATTCAGTAATTACAACACAATGCTCCCACTGGATTTGACAACATTATAAGTGTTTCATAACCAGTAAAAGTAAATAGTGTGATCTTTACTTTCCTACACCTTTGAGAAATCCCATACGTAACAATTACTTAGGTACTCAAAGAATGTATTCTACTTTCTAAATGATGGACTATCCATCAATGCAATTAACTTGAGAAATTAGGCATGCAATTTCTTCCTCAATAGGTCTACCATCCCTACAATGGTATGTAGCACCTTTAAAACGGTCAAAGCACAACAACTAGACAAAGTATGCTAGTTTGCCTTTTACCAATTTTGCGGTAACTAGTCTAGCTTCTAATTTTAATAACTCATAAAACGTGCAATTTTCTTAACTATTAAAAAATTTGCTATGAGTTATTTCTTAGAATTTAGACTATTCTAATTTTCCTATTATACCTTTCTCATTCATGAAAAGGAATAGGATTAAGTCTCACTCTTCTCAAAGAAAGTAGACTAGGCTTATTCTTTTAGTAAGGTTGACTCTAGCCAAAACCCCTACGGGTGTAGATCAATTTACCACTAAAAGAATTTCCCACGTTTACGGTTTTAACGTTGCATTAATACATTAAAAGAATTCACAAAATTCAATTTTAGTATTTTCGATAATACAATTTTTTTTTCAAGAAAATTAAATACCCATGGTAAATAACATTTAACCATTTAATTTTCACTGAAAACTAGGATCCAAATTGACATAGTTTCATCACATCAGCTTTGGCTGCTAGTAATGAAAGTACTCAATAAGGTATGAGTCGAACTCAATTGCCAATCTCAAATTGCAATTCCTAGAATTATGGGATTTACATATTTTTCCAACCTCAGTTGCAAATGTAAGCATGTTTTATCCCCATCTTTATGCCTTGAGTGACTAGTCCTTCTTACTATCAACTCAATTAAGTTAACCAACTTAAGAAACTGCAAATACTTCCATGCTCGTCCCACGACAAATGGAGATTTACCCTTTGATTACCATCTATGCTCGTCCAACGACAACTGGAAATAGTAATCTCAGGTGTTTCCGTTTCATTGGATGGCATATAACTTAAATTAAGGGTATTTATTTTGATGTGTGTAATCAAAATATGTGCAAAGATGTCATGCATTCATCTTGTATCATATGTTTCATGTAAAAAACTTTTACTCATTAGTTTCTTTACTAAGCTTAAATCAACAAAGTTTTAATTGATGGCGTTGAGAAACTTACAACTTTGCCTTAAGATGCTTCGTACATATAATGGTTGTACTTGGTAAGTCTAATTTGACGCACAAGCGGGCGGAGAGACAGAATGGAGTCTCTTTAAGGACACAATTTAATGCGAAACCAACCTTAAAGTTTGTCAAATTTAGGTCTGCCTTTCGACCATTTTTGTACAGTTGCATCAATCAATTAAAAGTTTAAGATTTTTAAAGCTTAAAACCATGTTTCACCATTATTAAGTCCAGTTTAATTTTTAATTTTAAAATTACCCTTTGCTTACTATCATGTCACAACATATATAAACAAATAGCAATTAAAAAAAAATAAATGACATAAATAATGGACATGCTAAATAAATCAATTAACATGTATATATTGATCCTAAGACTCCCATTGGTTTTTGAGCTAGGTACCAATGGACCACATACACCAATTACTTGGTTGCGTAAGTCCTATAATAAATATATACAATAACACACATAATTGATTGTGACGATTCAAATGGGGTCCACCCTAATAACATAATTAATTAACTTTTTAGTAATTTAACTTGTCAAACAATTTTTACTAAAACCCCTAATTAATTGTATAAATCACCAACTATAGCATGTTAATCAAGACAAGCACGTAACAATTACCACAATTCATAATCTAATCCATGACAAAACATGCATGTTTTCATCATGGATTCCATATAGCACTTATTATAAACATAATCAAGTCTAATGTACGCATATCAATTAATGACATATCACAAATATTCATTAATTATTCACATAAAAAATTACATGCAACCAAGGGTTTCTACAAGTTTTACAAAACTAAAACCCTAATTATAAAATTTAAAGGATGATCGACCCAACTAAAAAAATTAGGCTTTACTAATTTTTAAAACCCTAGAACACCATAAACATGTAATAATCATAAAGATCCAATTTTTATGTGTTTTGATAATTAATTACACAGTATTAACGGCTCTTGATGCCACTGTTGGAGTTTTAATATCATAAACATTATATATAAACGTAAACATAAACATCAAAGCATGCAGCGGAATATAGGATCTAATACTAGTAATTAATTAACCAAATAAAAGAATATGCTTACCTTTGATTTCTAGCAAAACAAGAAATCGAATATCCAAGAACAAGTTAAACCCTAGTTAGGGTTTAGTGTGATTCGATTTCTCTTAAATCGAATGGGAAAAACACAAGCAAAAGTATGCTTGTACTCCGTTCTTGTACACACGTATTAGTAGCGTTTCAATGAGAAAAGCTAGGTTCTTGTATCACAAAACAAACCCAACACTTTTGTTTGAGCTTAGAAAATCGATCCTATGGGATATAGGAGGGGATTCGATCGGCCAAGCTCAAAGGGAGGAAGAAGAAGAGAAGTTAGGGTTTGCTAGAGAACAAGATTAGAGAATAATGAATACAAGGGGTCTTGTATTTATACACTTCTCAACTTGTTATCCAAGCTAGGGTAGAAACCCTCTCCTCTCCATGGGTCGGCCAAAAATCACAAGCCCAAGGGGTTCTAGATCCTTCTTGGCTTGTAATTTCATCTCTAGTCTCTTAACTTGCTATTTAACGACCGTTAACTAAACCTCGTTAAATACTAACTCCCGTTAAGTGTTTATTTGTGAAATTTAATAATTAAACATAACTTATTATATTAATTATTAAAACATTGAAACTCATACGTAATGTGGGCAATCTCGAAGTCTCGTGTTCGAAACTGGTCATGCGTATATTAATTTATATCCATAAACTTAACAGCTCCCACTTGATACTCAAGTCTATACCGATGCAGATTGGGCGGGAGATAAGAGCGACCGAAGGTCAACCTCAGGTTATTTTACCCTTGTTGGAGGGAATCTTGTTACGTGGAGAATTAAGAAACAGAAAGTGGTGGCTCATTCCAGTGCAGAGGCAGAATTCAGAGGAATAGATAGAGGCTTAACTTTTTGTGGGTTAAAAAGCTTTTTACTGAGATCGGTTTTCCTCAAAATAAACCCAATCAAATCCTATGTGACAATAAAGCTGCCATTCAAATCTCGGAGAATCCGGTACAACACGACCGAACAAAACACATTTAGGTGGATCGAAATTTCATTAAAGAAAAAATAGAAACAGTGATTATTGAATTGCCATTTGTTCGATCTGAAGACCAAGTAGCTGATATCTTAACGAAAGCCGTCAATGGAAGAATCTTTAGCAAATGTTTGGGCAAGTTAAATGTTGGAGATCCCACCATTCAACTTGAGGGGGGATGTTAGAAAATGAAGTATTTTTGGAAAATATTGGGATCAGTCAATCATCATCTCCCGTATGGAAACATATATCACAGCTCATAATCCCAGAATTCGAGCCAGCAATTACTCTTGTATCCATATTTAGTTCTTTGTATTGGCCTATAAATTGTGAGGCTCAATTGTATTGTAATCATCAGAATATACAATAAAACACTCTCTCAATTCATACGAGTCAACAGAGGAGTGGGGTTTAGCAGCATGGGTTCAACAGTGTATCACAAAAGGAAAGGTAAGTCGAATTGTTGACTGTACACTACAAGGCCAAATCTCTGCCAGTTATTTGAAAGAGTTTGTCCGTATCACAAGTTGTTGCTTACCTGAGAATCCCAAAAAGTGCCCTACAATGGCTGAGGTCGTGGCTAGACTTGTGTCTTTGTTGTCATTACAAGAGAGAATTGACTCGTCTCGTGGAAACACCACATTTATCAAGAATACTTGGACACTTTTTTTTGTGCAGATGTTGCACGAGTTGCAATAACTCGATATTGGCAGATGGAGCAGTCAATGAGAGTGAATCAAGTGATGAAGATGTTGTCTTATCTTCTATCTATGAACAATCGTATATAACAATAATAAACACACTGACTTTTATTTGATATAGACAATCGTTAGGTTTACAAATGTATTTACATGAGTACTTATACTATCCAAACGACACATACTAAACAACATACCGTTTCATTAAACGGTTTATCTAAAATAATTGTTTTTCCTAACCGACAATAACTGCCACTCTGACTTATACATATATTTGACTTTTCGTGTTTGACTTTCATGTTTGACCTTCATGGATTAGATAAATTAGTATCCAATACTCCTCCTTAATTTATTAATCCATGTCTTCGATATCTTCAAGCTCCATCATCTTTATCTTTGAACTTTGGCTTGTTTCCTGATGCGTAGTTTTGTAACCTTACAACAGGTTTTACCTCTCGAGGGATCTCAAGAGGCTTACAACCCCACCAGGCAGTGTACCTGACCGATGTAGTATAGTGTAGTGGTAAGTACGGGGGATTGATCGTTCTCCACAGGGAATAGTGTTCGTTAGGTGTGAAAGACTACTCTAATTAGGTCTAAGGGTTGAGGAAGATTCTTTTTATGTTTTTATATTTTTATGAAAGCAAGTAAAATCTCGGTTTTGAAAGAGTGGGCGGAATTAGTTGCTAGTCAACTAACCCAAATTACTACGAATGCAATAAAATTAAATAACTGAAAATAAAATGTGGTGAGAAACTT
The DNA here is from genome assembly GCA_021014915.2 of Artemisia tridentata subsp. tridentata. Lineage (NCBI taxonomy): Eukaryota > Viridiplantae > Streptophyta > Magnoliopsida > Asterales > Asteraceae > Artemisia > Artemisia tridentata. The sequence goes on along the minus strand of CP139508.1, from coordinate 414,991,179 downwards.
ATGTGTAGAGAAATGTGTTTACTTAGATTTCCTTACTCCCTAACTATCTTTTACCGGTTAATTAGTGTGTATTAGTCGCGTGGATGACGGGTGTATTCCTTAATACCATTCGTGGGGTGGCGTACTTACTTCCCCAACTCTACAAGCTCCTACTTCACTCCTATGTCGAGCCGGCTAGGAAGCTCCTAACATGGGATCACTAGAATTCGCTTTTGCATTAAATACAACCATAAAAACCTTTAGTACGCATTTGGTTCATGTTTCTTAAGACGTTCAAGCAAGTTACCGAATAGGAAGTTAGCCAGTTTTCTTAAGCCTAACATAGATAAACAATCATCCAATACAACTAATAACACACTAACAACCAATAATCAATAGCTAGGTTTCATTAGATCTAAGCAAACACAAGATAAATTTAGCCTAACATGTTAATCAAAAGACAAGAATAAGATAAAATCAAACAACACATAGACATATTGAATGATTAATTGATAACTTATCTTCAATGTAACATGGAAGATCTCAAGGCAAAAAGCCTTGAAAAAGAAGCTGAATTCGTCCTAGGGTTTTATCCCAAAATTCCACACACTAAGCTCTCCCTAATGACAAAAAATTAGAAAACTATATATAGATTTTTGGATCTGACGGCGTCACCTTATGGATTGTGACGCCGTCACCTCGCCGCTTTTAGGGTTCTCGGATGACCATCTTGACGCCGTCCCTCTTTAATTCTCCAAAATCCGTTCTGGCCTATCAAGGCTTGACGCCCTCAGACATTGAACGTGACGCCGTCCCCTTGTGATTTAAGCCGTGACGCCCTCGATCAAGTTAAAGCGTGACGCCGTCAGAATTCACATGCTATTTTCACTGGCCCGTCATGAGTAAATTTCACGTCCAACTTTTCTTGCCAAGGCATGACGCCGTCCAGTATAAATTGTGACGCCGTCAAAGGTAACTTTTAGCCGATTTTTGAGACTTTGCCGTTTTCTTCACTTTAATGCTCCAAAAACGTCCAAAATGCCTCCTTTTCCAGATTTCTCCTCAAAAGTACCTAAAATGACAAAAGGAACGATTTAGGGCAATATTTGATCAAATAAATACGATTTAAGGCTTAAATGACCCCTTAAAAGCGGTACACTTTTCGCTTCATCAAATACCCTTACACTTGAGATTTGCTTGTCCTCAAGCAAATGTGCTTTTATTCAAATTAAAATACAAGTTAGGGGTCATTTAATGCTAACATAAAAGTAATTACAACAAATAATCGATCCACTTCAATCATAATAAGCACGGAGATTACATACTAGCACCTCACAAGTAGTGTTTAGATACTCACATCTCTCAAGTGTCATCAAAATAAATCTCATAAATGAAAACGGATAATATCTCTCACTACCTGTCATAGCAAATAGATTACCATAGGCTTGGGAAAGGATCGAAAACCTCCTCCACTAGGCGTAAGCACCAAAGATAAACTATCAAAGAGGGCTTTTAAATGGGTTATAACGTTAGGTGTAGGGAAAAGGAAAACACGGTTTTGTTGGATAAAGGATATTTTATTGGTGGCGAGTTAAAAATCTTGATCAATTACATGTACTATACAATGTTGCTAAGCCAAGACTAGACTCGATCTTAAGCTAGAAATGAAATAACAAAATAACAAAAATATAAAACAAACATAAAATGAAACGGGATGGTAGTCCGTATGTTTTTTCTATTTTTCATTTTCTCATTTTTTTGTGTTTTTCTTGATTTTTTTTTTTTTTTTTTTTTTTTTTTTTTTTTTTTTTTTGCATACACTTTTACCCTACCATCCAAAATAATACATCATAGGGGCATTGCATCCCCTTACACTTAAACTTTTACATAACTTTACAAATACTAATCTAATGACTCGAATTAAGATAATTGAAAAACTTGGAGTACTTTTAAAATATTTAGCACATATGGGGGTAATAAATGATGTTCTTCCCCATTACTCCATTATACTAGTACTTTACCCAAGAGTCCCAATCGTCACAAAACAATATGTACAAGGATATGACTCGACTTAGCAACCATGTAATCAACTAGATAATTAACTTGGGTTTAAACAAATGTTGTAACAATAATGCACTAAAAATGAGTGCATACAAGGTAGGCTAAGGCGATTTGGGTGTACATTTAAGTGGGGTGTAAACAAATTCTTCCTTTAAGTAAAATGCTTAAAGGTCGAAACGAAAAGATAGGCTCTGAGGGGTGTACTAGGGGTATCGTGTACTATAAATGAGTACAACGCAAAGGGTGTGGGAGAATTACTTGACCAATGTAGCCAATGTAATTATAACAAAAACACAGGTGTAAAACAATAGGTTAATCCTAATGCCTCTTATCATGTAGTAAATCTAACTACACGAATGTAGTCTCACTTGTGGCCTTGGAATGGTCCTAACGCAAGTTCTAGAATCTAAGTGCTACCGGTACACACATCATAGCATAAATGCTTTTCCTACCAATTCTAGGGGCGAACCTCACATATTTGGGGTGGAAAATTTTTTAGTGGTACGGTTTTTTGTGCTAGTCATATAACTCCTATCCGTGAGACGCTCATTAAGACCAAAGTTTCACTCCTATATGTTGTAAAAAATTTTAAAATTGGCACTAAAATTACCCTAACAGGTATTTATCTCAGTTTTATTACACATCTACTATTAAACAAACAAAAATCTAGCGTAATAGCATTCTCTAATCGTACTTTTACCCTCCCCTTACACTTAAGATGAACATTGTCCCCAATGTTCAAATAACAAATGTAAAAGCATAAAGTAAAAGAATGAAATCAAATACTCCCCTGATTCGCTCGGTGGATAATGAAGTAACACGGTTAAATCTTCTTCCAAAGTAATGTTGAAGCTCCATGACTAATGCATCGCCATAAGCTTGATTCAAAACATTTCCTTGTCCGAAATAACCTGTTAAACCTGAGAAAACAAACACGAAAACCTGCATAACATCGGCGGGATAAAATCTATATATAAGGATATAATGCTTGTGGAATGATAACTTTGCAGATTCCTGGAGATTATAAGTTGGAGATTTTAATAAAAACTTTTTAAAAACAAAACTTTCAAAAATTTCTGAAAATTAAATCTGACGCCGTCAGGTTATAAACCCTGACGCCGTCAGAAATGACCTGACAAAAAATTTTCATTTTAAGTTTCCGGAAAATTTCTGGAAAGACCTTTACCTTACTTCCTGGAAATCCTGCAAAACATCATTATGACTCGATACAAGCATTTGACTCAAACACACACTAATATGTATGTTAATTTATTATTATTACGATTCATGTTCATATGTGTTCTAATAAACCAATTTGGATTTCCCTTACACTTAACTTTTGCAAAATACCTTTATATGTAGTTAAGACAAAGTTAAAAACAAGATAAAGCATTTTCACAAATTAGTTTTGAACATGAATCAATAAAAATAAAAATTAAACACACATACGGAAACAAATAAAATCAAACGAACAAATAAATAAACACACAAAGCAAATAAAGCTTGGGTTGCCTCCCAAAAAGCGCTTGTTTTTGTTCGAGTCACGAGCCTGACTCTACCTTTATTTAACGGAAATAGGGGAGGTTTTCCCTACACTTAGGATTAAGTGTGGGTGAAAGTAGCGATACACACCCTTAGGGTGGAAATATGCCACGTGAGGAAAGAGTGACGGGTGAATTATATGCTCAAAGGTGCGGGATCCTATCATCATAACCGAACCTAATTCAATTGGGTTAGTGGGTGGATTAAGATTTTCTTCTAGAAAGGGATCATCTTCTATCAACTTCGAGAGACTCCAAGTTAAGAATCCACTTTGACCTAATAAACCCGGTTTAAACCCATAATGTTTTTTGTGATCAATCATAAATGGGTGATGTAAGTATGTAAGGTCATGGTTCACTCCTATATTAGCTTCCTCTCTACAAGGCTTAAAGTCTACTACCTTCAACATAAAACTACCCGGACTATATGGTTTGATGGGTGGGTCGGGACCTAATTCAATTCCTAAATTCACATCCAAAGATGGAAGATTAGGTAACGGTTTTGGTTGAGGCTCCGGTTCATCAAAAATAGGAAATCCCCTAGAACTAAGAGTAAGGTTGTGATCACTATAAGCATTCAAACCTATATCCTCTAGTTGTGTTTGGTTCAAAGGTTCTACCTCCATCGGGATTCCTAAAGTCTCTTTTACTTCTTCCGGGTAAGTCACGGGTGGTGTGGGTGCCTCAAATGATGGTGGGTTTTGTGGGGTACTTGGTGGGCTTATGTTACTTACCTCATCATTTCTTATGTCAAGATCACCTATATCCTCATCATGTGTTTTAGTAGGATCTAACCCTAACATTTTACCAAGTATCTCAAGTGCTTCTCTAGGCATCTCAACTTCAATGTCCGAATCATAAGGATCATCCTGAATATTCTGACTGCTATATTCAAATTGCCCAAAAGATTCATCATGTGTTTCTTGAGATTCATCGTCATCGATCATAAAACCTAGGTCTTTTTGATCAATGTGATCATGCTCGGCTAGATCCTCCATCACATCAAGATAACCTAAGTGTTCACCCTGTATTATGGTAGTGCCTAACCATGACATGCAGCTAGGTGGCTCAACTCTACCCTCATCCCCAAACAAACTTGTTTCATGATCCTTGAAATTTGTGGTCAATTGACTTGCATTAATGTTTGTTGGGTTGTCTACCATATAATAATATTGGGCACAATTCTCAATAGCTTCCCATGCTTTCTCATCACTTAATTCCCTAATATCCCTGCCGGCAATATGGTAAATGTCCCTTTGGGCATGTCGTTCGACATGATTGTAAAAGATTTGAGTTAGGGACCAAGAATCGAAGTTATGATGAGGGACTTTTTGGAGTAAATATTTAAAACGAGTCCATGCATCATAGAGAGGTTCATCTTTATGTTGTTTAAACATCAAGATGTCATATGGAGTGGGTGAATTACGTGGTTGGTGGTATGGTGGATTCGCGTTCTCCATAATGGTGAACGGAAGAGTCAATGGAAATTACGAACAAACAAACAAAGAAATAAGATAGACTAAAGAAGACCTATAAAAATAAAATAAAAATCTCACTAGAAAGGAATCTAGTGAGTAGACCTAATTGATAAAAATTCAACCTAAACAATAACTATTCCCCGGCAGCGGCGCCAAAAACTTGATGCGTGGTTTTGTAACCTTACAACAGGTTTTACCTCTCGAGGGATCTCAAGAGGCTTACAACCCCACCAGGCAGTGTACCTGACCGATGTAGTATAGTGTAGTGGTAAGTACGGGGGATTGATCGTTCTCCACAGGGAATAGTGTTCGTTAGGTGTGAAAGACTACTCTAATTAGGTCTAAGGGTTGAGGAAGATTCTTTTTATGTTTTTATATTTTTATGAAAGCAAGTAAAATCTCGGTTTTGAAAGAGTGGGCGGAATTAGTTGCTAGTCAACTAACCCAAATTACTACGAATGCAATAAAATTAAATAACTGAAAATAAAATGTGGTGAGAAACTTATGTGTAGAGAAATGTGTTTACTTAGATTTCCTTACTCCCTAACTATCTTTTACCGGTTAATTAGTGTGTATTAGTCGCGTGGATGACGGGTGTATTCCTTAATACCATTCGTGGGGGTGGCGTACTTACTTCCCCAACTCTACAAGCTCCTACTTCACTCCTATGTCGAGCCGGCTAGGAAGCTCCTAACATGGGATCACTAGAATTCGCTTGTGCATTAAATACAACCATAAAAACCTTTAGTACGCATTTGGTTCATGTTTCTTAAGACGTTCAAGCAAGTTACCGAATAGGAAGTTAGCCAGTTTTCTTAAGCCTAACATAGATAAACAATCATCCAATACAACTAATAACACACTAACAACCAATAATCAATAGCTAGGTTTCATTAGATCTAAGCAAACACAAGATAAATTTAGCCTAACATGTTAATCAAAAGACAAGAATAAGATAAAATCAAACAACACATAGACATATTGAATGATTAATTGATAACTTATCTTCAATGTAACATGGAAGATCTCAAGGCAAAAAGCCTTGAAAAAGAAGCTGAATTCGTCCTAGGGTTTTATCCCAAAATTCCACACACTAAGCTCTCCCTAATGACAAAAAATTAGAAAACTATATATAGATTTTTGGATCTGACGGCGTCACCTTATGGATTGTGACGCCGTCACCTCGCCGCTTTTAGGGTTCTCGGATGACCATCTTGACGCCGTCCCTCTTTAATTCTCCAAAATCCGTTCTGGCCTATCAAGGCTTGACGCCCTCAGACATTGAACGTGACGCCGTCCCCTTGTGATTTAAGCCGTGACGCCCTCGATCAAGTTAAAGCGTGACGCCGTCAGAATTCACATGCTATTTTCACTGGCCCGTCATGAGTAAATTTCACGTCCAACTTTTCTTGCCAAGGCATGACGCCGTCCAGTATAAATTGTGACGCCGTCAAAGGTAACTTTTAGCCGATTTTTGAGACTTTGCCGTTTTCTTCACTTTAATGCTCCAAAAACGTCCAAAATGCCTCCTTTTCCAGATTTCTCCTCAAAAGTACCTAAAATGACAAAAGGAACGATTTAGGGCAATATTTGATCAAATAAATACGATTTAAGGCTTAAATGACCCCTTAAAAGCGGTACACTTTTCGCTTCATCATTTCCACTTCCTTTGTCTTGATCTTTAACACGAACTATGTCTTGAACTTTCTTCTTGGTTTGACTTCTTTCTTCCTTGTCTTCAATTTCATCTCGATCATCTTTGTTACCTTTGTCACCATCTTTCTTCTCTTGTATCATTTCATAATCTTGCATCTCCAATAATCTGTTTCTTTTAGTACTTGTATCACGATCTTCTGGTTCAACTTTCTTGTTGCTTGATTTAATGTCTTTCTCAATCTGGTTCTCCTTCTGAAATCTTGATGGCGTCTCTTGATGCTCCTTGCATTCGCCCTTGTCAACACTTGATTCTTCTTCTAGATGTTTCTTATCTGAAACAACTTCATGGTTCTCTTTCTTAAATTGTTCTCCTTTTGTCTTTAACTCTTTCATCTCTTTGCTTGTGCAATCTCTCATCTTCTTGAGGTTCTCTAACTCTCTCTGCATTTGTTTCTCAAATGCCATTTCTCTATTTCTCATTTTCTTCTCAAACTCTTGTTTCTCCATCTCTAATTCTTGAAGCATTTCGAACTTCCAAAACTCTAATTTACACTTTAAGTCAGTTTCTATCTCTGATCTCATGTCTTCTAACTTTTCTTTTGGAATTTCATCCTTCTCAATGACAACTCCTTTCTTTCTCGATTCTTCCTTTAAGGATGTTATCTCTTTTTCATCTTTACTAGTAACCATCAATAACGCTGGTTCATCATCTTCGAGCACAAGGTTTACTTTTTCTTCTCTACGGTTTGGTTTTGGACAATTTGCAGCAAAGTGTCCAAACTCTTGACAATTATAACATTGTATTTCTCTAAGATCTCTTCTTGGATAATTTTGATCTCTAGGGCTTCTCCCCCCTCTATTATAACTATCTTCATTCCTGTTATCTTTTCCGAATCTTCCTTGGCCTCTTCCTCGTGTCTGATTACCACCTCCTCTTCTATAACTTCCATAGTTGCGTTCATAATTTCTGTCATCTCTTTACGTGTGAACAACAAGTTCTCACTGTTATCTTCATCACTTCCTTTTCTAAACTTAAGCCTTTCTTCATAAGTCTTAAGTTTCCCGATAATTTCCTCCAACTTTACAGTCTTAAAATCAACAACCATTTCAATGGTTGCTACTATTGGTACAAACTTATCTGGTACTGCATTAAGTACTTTCCTTACTTTTGTTTGTTCATCAAACATCAATCCACATGTAGCGGCCTTTGTAATAATACTCATCAACTTCCCTGAAAATGAATCTATTGATTCGTCTTCTTTCATCACGATTCTCTCAAATTCTGACTTCAATTGTTGCGAGTGTGCCTGTTGGACTTCTTCTGTCCCAACGAATCTGGCCTTTAAAGAATCCCAAATTTCTTTTTCTGTTTCACATCCCGCAACTTGCATTTGCAAATCTTCTGGTAATCCTTGAAATAGATATGCTGATGCAGAACTATCCTTTTTTACATCAATCTCTTTTGATGTACTTGTTCCTTCTACTAAACCCCATACTCCATTTGCCAATAGTATCATTTTCATTCTTAATGCCCATAATGTATAGTTCGTATTGTTTAGAACTGGATATTGATATGACGATAATGATAAGGCGAAAACAATATTTCCGTTTTTATCTCCCGACATATTCTCTTTCCTAATGATCTTCACCTTTAGTTTCAACTAAAACCAATATAACTCTAACAATAGTCGAACTTAACTTTCTGTCTAACCCACAATAATTCTCAAATTCTAAACTTTTATAATCTATTCTTAACAATAGTTGAACTTAAATCTTTCTGTCTAATCCACACTAATATTCAATTCTAAACTTTTCTTATCAATTTCTTTTAATAAATGAAATAAAAATTAACAAGTACGGAGTAATAAACCTGTTAATTGTTCCTTCCTTGTGGGCCTCTTTTCCTAAACAAAAAAGACCGACTCTTTTTTTTATCCCCAAATACCTTCTTCTTCCTTCACTCAATTAGGGCAAAATTTTCCCAATAAAAGCAGCCCCTCTTTTTTCTTCTTCTTCCTTCAGTATGATAGTTAAAGCAACACTTCAACCGCACTTCTTTTCCCTTCTTCTTTCTTCTAGTTTTCTAATCGAACGATGGTGGTGGTTAATCGGTGCCTTCTCTTCTTCTCTATTAATGATGGTTACCGGCTTCTTTGTCTTCTCCGGCAAACACACGGCGGCGGTTAACCGGTATGTTTTTTTCTCTCTTTCTCTGTTTTTACTTAATCGGTTTTCTCTCTTGATTGATTCCCTGAATCAATTTTTTCTTTTTCTTGAACGATTCCCTGAATCGGTTTTCTCTTGATTGATTCCCAGAATCAATCTGTCTTTCTCTTCTCTCTGTAGCGATTCCCTGAATCACTGGTCAACCTCTTTGGTTCAACCTTTGGCTCTGATGCCACTGTTGTCTATCTTCTATCTATGAACAATCGTATATAACAATAATAAACACACTGACTTTTATTTGATATAGACAATCGTTAGGTTTACAAATGTATTTACATGAGTACTTATACTATCCAAACGACACATACTAAACAACATACCGTTTCATTAAACGGTTTATCTAAAATAACTGTTTTTCCTAACCGACAATAACTGCCACATTGACTTATACATATATTTGACTTTTCGTGTTTGACTTTGACTTTCATGTTTGACTTTCATGTTTGACCTTCATGGATTAGATAAACTAGCAGGGTACCCGCGTGTTGCGGCGGCGGGTACCCTGAAATAATATTTTTCGGTGAATCATGTATTTTAGTTTATTATGTTCTTTTTAATAATAAATTTACGGATATCAAGAATTTCATGTGACGCATTTCAACTCCTTAACTGTGGAATTTATGTCGTCTTTTTGGGTCTTTTTTAAAGTCATTCGTATAACATGAGCCCGTTTGGCCAGTGCCCGTTTAGCCCGTGCCCGTTTGGCCCATGTCCGTTCGGGTTCTAGCCCGTTTGGCCCGTGCCCGTTTAGCCCGTGCCCGTTTGACCCGTGTCCGTTCGGGTTCTAGCCCGTTTGGCCCGTTGCCCGTTCGTGCTTGAATATTTGTATAATGTGCTTTATTATTTGTATTAGTAACATTTAATGTAGGAATTGTGTTTAAGTTGGTTGTACAATATGCTTGATAATTTGTATTTCTTATGTAAGGGGTGTTTTAATAACTAAATTAATTGTATTTATTGACCAATTAATTAATTGACTACATTAAATATCTTGACCAAATTAATAGTGCTTTGTATTTTGTACATTAAGCTTTAAGACTTGTAAGTCTTAAAATTAAGATTGATGAGAAAGATCATTAATAGTGCTTTGTGTATTGTACAATAAGCATTATAGCTTGTAAGTCTTAATTTTAAGACCAAAAGGAGAGAGAGTCATTCATGCTTTATATGTAGTATAGATTAGTATCCAATAGAAGATGTTGACAATAATGATGTGAAAATGGAACATGAAGCTTCTTTTCATCTAGTTCACTTTGATTCTTCATCTAATTCTATGTTTTCAGATTTATTACGTGCACTACTAAAATGATAAGCAGGAATAGTTACTCTTCAACTTATAGAGCTCTATCGAACGATGGTAATCTGTTTATGGTAAAGCGTATCAAGAAAACCTTTTTCAGGAAAGAATTTGACGAAGAAGTTTCTATGTTTGGAAAGCTTTGCCCAATGAATCTTATCGCTTTCCAGGCTTGTTACACAAAAATGAAGCTATTCTTGTCTACGCTTGTCGTCAGAATAGGACCGTTGATGAACTCAAATAAGTACATTTTATTACTATCATTTATCCTATTAATTTGACTTGTTTTACTATATTATGTATGAGGATTGATACTTAATCGTTTACTTTTGTAATTCTCAGGTAAAAATAAGCATTTGGTGAAACTTGACGATTTTGGACTAATTATGGAGCAAAACATGCAAGAAGTTAAGAGTCTACTGAAATGTACAAGATCAAGACTAATCTGCTCCAGATGCGCCGCATCTTGCTTATCACATACGGCGCATCTCTATCAAGATCTCACCAGATACGATCCAAGATACAAGAGGACATGCGCCGCATCGAAAGATGAAGATACGCCGCATCTTCTGGCGGTGTACGAATATTCCTGAATATTATAATCTTGGACCCCACGCGAAGTTAAGTCAATGCGCCGCATCTACTTACTAGATGCGCCGCATCTCACCCTCAGACAGAAACTATAAATACCCCAAAGACCAGACGAATTAAGAGTTCCGAAGTTTTAACAGAAGACCGAAGTACGGAAACCTAAGGACGAATTCAGTCAAATAGGCAGCACAAGACACGCCCAAAACAAAGATACAAGAGCTGTAAGAAGGTGCTGTATGCATTTAATTCATTAAGTAGTTTTGTTTTATTGTGTTAGTAAACTTTAATTCATCAAGATTGGTGGCTTGTGTAATGTGACAACGGAAAGATTGCACTCCCTAAAACTGCTTTCTCATTAATTAAAGTTTATATGTTGATGTCTTTGGTGACTTTTATTAGTGCATTGATAACCTCTGTGTCTAGCTGAGCGTTGATCGGGTCGCCATGCCTCTGCCCTCGCCTATTTATTAGATCGCCTATGCATTCTATCGTCTGTAGAAAAGTAGGAAGAAAGATAAATAGGATAGTCATAAGTAATCATTAAGGCTTTACTCGCCGATAAGATTAGAACCAACGAGAAAGGACTTAATCTCGGTGCGTTGCATCGAACTATACACTTCATATAAAACTAGCAATAAAACAAGTGACAAACTACTTATCCATAAGGACAGCCTTCTTATTGTCTCGAGTATTTATCTATGTACGTGTGTGCTATTCGCTGATTCGTGCCTATTGGTTAGTTTATTATTTAATTGCAACCAAATCGTGCCAGTCTCTCAGGCTGAACCCCCTTGCGTTAGATTAGGTTGTATAGCTAACTTAATATATTAAAATACTGATTAGAATAACTAGATAATACGTTCCACTCTTAGTGATCGACACTCTACTTACCATTATATTCATACTGACCGGGTACACTGCTCGTTAAGTGTGTGTGTTATTGATAAGTCGGCTAAATATAAATTTAAAACTTGAGTAGGCATTAATACTGCTAAACCGCAACGACACATCGCACGCATCAAGTTTTTGGCGCCGTTGCCGGGGAGTGAATTGTTATTATCTGTTAATTTGATTAGTATTTTAATTAGGTTTTTCTTTTTAATTTTTTATCTAACCGCTAATTCTGTTGTGTATTAGATTAATTTTCATTCATTGTACTATTTTGCATATTTTCTGTTTTTGTGTGTTATTTGTTTGTTTTTATTTGTTTTTATTTTTCGTATTTTCTGCATTCTGCTATCGTTGTACTGAGCTAATTCAAACGATACGGCGCATCTGTTTTCACAGATACGGCGTATTGCGTTTAATTTTTATAAAATACAACGCGTTTAATAAATTCGATACGACGCATCTTTCCCCAAGATACGGCGTATTCTGTTTTTAATAAGAAATTTTTCTAAACGCTAACGCCATACGACGCATCTGTTTTAACAGATACGGCGTATTTATTATTTTAATTAAAAACAGTTTTTTGAATTATTAAACGGATACGACGCATCGATCTTTATCGATACGGCGCATCTACTAAATCAAAAATCGATTATATTTATTAAAATTTGAATTCGTTACGATTTTTGATAATTTAAACTTGATACGGCGCATTCTAATTCATAAGCGGTGTATCTGTTTTCTGAATAAAAGTCTGATTACATTTTAACGTAATAAGATACGGCGTATCCAACTTTCTGGATACGGCACATCGTCCGCAGATATCAGCCATTTTTATTCTTTATATTCGTTTCTAAATTCATTAATTTATCTTCTAGCGAACAGATGCTACTGACGATTTTACCTATGATAACAGGTTTTGCTATGGAAGATATGTCAATGAACGAATATCTTACTAAAGGAACAAAACAACATGATTAATGGATTGGCAATTGAGTGCACCAATTGTCAACGGTGCTTAACAAAGTTATTTTGGTAAAACACGATTTGAAAGGGATTACAACTAGAGGCGGAAAGTCAGCCTTTCAAATGTGATCAGTATTAAGGAGCTGAACGTGAGTCTAACTTGAAGACTCTGGAATAAAGACAAGTGCTGACCGGGAGACAACCCGGATTTATCTTTTAATTTTTGTTCTGTGTCGAGTCTGTCAGACCTGCAGAAGATGCGGCGCATCTCCATCATAAGATGCGACGCATCTCATGCACTGGTCATATCTTACTTTATTTTCCCGCATTTTTACTTTTGACTTTGAAACTTTTTATCAGTTTATTTTTGTAACACCCCAACCCGACAAGGGTAAAGATATCACAATAATGGATTCATATCAGATCAAAACAGAGCATACATCTACAGTAATACAAAGATTTCAAAGGATTACAATTGAAATACTGAATCTACAAGGTTACAATGAAAACTTTGTAAACTAATTCCAAACATAATGTCTTCTATCCAATTCTAATCCAGAATAGCTACCAAGCCTTCTAAGTCCAGAGGTACACTCTCACTCATCCCCAGCTTCCTACTAAAACCTGCCGCAGGAAAAGAAATGCGGCTGAGCTACGAGAGCTCAGTGAACAGATATATAGATGACAGAAACAATAGCAGAGAACAATACAGAAACAAATCAGAAATACAGATTATACAGATACAGAATTAAAGTGAAAGAATAGGAAAGGAATAAGGGTAAAAGAAAAGAAATGAGAAAGGAATAATGCACAAACCAGGTTTAGGGAAATACAGAAATCCATCACGAGCCCAGAGATAACAGACAATATCATAACAGATTAATCATATAATAATCCAGAGGGGATGCCTCTCAAGTAACAGATAATATGAGGGGTGACCTCATGTATCAAATCGGAGTGATCAGCTCCCAGATATATGTGAAAGACGTGTATCGCACACACCATCAATCACCAGAGATATATATAACAGATAACATAATAACAGATAACAGAAATCAGATCAGAACTAGGATGCATCCATGCGCCCCAGTAGGCCAGAATCTTCTCCTACATAACAGATAAAATCAGGGACGGGACAGGTCATCACTCTCCTGCCCTAGAGTCATGTCATCAGTGCATCAATGACATGGACATGAAACCCTCATGCCTAGTGATTGGCTCGGATATCAGACTGTGGTCAAGGTCAGATGTCATATAATAAACAGAGTCACATCTAAGGGTTCATGGCAGAAGGGTCACGTCAACAATTCAGAAATAAGTAATAAGGTTTAAATCAGAGTTTATCAGATTAAGTTTAATATCAAAGCTTAAGTTCAGATTTAAAAGGTTTATTTCCAATAGTCCAAAAAATATATCAAAGGTTAATGATTACAAATTTATAACAATAAATCCATTTCAGAAGTTCCTGTCAAAAGTTCATTTAAATCAATCCTTTAAAAATGGTTTTCATTGAAATGATCTTACGAAATAGTTTTCATAAACATGGTCTTCCAAAACGTTTAGTAACTTCCATTTCCAAGTGGTATCGCTTCTTTTTTTAAAATAGCTTTTCTTAAACAGTTTCATATGTAGTTTAATAGAGGTTCAAAATCAATTAGGTTCAGATAAGGATTTAACAGGTTAAGGTTTACCAAAATCAAATCAAAGTTTACAACAGATATATCAGGTTAAGGTTCAGAACAAGGTTCACAGATCAGATTCAATTAAAACTCACAAATTCAGGGTTCAGAACAAGAGATCAATCAGAGTTCAGGAAAAAGGTTCAGAATACAAGAATCATAGCAGAGGTTCAAACAAAAGGTTTAAGACAAACAGATCACAACAAAGATCCACAACAGAAGGGGACATAGCAATGGTATAGGGAATCCTAATAAGGAAAATGAAATACTGAGAGAAAAGGGAAAGAAACACCCTTACTGAAATAGGGCAGAATATCTGTACCTTATTAGCACAGCAGAAATCAAACAGACAAACACAAAAATCAGATGATCAAGACTTCTCCTTCTTCACACCTAAGGAAGAGGAAGACAGAATTACTAAAGTTCCTTATTCAGATTATTACTCTTTGTTTTTCTCATCATTTTATGTACTTTCTATTTTTAGTAACTTTCCAGATTTAGTAAGTTTCCATAATTAGCAGGTTTTCCAGAATTAACATATATTATTATTTCAGATTAGGTTTAACCCTTATTCAGAGATTATTACGGAATACAGTACATTTTATCAAGTTACAGAAGTTTAGGGTTTTAAATGACAATTATACAAAGTATAGGGTTTTAAATGTAACTTCATTAATTCAAAGGTCTTAAGTGAAATTACTTCAAGTTACAGAATTATATACTCATTTTATTCAGAATTACATTCCATTCCCTTAAGTTTCACAATTTACAGATTACACCCCTTTAGTTACATAATTTACAAACCAACCTTATAATTACATATTTTACAATTTAAACCCTACAATATCCATAATTACCAACCAAGCATATTATATTTCAAATTTACAGAGTATACCATCAGAATTTAGTACATTACATATTAGACCCCTCAGAATTCAGAATTTACATATTTACCCCTTTAAGTTTACAAAACATATATATTAAGTCATAATTCCATAACAATTACATAATTAGCCCAAAAATCCTCAAAATTACACAACAACCTTTTTATATCAGTATTAACACAAAACAACTTCAGAATTCCAGATTTACACTTTTGGTCCCTCACTTTTAATTAATTCCAATTCGAAACCCTAATTTCCCATTAATTCATTATTATGCAATATTTACACTTAGGACCCCAAAGTTATATTTTTCACACATTCTTACAGATGTATATGATCTTACAAAAATATCCCAGAAGTTTCAAAGTTGGCAAAACAGGTCCTTATACATTTTATTGCAAATCGGTAAGACTTTTTAGAAACAATTAGAAACCCTACTATTCACCAATCATTGAACCATCATTAATTCATCATTGAAACACATTAAATGATCAGTATCATGTCTAAGAAATCAAACCCTAGTACCCACGATTTTTTTTTTATTGGTTTTCTTAATTTTCACAAAATCCGGTTTATCCAATAATTCACCACGTTAATTTTAAGCTTCTAAAAATCAAAATCATATTTTTCCCAGATCATATGACTCGTAAGGAACCCACGAAAAATAAAGAACAAGCCAATAAAATTCGTTTAACATATATTGCATATTTACGCATGTTTTAAACATTAAAATTACAACGACATGATTTAGGCTACTATAATTCGATCTATCATTTTTCCCAGGTCATATGCTTCATATAAGGTCCAAATAAAATACTTATATCATCCAGAAAATTCGTTTCATATATATTCGAATTTATGTGTGTTTTAAGCATTAAAATTCATAACGATCAAGAAACATTGCATGATTCGATTTGTATATTTTATATGACTTATATAAAATCTAAAGATCACAGGAAAATTGCCATATTAATTTTAAAACGTGTGATTAAGTCGTATGGATTATTACCTTGTTTTAGAGCAATTCGACAAGAAATCAAGAACAAGAACGAACCAATGACAAAACGCAGCAACCCTTAATTTTCCTAGCTTCCTTGCACCTCCAAGAACACCAGAAAATTACTTGCTCAAGTCCAGAAATCGTGTAGGAGCCATGGTCGAATTATTTAGATCGCTAGGGTTGTTGTTGATTTATGCGGTTTTGTTTTATGAGAGAAAATAAAAGATATTTGTTTAACCTTGTGGAAACCGACATTGGGGGGGGGGGGGGGCAAAATCTGTATTTTCGGATATATAGATCAAGATATATTTTGGGTTGATTTTCTTTATCCCTTCCTTATTTTATTTTTACATATAATCTAATTAAAAGAATTAAAACATTATATTTATTTAATTTGTAATTTTCGGAATTTTAATAATTAAATGTGTAAGTTAATTTTTAAATATCTAAAATGATGTAACATTGTCTCAGAAATTTATTTGTTTCAGATATAATTTGATTTCAGATGTTTTGGAATTATTTCGGAATTTTATAAGTTGTTTAATAAGGTTTTATGTTATCAGGGGTAAATTGGTAATTTTACGCGTTATCTGAATTTCAGGTATTACAACTTCTTCCCCACTAACAAAAAAATTTCGTCCTCGAAATTTGCAGAAAGCAGAAAGAAACGGGAACGGAAACTAAACAAAGACGTACAGACCTAATAGATGATAATCAGATTTCCTCGGAAGAGACGTAAGAATTTCACAGGATTTTGACGGATATGCCGTCCACAGAAATTGAATTGACAGATCAGATTAGAGCGTACAGAAATAGATTATCGATAACATCAATTGGAATAAGTTTTATAACAAAACTGAAGATTATTATCAGAAGTTCAGAGGTCAGCAGAATGCGTGACGAGAATCCAGATGTATCAATTCGCATAACGGTGGAAGCAGATTACGCGTATAGGTAGAATGAACTTAAAGTCTCACTAACTCAGACGATCTCAAACAGTTATCAGAATTTCTAAAGCTTCTAAAGCACTTCTCGAAATATCCTATGCCCACAACAAGTGCACGTTATATGATGTAAGTATTATCACGTTGGCCAGACGTCATAATACTGGCATCATATAAATATGCCCTCATGATGGTCATACTTTATCTCAAGTCGTGAACAGAACAAACTTATCCTACTCCACCTAGCCTTCCTACGGTCTCAGAGGTCATCAGAATCCAATACTCTAACTAAGAGGAAAACGAATCACTCGAAAAGTTAACGGAAGTCTCAAAATGTCTATCAGAATTTGGGACATCAGATCATCCATCATTCGTCAAATTTCAGATAACAAAACTATCATCCGACATACGCAGAATGAACACAGAGCGGAATTACTGATAAAGAACTTAAATCATTCAAAGGATTTTATCTTTAGTTAACAGAAATTTAGATAGGTCGAGAGGAAATCAATTACGTCATCCATAGCTTCATCCATCACAGAATTCATTCTTCCAAACCAAACGTTCGCTTCAGAATTTTCTTCCATTCAAAATCATGATTTAATTTCCATTCTCAAGTCTGCTTCTGCTCCCAATTCATCTTAGTACAACTAAAATGAATAGAGAAGCAAGACTGCGAGTCTTGGACAAGTCTGCTAGCACAGTTCGAAATTCGTCAACTCAGATTGCTGTCGTCATCGGATGATTGGTAGTGGTGTCTTCTACAATCTCTGAACGCCAATCACATCTACTCTTCCAGAACAAAGGTCATTCCATTTAATACTAAGATGTTCTACATGTTTCCTCGTTCGTCTCAGGGCACAAACATGCTGTCATACTATGACAATTGTCCAGATACTCGTGAAAACATGATTCTTATTAGCCAATACTATTGGCATTATTTAAGACTCATAATGGTCACAATGAGTACGAAAGCAGTTTTCATGAATCACTTCAGGGAAACTTCATATCTAATTCACATCACCCATCTTTACGAATAAAACTGACTTACTTTACGGAAGTTGCTCTCAGTTAGTCATCTCCCTTCTCAGGAGTTCTTGTGGTTGCTTCTTCAGTCCTTCGATCATTAAATGAGGTTGTCTGATACAGAGTTCACAAGGATAGAATAATTTAATCATTTATACTCGGAAATGAAAAGTGACTACGGTTGAGATTACGGTTAGGTATTTAAAAGGGAACACTGCGGTGAAACAAAATCATATCTCATCGGTTTCTTCAATCTTTCAACTTCTATAGCATCATGGCTCGTCAACCGAGATCGGTTCAGAATCAATTCTACTTCTCAAACGGGAGGAAACTCAGAAGTTTCATCAGAAAATGCCAGAAAATTTGTATAACAAAACTTTCTAGGGGTGGATACTAATAGGTGTCAGGAGAAGTTGACAATCACATGAGATCAGGGTAAATCTTTCCATAACAGTGATAAGCTTAACAGATTTAAGCGGTTCAAGGTTACTATAACCAAATAGGGTGGAGCAGATTGTTATATTTCAGATACGGTAGCCTATGATAGCTTTTACGAAGGGCCCGCCAATCAATAATTAAAAGATCTCCAAAATCAAGTATATCAATAGTAAACAGATCCGCAGAACGTATATGGTCACTTAACCAGACGGATAGTTCATATGTCAGAGTCAAGTACATGGTTCAGTATAGTGTGGGGATAGGTACGCGAATAGTTCTAGGTGTTGGAGTTTTTGGTTTAGCTTTTAGCATAAGTGACAGGTAGGGTGTATATCATTGGTAATACGAACATCGTATAATTACAGAAGTGAGACTTATGAGATATCGGATATCAGCATCATATGCTCAGTTAACAATTCCATACAGAGACGGTATTTGCATCAAATCCTTCCAAAGAAAAAAAAAATGATTGGCAAAATAAGATTCGTCATTTAAGGGAGCAAATAAGATTCATCATTCAGGACAGAATAGGATCAGAGGATACATTTATATCCAGCATGGGTCATGAATTTATAGGATGTGTCAAACACTTTAAGGTTAAATGGTCTTCGGGATGGTCGGAGAGATATCAGACGGTTTATCCACAGATCAGAAATGAAGGTCAAAATCAGGTAGTGGCAGCAAAAGTTTAACAATCGGTAATCATGTCAGGGGTTCCAAAATTGTTTCAAACACCAAAGGTGAGACATAGGAAGATAGTCGTCAATATCTTAAATGATCATTCAATTAAGAATAAAATCAAGGTTACTACCAAAGAAAGACGGAATAACAAAGCAGATTTTACCGTTCAGAATGAGAGGGAAAACATCCGTGTATTCGTGGTTAAAACACCACAAGGCTTCTCATGGGAACAGAGATGGTTAAGTAGAAATCAAATAGTGTCAGAAGATTCATAGATGATTATTAGAAACGAGAAATAACTAACAGAATGTATCAAGTGTATCATCGTCATGGGAATTCTCAGATTGCCCAAAGAGGCATTAGAATGATTAACAGAAGGTTCAGAGGTCGGAGTTGAAATCGGAAGGCAAGGATCAAATAATGTCAGATAATTACTACGCAATTTCCAATGCTTCAGATTTTATTTAGGTTTAAATTCTTAGGTGGTGCAAGGCATAAGCTCTAAATTTCCCAATGTAATTTCAATAGTTATTAACCAAAAACATGGCACGAATCAGAGTGGTGCGGAAGCAAGATACTTAAGCAATTGTCTTATAGTCTACCCATTCCTCACTGGTCAGAATTTAAGTTCCTATAGGGAAATCCTAAAGCAAATTCTCCAAGGTCGTCCTACGAGCGCCTACAGTGGAAACTTAGTGGTCCAGACTTCACAGGTCAAGGGTAAATGTATTACGATTCGCAGCCTGTAAGCTCTGATACCATAAATTGTAACACCCCAACCCGACAAGGGTAAAGATATCACAATAATGGATTCATATCAGATCAAAACAGAGCATACATCTACAGTAATACAAAGATTTCAAAGGATTACAATTGAAATACTGAATCTACAAGGTTACAATGAAAACTTTGTAAACTAATTCCAAACATAATGTCTTCTATCCAATTCTAATCCAGAATAGCTACCAAGCCTTCTAAGTCCAGAGGTACACTCTCACTCATCCCCAGCTTCCTACTAAAACCTGCCGCAGGAAAAGAAATGCAGCTGAGCTACGAGAGCTCAGTGAACAGATATATAGATGACAGAAACAATAGCAGAGAACAATACAGAAACAAATCAGAAATACAGATTATACAGATACAGAATTAAAGTGAAAGAATAGGAAAGGAATAAGGGTAAAAGAAAAGAAATGAGAAAGGAATAATGCACAAACCAGGTTTAGGGAAATACAGAAATCCATCACGAGCCCAGAGATAACAGACAATATCATAACAGATTAATCATATAATAATCCAGAGGGGATGCCTCTCAAGTAACAGATAATATGAGGGGTGACCTCATGTATCAAATCGGAGTGATCAGCTCCCAGATATATGTGAAAGACGTGTATCGCACACACCATCAATCACCAGAGATATATATAACAGATAACATAATAACAGATAACAGAAATCAGATCAGAACTAGGATGCATCCATGCGCCCCAGTAGGCCAGAATCTTCTCCTACATAACAGATAAAATCAGGGACGGGACAGGTCATCACTCTCCTGCCCTAGAGTCATGTCATCAGTGCATCAATGACATGGACATGAAACCCTCATGCCTAGTGATTGGCTCGGATATCAGACTGTGGTCAAGGTCAGATGTCATATAATAAACAGAGTCACATCTAAGGGTTCATGGCAGAAGGGTCACGTCAACAATTCAGAAATAAGTAATAAGGTTTAAATCAGAGTTTATCAGATTAAGTTTAATATCAAAGCTTAAGTTCAGATTTAAAAGGTTTATTTCCAATAGTCCAAAAAGTATATCAAAGGTTAATGATTACAAATTTATAACAATAAATCCATTTCAGAAGTTCCTGTCAAAAGTTCATTTAAATCAATCCTTTAAAAATGGTTTTCATTGAAATGATCTTACGAAATAGTTTTCATAAACATGGTCTTCCAAAACGTTTAGTAACTTCCATTTCCAAGTGGTATCGCTTCTTTTTTTTAAATAGCTTTTCTTAAACAGTTTCATATGTAGTTTAATAGAGGTTCAAAATCAATTAGGTTCAGATAAGGATTTAACAGGTTAAGGTTTACCAAAATCAAATCAAAGTTTACAACAGATATATCAGGTTAAGGTTCAGAACAAGGTTCACAGATCAGATTCAATTAAAACTCACAAATTCAGGGTTCAGAACAAGAGATCAATCAGAGTTCAGGAAAAAGGTTCAGAATACAAGAATCATAGCAGAGGTTCAAACAAAAGGTTTAAGACAAACAGATCACAACAAAGATCCACAACAGAAGGGGACATAGCAATGGTATAGGGAATCCTAATAAGGAAAATGAAATACTGAGAGAAAAGGGAAAGAAACACCCTTACTGAAATAGGGCAGAATATCTGTACCTTATTAGCACAGCAGAAATCAAACAGACAAACACAAAAATCAGATGATCAAGACTTCTCCTTCTTCACACCTAAGGAAGAGGAAGACAGAATTACTAAAGTTCCTTATTCAGATTATTACTCTTTGTTTTTCTCATCATTTTATGTACTTTCTATTTTTAGTAACTTTCCAGATTTAGTAAGTTTCCATAATTAGCAGGTTTTCCAGAATTAACATATATTATTATTTCAGATTAGGTTTAACCCTTATTCAGAGATTATTACGGAATACAGTACATTTTATCAAGTTACAGAAGTTTAGGGTTTTAAATGACAATTATACAAAGTATAGGGTTTTAAATGTAACTTCATTAATTCAAAGGTCTTAAGTGAAATTACTTCAAGTTACAGAATTATATACTCATTTTATTCAGAATTACATTCCATTCCCTTAAGTTTCACAATTTACAGATTACACCCCTTTAGTTACATAATTTACAAACCAACCTTATAATTACATATTTTACAATTTAAACCCTACAATATCCATAATTACCAACCAAGCATATTATATTTCAAATTTACAGAGTATACCATCAGAATTTAGTACATTACATATTAGACCCCTCAGAATTCAGAATTTACATATTTACCCCTTTAAGTTTACAAAACATATATATTAAGTCATAATTCCATAACAATTACATAATTAGCCCAAAAATCCTCAAAATTACACAACAACCTTTTTATATCAGTATTAACACAAAACAACTTCAGAATTCCAGATTTACACTTTTGGTCCCTCACTTTTAATTAATTCCAATTCGAAACCCTAATTTCCCATTAATTCATTATTATGCAATATTTACACTTAGGACCCCAAAGTTATATTTTTCACACATTCTTACAGATGTATATGATCTTACAAAAATATCCCAGAAGTTTTAAAGTTGGCAAAACAGGTCCTTATACATTTTATTGCAAATCGGTAAGACTTTTTAAAAACAATTAGAAACCCTACTATTCACCAATCATTGAACCATCATTAATTCATCATTGAAACACATTAAATGATCAGTATCATGTCTAAGAAATCAAACCCTAGTACCCACAATTTTTATTTTATTTGTTTTCTTAATTTTCACAAAATCCGGTTTATCCAATAATTCACCACGTTAATTTTAAGCTTCTAAAAATCAAAATCATATTTTTTCCAGATCATATGACTCATAAGGAACCCACGAAAAATAAAGAACATGCCCAGAAAATTCGTTTAACATATATTGCATATTTACGCATGTTTTAAACATTAAAATTACAACGACATGATTTAGGCTACTATAATTCGATCTATCATTTTTCCCAGGTCATATGCTTCATATAAGGTCCAAATAAAATACTTATATCATCCAGAAAATTCGTTTCATATATATTCGAATTTATGTGTGTTTTAAGCATTAAAATTCATAACGATCAAGAAACATTGCATGATTCGATTTGTATATTTTATATGACTTATATAACATCTAAAGATCACAGGAAAATTGCCATATTAATTTTAAAACATGTGATTAAGTCGTATGGATTATTACCTTGTTTTAGAGCAATTCGACAAGAAATCAAGAACAAGAACGAACCAATGACAAAACGCAGCAACCCTTAATTTTCCTAGCTTCCTTGCACCTCCAAGAACACCAGAAAATTACTTGCTCAAGTCCAGAAATCGTGTAGGAGCCATGGTCGAATTATTTAGATCGCTAGGGTTGTTGTTGATTTATGCGGTTTTGTTTTATGAGAGAAAATAAAAGATATTTGTTTAACCTTGTGGAAACCGACATTGGGGGGGGGGGCAAAATCTGTATTTTCAGATATATAGATCAAGATATATTTTGGGTTGATTTTCTTTATCCCTTCCTTATTTTATTTTTACATATAATCTAATTAAAAGAATTAAAACATTATATTTATTTAATTTGTAATTTTCGGAATTTTAATAATTAAATGTGTAAGTTAATTTTTAAATATCTAAAATGATGTAACATTGTCTCAGAAATTTATTTGTTTCAGATATAATTTGATTTCAGATGTTTTGGAATTATTTCGGAATTTTATAAGTTGTTTAATAAGGTTTTATGTTATCAGGGGTAAATTGGTAATTTTACGCGTTATCTGAATTTCAGGTATTACAATTTTAATGCAGCGCATCCCTGGTTAAGGATGCGGCGCATCTTTTATTCTGATCCGTATTTTTTCCAGGCTCGATACGGCGTATCTTCTTCCATAAGATACAGCGCATCGACTGACCTGATGATTTTCATTTTTATTTTTATTTTTATTTTTATCTAACTACTAATGTATTATGCAAGTTTGAAACTTTCTTACCTTAGGTGTGTTTTAAAGCCTTGGTGGTATTATAGATTCCTGCATTTCTTGTGGATACATGATTATGAAGCTTAAACGTTCTAATCCACAAGAAAGATGATTTTTGCTCTTACACTAATGGAGGATCATACCGAGAAAATCTCAGGGGAGTTCTTCTGTTCTAATTCTTTTATTTTCCAGTTTTTAACCTTTTATACAAACAACGAGGACGTTGTTTAACTTAAGTGGGGGGGGGGGGGGGATTGGAGAATCAGAACACTTAACACTTACTTGTCCTAAACTTTTCAAAATGTGCTTAAAATGTGCTTAATATATAAAAATTTAAAATTTTTTAGCATGTTTTTGTTTAAAGTCTAAGTTGCATAGCTGCACACATGATGTTATTTTCAAAAATTATGATTTTTCAAAATTCACAAATCTATGAGTGTGCCGGTGACTTGTAAACTTTAGAACTTGGCTTGTATACTATTCGAGACCACCATAATGAGTATTATTGATATAATTGGAATGACTTGTCTAAATTGGTAAAATTCTAGGATTACACCCAAATAGCCTTTATATGTTTTGTGTTATTAGCTAACTACACTGGTTAGTTAACCCCCGTATAAACCCTTTGTTACTCTCACTTTTAGAGTAAGATACCCCTAGAAAAACACTCAGAGCCATTCCTTTCGTTTCTTACACCTTTGTTAAAATGTTTCGTTACACCCTTACACCTTAGCCTACCCTGTAGATTAAAATCCGTGGTTGGTTAATTGCTTTAGGCAAAGTGTGTTTCCTTACATTACCTGTGTTCGCGTGCGTAATTCATTATCTATGGTTAGGTCGGGAAATTGCACAATGCAATTGGAGTGAAAGTAAATATTGTATATCTTTGAGTTTATTTTCGTGTGTTTACTACTTTCACTATTACCGTTATTTCTGAAGTCATGAAAAGTATGGAAAAATTATCCAGAATTATCATTATAGTGATGTGGTGAAATTTTACACATCTATGTTTATGTTAGTAGTTGGATGTTTGTTTTAACCAACTTATGTAAAGTTTTGTATTAAGTGGTCGATATCACCACTAGTTGTTGTATATTATATCTATGGATTGAATGGGAGTTGGCAGTTATGGGAACGCCAACTAAGGTTTATTCTTTGATTAAGATCTTGTTGAGTATAATTCGTGTCTACCTAAAGCGTGTGTTTCAAGTGTTAAAGCGTGAGTTATTCAATGATATGAGTCTTATTCATGGGATGGTTGGGATAGTGATTAACCACACTTAGGATTTTAATTTATTTGTTTTGTTTATTTTTCATTTTACACCAATTTATATCCCAAAATTTATCCATACCCTTTATTATTCTTTATCCAACCAAACCTTTGATTTATTGAGATTAGGGATTTGAGCAATCTTAAGTATCGTAGTCTTGGATTCGGCTATGTATTTATGATTTTGTCGCCCTTTTTGATATATTATTATTGGTGAAGTTTGGACCTATCTTTAGCCTATTCGAGTTAAAGATTTGAGCAATTGCAAGTATCGTGTTCGTGGATTCGATCATGTATTTGTGATTTTGTCGCCTTTTCTGGAATTTGAAATCGATAGAGATTAAGAATAATTAACCCTTAAACCTCAAAACCCTTTTTACCGCTTTAGACTTGTTATTCCTTAGCTTTAGTGGTGGAGATGTGTATACTTGCCAAGCTTATGATAGAATATTCGTCGCGACTGGACAGTTAAACGATTAGATTTGCTTTTATCAAGAATATTTTATTTTACTTCTAATTCGTTAAGTGTTTAGTTTTGTGATTATGACAAAAATGAATACATGCTTAAATATAAAAATAAATCCTAATATCTTTTAGGATACATTTTCATAAGATTAATTCTAAGGTTTACTTGGGGACAAGTAAAGTTCAAGTGGGGGGATATTTGATGAACTCAAATAAGTACATTTTATTACTATCATTTATCCTATTAATTTGACTTGTTTTACTATATTATGTATGAGGATTGATACTTAATCATTTACTTTTGTAATTCTCAGGTAAAAACAAGCATTTGGTGAAACTTGGCGATTTTGGACTAATTATGGAGCAAAACATGCAAGAAGTTAAGAGTCTACTGAAATGTACAAGATCAAGACTAATCTGCTCCAGATGCGCCGCATCTTGCTTATCACATACGGCGCATCTCTATCAAGATCTCACCAGATACGATCCAAGATACAAGAGGACATGCGCCGCATCCAAAGATGAACATACGCCGCATCTTCTGGCGGTGTACGAATATTCCTGAATATTATAATCTTGGACCCCACGCGAAGTTAAGTCAATGCGCCGCATCTACTTACTAGATGCGCCGCATCTCACCCTCAGACAGAAACTATAAATACCCCAAAGACCAGACGAATTAAGAGTTCCGAAGTTTTAACAGAAGACCGAAGTACGGAAACCTAAGGACGAATTCAGTCGAATAGGCAGCACAAGACACGCCCAAAACAAAGATACAAGAGCTGTAAGAAGGTGCTGCATGCGTTTAATTCATTAAGTAGTTTTGTTTTATTGTGTTAGTAAACTTTAATTCATCAAGATTGGTGGCTTGTGTAATGTGACAACGGAAAGATTGCACTCTCTTAAAACTGCTTTCTCATTAATTAAAGTTTATATGTTGATGTCTTTGGTGACTTTTATTAGTGCATTGATAACCTCTGTGTCTAGCTGAGCGTTGATCGGGTCGCCATGCCTCTGCCCTCGCCTATTTATTAGATCGCCTATGCATTCTATCGTCTGTAGAAAAGTAGGAAGAAAGATAAATAGGATAGTCATAAGTAATCATTAAGGGTTTACTCGCCGATAAGATTAGAACCAACGAGAAAGGACTTAATCTCGGTGCGTTGCATCGAACTATACACTTCATATAAAACTAGCAATAAAACAAGTGACAAACTACTTATCCATAAGGACAGCCTTCTTATTGTCTCGAGTATTTATCTGTGTACGTGTGTGCTATTCGCTGATTCGTGCCTATTGGTTAGTTTATTATTTAATTGCAACCAAATCGTGCCAGTCTCTCAGGCTGAACCCCCTTGCGTTAGATTAGATTGTATAGCTAACTTAATATATTAAAATACTGATTAGAATAACTAGATAATACGTTCCACTCTTAGTGATCGACACTCTACTTACCATTATATTCATACTGACCAGGTACACTGCTCGTTAAGTGTGTGTGTTATTGATAAGTCGGCTAAATATAAATTTAAAACTTGAGTAGGCATTAATACTGCTAAACCGCAACGACACATCGCACGCATCAACCGTCACATCATATCTAAATAGTATGTATACCTCACATCATATCTAAATAGTATGTATACCTCACTTATCTTCACTAACTGAAATTTGTCATACAAACTGATCTTGATCCTACTACTTGCAGCTTCAGAATCACGAAGGCCAGCAGTTGTGATTGATTGGCCTACTAGGAAGAAGATTATTGTTGGCATCACAAGAGGCCTTGTCTACTTGCACACTACAAAACATATGATTCATGGAAACCTCACATCAAGCAACGTGCTGCTGGGTAAGAGCTACAATCCCTTCATAGTTGATATAGGCCTTTCACGGCTTCGAATCAATACAAGACCAGAGTCTCCTTACAATCATGCTCCAGAGCTCTTGTATTTCC
The DNA here is from genome assembly GCA_021014915.2 of Artemisia tridentata subsp. tridentata. Classification (NCBI taxonomy): domain Eukaryota; kingdom Viridiplantae; phylum Streptophyta; class Magnoliopsida; order Asterales; family Asteraceae; genus Artemisia; species Artemisia tridentata. Next base: position 414,963,404 of record CP139508.1, on the reverse strand, counting down.
AAGATGCTACTATGGAGACAGATGTTTATAGCGTTGGGTTGATAATGTTATAACTGTTGACAGGAAAATCAGTTGTAAAAGAAGAGTGGACCATGGAAATATTTGATCCTGAAATTATGTGTAAGGCCGAGATTGAGGAGGAATTACTTTGTATATTGTATTTAGCGATGAATTGTATGTGCAGATCACCCAAGGCTAGACTAAAAGCTGATGAAGTTCTAATGCAACTAGAGGAGATTGGTGGCACTAGAAATGCCAAGGATTATTAATTAACAAAATTAACAAGAAAATAAAGGCAATTGAAAATAAAGCAACAGGAAGTAGGCGTGGAAACGACACCAACTGCTGGGCGTTGATGACAAGAGACAGCCTAAGAAGCTGAAATGGATGAAAGAATATTATGTGTAACTGCAACGTGTATAAGCATTTTGGCTACTTTATCATTTCATATTACCGATCATAAAATCAATATGTATTTGTAACAATAGTATGTGATAAATATTAGAGGACTCATATTGGCAAATGGAATTCCGAATAAGTGAATTCCTTTATCATTGAATTCCTTTATCCTGAAGATTGCAAACACTGCAGGCTCAACTGCAGAAAATAACCTTCCACTGGTTCAAATTTTCAACTACCCGAACCAAACGCCCCGTGAACTATATTTGTTCCAAGCTCTGCAAAACTTCCTCAATTGATGGCCTGTCTTTAGGTTCGTTTGCAACACATCTTAATGCGAGGACCCCGCATGCAAAAGCACCATCTAGGGGGTAATTCTCTTCAAGACGCGGATCGGTTATTTCCTTTAGATTTCTTCTATTTGCTAGGATTTGACGTACCCAGTCTACTAAACTATACTCCTGATGACGGTCAAGTTTTGAAGTTGAAAGGTGAAAGATGGTCAAACAACCTGACTTTTGGGTTGTATAACTTTGGCACCTCACGAGTCTCTTTTCTTAAATAATTTGGGTGTTTTAAATAATTAGTAGTTTAGTAGGCGAAAGGTTGGTATTATTAAATTCTAGTATGCCTATATATTGGGTGTCAAAGTTTTTGTTTGAGTTTTTTATTTTATGAGGAGGAAATATATGAAAAGTTCTTTTCTTTCCTCCCTATACACAGGTGTGTGTTAGTGTGTGTGAAATTGCCTAATTATCGGTATTCTTTTGAATCAACGATTATTAGAAGAATTGTTCTTGGGTATTCTTTGAATCAACAAGATCAGTTGTTTATCCCTTTTTCTCGCTGCATCAGTTGGTATCAAAGCTAAATTTCCTGATCAAGATGTCTTCTATTGAGGATATTATCTATGATTATCCACCCGTGTTTGATGAATACGGAGATGAAGAATGGTATTCATGGGCGACCGGGCGTTCAATCGTTAAAGATGAAGTTCTCGTCAACAAGCCAGAGAAGGACGAGGATCGAATGTGTGATGCTTTACGAGTTTTCACAATCGAAAGATTTCATGAGAATTTTAACAAGATCGTGATAGCACTCAGAACTTTGGACGTCACAATTATTTTTATCTGGAGTCTAGTTCCTTCAGACTTGCATCCCGTTGACAAAAAGATGGGTTCTTTCCTATGCTTGTATTCTATATCATGGATATCAAAAGATATTATCCTTTTTTATCACTGTTTGAAGCTTCCGTGTCGGGTTTATTCTTATTGTCTTATGGGTCTCCATTGTTGTATGGGTTTCGCTGATTTTTCATGCTTGGTCCTGTTTGTCGAGTGTCGTTTTTCTGGCTTTGCACTGCTACTATTTTGTCGGCTGCTCTCGCCGGAAGTGGTTCACGGATGGTCACGCTTGACTTTCTGCATTCACTTTCCATCCTCAATTCTTGTGTCGAATTGCAAATTATCAAAATACATGTCTAGTAAATGTGGTGGAACTACAGGGGTAGTTGTGCTAATCAGAGGAATTATTGCTGGAGCTTTTTTTTGTTGCTACTATTGCACTTATTTGTTACTGCATCAGAAAATGAATGATCTTAAGAAACCAAATGAGTGCAAAACGTCTACCTTTAGAAGCTACAGGTAGCTTCAATGTACCATCTTACTCCTACAAAGAAATCGGAGGGCTACAAATGGTTTTTCTGAGATACAAATGTTAGGTACAGGAGTCTATGTCACAGTTCATGCCCGTAAACATAACAATGGTGACTGGGTTGCTATTAAAAAGATTAAACATATAGAAGCACCCAGAATTGGTCAAGTAATGAATGAGTTCAAGTTTCTGTCTTCTGACTCTGTCTCAACATCTACAACGAGGAAGAGGAAAGGGTCTTCCATGGTCCAAAAGACTGGCCATTGCAACCGAAACTGCACAATCGAACACTAGCTGTTGGACATGGCTTATATCCAAAAATCAAAAAAACTTTAAACTCGAGGTCGAGTTCTTTTCAACCGGGGAAGAATGATGACGGTCAAGTTTTGAAGTTGAAAGGTGAAAGATGGTCAAACAACCTGACTTTTGGGTTGTATAACTTTGGCACCTCACGAGTCTCTTTTCTTAAATAATTTGGGTGTTTTAAATAATTAGTAGTTTAGTAGGCGAAAGGTTGGTATTATTAAATTCTAGTATGCCTATATATTGGGTGTCAAAGTTTTTGTTTGAGGAGGAAATTTATGAGGAGGAAATATATGAAAAGTTCTTTTCTTTCCTCCCTATACACAGGTGTGTGTTAGTGTGTGTGAAATTGCCTAATTATCGGTATTCTTTTGAATCAACGATTATTAGAAGAATTGTTCTTGGGTATTCTTTGAATCAACAAGATCAGTTGTTTATCCTATTTTCTCGCTGCATCAACTCCTCATTAAGCCCATTGCCTCCTATTGCTGGTAGGGCTGTTAGAATTTCTAATAGCACTACCCCAAAACCAAAGATGTCACTCTTCACATTATAATGACCTGTAACATTGATGAATGTTGTTTAAAATAAGCGGAAAAAAAAAAAAAAAAAAAAAAAGAAAAAAAAAAAAAGAAGATCTTTGAGGTCTCTGAAGTAGCCATTTTTTTGCCAGATCAGGTTCTAAACTAGAGGCATTCATTTTTAACAGCTTTAATTACCTAGACACATGTATTGACTTTCACATGAGTGCACCTTTATTTGGATGTTTGTTAGCAGTTCAAAGAGAAATTAGATAGTATACCTACCAGTCCTCATATACTCGGGGTCTATGATGTGGTGTCTACTAATCGATGCACTATAGATTGTTTTCCCAAATCCAAGGCCAGATTTCGCCAACCCAAAATCTAGCAGTTTTGCATTAAAATCCTGCAATAAGACAGCATAAAATATTAATGGTTAATTTTATACGCATAAAAGCTAAATATTGAAGTGGTTTGATCAGTGTCTTATATTATGAATACAGCTAAAGAGTACGTGCTTGATCTAGCAATATATCAGAGCTGTGAACACCACGGCATACAATTTGATATTTTGACGAATGCAAATATGTGAGTCCATGGGCTACTCCTATCATTATTCTAAGTCGTTTTCCCCATGAAAGTGGTTTGGCCATTTCAGGTGTATCTGCAAAATTATTCGTGTCACAAACCTCTTTGCTGCAATAATTCAACTTCTTAGTAAATAAAATACAATAGTCTTTTTGGGAAATTTTTATATAACTTTACTTGTGAATAAAAAGGTATCCAAACTTCGGCTCTCCATGTACTCGTAAACAAGAAAGTTTTCATCTCCATGATCGCAGTATCCTAGGAGACTAACAATATTTGGATGAGTCAAGCATCCTAACAAGTTCACTTCTGCCTGAAGTCACAAACTTCATATGTTATATTACATACAAAAAAAACATAAAACAAAAGCATCAATATTCTATAATGTCTCCTTTACATGGTTAAAATGATACCAGGAATTGATTATACTCTTGAGAGCTTGATGAACTGCGCCTTTTAACAACAACAGCAATTCCATCACCACATCTTGAAGGGGCGAATGACTTCTCATCGACCCAACCTAGAAACATCTCTCCAAAACGTCCCAAACCCAAGTGCAAATCTTTACTAAAGTTTCTTGTAGCACAATCCAGATCAGCAAACTTAAACACTCTAAAGCTTGGATCAGGAATTCTGAAGCTTAAATCATCACAAACATCTCTTACATCCACCATCGTATTGTTGTCAGACTTTACATTGGTGATAAGAGTTTTAGTATTGTTTCCTTTGATGTGACCTGCTAGCTTTGAATCGACATGAGCTGAAATATATCAATAGAAATACATTATATAGTGACCATTTCAAAATTTTACTATATTAACCTTATATTTCACCAAGTAAAAGAATATGTACACATAATTCAATAGGAGCTTAATATACCAGAGTTCCCTTTGTTGGAGGGGAAGAGAAACATATTAAACATTCTACTGAATATTGTTCTGACTGTCGTAGCTTGCAGTAAAGTATTTATTTTCTTTTGTACGGTTGACAAAGATTCAAGAATGACCACAATCTCAGCCATGGTAGGGCGTTGCTTAGGATTGTTGTGCAAACATCTTTCTACAAGTCGAACAAACTCCTTTATGCATCTTGCAGATATTTGACCACTTATATCGGGATCAATAATATGCTTTGAATTTCCTTCTTTTATAAAGTCTTGGGCCCATGTCGCTAAACCCCATTGCTCCTCATCAAGACTTCTGTCCACTGCACGCTTCCGGCACAACACTTCCAGCATGACTACCCCAAAAGCATATACATCAGACTTCCTTGTCAGCCTTCCGGTTGTAAAATAATTTGGATCGAGATACCCAAAAGTGCCTTTAACAAGTGTGTTGACATAAGTCGATGGCTGATTTGTTGGGCCTATCTTGGACAACCCGAAATCTGAAATTTTCGCTGCCCAACTTTCTTGTAACAAAATATTTGAGCTCTTGACATCTCGATGTATAACACCAAATTCAATCCCCGTACCAGTGTGGAGATAGTGTAATCCACGACTGGCACCTATGCAGATCTTGAGTCGTTGAAGCCAAGAAAGAGGGGTACCAAGTTTGTGGAGATGATCCTCAAGTGTTCCATGGGGCATATATTCGTATACAAGGATCATCTCTTTTTCATGCTTACAATAACCGATCAAAGAAACTAGATGACAATGACGCAACTTAGAAAGCATCTCTACTTCCGCCCAGAACTCTGCTGCCCCCTGGTTGGACATGGAATCCAATCGTTTAATCGCAACAACAACAAAGCTTGATCCATTTACTAAATTTCCTTTGTAAACTTTCCCAAAACCTCCACTCCCGACTACTAATGATTCATCAAAGTTTTCTGTTGCTAGAAGAATTTCAGGAAACTCGAATTGACGGCATGGTTGTGACCATTGTACTGAGGAAGAGGTGGAGGACTGGAGGGTTCAGATTCTTTGCCATAACCAGTAGAAACAAACATGATTATTGATAGAGTAGATTAAGTAGAAATTGAAATGAATGACCATATATGGTTGGATTTTGGTATTATTGTATTAAGAATGACACAGTCAACTTACAAAATGATAGAATTCTACTACTATTCTTCCTGGAACATGCACCCATGCAGCCATGCATGACTCTGACCAAATCTGTATGTAAGTCAATGATGAAATCACATAGAGTTAAACAAATCTTTTGTGTCTCTATAGACACCTCACCCTCACCCAGAAAATAAAATGTTGTTCTGATCTCTATGTTTTAATATATCTCCTTGCAAAATTTTCTTATCTTTAATGTTAAAACAGTGGGATCCACAAGACCATGTCTTCATGCATATAAGCTCCCAAGTAAGTACCTAAAGTTAGATTGTATATTCATCCTGAGTCAGTGTTTTGAAACCAACAAATAATGCATTACCATCATTAAACATAAATAAATAAACACATGTAAAAGTAATGGGCCACATGATCCTTGGCAAATAATGGCCCTGCTCTTGGACAGATGATGGAGCCCTCTCTCTATATTTTGGCCATCTACTTGTTTAGCACGTGTTGGGACTGAAATTCCAAGTGGGCCCAATATTTTGGACCTGGACATACCCACCATTAGTCTAAATAAGCCTTTGTTATGTATGGGTTTCCATCTACCCCAGCACAATGTATCCAAACAATTTGGTAGTCTGTGTTGTAACATCTCATAAACATGCATTTCATAAGTAACAAAGAAGTCATAACCAACAAATGAGAAGTGCATACATTTAAATATCTCCATTAGACACCTGAATTATATCTCCCAAAGATGAAAAGTATATAGAAAATTTTAAGCATATTGAAGTGTTGTCTAGTATCTTGCATTGGTGTGGCTTGAACTGTCCTTAGATTATTCCTTAGCAGCATATATATCTTCCAAAATCTGCAAGACTTCTTCACTTGAAGGCCTGTCTTTGGGCCATGCTTCAAGACATCTTAATGCAAGTGCAGAATACCTAATAGCACCTTCTAGGGGGTAATTTTGTTTAAGGCGTGGATCAATTATTTTCTTTAGCTCTTTTCTCGTTCCTAGAACTGGACGAGCCCATTCGATCAAATTTTTCTTTTTAGCGGGCCGCGTATTATCTAGCACTTGCAGGCCTGTTAGAGTTTCCAGCAACACTACTCCAAAACCGTAGATATCACTCTTCACACACAAATGACCTGTAGCATTGAAGTGTGTTGTTTACATTAAAAACATGGTTCTTTTATTAAAAAAAAAAAAAATGAAATAACCATTGTCGTGTGCCCAATGATCAGGTTCTCAAGTAGAGGCCTTAACTTTTGTATCTTATCGCTTGATTATTCTATTGAAAATAAAGTATTCTTGTAAAAATACACATTTTGAAGCAACAAATAGTCATGTGTATGATGATTTTTTTAAATCTATTATCAGAAATATTTGTTGTTATGCTTCTTGCAAGAACGATGCTCTGTTTCACAATTAAAAAAAATAAAAATTATAACAACAATCGTAAAGTTACTCTCCCAGGCATATATGACTATTGCAGAGTTTCTTAATGTCATTTCAATTATTTCTGGAAAAGTACCTGTTGACATATACGCTGGGTCTATATAACCCATGGTTCCGATAATCCGTGTGCTAACATGTGACTCCCCTATTTTAGGGCTAGATCTCGCCAAACCAAAGTCTGCAAGTTTTGCAGTAAAGTCCTGGAATAAGAGAGTAAAATATATTATTTACTTGATGGCACAAAACCAGAATTATCAAAGTGGTTTGATCACCAACATCAGGTCATAGACATAAAGAGTAAGTACTTTATCCAATAATATATTACTAGTTTTTACTTCACGCCACATGACTTGATTTTGTGAGGAATGCAAATAAGTCAGTCCACGTGCTACTCCTATCATTATCATAAGTCTAGTTCCCCATGAAAGTGGTTCAGCAGTATTAATTGGTGGATTAGGTCCATCTGCAAAGTAATTCATATTACATATATAATTGATTGCATGCAGTCACGCTGATTTCAAGAAGTAGAAAAATTGATTGATAGGTTTAAAGAGATCCCAACATAGTTTACTTTTGAATAAAAAGCCAACAAAACTTTTGTTCGCCATGTACTCATAAACAAGCAAAGGTTCGACTCCTTTGCTGCAGTATCCCAAGAGACTAACAATATTTGGATGAGCAAGCCGTCCCAAGAAGCTCACCTCTGCCTGAAAGTTAAATTCAACAAAACAATTCATCGCACTAATTTATAAAAAAAGAGAACTCCATTGCATTCATAGACTAACTTATAAATAAAGAAGTAAATATATGTTTAAGTTTCTAGCTATATAAATTCTGATGGCTACATTTGTCTTTTTTTCACACAATTTAAAGTCCTTTTCTATCAAGTTTTACATTAAGATATATATCAAGTACATTTAGTTGATCATGTTAGGCACAAATGAGTAAAAAATACTGATGCAAGATCTTAAGTCCTACATCATAGGTATCTATAATTCTTTTTTTATTATAGGTATAAGTTGATTCACATTTGGTAATACTTGCCTGCCATCCAGAATGTCCTTGCATACTCCCTTGATTGAGCCTTTTAACAGCAACAGGAACTCCAACACCTTGTTTTGAAGGGGCGAATGTATTCTGGTCAACCCACCCTAAGTACACCTGTCCAAAACCTCCCTCACCCAAAAGCAAATCTGGACTAAAGTTTTTAGTAGCCTTTTTCAAATCATCAATCTCAAATTCTTTTAAGCTTCTGGCTTCGTGATCTGTAGGAAGTTCTGATGTGTCCAGAAACGTATTGTTGTCAGCCACTACAGTATTAGTACCGATTCTACTCTTTCCCTCACTTGATGGCTTCGAAGCACCTTGGGCTGAAATAAATTTAATACAAACACTCAAAACAGATTATATAAATAGTATTTCAACTTTTTCACCACTATATAAATAGCTGTGCTTGGAACCTACCTCAATTTAATAATGTGCCCATCTTCAATATGAATGACTAAGTAAAGAAAAGGTCAACCGTGTAATACAGGCCTCAAGTTTATTGAAGACATTATATGAAATATGTGATATTATTCAACTTTAAGGGTCACCGCGTATCAACATCTTTAAATACAAGTTATTTGGGTAAATATGGTGCCTCTATTCTAGCACAGATCCTGACATCCACTAGGTTCTAGGAAATTGTTGTCACCTTGGTTAACATACCCAATTTGACAACCTCAGAAATACATTGGTTCAAGACAAGTTATAATCACTTATTATTTTAAATTCAATAGAATACATGTATAACTAAATTTCTGTTATGGAAGCCACTACTTAATTGTAAGAAAATAATCTTCTCTATAGGCATATAATTAGGCACTCCAAGAAGTCATCCCAGTCATATTCCATAATAAAAGGAGTGGTCTCTAAAACATCGCACCTACTAAAATCTCCGGCCAGGGTTGTAATGTGTGTAAATGAGTCTCCAATGATGGTTAATAAATGTAATATACTAATGACCAGGCACCGGACTGTAAAAGGGCTTCAGATAAATATATGCTAAACTAAAGACATAAAGTGGTCTAAAAGGAGCTACAAAGTTAAATCAACAAAAAAACTAAGAGATGTTGGTCACTTTTAGATGGTCACTGAACATATCGATGAATAAATTATCAGAGAGAACCTACAGACTAGTAAGTAAAGCAATAAAAGAATTAGAGGAATTGTACAAGAAAGTAGGTAGGAAAGAAGAGGAAGAAATGATGTCTATCATTTGGCACAGATTAGATATATACAAGTGTTGTAACAATGAAACTAGTGGCACATGCAGACTCAACAGAGAGAATTATCATGGATCGGGCTTGAGATAAGAACAATGAAGCTATGGAAACAAGTTAGAGGCAAAGTTAGGGTGTTTTATTTGTGGAAAAATTTCTTTAATTCTTTATTTTGATTCTTCTAGAGAAAAGAAGGGGTTTCTATCTCCAGAGAAAAGTTAAAATTTTAGAAAACGCGTTTAGATGATATTTTTCTAAAAAACGACAAATGGGAGGGATGTAGAAAAATGGAAGAAAAAATATAGGAAAGAGTAAATAGCTCTTTTCAAAATTCTAGTTAAATTTTGAAAAATGAGATTTTCATTCATTTAGAAAATTTTCTCAAAAATTTGTGACTAAACGGGTTTTCAGTTTTTTCGGTTTTTTAAGAAAAATTTCTAGGAAAAATAGGGTATTTTTCACCAACTAAACACACTCTTAGATTTATGTATTATCATTGATGTTCTGCTTAATTTATGCCATGATGGATGCACACACATTTTATAATAAATATGTGACTATCACTCTAAAATATGTGAGGTCACAAGTTCAATTCCTGCTTTGTGCAAACAACCTTAAAGTGGCCACGCTAACCTCCTGAAAAAGGGAGGGCTTTACCTGGTTTGAGTCTGTGTGACGGTGGGTTTAAACCCTGTGGATTAGTCGGCCAAAAGGTCGGAAACCATGGTTACCAAAAAAAAAAATAAATAAATAAATAAAAATATGTGCAAGTATTAAAGAGGAGCTTGAAATACCAGTGTTCTCTCCGTTGGAGGGAAATGGAAGCATATTAACCATTCTATCGAGTATTGTTCTGCCTGCAGGTTGCACTGAATTATTGAATTTCTCTTGCAAGCTCAGTATAGACTCAAGACTGGACAAAACCTCAGCCATGGTAGAACGCTGCTTCGGACTGCTGTGCAAACATCTCTTTGTAATTCGAACAAACTCCTTCAAACATTTTGGGGATACCTGACCCCTTATATCAAAATCTATTATATTCTTTAAACTGCCTTCTTTAATAGATTCTTGAGCCCAATTTGCCAAATTCAATGTTTCACCATCAATATTAAATACTGCACACTTACGACAGAGCACTTCTAACAATACCACTCCAAAAGCATACACATTAGACTTCCTTGTTAGATTTCCAGCTGCATAATAATTGGGATCAAAATACCCAAAAGTGCCTTTAACAAGTGTGTTGACATAAGTCATAGGCTGATTTGTTGGGCCTATCTTGGACAACCACAAATCTGAAATTTTCGCTGCCCAGGATTCCTGCAACAAAATATTTGAGGTCTTGACATCACGATGTATGACCCCAAAATCAATCCCTGTACCAGTGTGAAGATAGTGCAACCCGCGACTGGCACCTATACAGATGTTGAGTCGTTGAATCCAAGAAAGTGGTGTGCCAAGTTTATGGAGATGATCTTCAAGTGTTCCGTTCGGCATATACTCATACACTAGTATCATCTCCTTTTTATGATTGCAGTAACCAAGCAGTGAAACAAGGTTACAGTGCCGCAACTTTGAAAGCATCTCAACTTCAGCCCAAAACTCGGGTGCCCCCTGATTTGAGCTAGGATCCAACCGTTTAATCGCAGCAAGAACAGTTGCAGATCCATTAAAGATGGTACCTATGTATACTTTTCCAAATCCACCCTTTCCAATAACTAATGATTCGTCAAAGTTTTCCGTTGCTAATAGAATATCAGAAAGTTCAAAGTGACGGCATTGTTGTGACAATTGAACGGATGAGGAGGTGGATGGTTCAGGTTCCTTCCCATAGCCAGTAGCAGCTGACATAGCTATTGATGAAGTGGATAACAGTATAGAGTAAAATGGGTGATTCATAACTGGATGTTGATAATAAAGGATGATAGTCAACTTACAAAATTATAGTCTTCTTCGTGGTAAGAGAGATGGGCCCTGCATGATACTTCATCCTAATTTACTTGGTCCTATTCCACTAGAGTATAGCCGTCAACATTGACTATTCCTGTGAAGATAAACATTCTCTACAAATCACCTCAGCTGCCGACAAATATTGCTAACGAGAAAAGTTAAGCACACACGAACGTTGGATTATATGAATCATAAAAACTATAAACATATAACAACATCAAAGAACAAGCAGCGGATAATCTACAAGAACATGTAATTAATTAAAACTAAATAGATACATACCTTTTTGCAATCACCAAGAATAAGCAAGACCCTAAACAATAATAGGGTATGTCGATCCAATGTCAGGGAAAAACACTAGTTAAAATAAACTAGTCACTCGTTCTTGTACACACGTAATCATAGCGTTTCAGTAAGAAAAGCTAGGTTCTAGTATCACTAAACAACCAAACACTTGTAGCTTTACGAAATTCGGCCAATACCTAGTGGTATTAAAATAGGACCGATCGTATAAGCTTAGAGGAAGAGAAGAGAAGAAATTTGGCTATAGTTAGGGATACAAGATTAGGTGAAAATCAAATACAAGTGAATTGTATTTATAGTTAAACCCTAGCTTGTTCCCTAAGCCACCAAAACCGACCTAAGGCCCCCATGAGACCCATTCGGCCGAACCCAACCCAATGGATGGGTTTCTAGATTCTTCTAACCCTCTATTACATATTTAGTCCTTTAACGGTCGTTATCTCCAACACCGTTAAGTCCTAACTGTCGTTAAGTGAATTTAGTGAAAATGAATAAATTATAAATATAAAATATATTTAACTTTATTCATACTATTGAAACTCTCACGTATTGTGTGCAATCCCGAGTCTCGGGTTCGAAACCGGACATACGTATATTAAAAGTTAAACATTTAACTCTAAGAGCTCCCACTTGGATAACTATTAATATAGTAATGACATGGGCTAGTCTAGCTTAACAGATCCCAATGCCCCCAGCTCGATCCGATTATGGTTTTCCTGGAAAAATCACGTGATGAATTAAATCATCATACTTATCCTTTTGTTACTAATACCGCGTTAATTTGGATATGGATCTTGTCATTCCATAATTAACAGTAGTTTCTCGTTTATACATAATTGAACAAGATTACCAAAACATCTGAACGTCTTCCAGATAGACTTTGGGTGTGCGCACGCAAACATCTTGTTAATCACACGAGTGGCCAAGCAGTATTAAACTTCAACACAAAGTTGAAGGAACAAATCCCTTATTGACTGCGAGCATAACCCTTGAACTTCGCATCATTTCTGAAAATAGCCCTTATAACTACCTTTTACGGATAGCGTTAGACTATCTTACAGAAAATGAGCTACATCATCGGCAATTATCTGGCATCTCAAGTCAGAGGATAAATATTCATGATACACTTAATGACTATGATCCATAAAGTATAATCATGCGGTTGGGATAAGTCCTATATTCAATTTATCTAATATTGAATATCATGTGATATTGGTGTCTTAACCTTACAGTACATTCTACCAATCCTCACATTTGTCTTAGTTCAATAATATTCCCATATTATTAATTGACAATGGACTATTTAGAATAAATAAATTATTCACGGATTTAAACATGCAAATATAGGACACAAATATTAATAATGATAATAAACGTTATCCGCACTTTATTTCATTAAAACAATAATTGTTTACATGTCCCTATCGAAATACTAATCCAACAGATTTACATGAAACTATCTGCTAAACGAAGACCAATACCCTGAGCATGACGATTAAACGTCTCCTTAGGTAATGCCTTCGTGAAAGGATCAGCCAGATTGTCATCTGTGTGAACTTTGAGTACTTTTATTTCACCATCATCGACTTGTTCTCGAACATAGTGATACTTTCTTTTAAAGTGTCTGGCGCCTTTCATAACTCCAGGTTCATTAGCGAATGTGATTGCAGCAGAGTTGTCGCAATACACATTTATAGGTAATTCTATTGAAGGCATCACTCCAAGATCCTTAACGAATTTCCTTATCCAAACAGCTTCTTGTGCTGCTTCCGATGCAGCAATGTACTCAGATTCTGTAGCAGACATGGCCGTTGTGCTCTGCTTCTTACTCTTCCAGTCCACAACTCCTCCATTTATGACAAAAACGTAACCCGTCTGAGACTTCGTATCATCTTTATCAGTCTGAAAGGACGCATCGCAGAAACCTGTAACATTCAGTTCTGCGTCTGGATTTCCCCCGAAAACAAGAAACATATCTTTAGTATTCCTTAAATACTTAAGAATGTTCTTCACAGTATGCCAGTGATCTTTTCCTGGATTCTGCTGATAACGACTGGTCAAATTTTGAGCGAATGCCACATCTGGCCTTGTGCATCTAACTGCATACATGATAGATCCTACTGCAGAAGCATACGAAACTTTCTTCATGTATGCCACCTCTTCAGGTGTAGAAGCGCACATTTCGCTGCATAAGCCGTGTTCCACTTGCATGGGCAAATATCCCTTCTTGAAATTTTGCATATTGAATCTCTTCAATATTTTATCCATGTAAGCACTTTGGCTTAATCCGATTAACCGTTTAGATCTGTCCCTATAGATCTTGATTCCAAGAATATACGCTGCTTCTCCTAAATCCTTCATGCCAAAGCAATTACCAAGATAATCCTTAACTTCATTAAGGCTTGGTATATCATTTCCCATGATTAATATGTCATCAACATATAGGACAAGAAAAGTAGTGTTACTCCCACTAACTTTGTGGTATACACATGGCTCATCGAAATTTTGAGTAAATCCAAACTTCTTGATTTCCTCATCAAATTTCTTATTCCATTGCCTGGATGCTTGCTTCAATCCATAAATGGATCTTTGAAGTTTGCATACACGCTTAGGAAATTGTGGATTCACAAACCCCTCAGGTTGCGCCATATAGATATCTTCATCTAGACGACCATTCAGAAAGGCGGTTTTGACATCCATTTGCCAAATCTCATAGTCATAGTAGGCAGCTATGGCTATAAGAATCCTAATAGCTCTAATGTCGGCCACAGGAGAAAAGGTCTCCTCATAGTCAACACCATATGTTTGGGTAAAGCCCTTGGCCACCAAACGAGCTTTATAGGTGTGTACGTTGCCATCCATGTCAGTCTTTTTCTTGAAGAGCCATTTACACCCAACTACCTTAGCATTGGGTGGAAGGTCTACTTCAATCCAGACTTTATTGTCTTTCATGGATTGCATTTCCCCATCCATGGCTACCTGCCATTTATCCTTTTCAGGACTATTAATGGCAGTCTTATAACTAGTTGGTTCATCAATGTGATCCAATAGCATAGTTTCCTCATCATCTATGTTTAAACATAGACATTCAGGAGCCTTTGCAGATCTTGAAGACCTACGGACGGGTACCACTTCAACTTCAGGTGGAGGACCTAAGCTTTCAGGTTCCACAGGAAGTGTGTTAGTGCTTTCAGAAGGTGATACATCTTCTTGATCATTTTCAAGATCATATACTCTCCCACTGAATTCTTGAGTCAAGAAACTCTCCTCAAGGAATTCACCATATCTAGCCACAATGACTTTATTTTCTGGTGGGAAGTAAAAATAGTAACCCCTTGTTTCCTTAGGGTATCCTACGAAGATGCACTTAACAGATCTTTGTTGGAGCTTGTCAGGTGAGTCACGTTTAACAAACGCCTCACAACCCCAGATCTTTAAGTAAGACAAGTTGGGAGCTTTTCCAGTCCATAATTCATATGGAGTCTTATCAACCTTCTTAGTTGGAACCATATTTAGTATGCGAACAGCACTTTCAAGAGCATAGTCCCAAAAGGATAAGGGAAGAGTTGTAAGATTAAACATAGATCGTACCATATCAAGCAAAGTACGATTTCTCCTTTCAGATACACCATTTTGTTGTGGAGTATAAGGAGAAGTGAGTTGTTGGACAATGCCACACTCAGCTAGATAATCTTTGAACTCTTGGCTCAAATACTCACCACCACGATCGGATCGAAGGGCCTTAATCTTCTTTCCGAGTTGTAATTCTACTTCATTTTTGAAAACCTTGAATGTCTCAAAGACTTCATGTTTGTGTTTAAGTAAATAAACACAACCATAACGACTATAGTCATCCGTAAAGGTTAGGAAGTAGGTAGCACCGCGTTTTGACACGTGTCTAAGTGGACCACACACATCCGTGTGTATCAATCCAAGCAGATATGAAGCCTTCTCCATATTGCTATGAAAAGGTTTCTTCGTCATCTTCCCAGATATGCAAGATTCGCATTTATCAACTGAATCATCATTGATATTAGGTAAAAGCCCATCACTTAGCAGCTTTTCCATACGTTTCTTGCCTATGTGGGCAAGGCGACAATGCCATAAATAAGACGAGTCCAAGTTAGACTTGACTCTCTTATTCCCGATGCTATACATAGAATTATTTTTATTGGATACATGGTTTTCCATGTCAATTTCAAACACACCATTTAATGAAATAGCATTAAAATAAAAAACAAAATTTAAAGAAACAGAAATTTCATTATCATTAAAAGTATGCTTAAAACCCAAATCCAATAACAAAGAAACTGATACGACACCTCTAACAATAGAAGGTGCGTAATGACAATTGTCTAAAACTAAAATTAAACCAGATGGTAAAACTAGCTCAAAAGTCCCTATGGCCTCCACTGCTGCACGTATCCCGTTGCCGACATACAAGTAGCATTCCCCATAGTTCAGTTTCTTGATTCCTCTAAGCCCCTGCGATGTATTACAAATGTGAGTACCACATCCTGTATCATATATCCAGGCATTTTGCTTACGAGGAAATGAAAATAATTCAACCATAAAAATACCTGAATTGCTGGCGCCCTGCCCAGCCTTGGCATTCTTATTTTTGCGACACTCCTCTAGCAACAATGGACAGTCACGCTTCCAGTGTCCAGGAGTGTTACAGTGGTGACAAGCAGCCGCATCCTTTTTGGGATAATCCTTCTTGGGAGGAGGATTCTGCTTCTTTGGCTTTTGCTGATAGGTCACAATCTGCTTGCCTTTGTCAGCATTGCCCTTTCCTTTCTTGTTCACATGTTTCGGTTTACCGGGCTTAGCTACCCTACCACCTCTTATTGCCATAACAGCAGGTGTAGGAGCTTTCTTCTTGAGTCCCTTCTCATGCTCAATGAGCATTGCATGCAATTCAGAAAAAGTCTTCCCCTTGCAATGCATGTTAAAGTTGCGCACAAAGTCACCATATAATTCCTCATTGAGGGATTTGTTGATGAGGCCGACTTTAACGTCTTCCACATACCCGCAATTAAGTGCATCTAGTTGGTCAAGATAACCTTTCATTTCAAGCACATGATTACTTACAGGTTTTGTTGCTTCCTGCTTGCACTTGCCCAAGTTGTCAAGTACATCATACAATTCAGTCATAGGAGATTTCTGAAACATTCGTGTCAGTTCATCAATCATGTTTTTCGGGCCATATTTCTCAAACTGTTTTACCAGTTGAGCATCCATCCCCGATAGCATGAGACAAGCCGCATCATTGTGCTTGTCATAAGCTTCATTGTACTCCCTAAGTATTGCATTAGGCGAGTTTGCAGGAGGAGCTTCTGGAAGGTCCTCAGTAAGACATTCAGAACGTTTGGCAATTCTAAGAACAAGCCTTAGATTGCGATACCAAGTGTTAAAATTCTTAGTCCCAGTCAATTTTTCCTTTTCAAGCATCATCTTGAAACAGGAGGTTAGGTTTGACGAGTTTCCGGGTTGGGCCATTTCTACAGAAAAAAGTTCAAAAGTTAGTACTTTCGATAATTAAACATTTCATGAAAATTAAACACCCATTGGTTAAAAACCATTTAATTTTCATTGAAAACTAGGATCCTAATTGACGTCGTTTCATTACATCAGCTGAGGCTGCTAGCAATGAAAGTACTCAACAAGGTACGGAATCACCCAATTGCCAATGTCAAATTGCAATTCCTAGAAATCTTGGGACTTACATTATATTGCCAACATCAGTTGCAAAATGTAAGCATGTTTCATCCCCAAATCTTTATGCCTTGACGCCGTTTCATTACATCAGCTGAGGCTGCTAGTAATGAAAGTGCTCAATTAAGTTAACCAATTTAGAAACGTGTAAATTGACGCCGTTCCATCACATCAGCTGAGGCTGCTAGTAATGGAAGTGCTCAATTTACCCCTATTGACTTCATTCTTTGAATCATCACATCAGCTGAGGCTGCTAGTAATGATAGAATGTCATCTTAGGTGTTTCCTTGTTAATTGGTCGGCATATCACTTAAATTTTAGGGTAATAAGTTTTGATGTGTAAAATCAAAAAAATATGTACAAAGATGTCATGCATTCATCTTTGTATCATATATATATTTTCAAAAACAAAACCATTTACTCATTCGTAGCTCAAATCATCAAAGTTTTTAATTGAGGCGTTGAGCAAATTACAACATTGCCTTAAGATGCTTCGTACTTTTTCATGGTGTACTTGGTAAGTCTATTATTGACGCACAGGCGAGCGGAGGGACGACAGCCGCCAAAGCTGGTTAAAACCGTGCCCCTTTAAGGTCACAATTTAATGTGAACCAACCTTAAACCCACTTTATAGTTTGTCAATAATAGGTCCGCCGCTTCGACCACTTTTGTACAGTTGCAATCAATCAACTAAAAAAATATGATTTTCTTGCTAAAACAATTTTATGTAATAATTTATTAATTGCTAGTCTCGCCTGGGAGCAAATTACCGTGCGAAGCGAACCACTATCGGCACATAAGACTTGGCAATGAATAAAATTACTACAAAGGTTTCATAGTTATTAGTCTTGTTTATTTTTATTATGAAAATTACCCTCTTATGTGTTGCAATCCATCATAATATATAAACACAAAAGATCAAGTAATTACAAAAAAAATAAACACATAATAACAAATATATGATCATAACAATATCATATAGCCACATGCAAACCTTTTTCCAATAAATCCTATTATTAATTCTATGTGTAATTAAATATGTATTTAACTAACAAAACTCCCATTGGTTTTCGAGCTCATTGTGCCCAATGGTCCACAGACGCCAAATAGCTTGGCCGCGTAAGTTTTAGTTAATTTAATACCACATTGCACATAATTTATTAATTAATATATTGAGGTCTTCCCCAATAAAAGATTTATTAAACAAAACATGTAGCAAAGACATACATACAAATCGAACCATATAACAAACCATGACAAAATATGCAAGATTTTGTCATGGATACCATATTAACACATAATCATGAAATCCATATTAATATGTTAATTTCTTGTACGTATCTAATTAATTGGTGTCATCACATACGGTATACACTAATTAATCCCTAAAAATTACCATGCATAATCTAGGGTTTCTAATTAAGTTTTAATTAAAACTAAACATAAACCCTAAAAAAAATGTGGATCGATCCACATAAATTAAAATTAGGGTTTCAAATAAAAAACCCTAGATCATAAAAGCATGTATCTAATCAAGATCCAATTTTTAGGTTTTAGTAATTAATTACATAGTTCTAAACGAGGCTCATGATGCCACTGTTGGATTATATGAATCATAAAAACTATAAACATATAAGAACATCAAAGAACACGCAGCGGAAAATCTACAAGAACATGTAATTAATTAAAACTAAATAGATACATACCTTTTTGCAATCACCAAGAACAAGCAAGAACCCTAAACAATAATAGGGTATGTCGATCCAATGTCAAGGAAAAACACTAGTTAAAATAAACTAGTCACTCGTTCTTGTACACACGTAATGATAGCGTTTCAGTAGGAAAAGCTAGGTTCTAGTATCACTAAACAACCAAACACTTGTAGCTTTACAAAATTCGGCCAATACCTAGTGGTATTAAAATAGGACCGATCGTATAAGCTTAGAGGAAGAGAAGAGAAGAAATTTGGCTATAGTTAGGGATACAAGATTAGGTGAAAATCAAATACAAGTGAATTGTATTTATAGTTAAACCCTAGCTTGTTCCCTAAGCCACCAAAACCGACCTAAGGCCCCCATGAGACCCATTCGGCCGAACCCAACCCAATGGATGGGTTTCTAGATTCTTCTAACCCTCTATTACATATTTAGTCCTTTAACGGTCGTTATCTCCAACACCGTTAAGTCCTAAATGTCGTTAAGTGAATTTAGTGAAAATGAATAAATTATAATATAAAATATATTTAACTTTATTCATACTATTGAAACTCTCACGTATTGTGTGCAATCCCGAGTCTCGGGTTCGAAACCGGCCATACGTATATTAAAAGTTAAACATTTAACTCTAACAACACGAACATAAGGAATTAACGCACTTTAGCTGATATGGGATGCTTATCACAATTGGACTAACCGCAAATAAAATTTCCATGTTACATTCTAACATTATTAAAAATGAACCAACCATAAATTTAGCAATTCATGCAATTAATTTTGTATCGAGTATCAGTTGTTGAACACTTGGTGATTGGAAAAAAATGGAGGTGACTACCAATTGTGCAATATCTGGAGTTATTCTGTAGTATTAAAATGTTAGTAATTGAGCTCAAGTTCATTAAATTATCAAACCATTACACACTTCTAGGAATTTCTGAACGAAGTGTGGTCATTGCCTGCACATAAGCCAACTCTTTTGGATGTCATACACAAGCCTTTTAATTATACTTTATACTCAATTTATAAAGTATAATTATAAAGTATAATTATAAAATTCTCAATCCAACTATTATTTAAATATATCTACACCTCAAAGCCAAATCCGAATCCAAATCCTTCCACAAACCAAGCGCACCCTTATATATTTAACCGGAGGCGATATTAGGAAGGATGAACCGGAGGCGATATTAGGCGGACGAAACAAGTGTGGTCACACTAAATGATATCGAAATTAATCCGGAGTTGCTTTCTCAAAAGGATGAACCGGAGGCGATATAAAGAAGGAAAATAAGACAACTTCGAAACAAATAAATACCGCTAGTAAAAGTACAATGGAGACATCGTAAGGGTACAAGTCTTAGATGGGAGCCGGAGGAGAAGATGAGGAATGAGTATCCTCATCTATTCCAAGAGTAGATTTCGAGGACGAAATCCTATTCAAGGGGGGAAGAATTATTACACCCGAACCCCGAAAAGGTAACGTATTATATTTTATAGTATAAGAGATATTGATATACATAAACTTTAGTGCTTACATTTAATAAATAATAAGTGTTGTGGGTTAAATAAGTGAAATGGGAATTAGAGGGACTATAATTGCCAAGGGACCAAACTCATAACTACACATGGATAAATATCCAAGACTTAGAAAAGTCTGGAAAAGTCTTGGTGGTTCTTGGTGTGTCGACATATTGAGAGAAATAAGGAGGGAAAGCCAAAATCTTCATCTTAACTCACTTTGATTATCAAGAAGGGGTCAAGAGACATTAGAAAAGCCTTAATTGCAATCTCCTCATCAAGTAAGTGTTTTCCCCAATCTTAGAAATTAGGGTTCATGTGGTGGGTTTTGAGTATAGTGGATAAAGATAGTGAATTAATGATCTCCCTAGTTAATTAGTTACTAATTGAAGCTAATTTTGTGATAGGAAGTAATTGTAGAGCCAAAATCAAGTCAAGTAGGGAGCTAGTAGAGATTGAGGTAAGTATATAGGATTAACTTGTTTAATGTTATTATGTTAATGTTATGTTATGAAATGTGTTCTTGTTATGGAGCTTGTGAATGAAAGTTAGCTTGGATCCAATGCTAGATATGTTAATGTAATGTGTTTGCTTGCTTGATCAAGGTGAGTAAAATGTTATGTTATACTCCATGGAAATGTAATGAAAGTTATATCTTATATACTTACTAAGCGTTTTCGCTTACGGTTGTAGTTAATGATGATTTTGTAGGTTCAAGTGGAGGAAACAAGGGTAAGGATTTGGCCTAGCTTGTGGACTTAGAAAAAGAAGTAGGGTAGTAGTAGAAGGTAAGTAGAAGCTCATCTTTTGGACCAAGCAATTGAAGTTGGAAGCCCCGAGAGTCTTCTATTGTCTTGGTATAATTCCGTTTTCATGGTCATGGTCTTTCGTGGTCTTTGTTATGTTTTGGTCATGGTATAAGTTTGTGTAAATATTGGGTAGTCAAGCTTGAATATGGTTTAAGGTGAAAGTCAACATTTAAGGGGCGTTTGGCAAAAGCCCGTTTTTACCCATTTTTGTAAAGTCATGGGTTAAGTAGTATTGTACATGTTCTTTGATCTATATAATGGTAAATTATGCTTTTGGATAAGTGCTTGCATGAATATTTAGTAAATTCCACCTATTGGGTTGAATGGGTCAAAATAGACTTTTCCTCCGTTCTAAGAGTCACGTCTATGGTTGATGTATATGTCCAAGCTTTACGTTTTTATGAGCCCAATGATGTATTGATAAATCCTGGAAGTTTTAGTGTCTTTTCGAGCAATAGAAGTCGTTTTTCGGAAAATGGGTAAAAAGTGTACAAAAAAGGAAAAAGTGTATATTTTAGATTGAAAAATGGTGCATTTTAGACTAAAACTGGGGTAATAGAAAAATTGTGCATTTTAGACTAAAACTAGGGTAATAAAAAAATGGTGCATTTTAGACTAAAACTGGGGTAATAGAAAAATGGTGCATTTTAGACTAAAACTGGGGTAATAGAAAAATGGTGCATTTTAGACTAAAACTGGGGTAATAGAAAAATGGTGCATTTTAGACTAAAACCTGGGGTAATAGTATATGTTTAAAGTTGAGGAAAAAGTGTATATTTTAGACTGAAAATGGTGCATTTTAGACTAATACTTGGGGTAATAGTGTCTGGGTAAAAAAAAAAAAAAAAAAAAAAAAAATCGTTTTTGGGGCGTAACAACTTGGTATCAGAGCTTCGGTCTAAGAGATTTAGGATTTCACTTTAGGATTTCATAGACTTAGGCCTTGTAAAGATGCGTTTTCGATTATGTAAATGATTGTACTTGATATGAGACTTGCTATTTTCAGTAAGAAGAAGAGATGGAAACCTTTCACCCAAAAGAAGTCGCAAAATCTACGGCTTCCAAACATGCCGAGTCTTCGGCAAGCGGTGCGGGTAACAATGATAAAGACAATGAAAGTTCCTCTTCTTCTAGTTTCGGGGGACCTAGCTTTAGGGGTTTCTCCGAAGAGGATATGAAAGCCTTGGAAACAATGTTAGCAAAAAGAGTGGGTAAGGCTATTAAGCAAGCAATGCCTTTCTATGTCACTCAAACAACACAAAATCTTCGGGGTTTGATGAAAGAAGAATTTCAAGAATTCAAGAAGGAATGTGGAATAACAAGGGAACCCAAAAGTGACAAAGCTACTTACCGTGACTTCACGGCTTGTGATGTACCACGGTTTACCGGTGTCCTCGACCCGATTATTAGTAATAGGTGGATTACGGCTGTGGAGGGTGCTTTCCGCACTAGTGGATGTGAGGAAAGGAAGAAGGTTATCTATGCTACTAACTTTCTTCGCGATAGTGCTAAAACTTGGTGGGAAGGGAAGGTGTGTGAGAAAGGTGAACCTTGGGCTGAAGCATGTACTTGGAAGGAATTTAAGGAGTTGTTTAGTGCCGAATACGCTCCGGTTGAAGAAATTGACAAAATCCGAGAGAAATTCCAATCTCTCACTCAAACCAATGAGACGGTGAATGAGTTGTGGAGAACGTTCAATGATATGGTTCTGTATTGTCCAGAATACATTGGGAATGAGAAGCTTAAAGTTGACAAATTTCAAAGGATGCTAAAGGATGATATTCGTGATGTAATCTCGCCCTTCAAATGTACTACCTTGGAAGACCTTTTGAGTAGAGCTCGTGTAAGGGAAGCGGACTTACTAAGAAGGAAGGAGAAAGAGGCTAAGGAACAAAAGAGAAAGCTAGAGTTTGTAGATCGAGATGGGAAGAAAACCAAATTTGATCATAGCAAGAAAGGTGTGGGAAACAAGAATAAGGTGGCATGTCCGAAGTGTGGCAAGTTCCATCTTGGAGAATGTAGGCGTAATACGCCGGGTTGTTACAAGTGCGGAGCTCTAGACCATCAAAGTAAAGATTACACCAAACCAATGATAGTATGCTACGGGTGTAATGAGATAGGGCATAGGTTGAGGAATTGCCCAAAAACAAAGGCAATTGAAGCAAAGCCATTGAGAACCGTCAAAGATGAGAAAGTAGAAGTTCCAAAACCAAAAGCTCGAGTTTATCAATTGAGTGCCGAAGAAGCCAAATCGGGGACTGATGTTATCACAGGTATTCATCTTGTTAATTCCGTACCCGCTCGAGTTTTGTATGATTCGGGTGCTAGTGTGTCTTTCGTATCTTATAATTTTAGCAAGCAACTAACCTCCCCATTAGTTAAACTTCCGATACCCCTCGAAGTTGAAATAGCCGATAGTAAAGTTGTTGTTGTATCCAATGTATATCGAGACGTAGAGATAAAGATTGATGATAATGCCTTTAGGATTGACTTAATTCCTATAATGCTCGGGGAGTTTGATATCGTTATTGGCATGGATTGGCTTGAAAAATATAATGAAGCCATCCTTTGTAGCCAAAAGATCATCCGGGTTGTAAATCCTAGCGGTCGTGAAATGATTATTTATGGTGATAAAAGAAAGGGTGAACTAAAATTATGCTCCGTGATGAAGGCTAGGAGATATTTATCGCGTGGTTGTTATGCCTTTATGACGCACGTGGTAGATACGAGCTTTGAAAAGAAAAGTATCGATGATGTTCCGGTTATGAATGAATTTTGTGACGTCTTCCCGGAAGACTTGCCGGGTATTCCACCCGAAAGGCAAGTTGAATTCCGTATTGATCTTGTTCCGGGTGCTACACCTATTGCAAAAACCCCTTATCGTCTAGCCCCGTCCGAAATGAAAGAATTGATGAGTCAACTTCAAGAATTGCTCGACAAGGGTTTTATTCGTCCTAGTAGTTCGCCATGGGGAGCTCCAATCTTGTTCGTTAAGAAGAAAGATGGTAGTATGCGGATGTGCATTGACTACCGCGAATTGAATAAAGTCAAGGTGAAAAACATGTATCCGCTACCAAGAATCGATGATCTCTTTGATCAACTTCAAGGTGCTAGGTGGTTTTCGAAGATTGATCTCCGTTCGGGTTATCATCAACCGAAGGTTCGAGAGGAAGACATTCCTAAGACGGCTTTTAGGACCCGATATGGGCACTACGAGTTTACGGTTATGCCTTTTGGTCTCACAAACGCGCCTGCGGTTTTCATGGATCTTATGAACCGTGTATGTAGACCGATGTTGGATAAATCCGTCATCGTGTTCATTGATGATATTCTTATCTACTCAAAGAGTAAGGAGGAACACGCCGCACACTTACGGGAGATTCTCGAGACATTGAGAAGGGAAAGATTGTACGCCAAATTCTCAAAATGTGAATTTTGGTTACAAGAAGTTCAATTCCTCGGTCACGTTATTAATTCTGATGGTATTAAAGTTGATCCTTCAAAGGTGGAAGCTGTAATGAAGTGGCATGCACCAAGGAATGTTGGTGAGATTCAGAGTTTTCTTGGCCTTGCGGGATATTATCGTAGGTTTATACAAGACTTCTCCAAAATCGCATCATCGCTAACAAAACTTACTAAGAAGAACGCTACATTTGAGTGGGGCGAAGAGCAGGACGAAGCCTTTCGTACCCTACGGAAAAAGTTATGTGAAGCACCAATTCTTGTGTTGCCGGAAGGAACCGAAGATATAGTGGTTTACAGCGACGCGTCTTATTCTGGGCTTGGATGTGTTCTTATGCAAAGGGGAAAGGTGATTGCTTACGCCTCGAGAAAACTAAAGAAGCATGAAGAAAATTATGCCACTCACGATCTTGAATTTGCGGCTGTGGTTTTTGCTCTAAAACTTTGGAGGCATTACTTGTATGGTGTTATGTTTGTAATTTACACCGATCATAGAAGTCTTCAATACTTTCTTGAAAAGAAAGATCCGAACATGAGGCAACGAAGATGGTTGGACTTGTTAAAAGACTACGATTGCGAAATTCGCTACCATCCCGGTAAAGCGAATGTAGTGGCGGATGCTTTGAGTCACAAGGATCAAAACGAAGTTACTAGGATTCATTCGTTGCGGATGATTGTTACGTCCGATCTTTTTGATAAAATCAAGTTAGCTCAGGAGGAGGCATTGAAAGAAGAGAATAGAGAAAGTGAACATATTTCTTCTCACATTCCGCATCTAGAAGAAGATAGTCGAGGGATTAAAACGCGATATGGAAGGGTCTATATTCCTTTTCGGAGCGGTATTAAAGAATTGATCCTAGAAGAAGCACACAAGTCCAAGTATTCTATTCATCCGGGAGCCACAAAGATGTACCGTGATTTGAAGAAGAACTATTGGTGGCCGGGTATGAAAAGGGATTGTGTTAAGTATGTTGAGAAATGTCTAACTTCTTTAAAGGTTAAAGCCGAGCACCAAAAGCCGTATGGAAAAATTCAACCCTTAGACATTCCGGTTTGGAAGTGGGAAAAGATCACGATGGATTTCATTACGAAATTGCCTAGGACGAAAAAGAAGAACGATATGATTTGGGTCATAGTAGATCGCCTAACCAAGAGTGCTCATTTTATTCCGATCCGAGAGAATATGCCCGTTCATAAGCTAGCTAAGATTTACGTTAACGAAATAGTTGCACGTCATGGAGTGCCCATTTCTATAGTCTCCGATAGAGACGGGCGTTTCACTTCAAACTTTTGGCAAGATTTCCAAGAAGAGTTAGGTACGAAACTTCATATGAGCACGGCTTTTCATCCTCAAACCGATGGGCAAAGCGAGAGGACGATTCAAACCTTAGAAGACATGTTGCGAGCTTGTATGATTGACTTTGGAGGAAATTGGGACGATCATTTGCCTTTAGTGGAATTCGCTTACAACAATAGCTACCATGCGAGTATAGATATGCCACCCTATGAAATGCTCTATGGTAGAAGGTGTAGAACACCCGTGTGTTGGGAGGAAGTTGGAAGAAGGGAATTGGCGAGCACGGATGTAGTATTGGCGACAACGGAAAAGATTGAAATGATTCGTGCAAGACTTAAAGTGGCACAAGATAGGTGGAAAAGCTATGCCGATAATCGAAGAAGACCAATTGAATTCGAGGTAGGTGATTTGGTTATGTTAAAAGTTTCCCCGTGGAAATGCGTTTTTAGGTTCAAAAATAAAGGGAAACTAAGTCCGCGGTTTATAGGACCATTCAAAATTTTGAAGCGAGTAGGCGAGGTAGCATATGTGTTGGAATTGCCCGAAGAAATGAGAGGTATTCACAATACCTTTCATGTGTCATATTTGAGGAAGTGTTTGGCGGACGAAACAAGTGTGGTCACACTAAATGATATCGAAATTGATCCGGAGTTGCTTTCTCAAAAGGATGAACCGAAGGCGATATTAGGAAGGAAAATAAGACAACTTCGAAACAAAGAAATACCGCTAGTAAAAGTACAAGGGAGACATTGTAAGGGTACAAGTCTTAGATGGGAGCCGGAGGAGAAGATGAGGAATGAGTATCCTCATCTATTCCAAGAGTAGATTTCGAGGACGAAATCCTATTCAAGGGGGGAAGAATTATTACACCCGAACCCCGGAAATGTAACGTATTATATTTTATAGTAGAAGAGATATTGATATACATAAACTTTAGTGCTTAGATTTAATAAATAGTAAGTTTTGTGGGTTAAATAAATGAAATGGGAATTAGAGGGACTATAATTGCCAAGGGACCAAACTCATAACTACACATGGATAAATATCCAAGACTTAGAAAAGTCTGGAAAAGTCTTGGTGGTTCTTGGTGTGTCGACATATTGAGAGAAATAAGGAGGGAAAGCCAAAATCTTCATCTTAACTCACTTTGATTATCAAGAAGGGGTCAAGAGACATTAGAAAATCCTTAATTGCAATCTCCTCATCAAGTAAGTGTTTTCCCCAATCTAAGAAATTAGGGTTCATGTGGTGGGTTTTGAGTATAGTGGATAAAGATAGTGAATTAATGATCTCCCCTAGTTAATTAGTTACTAATTGAAGCTAATTTTGTGATAGGAAGTAATTGTAGAGCCAAAATCAAGTCAAGTAGGGAGCTAGTAGAGATTGAGGTAAGTATATAGGATTAACTTGTTTAATGTTATTATGTTAATGTTATGTTATGAAATGTGTTCTTGTTATGGAGCTTGTGAATGAAAGTTAGCTTGGATCCAATGCTAGATATGTTAATGTAATGTGTTTGCTTGCTTGATCAAGGTGAGTAAAATGTTATGTTATACTTCATGGAAATGTAATGAAAGTTATATCTTATATACTTACTAAGCGTTTTCGCTTACGGTTGTAGTTAATGATGATTTTGTAGGTTCAAGTGGAGGAAACAAGGGTAAGGGTTTGGCCTAGCTTTTGGACTTACAAAAAGAAGTAGGGTAGTAGTAGAAGGTAAGTAGAAGCTCATCTTTTGGACCAAGCAATTGAAGTTGGAAGCCCCGAGAGTCTTCTATTGTCTTGGTATAATTCCGTTTTCATGGTCATGGTCTTTCGTGGTCTTTGTTATGTGTTGGTCATGGTATAAGTTTGTGTAAATATTGGGTAGTCAAGCTTGAATATGGTTTAAGGTGAAAGTCAACATTTAAGGGGCGTTTGGCAAAAGCCCGTTTTTACCCATTTTTGTAAAGTCATGGGTTAAGTAGTATTGTACATGTTCTTTGATCTATATAATGGTAAATTATGCTTTTGGATAAGTGCTTGCATGAATATTTAGTAAATTCCACCTATTGGGTTGAATGGGTCAAAATAGACTTTTCCTCCGTTCTAAGAGTCACGTCTATGGTTGATGTATATGTCCAAGCTTTACGTTTTTATGAGCCCAATGATGTATTGATAAATCCTGGAAGTTTTAGTGTCTTTTCGAGCAATAGAAGTCGTTTTCCGGAAAATGGGTAAAAAGTGTACAAAAAAGGAAAAAGTGTATATTTTAGATTGAAAAATGGTGCATTTTAGACTAAAACTGGGGTAATAGAAAAATGGTGCATTTTAGACTAAAACTGGGGTAATAGAAAAGTGGTGCATTTTAGACTAAAACTGGGGTAATAGAAAAATGGTGCATTTTAGACTAAAACTGGGGTAATAGAAAAATGGTGCATTTTAGTCTAAAACCTGGGGTAATAGTATATGTTTAAAGTTGAGGAAAAAGTGTATATTTTATACTGAAAAAGGTGCATTTTAGACTAATACTTGGGGTAATAGTGTCTGGGTAAATAAAAAAAAATGTCATTTTTGGGGCGTAACACAAACGCTTTTGATTATTCACATCAGCTCCAAAAGCATCAAAACCAGCCAAGTTAATGGACTAAATCCCACCAGATGTTTGATCGCACGTACCAGTTGAAGCAGAAGTACTCATAGCAACGTTAGGGTTACGCAAAACCCTAAAAGGCATTCTAGGCTTAGTAGTACCAGCATTACCATCAGATTGTCCACACAAACGATGAAAACGAGCATTAAGTTAACCCAAATCTATGTTACCCACGTTCTCCATAACCAATTAAAAGAAAAAGATACCCTAGATTAAACACAAATCGCAGCAGCAATAAAAACTTGAAGATCCACGTCTACCTTCAAACCAAGAGCCTTAACATGATTAAGGAATGAATTTAAAACAAAATAATAGCACTAACCGACTTCCATGTTGGATCAAAACCGTAGGATATGGAAACCATAATTAGCGAAACCTAAAAAACCCTAACTGGCGATAGTCCAAAAAACCCTAAAAAATCGAAAATCTCAACCTAATTAGGCGTAGATCCTAATAAAAATAATGTTAAAGCTAAATTAAATGAAGTTAATTAGCAGAAACACGATCGTTATAGGGATTGGAGCAAGATTAAAGGTGAAAAAATCGATTAGGATATGACGTTTTAGGATTAGAGATAATCGCCAAAGTCACCAGAGAAAACGTATGTCATTGATAGGCAAAATAAATTATTGGGCAATCATCATCATCAACACTTCTTTGATCCCGTCATAGGGATATAAATTCTCTAATTAATATATATCGGTGTTGCAAAAATCGGCCTAGGCGGCCGGTTAATTGGCGTCTAGGCACTAGGCAGGGATTAACCGCCCGAATTTTCACTAATCGGCCTTATTAATCAGTTTATTAAATAATTGGTCAACATACCGATTAACCGGATAACAATCGGCCAAATTGGAAAAAAATTGGATAAATCGGCCAACTCGGTTATGGATAGAAATCGGTCAAATCAGGTATAAATCGGTCAAATTGGAAAAAAATCGGCTAACTCGGCCAAATCGGACATATAGTTTCAAAATTTTATAATTTTATATATAAAAAATTCAATCCGATTAATCCCCGCCTAACCGGTTAATCGCTAGGCGGTACCCGGCCGCCCCGCTAGCGTCTAACAATTTTTTGCAACCTTTTTTTTTTGAACGGCGATTGATATTAAAAAAAACTAGCAAGAAGCTAGAAATTACAAAGAGATAAGATTAGGGTTCTTTAACCAAGAGACCCAATCAATATTTGAGTTACAACGATTTGCAACCTTGATATATATATATATATATATATATATATAGAGGTGGGATCATGAAAAAAGTCCACTTTGGTAGAAAAGTGAGAAAAGTGTACAAATCACCCCTCCCCTTCCCCT
Organism: Artemisia tridentata subsp. tridentata; assembly: GCA_021014915.2. Taxonomy (NCBI): domain Eukaryota; kingdom Viridiplantae; phylum Streptophyta; class Magnoliopsida; order Asterales; family Asteraceae; genus Artemisia; species Artemisia tridentata. The sequence goes on along the minus strand of CP139508.1, from coordinate 414,933,481 downwards.
CCTTTTTTTCCTCTAACTCAAGGGACCTGATTGTAACTTCCTTTTTTCTATAGGGTGTGTTTCCCCCTTCCCTTCCTTTTGTCCAAGGGCCTATTTTGTAACTTTTCATCTTTTCGTTTTTATTCGTTATGTTGTTTGTTGTTGGATAATTGTTGCTGCTTAAACTAATTATAAATGACCCAAGTAATCATACGCCAACTCATTTATTCAATTAATGGATTTATTACTATCATTTTATTTGTCTTTATAGAATTTATAATTACTATGTCTTTTGCGGTTAAATAAATAAATAAAGGAATAATCCAACAAAGTTTAACATTGCTTTTGATTCATGCGTGTATTAATAATTATCATTTTCGGTATACACTCAGTTCAAAAAAAAATCGGTATACACAAACACCAGAAAAAACTAAAGAAACTAATTATTCGAAACTTGAAAATACAATAATTAGATAATCACTTTTAATACGCATTGCCAAATACCCATCAAACAATTGCACGGGCTAAGCTTGTCGGAGTATGAAGATTATGAAGATTGCTACCAGCTCAGACTTTGTATCACAGCGAGCAATTGGATTATGAAGATTGCTACCAGCTGAAAATAAAGGACATGATGATTAATACAGGTTCAGGTGAAGATAGTCGAAGTTATATTAAAAAGTGTATGTTAGCTCACACGAATGTTGGCACTTGGTTGTATGCTGAAGAGCAACTTTACCAGCGCATCAGTTCAGTAAGAAGCGGTTTTGAAAAATGACTGCAATTCCAATTATAGATGGTTGATTGAGGAAAAGCAAGGCGCTCTAACGGAACTGGAACTCCTTTGGAACTTAAAAGAGGGTCAACTAAGCCATCCATTAAGTTTGGTCTGAATTCAAGAGATCAAACCCTGCGCATTCCTCCTAATCCATTCAAATAACTTGTTCTTGGAGGACTAAAGGTGGAGTTCTGAACGTATTCAACGGTCCATGACCTGTTCACAGCACAGAAAGAGCAATATGCTTAAAATGATTGAAGAGGTATAGAAAGAAAAAAACATACTTTTGATAACTCAATCAACCAGTCTTATGTATCAAAGGGTCTTTTGAAAATGGTTTATCTGATAACCACAACTTGATGTCTAAATAACGAATTACTAATCTTTCAATAAACAGATCCTGCTTTTGATTATCTGATTATTTAGGGATCATATGATCCTTTTAGCACCAGCTGAAACACAACTCATATATTATGGGCATAATATACTACTTATTTATCCCTTCTTTTAGCCTATAATCTCGCAACTTTATCAGCTGATTAACGAAGTCTCGCAACTTTAAGCACTAGACGCGCATCCATATACTGTTCCTAACAACTTTTTTTGGATAAAGAGTTATCTCGGTAAAATACTGTTCTTGACAACTTATTTTTATCATAGCTTAGTATTTGATTCTGATTGAAAAAACTACACATCTAAAATCACATCCCACTCAATTATCTATGAACATCATATATAGCATCCCAGCGTTGAGAAATCAGAATGAATTTACCTCCATTCATATCAAACCAGGATGATGAATGAGCTAATCCAGCAAGACTACTAGCAAGTGTTGAGGATTCTCCTGGTCGTACACTTGCAACAGCAGGCTTCACATATTTTGTCACAACTTGTTCAATTCCAATGATAGAATTCGTCGACCCAAACCGGCAATTCGTGGTGGCGATTGTTCCATGAGTTATTTAATAGTAACTTGCAATTCGACCCAAGTCCGTGACCTGAAAGTAGCCGCTTTTCTAATCATACTTCACCAAGCTATTTTTGTCCAGTATTGTGGCAGCAGAATGGACCTGCAACAATAATAATGAATATCAGTGATATGTTGTTAGTTTTTTCACCAAAACAATGTAATATATAAATGTACACTCATTTAGACCAATCACTCTCAAAGAAGGAAAACTAAGTTCAAATATGCAATGGAGCATGAATAAAATATGCACATCATATATAAAAAAAAAAACAACTACGCAATGAGCTTAAGAATACTATGTATGCAGTCAAGTGGAAGCTAGACTAAGCAATCCAGTTTGTGCCCCTAGCCCGATACTACAGTTCACAATTTCAAGTACATTGCTGAACTAAATTTCAATTCAAGCTTCAATTAAAATCACTTTATTGAGTATTAAATTTACCAACATGAAAGTCAAAACAGCATACATTAGAAACTCAACAAAGTAATGAGCCAACATAGCAAATGATAAACCAATTTCATTTAGTTAAGAAATTGTATAATGGCAATTTTATAAAGTCATCATTTAGGGTCATTATTGGTTATATTAATCTCAAACGGGTCAAAAGGTGCCCAAAATGAATTTTAGTTCTTACATCCTCCAAAGTCGCCTAATTAATAAACATTTTGTAAGATAGTTTTGTAATCATACACATTAAGTATTTACAGAAACCATACAGATGCACTAAAAATTCTATACTGATGCACTAAAATATTTCATACAGATGCACTAAAAATTCTATACTGATGCACTAAAAATTACACATCTAAAATCACATCCCACTCAATTATCTATGAACATCATATATAGAATCCCAGCGTTGAGAAATCAGAATGAATTTACCTCCATTCATATCAAACCAGGATGATGAACGAGCTAATCCAGCAAGACTACTAGCAGTGGTTGAGGATTCTCCTGGTCGTACACTTGCAACAACAGGCTTCACATATTTTGTCACAACTTGTTCAATTCCAATGATAGAATTCGTCGACCCAAACCGGCAATTCGTGGTGGTGATTGTTCCATGAGTTATTTAATAGTAACTTGCAATTCGACCCAAGTCCGTGACCTGAAAGTAGCCGCTTTTCTAATCATACTTCACCAAGCTATTTTTGTCCAGTATTGTGGCAGCAGAATGGACCTGCAACAATAATAATGAATATCAGTGATATGTTGTTAGTTTTTTCACCAAAACAATGTAATATATAAATGTACACTCATTTAGACCAATCACTCTCAAAGAAGGAAAACTAAGTTCAAATATGCAATGGAGCATGAATAAAATATGCACATCATATATAAAAAAAACAACTACGCAATGAGCTTAAGAATACTATGTATGCACTCAAGTGGAAGCTATACTAAGCAAGCCAGTTTGTGCCCCTAGCCCGATACTACAGTTCACAATTTCCAGTACATTGTTGAACTAAATTTCAATTCAATCTTCAATTAAAATCACTTTATTGAGTATTAAATTTACCAACATGAAAGTCAAAACAGCATACATTAGAAACTCAACAAAGTAATGAGCCAACATAGCAAATGATAAACCAATTTCATTTAGTTAAGAAATTGTATCATGGCAATTTTATAAAGTCATCATTTAGGGTCATTATTGGTTATATTAATCTCAAACGGGTCAAAAGGTGCCCAAAATGAATTTTAGTTCTTACATCCTCCAAAGTCGCCTAATTAATAAACATTTTGTAAGATAGTTTTGTAATCATACACATTAAGTATTTACAGAAACCATACAGATGCACTAAAAATTCTATACTGATGCACTAAAATATTCCATACATATGCACTAAAAATTCTATACTGATGCACTAAAAATTCTATACTGATGCAGTAAAATATTTCATATAGATGCACTAAAATATTCCATACAGATGCACTAAAAATTCTATACTGATGCACTAAAATATTCCATACAGATGCACTAAAATATTCCATACTGCACTAAAATATTCAATACAAATGCACTAAATATTCTATACTGATGCACTAAAAATTCTATACTGATGCACTAAAATATTCCATACTGCACTAAAATATTCCATACAGATGCACTAAAAATTCTATACTGATGCACTAAAATATTCCATACAGATGCACTAAAATATTCCATACAGATGCACTAAAAATTCTATACTGATGCACTAAAATATTACATACAAATGCACTAAAATATTCCATACAGATGCACTATAAGCATGATCTGAAACTGAAACAACATACAGCGAACTCTAATATCATATACAGCAAATTTTCACCAATCTAAAACATACCTAATAAACCAAAACATCATAAAACATACCTGATGCCTAAATCAAGCAACTAATCATAAACAACTACATTTGCAACGCGTTCTACGCGACCGAAACAACATACAGTGAACTTTAACATCATATACAACAATTTTTAACAAATTTCAACAAATAGTTCATCAACATCAACTTCAATCACTAAATAATCCAGATTTCTAACCAATACGCCAAAACATCAGAGTACTTAACCTAATCTTCTATCCTAGATGCAGTAAATAAAAGATTGTAGAATTCTTACATTCTGCCTGATTTTGTTCGATTCTTCTGCTCTTCTCCATTGTTCGGGGACTTATACAAGTAGCTGAAAATGAAAAAATCACAAAATTATAACACTATATTGAACTAATTCCAATGCACTATACTGAACTAATACTGATGCACTATATTGAACTAATACCGATGCACAATACTGAACTAATACCGATGCACTATACTGAACTCATACCGATGCACTATACTGAACTAATACCGCTGCACTATACTGAACTGATGCGCTAACTGATACTGAAACTGATGCACTATACTAATATGTTCAACGACGCACTAAAAAGATTAGATAAAATAATTGTGATACTCTAATCCTTCAAACATATTCCGTATACATTATGTAACATGTATGTTGTATATGCACTATTTTTGGAATGATGTTTATGCATTTTCAATTATTGATGTCTATGCATTTTCAGTTAGTACACAGATGCACTAAAATAATATATTCAAATATGATTCAATAAATGTAAATTTATTCAAACACTTACTAATTAATAACTTTTACAACAAACACTAACTATTTCATTCTGATGCACTAAAATAGCATAAAAATAAAAAAAATTACAACTTACACTTATCTGACTTTTCTTGTTCGATTAGAAGCCTCTTACTAACTGTTCGTGGACTTATCTAACTTGCTGAAAACGAAAATAGATAATTATATCATCTTTAAATCAACAAAAACGATTAATTAAATAGAAAAATTAGGGCACTTACGAGTTGGAAACTTCTTTTTCTCCATATTTACGTTAATCAGCTAGAAAAATTAAAGCTTTTATGAGTAATTTGATCAGATTTCGATCGGAAAATGGATGTTTTTTCTATTGGAATATCGATTGGTGGCGGTGCGGTGGCTGTATGGTGGTGGCGATGCAGATGGTCAGATGGAGATGGTGAGTGAGAGGAATCATGACTGTGTGTTAGACTGAGTGTGTGTGTTTTGAATCAGGGCTGATGCGTATGTTTGTATTTGATGGTTACCAGCTACTCCGTATTTTGTTTTCATTGTTTCAAATTTTACCCTGAAGTTTTGATTGTTATCAAAATTCACCCTGTAACTTTTTTTCTCACTTTTCTATCTAATTACACTTTTCTCTAGAACCCTACCATATATATATATATATATATATATATATATATATATATATATATATATATATATATATATATATATATATATATATATATATATATATATAGTTACTGCATCTCGAATGGATTAAAACAAAATAAATACTAATACGATCTTAAACTAACGCTGTTGTGCAGAATGTATACACACCTAGGATGAAAATGATAATGTTTCCTAAACTCAATCTCAAGAGGTCTAATTTGTGCAAGTTTGGCCAAAATTTAACGTTTGAAGTTCAGATATGGTGTTGTTGAAGAAAATCCGAAAGTTCACATGATTTATTATACAAACGAAAAACCAAATACAAACCATAATATTGAAAATCTGAACTCGAAACTAGAAGAAGGAAGTTGAGCATGAGAGTGGGGCCAAATCACCGTATGGGTTTTGTCACAACATTCGGCCCATCACAAGCTTTCCGTACCATATATGGTCTCTGTAACTCTTTGTTGGTGATTTTAGTGTCATCACATATATATTTTGTGTAATTGTGATTTACTTGTTGGAAAAAAGTGTAACTAAACGGATTTTCAATTTTTCCATTTTCATATAAAAAATTTCCTAGAAAAATGAGAAAATTTTCACCAACTAAACGGCCCTTTAATGTCGTTATCTATACTAATTTATAATACATTTAGGACATGCTAATAATGGAAAGGCTTAAAAATTGAGATTCAACACTTACTTATAATAGAAAGTTAATACATAATGTAAAATCGGAAATTTAAATCTCATTTCAAACATTTGTAACAGCCTATTAGTCTTTTTAATAGTTTGATTAAAATTGAATATGAAACAGTTATTAACTTACAACATCCCTGTGTATTAATGCTAGAATTGAAATATGAAACTGCCGACCATTTACTCTAAGAGCATTGGGTACCCTGGAGCCATGACTCAAAATTCCCTGCCACGTTAGCAAAAATCTCTATGGCACCAGAAATCTCACGACGCCACATTCTGGCCGTTACCCACGGCACCAGAAAATGTGGTGCCGTCGTCCACTTTTTAAAAAAAATAAAAATAAAACATACACAATATTAACTAAAATAAACTTCATTAATTTAAAAAAAATAATTTGGCTAATATCCAACGCAACTCATAATACTCGGTCGAAACTTAAAACTCTCAATCCACTTTATTTTTGTTAGTATTTAGCCAAATATAATTTGGCCCACTATTGCAATTAGGCCTAAAATAAAAAAGAGTAATGTTTGCCCTATTATCTATATATTAAAAGATGGGAATTGTGCTACAGTGCACATGAACAGTACATGCTACAGTGCTGCACAGTGCCGGCACCGTAGCTGCTACAGTTTTTTTTTTTTTTTTGCAAAAAATAATAATTTCGATAAAAAAAATAATTTTGGCAAAAAAAAATTTCAAAAAAAAAAAATAATTTTTGAAAAATTAATTTTTTTTCCAAATTTTTTTTTTTTAGAAATTTCGAAATTAATTTTTTTATAATTTCAAAAAAAAAAAAAAAAAGTTAATTTTTTCTAAAAAAATTAATTTTTCCAATAAATTTTTTGTAACAGCAGAAAAAAAATCTTTTTCAATTTTATTTTTTTCGAAAATTTTTTTCCGAAAAAATAATTTCGAAAAAATAAAATTTTTATAAATAAAGTTTTTGAAAAAATATTTTCAAAAAACATTTTCAAAAACACTTTAAGGAAAAAAATCCAATAAAAAAAATTTCGAAAAAAAATTATAGAAAAAAACAATTCAAAAAAATATATGTATATTTTTTTAAATTTTCAAGAACCTAACATGTAATGATTATATGAATTCAATGACCAACCACATTGTACAAACAAAATAACTGTGAACCTACAAAACGTAAAACACACATCGTACAACAAAAAACAACTATCTAAACAACCCGCTGCAAGAATTGTGCTACAGTGCGCAGCTACAGTGCACGATGAACAGTGTTGCTACAGTGCATCACAGTGCTACAGTATATATATATATATATATATATATATATATATATATATATATATATATATATATGTATATATTTTTTTTTTTTTTTTGAAAAATAATTTCGAAAATAATTTTTTATTTTATTTTTATTTTTTTACTAACGTCCATCGGGAACTAACGATGCAATGCGCTAAGAAGTTTAAGGACTTTTTACGTAAAAAACCATTTTATTTTCAAAATTAATTTTAAAAAATAGTCTTTTAGTTTATCGATCTTTTTCAAATTTACTCCATTTTCATAAATAGTCCTTTAGTTTTATCGATCTTTTTAAAATTTAATCCTTAATGACTAACTTTCAAACAACACTTAGCACCACACTTCCGCAACAACGAACATCCGTCGGGAACTAATGATGCAAAAAATGCCTGCAAGAAACTAATGGCAATTCACCCCGCTGCAACGCGCGGGCTGCCCAGCTCGTTTTTCTTATTCCCCAGCCACCCCCTATCTCCTTTATCTCATTCAAGCTCATAAACTCACAAAAGTCACAATCTCATCTTCACTAAACTTTAACACCGAAAATCCCACCACCAACATTGGCTAACGTTCTGCTTCTTCTCCCAAAGCTTCCCCAACGTTCGAATAAGCAGCAGAAAAAAAAATCTATGGAGTGGGCTGGTGGCTACGGCGCCAGCCACCATGGCGCGACCGGCGGTACCGTGCGTCGTCGGCCATGGTTGGCTGGTGGCCATGGCTTGAGCCATCAACCAAGGGTACCCCATGCTCTAAGAGCACTTCCGACCATAACCTGGGTTAAACTTTAACTCAACTGCCACGTCAGCTTTAACTCTTTCACCTTAACTCACCTTAAAACTCTTTCAATCATAACTCACCTTTAACTCAATTATTTTCAAAATCAACCCTAAACTATAATTAATACTTCATTTAACAACTAACATAAAATTTTAAACACGAATTAAATTAATCATTAAAGTCAAAACACAAATTACATTAATCATTAAAGTTAAACAACAATACATAGTACGATTAATAGAAACTAAAACTACAAATTAACCAAATGTATCATCTGAAACCCAACCGTCCTCACTCGAAGAGGACGTAAACTCCCCATCACTTCTTAACCAGTTTCTCTCCCGCTCCATACGAGCAGCTTCCTCTTCTAGTTCGCGTTGTTGAAATTCTCTGAACACTTCCTCATCTTGCTCCTGAAGTCGGAGTTGATCATTAGTCAGTCCGAGCGGATTTGGATCTTGTTCAACAACCGGTGGATTTGGTTGTTGTTCAACAACCAGTGGAGTGTTCACCGGTTCATTTTCCGGTGCGAACACCAGAAAGATATCTTCCGGTGGAGTGTTCACCGGTTCATTTGGAAATTGCTGGGTAAAGTCTTGTTGTTCTGGAAATTGTTGGGAGAAGTCACGATGAGTAGGAAATTGTTAAGAGAAGTCACGGTGAGTTGGGAATTGTTGGGAGAAATCTTTGCGAGACATTGTTGAGAATCTGTGTGTGAGTTGTGTGTGTGATAATAATGCTCTGGTGGTGTTGTATATATAGGCACTATGAAATTTGAATTTGAAATTAAATTATCCTGCTTGTAGTTGAATTTTGAATTTGAATTTGATTATCCCGCTTAAGAACCAAATGGGTGTTTTGTAATTTTTTTTTAAACACAACGGATACATAATACTTTAGAGGGGGTAGAAATGATTTTATTTATTTATTTTTTTTTAATTATTATAAAGCACCTTAACTTGGCGTTAAGGGGTTAACGCACCTACGTTAACGTACCCTTAACGCACTAGCACTCAACGTTTAACGCAGGTTAACACATGCAATTTTGCCCTTTATCGGACTAGGTGTGTTACCCGTTGAACAACAAATGTATATATGACGTCAAAAACACAACAAACATAATGGCAGCTCACACCATTTTAGTCTCCTCAAGAGCATCAGGTGTAGTCGATTCGTGCCTCGCCGTCCAGCCTATTCGTGGCTCGCCGCCACACCGGGCCTAGTGCTCATGGCTCGCCGTGGACATCTTACTCGTCTGCACAAGTAGCTACAAGTCTGACACATAATGAATTTTTATTTCATTTTCTGATGTTTCAAACGGTCTTGTGACCGTTAATTGCAACGCTCCCTTTTTTTTTCTTTCTTTCCCCTATATATAGTATACATACAATACACAATATATACTCAAACATTGCATATCAAATTCTCAACACAAAACTGCCTTCATCCTCCAAAAAAAAAAATCATGTCGCAAAACCCAAACGAGAATATGTATTTCACAAACCTCCTAGCTTCGAATCCGTACGCGGGTTCGTCAAACCCATCTACCCCCTCATCACAAAACTCTAACTCGCCATCACCACAAATCCCTCCGTATGGCACGCAATTGCCTCCCGAGGCAATTTACCAAAATCAACAGTTTGCGATTCACGGATTCGCAAATCACCCACAACGTCCAGTTTCTCAACCTCAACCACAATTTTATAATCCCTCGCAACCTTCATCGTTTCCGACACCATCTGAACCTCAGTTCAAAGTTCCTGCGAACGTTCAACCGTCCAAAGGACGCGGGAAAAAGAGTATAGCAAAAAAATCAAAAAAAGTTGTTAACTTGGGCGATGGCGATGAAGACCTTGAAGCGTTGGCGGTTACGAAGAGAAACTGGGTCAGAGATGAAGTAAAATTGTTTGCGGAAATTTGGATAGAAATTTCCCAAGACAGGGACATCGGAAATGACCGTTCCGATGAATTCTTTTGGAACCAAATTCTGGAGACGTTCAACGACCAATCTAGACGTCCTCCTCGTTCCAAAAGTATGATGACCGGTAAATGGACACGGATGAATGGCGATTGCCATAAATTTAACGCTATCTACAAACATTTGGTGCGTAGAAGCGGTGAAAATGACGCCGATCATACCGAGAACGCAAAAGAGAATTTTGAACTGCGGTTTGGCGGACGAAAGTTCGCATATGTGCACGTTTGGGATATTTTGAAACAATATCCCAAATGGGATGCGGAGGATCCCATTGACGTGACATGTCTTGAGGATATTTTTGGTCCGGACAGACGTCCTCGTCCAGACGGCGCCTTCAAAGTGCGGGCTGCAAAGAAGCAGAAGTCATCTAGTTTGAGCGCAACGAGCTCTGGTGGGAGTCAAACTAATTCGTTTCCGAAAAATATGCTGAAAAAGCGGACGTTCAAATGTCCGCGTACGTGATGAGAATTTATTTTAATTAAATGAAATGAATTTATTTTATTTGGGTATTTAATTAAAAGAAAAAAAAAGATAGTGGCTGGGCCCGAAAAAGGAGTTTATGGCTTGTTGTCGTAAGAGGGGGTTGTTTGTTGTGGTTTGTTGTGGTGACGTGACACCCGTGAGGCCCGAATGAGGAGAAAAAATGCTCACCATACCTAATGCTCACCCAATATCAATCTCATCTCATCTCCCAATAAACAACCACCACCATCTCAACTCCTCAATCCAACAAACAAGATTCGATACTAAAAAGAAAAGAAATAAAGATCCAAGCTTTCTCTTTTTATACCCACAAACTTGTTCGTAATAAAAAGTATAAGAGAACACACATCATAGATCTTGAACAAAAAACAACAATACCTACCCGAGACCTTTATCGAAAGATATTAAAGCCAATAGTCTGTTGTCTGTGTAAGCCTCGACAACTGATGCGCGTGATGTGTCGTTGCGGTTTAGCAGTTTTAATGCCTACTCAAGTTTTAAATTTATATTTAGCCGACTTATCAATAACACACACACTTAACGAGCAGTGTACCCGGTCAGTATGAAGATAATGGTAAGTAGAGTGTCGATCACTAAGAGTGGAACGTATTATCTAGTTATTCTAATCAGTATTTTAATATCCTAACGCAAGGGGGTTTCAGCCTGAGAGACTGGCACGGTTTTGTTTGCAAGTAAATAATAAAATAAACAATAGGCACGAATCAGCAAGTAGCACACACGTACACAGATAAATACTCGAGACAATAAGAGGGCTGTCCTTATGATTAAGTAGATTGTCACTTGTTTTATTGATAGCTTTATATGAAGTGTATGTAGTTAACCCTTTCTCGTTGGTCCTATTCTTATCGGCGAGTAAACCCTTAATGATTACTTATGTCTAAAAGTTATTCCTAAGTGATCAATTTAGAAACAACCGTGGGAGCCACATTATGTCCCGCAGTCAAATGCCCGCAAGCCACTAATAAACACAGAGGTTATCAATGCACTAATAAGTAGTAACCAAAGACATCAACATATAAACTTTAATTGATGGGAAAGCAAGTATTAAAGGGAGTGCAATCTTTCGTTGTCACATTACACAAGCCACCAATCCTGATGAATTAAAGTTTGCTAACACAATAAAACAAAACTACTTAATGAATTAAATACATGCAGCACCTTCTTACAGCTCTTGTATCTTTGATTTGGGTGTGTCTTGTGCTGCCTCCTTGACTGAATTCGTCCTAGGGTTTCTGCTGTTCGGTCTTCTAAACTCTGATAATCCTCCGAAATTCGTCTGGCCTTGGGGTATTTATAGTTTCTGTCTGAGGGAAGATGCGGCGCATCTAAGTAGTAGATGCGGCGCATGTACTTAACTTCGCGTGGGGTCCAAGATTATAATATTCAGGAATATTCGTACACCGCCAGAAGATGCGGCGTAACTCCATGATTAGATGCGGCGCATGTCCTCTTGTATCTTGGATCGTATCTGGTGATATCTTGATAGAGATGCGGCGCATGTCGTGACTGAGATGCGGCGCATCTGGAGCAGAATTGACTTGATCTTGTCTATGTCAGTAGACCTTCAACTTTATGCACGTTTTGCTCCGTAATTAGTCCAAAATCGCCAAGTTTCACCAAATGCTTGTTTTCAACTGAGAATTACAAAAGTAAACGATTAAGTATCAATCCTCATACATAATATAGTAAAACAAGTCAAATTAATAGGATAAATGATAGTAATAAAATGTACTTATTTGAGTTCATCAAATATCCCCCCACTTGAACTTTACTTGTCCCCAAGTAAACCTTAGAATTTCTCTTATGAAAATGTATCCTAAAAGATGTTAGGATGTATTTTTATATATAAGCATGTATTCGTTCATTTCATAATCACACAGCTAAACACTTAACGATTTAGAAGTAAAATAAAATAAGTCGATAAAAGCAAATCTAATCGTTTAACTGTCCAGTCGCGACGAATATTCTATCATAAGCTTGGCAAGTATACACATCTCCACCACTAAAGCTAAGGAATAACAAGTCTAAAGCGGTAAAAAGGGTTTTTAGGCTTAAGGGTTAATTATTCTTATTCACTATCGATCTCAAATTCCAGAAAAGGCGACAAAATCACAAATACATGATCGAATCCACGAACACGATACTTGCAATTGCTCAAATCCTTAACTCGAATAGGCTAAAGATAGGTCCAAACTTCACCAATAATAATATATCAAAAAGGGCGACAAAATCATAAATACATAGCCGAATCCACGACTACGATACTTAAGATTGCTCAAATCCCTAATCTCAATAAATCAAAGGTTTGGTTGGATAAAGAATAATAAAGGGTATGGATAACATTTGGGATATAAATTGGTGTAAAAATAAAAATAAACAAAACAAATAAATTAAAATCCTAAGTGTGGTTAATCACTATCCCAACCATCCCATGAATAAGACTCATATCATTGAATAACTCACGCTTTAACACTTGAAACACACACTTTAGGTAGACACGAATTATACTCAACAAGATCTTAATCAAAGAATAAACCTTAATTGGCGTTCCCATAACTGGCAATTCCCATTCAATCCATAGATATAGTACAACAAATAGTGGTGATATCGACCACTTACATAACTTTACATAAGTTGGTTAAAACAAACTTCCAACTTTTCTTTCTTTCTTTTTCTTTTCTTATTTTTTTGATTTTTTTTTTTTTTTTTTTTTTTTTTTTTTTTTTTTTAATACATAACAAAGATGTGTAAAATTTTACCACATCACTATAACTTTCTTTCCGGATAATTTTTCCATACTTTTCATGACTTCAGAAATAATGGTAATAGTGAAAGTAGTAAACACACGAAAAATAAACTCCAAAAATATACAATATTTACTCTCACTCCAATTGCATTGTGCAATTTCCCGACCTAACCATAGATAATGAATTACGCACACGAACACAGGTAATGTAAGGAAACACACTTTGCCTATAGCAATTAACCAACCACGGATTCTAATCTACAGGGTAGGCTAAGGTGTAAGGGTGTAACGAAACATTTTAAACATAGGTGTAAGAAACGAAAGGAATGGCTCTGAGTGTTTTTCTAGGGGTATCTAACTCTAAAAATGAGAGTAACAAAAGGGTTTATACGGGGGTTAACTAACCAGTGTAGTTAGTTAATAACACATAACATATAATAGGCTATTTGGGTGTAATCCTAGAATTTTACCAATTTAGACAAGTCATTCCAATTATATAAAATAATACTTATTATGGTGGTCTCGAATAGTATACAAGCCAAGTTCTAAAGTTTACAAGTCACCGGCACACTCATAGATTTGTGAATTTTGGAAAAATCACAATTTTTGAAAATAACGTCATGTGTGCAGTTATGCAACTTAGATCTTAAACAAAAACATGCTAAAAAATTTTTAAGTTTGATATATTAAGCACATTTTAAGCATAATTTTTGAAAAAGTTTAGGACAAGTAAATATTAAGTGTTCTAATTCTCCTATCCCCCCACTTAAGTTAAACAACGTCCTCGTTGTTTGTATAAAAGGTTAAAAACTGGAAAATAAAAGAATTAGAACATAAAAACTCCCCTGAGATTTGCTCGGTATGATCCTCCATTTGTGTAAGAGCAAAAATCAACTTCTTGTGGATTAGAACGTTAAAGCTTCATACTTGATGTATCCACAGGAAATCCAGGAAACTATAATACCACCAACACTTTAAAACACACCTAAGATAAGAAAGGTTCAAGCTTGCATAATACATTAGTAGTTAGATAAAAATAAAACTTAAAAATTAAAACTGAAAATCATCAGGTCAGTCGATGCGCCGTATCTTATTGAAGAAGATACGCCGTATCGAGCCTGGAATAAATACGGATCAGAATAAAGATGCGCCGCATCCTTAACCAGGGATGCGCCGCATTAAAATAAACTGATAAAAAGTTTTAAATTCGAAAATAAAAATGCAGAAAAATAAAATAAGATATGACCATTGCAGGAGATGCGTCGCATCTCAGGATTGAGATGCGCCGTATCCTCATGCGGCCTGACTGACTCGACACAGAAAACAGAATAATAAAAGATAAATCCTCCGGGTTGTCTCCCGGTAAGCACTTGTCTTTATTCCAGAGTCTTCAAGTTAGACTCACGTTCAGCTCTTTACTTGGTCCTGGTCACGGTCCATCCTTCGTCCTTCATCCGAAAGATTTTTCCGTATATCTCTGCGACGTTTTCTTCCGTTCGACTTAATCTAGTATAACTCTTTGTCTTCACCGCAGTATATTCTTCATCAGGACCCAAAGAGTATTTGATGATTTTAAATTTTTCAGAAATAATCATGGGCGGCTCATTGTAAGGAATCCCAAGTAGTTGACACTTTCTTTTGGTGAACTCTTCCTCGTTTTTATCAACAAACTTAAAATAAGGATCCTTAATCAAATAATCATCTAGTTCATCAATTAATGACTTATCGTCTTGAATCGCCTCCCATTCTCTTTCCAAATCATATTGTAATCGTCGACTAAGCTTTGTGAAATCATCAAACTGTTTATGCACCCATTCCCAGAAAGTAGTATCCGATGTTCCCTTAAGTCCTTTCAAGCGTTCAATTCTGCCCTTTTCTTGTAAAGCCTCCGCCTTTTGTGGGCAGTCTTCAACATTATCGTACCACTCATAATCTTCAAAGGTTACATCGTTTCCAACCCGTCTCATCCCAATTATACTTCCCCCATTACAGGTTCCGTCACTTTTATAATCACAGGTCGGCCAAACACTACTTCCGTCCTTGAAAACAAAGGGTGTACAAGTGTGATTAATGTGCGCAAATTCCCATGGTTTATCCCAAACCCATGGTACTTGGTCATTCCATTCATAATACCAGGTGTTTTTGAAATCGTCATAAGTCTTAAATCCTGGTAGTTCTCCAGTAAGCACATCATCGTCGACTTGAAGAAGGTAGTTAAATTCCTTGAACTGCTTGCACAAGGGTGTCTCATAATCGAACACATCAATGTCTATTCTGAATAATTCTTCAATGCCTTCATTGATTGTTGAATCATGAAGTGACGACCCATAATCGCTTTCTACTTCTTCATCTTCTCCTCTCATCCAATATACCCATAATGCATCCTTAGTAGCACGATCCATGCACTTATGGTTATTAAACTTACTAGCCAACCATTCTGAAAAATCAACATCGTGAGGATCGTGGTTAACGTCAAAGCAAACCTTTCCAATCATATTCTTTTTTATCTCCATGAACTCGTTAAATTGCTTCTTAAAACTCCGAGTCAACCATGAAGTCATAATCTCCTTTACTTCATTTGCAGGGGCAAATTCCGGACTACCATATTTGAGTTCTAGCCAATCATTGAGGGAGAGGTCTATCAATCTTACCAATTTCCCATGAAATAGTAACTCCGCCAAAGCATAATTCATGTCATTATCCTGATAGTTCTCATTCAATCCCCAGTACTGTTCGGAATAAGGCATGTAAGAGATTTGGGCATTGCCTCCACCACAGCTGTTGTTGCTTGAGTCCATGTACGCAAGATAGAATTTCCCATCATCTTCTTCGATAGTAGTCCAGTTCAATCCTTCGGCTTCAATGATAGGCCATAAGAGCGACAATTCTTCTCCAGTGTACCTTACAAATACATCATAAGAGAACACCTCTTTGTCAATGTTGCATAAACGCATGAATTCCTTAAAAGCAGCTTCAAGAGGAGTCTCCCAAGAGAATAAATCTGCATCGATCATGAGTACATTGAATGAATCCGAAAACAAGCATTCCTTAGCAAGATATCCGTTAACTGACATGTCTTCCATAGCAAAATCTGTCATCCAAGGTAAAATCATCAGTAGGATTTGTTCGCTAGAAGAGAAATTAATGAATATAGAAACGGATATAAGAATAAAATAGCTGATATCTGCAGACGATGCGCCGTATCCAAAAAGTTGGATACGCCGTATCTTAATACGTTAAAATTTAATCAGACTTTATTCAGAAAATAGATATGCCGCTTTAGAATTTATGAATGCGCCGTATCGAATTAATTAATCAAAAATCAACTTATCTAATTAAAATTAAATGCGTCGTATTAACGAAAGTTAATGCGCCGTATTTTCGTTACGTTTAAATATAAAAGATTTTTGATTCAGAAAGATGCGCCGTATCGATAGAGATCGATACGCCGTATCTGTTTAATAATTCGCAAACTGTTTTTAATTAAAATAATAGATACGCCGTATCTGCTAGAGCAGATGCGTCGTATTACGTTTAACGTTTAGAAAAAATTTTCTTAAAAATCAGATACGCCGTATCTTCAAAAGAAGATGCGTCGTATTACTTTATCGCTTAGAAAAATTTTCTTATTAAAAACAGATACGCCGTATCTTGGGGAAAAGATGCGTCGTATCGAATTAATTAAACGCGTTGTATTTTTTAAAAAAATTAAACGCAATACGCCGTATCTGAGAGATCAGATGCGCCGTATCGTTTGATTTAGCACAGTACAACGATAGCAGAACAGAAAATACGAAAAAATAAAAACAAAAATTAAACACACAAACGAAAATAAACACACAAAAATAAAAGAAAACAATTAACACACAATACAACAAATATGCAAAATAGTACAATGATGCAATTAATCTAATAAAAAGAAAAAACTAATTAAAATACTAATTAAATTAACAGATAATAACAATTCACTCCCCGGCAGCGGCGCCAAAAACTTGATGCGCGTGATGTGTCGTTGCGGTTTAGCAGTTTTAATGCCTACTCAAGTTTTAAATTTATATTTAGCCGACTTATCAATAACACACACACTTAACGAGCAGTGTACCCGGTCAGTATGAAGATAATGGTAAGTAGAGTGTCGATCACTAAGAGTGGAACGTATTATCTAGTTATTCTAATCAGTATTTTAATATCCTAACGCAAGGGGGTTTCAGCCTGAGAGACTGGCACGGTTTTGTTTGCAAGTAAATAATAAAATAAACAATAGGCACGAATCAGCAAGTAGCACACACGTACACAGATAAATACTCGAGACAATAAGAGGGCTGTCCTTATGATTAAGTAGATTGTCACTTGTTTTATTGATAGCTTTATATGAAGTGTATGTAGTTAACCCTTTCTCGTTGGTCCTATTCTTATCGGCGAGTAAACCCTTAATGATTACTTATGTCTAAAAGTTATTCCTAAGTGATCAATTTAGAAACAACCGTGGGAGCCACATTATGTCCCGCAGTCAAATGCCCGCAAGCCACTAATAAACACAGAGGTTATCAATGCACTAATAAGTAGTAACCAAAGACATCAACATATAAACTTTAATTGATGGGAAAGCAAGTATTAAAGGGAGTGCAATCTTTCGTTGTCACATTACACAAGCCACCAATCCTGATGAATTAAAGTTTGCTAACACAATAAAACAAAACTACTTAATGAATTAAATACATGCAGCACCTTCTTACAGCTCTTGTATCTTTGATTTGGGTGTGTCTTGTGCTGCCTCCTTGACTGAATTCGTCCTAGGGTTTCTGCTGTTCGGTCTTCGAAACTCTGATAATCCTCCGAAATTCGTCTGGCCTTGGGGTATTTATAGTTTCTGTCTGAGGGAAGATGCGGCGCATCTACTAAGTAGATGCGGCGCATGTACTTAACTTCGCGTGGGGTCCAAGATTATAATATTCAGGAATATTCGTACACCGCCAGAAGATGCGGCGTAACTCCATGATTAGATGCGGCGCATGTCCTCTTGTATCTTGGATCGTATCTGGTGATATCTTGATAGAGATGCGGCGCATGTCGAGAGTGAGATGCGGCGCATCTGGAGCAGATTTGACTTGATCTTGTCCATTTCAGTAGACCTTCAACTTTATGCACGTTTTGCTCCGTAATTAGTCCAAAATCGCCAAGTTTCACCAAATGCTTGTTTTCAACTGAGAATTACAAAAGTAAACGATTAAGTATCAATCCTCATACATAATATAGTAAAACAAGTCAAATTAATAGGATAAATGATAGTAATAAAATGTACTTATTTGAGTTCATCAACAACACAAAAGAAGCCAAGAAAGTTCAGGGTACGGTTGTGGTGGAAACAAACCGAAGGAAGTTTAGTGTAAGTGTGGGTTTGTATTTCGAAGATTAAAAGAAAAGCTATAGATTGTTTGTGGTTTTCGATTTACATAAAAGCAGAAAGAAAAGACTTGTGCTTGTGTTTGTTGGTTGATCGTAGTAAGGCTGGGCGCAGTGGTCGGTCAACCGGCCCGTCGCCGCCACTGCGAGTCAAAGGTCCCAATCGGTCGGCCGGCTCCAAAACTCACGAACCCTTCATGGTCTCGACCGATAACCCACTCCACAAAAAAACAAAAAATTGTACCGTTATTCGAGTTGAGTAGAAAGAAAGGTTTAGTTTTGTTTGGTGTTTGGTATTACATAAGCTGAATTGAAGGATTTGGATTGTGGGTGATTCGTTTGTTGTAATAAAGAAGAAAGGGACAAAGTTTGTGTTGGGAATTAAACTTAAGCAGTTTATACGGTAGAAGTATACAAGAACAGTTAAGACTGTTGATACAAGGACAGTTAAGACTGCTGATGGAAGAGCAGTTTGGACTGCTGAAGGAAGAACAGTTAAGACTGCTTAAGAGATCAAGATGAAACCGTGTGAAGATAATTATAGAAAAGATATGGTAAATATCTTATTTGTATAGAATGATATGGTTAGATGTTTAACGTGTAAAGGACTCTTTACATTATAAAAGGAGATCCTTATATTAGGGTTTCATATACATGTCATACAATACGATATACACATATCATTCAGATCTATTGTAATCGTTCAATATAGTGAAGTGATAAGTTTGGTTGATATCGTTGTTCTTATTGTTTTATTTAATCAATCACCAAACACAAACTTATATTCTTCTAAGTGCTTGATAGTAAATTCCGTGTGCTATCAAGTATACACTCAAAGTATCTCCAACACAAAGTGTGTGTTTAGATCCGGTCAAGTGGTATCAGAGCCCAAGGTTTTTGATACGTTGAGTTTAGAAGAATCAGAAGTATTTACTCACTAGCTATCTAAGAAGATGGACATGGAGACTCCTCAGACCTCAATCCTTGCTAAACTACCCATGCTGAAGCAGAATGAATACGACTTATGGCGGCTCAGGATAGAGCAATACTTCATGGTGCAAGATTATGCATTATGGGATATTATTATCAATGGTGATTCCTTCAAACCAGTTGCTGTTGAAGAAACACGTGCTGATAGTTCCAAGGTCACAAAGCTTAACACTGAGCCAGTTACAAACGAGGAGAGAATCAAGAAGAAGAATGATCAGAAGGCTAGGAATTTGTTACTAATGGCAATTCCTAATGATCAAGTGCTGAACTTTAGCCATTATGAGTCGGCTAAAACTCTCTTTGAAGCAGTGGTGGAAAGATTTGGTGGCAATGAAGCTACCAAGAAGGCACAGAAAACCCTACTCAAGCAAAGTTATGAGAACTTCACTGCATCAAGCAATGAAACTTTGGATCAAATCTTGAATAGGCTTCAGAAGATCATCAGTCAACTTACTGTGTTGAAGATTGTGATACCTCAAGAAGACCTCAACATGAAGTTTCTAAACAGTTTACCTGCTGAATGGAACACTTATGTTGTGGTTTGGAGCAATAAACCAGAGTTGGAGAATATGACAATGAATGAGCTTTACAATAATCTCAAGATTGTTGAGCAAAAGGTCAAGAAGAGTGGTAGCACCAGTTCCAGTTCAGGGAATATGGCTTTTGTATCTTCTTCAAACAGTTCTAACCATGAAGATGAAGAAGCAGTTGGTACTGCTATACCAACAGTTAGCACTGCTAGTGTAAAAACTAGCACTGCTGGCTTGACTGATGAGACCATATATGCTTTTGTGTCAGAATAGTCTGGTGGGTCAAAGATCTTTAATGAAGATCTTCTTCAAATTGCTGAAGATGATTTGGAAGCTATGGATTTGAAGTGGCAGTTGGCTTTGATAAGCATCGGGGCTAAGAAGTATTACCAAAGGACTGGGAATAAGATTACCTTCAATGGAAGAGATGTTGCTGGGTATGATAAGTCTAAGGTGGAATGCTTTAATTGTCACAAGTTAGGACACTTTGCCAGGGAATGTAGAGGTCCAAGACAACAAAGCAACCAGGGTCAAGGATTTCAGAATCAACAAGGGTCAAGGAGAACAGTAAATGTTGAAGAGCCTTCTTCCAAGGCTATGGTAGCTGTAGATGGAGCTGGATTTGATTGGAGCTTCATGGAGGAAGAAGAGGAACCAACTAACTTGGGTCTGATGGCTTTCTCAGACACTGAGGTATATAAACCTGAAAAATGTTCTAACTCTTGTTGTGCTTTAAAAGATTATGAAAATATTTTGAAACAGTATGGTGATCTTAAAACTGAATTTAATCAAATAAGTTTTAGTCTGTCAAATCATAAAAGAGGATTGGCTGTTTTGGAAGAACAAATTGTGTTTTATAAACAGAATGAGTCAAACTTTACTGATAAGATAGGTCTTTTAAAGAGGGAATTGGAAATAAAAGAAAATAAAATGAGTGGACTTGTATATGAACTAGAGAAGCTTAAAAAGGAGAAAGATAACATCCAGTTAAGTGTAGACACTCTTGAATATACTTCAAATGGAGTTAAAAAGATTGTAGAGAGTCAAATACTTAACAAAGCTAAATCTGGTTTAGGTTATAAGTCAGTTGCACCCCCCTTTAGAGGAATGTTTGCTCCACCAGGAATAGACTTAGCTCATACAGGTTTAGAAGAGTTTAAGGATATGAAATTTCCTGGATATGGTGTTAAGATTAGTGAGAATCCTGTTAAATTTGTTAAGGCAGAAGATGCTTTTGTGAGTGATAGTGATAAATCTCTTTCTGAGAAAAAGATGTCCTCTGATAGGAACTCAGATTCTCCAACTATTGAGGAGTGGACATCTGATGATGAGAATGTAGAGGTTAAAGAAAAACCTAAGGTTGTTAAGGTAGAAGTTAAACATGCTCCTAAAGTGGTTAAGACTGAGAACATAAAACCAGTTAGGAAAAATGTTAGATATGCTGAGATGTATAGGACTAAGAACAGATCATCAAATTCTGAGAGTAGTCATAGGAACTGGAATCATTCAAAATCTAAGAAAATGGATGATAGGTTTGCTATGATTAGAAAAGTATGTTTTGTTTGTGGAAGTTTTGAGCATATGGCTGCTTATTGTGATTCTAACCCATGGAAAAAGAGGGTTACTGGGAATGCTAGGGTGAACAGGAATAATAATGCTAGGGTAAATCAAAATGGTCCAACTAGATTGACAAACCCTAATGCAAATCAAAGGATGTCACCTAAAGCTGTTATGTTAAAGACTGGCATTAAAACAGTTTCAACTGCTAGTCAAAATCAGTGGTTTAATAACAAGCAAACTGTTTCTAGTGCAAAACAATTTTCAAATCATGCACAAACAGTTAAAAGTCATTTTTATCAGAAAACAGCAATGGCTAATCAGAAGTGGGTGCCTAAGGTTAAACAAGCAGTTCCAACTGCTAGGTCAGCAGTTCCAACTGCTAGATCAGCAAATCAAACTGCTAGGCACTTAAATGCTAAGGGAAAATGGGGCAATGCTGTCAAGGCCTCAGCACATTGGGATAAACATTTTGCCAAACCCAATGGTGCATCAATGACCTCAAACAAGTTTTCTTATCTTGATGCACAAGGCAGATCCAAACCAGTGATGGTTTGGATCCCCAAAAGAAACTAACACCTTTATTTTGTGTGCAGGAACATCCCTCTAAGTCAAGAAGATAGAGGATTTTCAGACAGTGGATGTTCAGGCACATGACAGGCAACAAGTCATTATACTTAGTAACTTATTGTATGCATTGAAGAACAAGTTATACTAAGGTATGTTTCAGTACTATGACAGCAAGTATTAAACTGAAGATTACATAATTTGGATTATAAACTAGTTTAAGTTGGACTCTTTTGTTGCAATAATGACAGGAAATCTGTTATGCACAGGAGGTTGCTGTTATTTAAAACCATTACAAAATTTAAACAGTTGGTCTTAAGGGTAGCAACAAAGCTGCTAAGTACCAAAAACCTCAGAAACTGTTATTTCCTAATGTAAGCATTATACATAGAGCTATGTTGCCATAATCCAGAACTTTTCTAACTAGTTTGTGTTGCCTACCTCTGTGAATAGGCTTTGAAAAATCTGCATTTTTTTAAGAGAACTGCCTTGTTGTCACTGATGATTATAGTAGATTTTCTATGGGTATTCTTTATGAAAACTAAGGATGAAATAGTGACATCAAGAACCTAGTATTGTTGAAGTAGAAAACCTAGTTGATAAGAAGGTTAAAGTAATCAGATGTGACAATGGGACTGAATTTAAGAATAGAGTGATGGATGACTTTTGCAGAGAAAAAGGTATTAAGAGGGAGTTTAGTGTAGCTAGAACCCCACAGCAAAATGGTGTAGCTGAAAGGAAGAATAGGACTCTTATAGAGGCTGCTAGGACAATGTTAGCTGACTCTAAGCTACCAACTTGGTTTTGGACTAACATTTCAGGATAAGAAAAGCTTTTTGCTTTGGATTGTGTTTTGAAAAGAATGGTGGTTTGGATTGTCAAGTGTGAATGCTTGTCACACAACAAATGGTAATTGATTCACCATGTCTAATCAACATAAGAATCAACTAGTCCAGATCAAACGGTTTCTGGTAAAGACTACTCAAATCCATTTATGGTTGACAGTTTACCAAAAACTGGTTGGTTATCAACTCACCAAATCTAAGTGTGAAGAGTTGGCTAGTCCATAGCAAACGGCTATTGGTAAAGACAAGTCAAATCCGTTCATAGCTGATAGTTTGCTAAAAACTATAAGTGGACAAAACTGTTTTCGAATCCACAAATTAAAATTCAAAATTTGATTTTATCTCTGAAAACTTTTTGCTAAACAGTCTGAACTGCTGGTGTAAACAGTCTGAACTGCTGGCTTCACCAGTTTGTACTGATTGTTCAAAACTTAGTTCCTACTGAGTTTATGCTCTGTGATACACCTCTCTCAGAAGGTAATACATCTCAGGCTTTTTCTTCTCAGGTTTCTTCTTTGGAACAGGGATCTTCACTGATGATGCTGCTTTCTCAAATTCTTTTGTGAGTAAGTTTGATAGTTTGTGAAGTTCATCATCATCATCAGAAGAGTCAGACGAAGAGGAGGATGAATCATCAACATAAGGAGGAAGTTCATCGGAGGAAGTTTCTTCAGATGAGGATGTTTTAGTCTTTTTCTTTGAAAGATTAACTCTTGAAGTTGAAGAATAGTTCGGAGGAAAATAGTTGTTCCATCCTGAATCTTCGGAATCAGAAGAAGAATCAGATGAAATTTCTATGATGTTTGGTGAAGAAGACATTGTGATTGAAGAAGTTAAAAGATTTGTGTTGAAGAAGATTTTGTGTGGATATGTGAGTTTTTATAGAGTTAATGAAGGTTTAATGGCATTCAATGCGTGGTTGATATGCAGAATTAACTTTGGGTTGGTATAAGGAATTAATTCCTTGATGGAATTAAATTAATTTTGGTAACTTTTGAGGAGTTGATCAAAAGAGTATGATAAGTGAAGATAATTCTCAAAGTGTTTCGTGATTCAAGTCAAGTGTTTGAAAGAATCCACCCCATCAACGAAATCAGATGTTTAATTCAAGAAACTTATTGGTTTGCATCGAAATCATAAGTTTAGGGGAGGATTGTTGGGAATTAAACTTAAGCAGTTTGTACGGTAGAAGTATACAAGAACAGTTAAGACTGTTGATACAAGGACAGTTAAGACTGCTGATGGAAGAGCAGTTTGGACTGCTGAAGGAAGAACAGTTAAGACTGCTTAAGAGATCAAGATGAAACCGTGTGAAGATAATTATAGAAAAGATATGGTAAATATCTTATTTGTATAGAATGATATGGTTAGATGTTTAACGTGTAAAGGACTCTTTACATTATAAAAGGAGATCCTTAGATTAGGGTTTCATATACATGTCATACAATACGATATACACATATCATTCAGATCTATTGTAATCGTTCAATATAGTGAAGTGATAAGTTTGGTTGATATCGTTGTTCTTATTGTTTTATTTAATCAATCACCAAACACAAACTTATATTCTTCTAAGTGCTTGATAGTAAATTCCGCGTGCTATCAAGTATACACTCAAAGTATCTCCAACACAAAGTGTGTGTTTAGATCCGGTCAGTTTGTTTGTGTTTGCAAATATGTTTGAGAAAGAGTAGTCATTGGCATACCTAAGGCTGGATGCAGTAAGGCGACCAAGTTCTCCCATTTTTCTCTGCCACGTCAGCTTTCTCTCTCCAGCGACCTACAGGCGATTAGGTGCCCCAGTAAGGGCGACCAAGTTCAATTTTTTTTTTTTTTAAAAAAAAAACATTTTTAACACAAAATTAAATTTCATTAAAAATTAAAACATTACATAGATAAAAAAAAAAATTAAATAAACATAAGCTTCATACATAAACATAAACGTAAATTTCAGTAATTCGGGTTATCCCAAGTTTCTGAGTTGTCTCAATTTTTGTTTCTGTGCCTTTGCAACTTCAAATTGCTTGATAACCTCGACAAGAGCATGTTGTCGAGCCTCATCTTCTTGTTCGGCTTGTTTTTTGATATAGTTTTGCAGTTCTTCAACGGTATGGGGGAGACGACAAGCCATTTGAATATTGTGAGATTTGTGGATTGAAATGTGTGTGTTGTATGTTTGTGTTGTGTGTGTTTTTATAGTGAAGTGTGTTGAATATGTGTATGTATTTATAGTGGTTTGAAAGAATTTTTTTTTTTTTTTTGAAAAACAAGTTAACGTTTTTAAAAAATATGGCCAGCACCCTTTTCAAATAGATCGCTTGGGTGACCAAGTTGATGGAGACCGAGTCACTCGATCGAGTCCCACACTAAGGGAATCGATCCCCTTATTCGATCGCCTATGGGTCGATCGACCTTACTGCATTGAGCCTAATGGGTACGCCTAATTTTGTGCAATATCAATGGATCTTCATACATGTGGCAATATGTAAGAAGAAAGAAATAGTGCAATCCATGTGTTCAACAATGAGTGGAGTAGACATATAATTAGTCATATGAAGTAGGCCTCTTAATCATTTTCCTTTTGAGAAATCAATTAGGGTTGTATTAGGTTAGTATGAAATAGCTAAATCTTAGACCACTCACAACGGTCCGCGTTAAAGGGGCGTTAAGGGCAAAAATGAGTGCGTTTAATGCACGTTAAGGTGAGTTATGCGTTGGAGGTCCATGCGTTAACGCAGCGTTAAGGGTGTAATGTGTAAATAAAAAAAAAAAAATTCAAAACAGCCCCCTACAACGGCTGAAATAGCCGTTAAATTCAAAAATAAAAGTTACAACTTCGGCCCTTGTGTTTAATACCGTTTAATGTAAACGGCTATATATATATATATATATATATATATATATATATATATATATATATATATATATATATATATATATACAAAATCAAAACCATTTTCACTCTCCTATAAATACCCATTTCACTCCACATTTTTTTTCACACTTCCACAAATCAATAAACTTCATCATATACTTTTATCTTCAACCTTCCCAAAAAAAAAAAAAAAAAAAAAAAAAAAAAAAAAAAAGACGTTTTTCATTCACAATGGATCCGAATCAAGTTAGCAACTTTTCAGATGGCGAAGAAGACATTCAGTTTATGGCATCCATGTACGAACAAGTTGTGCAGATGGAACAACAAGAAGCAGCTTGACCTTCGATATCACGTGGGCATATCTTTCGTGAACGTGAGATTGCTGATGAACGTTTGCGTGCCGACTATTTCTATCCAGAATGTAAGTATCCGGCACGGGTGTAACCATTGGTAAAAATATCACTTTATAATAAACTAATATTTATCCTTTTCTACGTATAATTTTTTTTTTATTTATTTACTTATCTGAACATAACTATTATCTTATGTGACGTAGCTCACATCCTCGATAAACATGCTCGCAACCCAACCTTAACTGATTTAGTGTTTATTTATATAAACATCTTTGACCTAAAACTTTATGAGGCCCCATTTACCACTTTGCGTTAACTCGTTAACGTACGTTTAAAATTAAGCGTATTCTATCTGACAAGAGTTTTTATGAAACCCTAATTCCACAATAACTCCCGATAAAACCCTAATTTCATAAAACTATGATTTTATGGAATAAAATCACAAACCTTAAATAATATTTTATAAAATATATATGTACAAGTCCTTTAAACCAAGGTACAAGTCACTAATGCATAAAAACTAATTATTAACAAAAACACTATACAAACTTTAATAATAACTATTTTAAAGGTATATTTTGTAATAATTTCATACATTAATTCTTAAAATAAATTTATTAATTTATAAAATAATTGTACAATCCTCTAAACCTATTGTACAACCCTCTAATGCACAAAAAACTTAAAAACCCATTTAAGTACTTTCAAACCTTAATAAAAATTATATAAAAATTATATAAATTAAGGAATTATTAAAATTATAATTTTCTTATTTTCTAAACCCTAGTACAACATTACTAAGCTTAAGGTACAACTTTCCAAAGCACCAAATTATTTTCTTTTGATTTTATATAGCTCGATATACATTTATATATTTAGAAAATCTACAAAACCATTCCTAATTAATACATAAGCCCTAGAAACCCTAACTAAATCCTTAACCCTAGAGTACCACATGCCTAAGCTCGATGTACAACCCCATGAAGCTCTAGTCAAACCAAACTAACCCATTTTCCACTAGCCTAGTTCGATTTCAACAAAACACAAACCAAGTCCTATCTTTTCTTAAACCCTAAGTGTACACATGCTAAACCCTAAACCTTCCACATCCCCCCTCTTCTAGAAATAACCTACTTGTATGGCAAGGGACTTTCCACATCTTCTTGTTTCCCCTTCCAACCACACGGCACCTCCAATAAAGAAACACATCACCTTTGTCTTCCCTACACCTTCCAAGAGAAACCCTAGAAGGGTTTAGAAACCCTAATCCTCTCCTACTATATATATTCGACCACTACTCATCCCAAACTCCCTCACATCACTCGACACAACCACCACAACCTACATACACACTCTTCATTGATTTCACAGCCCCTATATAAGTTCAAAAACACCCTAAGAAGCCAAAGAATGAAGGAGACACTCTTGTGATCCATTTCCAAGCCCTACGCCCAAAACTTGCCCTATTTCGAACCATATTAGCTAGGTAAGTTCTCAACTCATTTCATTTCTTTTACTATACTCTGAATACTCTTAAAAGACTACCCTAATAATCTCTAATAAGGATATAACACAAAAACTAGAAATTCTTTTCTTTTTCTTTTCTTTTGTTTTTGTTGAGTTAAACAAACACACCCTTAGTTACTTTTATTTTTTATTTTTTTTTACAACTTAAGAAGAGTTAAAATAAGATACAAACAAGTTTAATACACTTAATATGATTATAACATACCTTAGAAAGCTAGTTAGAAACCCTAAAAGATCAAAACCAAAGTTTTATTTTCTTTTTCATTTCAATCGAACAAAACAAACACCCTCTAATATATTTTTATGAACCTAGAACACCTAAAACAAATTAGAAACAGTCTAGATATGTTGTTTATACTAAAAATAATTTAAGATCCCTAGTTCGTAAGTTCTAAAATCAAAACCCAAATGTTTTTCTTTTCTTTTTGTTCCTGTCGACACCACAGCAAACCTCAACCTTGTGACCTAAAATTCGACCACCAAATGGACACTAAAAATTCTAAATTTTTGTCAGAATCAAGATCATTTAGTTGTCTAACTATTGCAAAAAGAACGGAGTAAAATGATCGAGTATTCATTGAGATATAACCTTTTCTTTTCGCGTGTTTTTCTGCCCAGAATTTCGAACAAACGCACCTTTATAAAAATTATTTCGAGCTCGTGAGCTCGAATCACGAGCTGGAAATTTGTAAAAATGATGTTTATAAACTGATAAAGAAGTGTGTAAAAGAGTCGTAAAAAGTTTTGCTATTTTTCGTAATGTATAACACGTTTTATGAAAATAAGGGCGTCGTGTGTAACGAGACGGGAGTCTCAGGGGTATTTTCTGCCAAGACTCTAACTAAAATTATAACTAGGACCTTGTATGTTGTCAACTTGAACCTCAGGGGTAAAAAGTGTCACTTTTGAAACTACAGGGGTAAAAACTGTCATTTGACCAAAGTTGAGGGGTAAAAATTATCATTTTACGAAAGTTCAAAGGTATAAGTTGATGTGCGCGTATGTCGTTGCGGCAACGGCGCCAAAAACTTGATGTGCGCGTAAACTTGATGTGCGCGTATGTCGTTGCGGTTTAGCAGTATTAATGCCTACTCAAGTTTTAAATTTATATTTAGCCGACTTTTCAATAACACACACACTTAACGAGCAGTGTACCCGGTCAGTATGAATATAATGGTAAGTAGAGTGTCGATCACTAAGAGTGGAACATATTATCTAATTATTCTAATCAGTATTTTAATATCCTAAGTTAGCTATACAACCTAATCTAACGCAAGGGGGTTCAACCTGAGAGACTGGCACGGTTTGGTTATCATTAAATATAAACTAAACTAATGAGCACGAATCAGCGATTAGCACACACGTACACAGATAGATACTTGAGACAATAAGAAGACCTGTCCTGATAATTAAGTAGCTTGTCACTTGTTTTATTGCTAGTTTTATATGAAGTGTATATAATTAAACCTTTCTCGTTGGCTCTAATCTTATCGGCGAGTAAACCCTTAATGATTACTTATGTCTATCCTATTTATTAAAGAGACGCTAAAACAAATAGGCGAGGAAGGGGCATGGCGACCCAAGCAATGCTCAGCTAGACACAGAGGTTATCAATGCACTAATAAAAGTCATCAAAGACATCAACATATAAACTTTAATTAATGGGAAAGCAATTTTAAGGGGTGCGCATGATATTCCGTAGTCACATGACATCAGCCCATCAATCCTGATGAATTAAAGTGTACTAATACAATAAAACAAAACTACTTAATGAATTGAATACATGCAGGACCTTCTTACAGCTCTTGTATCTTCGTTCAGGGTGTGTCTTGTGCTGCTAATACGTCTGAATTCGTCTCTGGTTTGGTACTCGTACGTATGGTATCTTGCACTGTCCAACCTCTCAAATTCGTCTGACCTTGGGGTATTTATAGTTTCTGTCTGAGGGTTAGATGCGGCGCATAGGATAAGTAGATGCGGCGCATACCGCCTTAAGATGCGGCGTAACTCCATTTCTCTATGCGGCGCATGTCCTTTGCTGTCTTGGATTGTAACTTGTGAAATCTTGATAGTGATACGCCGTATGTAAGAAGTATGTTGCGGCGTATCTGGAGCAGAATGATCTTGATCTTGTACATTTCAGTAGACTCTTAACATCTTGCTTGTTTTGCTCCATAATTAGTCCAAAATCGCCAAGTTTCACATAATACTTGTTTTTACCTGAGAATTACAAAAGTAAACATTAACGTATCAATTCTCATATATAATATAATAAAACAAGTCAAATAAATAGGATAAATGATGATAATAAAATGTACTTATTTGAGTTCATCAGTACTCTACCTTAGTTACGATGAACGTAACCTAAGTGTAACAACTACTCTTCCACTATATGAAAACCCTATCTTATAATATTCCTATTTACGTCTAATTTCGGTTTCCATTCCATTTACTCTATTCATAAGTATTATGTAGTCAACAACTGTTATGCCATTAGAAATTAGGTTAATATTATTCCAGACTAAACTATAGAAAATTTCCATCCTGTAGGATTTCCACCCAAAACCCTAAGATATATTTTGAGGATACCCTATAGTCACCCTAGAAAATCCCTGAGTCATCCGGAAGTATGAATAAAAATTTTCTAAATCTTTAAAATATATATATATATATGATGGGAAGGGTTATTTTCAGAACCAAAAAAAGGTACAGAACTGCGAGAACCACCATCAACCAATCAGATTTTTTTGAATATTAATTTTTATTATTTAACTTAAAAGGGTATAATAGTAATAGTACATTTTTTTCCTTTTTGAATTTTTTTTTAGTAAAAAACATTTTTTTCCCTATATTTTAGGATTTTTTTTTTTTTTTTTTTTTTTTGAATAATATTTTTTTCAGCATGCATTTTTAGTAAGGTGCACATGTGTTTTTTATATAATGTATGTTTACGTATATTTGTAGTGTTCAATTTACGTGTATTTGGTAAGGTGCATATGTGTTTTTTTAGATAATGTAAAATTACGTGTGTTTGTAGTGCATGGAATGGCAAACAAAAGTATTTTACATGTATTGTCTACAATTTAAAACAAAAACATTATATACAAAATTTAAAATCATGTGATAATACACTTCAAATACAAATTTCTAAAAGCAAAAATGTTGTCATATATGCACATGTATTTTCCCTCGTTGGACACTTTGTATTTCTTTGTATGTATATGTGCACTTGTATCTGCGGCTGCACTTGTGTCTAGAATCTTTAAATCTTTAGCTTAACTATCTTATCGCTAGATAGTATGCACAAAACACATGTGCACTCTTCATATTGCTCATCATACTCGTACCTGTAACCACAAAACACAAGTGCACACTTGAAATAGAACTAAACACAAAAAATCTTTATATCATAACTAAAAACATATGTGCACAGCTGTAATCTGCTCATTTTCATAGACATTACTAATTAGGTTACGTTCAACAAGTATTTCACATATATAAATAAATTGAACAAAGTAAACAAAGCAAAGATTTCTATAATATTTAAATATGCCAATAAACAATAATCATATTCAAGTTTCATATAAAAATGGATATGATAAATCCGGCTATGCCACCATTCGGTTCATTTAATATACCATTATCTTTTATTACACAAAAAAAATTCATATCCTATTGAATAATACATGTGCATTCACTTTTAAAACTGCAAACAATATTCATTTTTAATATACCAGATTCACTTAAAACTGCAAACCAGATTCATTTAATATACCATGATCACAAAGAGTAAATCCAATCACATCTCTTTTCACCATCCAACCTTTATACATGTGCATTGACTTTTAAAACTGCAAACCATATTCAGATCTGGAACATTTTTCAAAGCCATAATATATAATCAAAATCAATTTCAAGACACAAACAAAATTGAAAACAGTTACAAGCACCGTATCGAAAACGATTTACAAAATCTAAATAAATCTAAACCTTATATTTGAGATAAAAATGCACTGACGCCGTACTTTCTGCAGCCACGGGGACATATTTTATAGGTCTTCTTCTATAACGAGAATCGGATAACGGATTAGCCCATTGATTCAGACCCAGTTTTTTCTTTTATACGGCGAATAATGGATGGTTTTGTGGTGAAAGATGGATGTTTTCTTGTTTTTTTCTGGTGATGTGAGTATGAATATATGTTAAAGAACATGAAAGGGAACACCATTGTGTTCTTGAGGTTAGAGAGAATTTGTTATGGTTTTGTGGTGGCTGTGAGAAAAGGATACAGAGAATGCATCGTAACTAGGTTTATGAGTAACCACCAGATCCTTCAAATTAGGAGGTCATAATTAGGGGTGATATAAAATTACTAAAATGCCCTCCCATCCTTTTTAAAGTTTAACCAGAAGTTTCATTTTATTACATTTATACCACCACTCTTTATATTCATTGATTGAAAATTGGATGGCTCAGATCGGTTCTCGCAGTTCTCGACCTTTTTATGGTTCTGAAAATAACCCTTCACTATATATGATAATAATTTTTGAATTCATTTTACAAAAACAACACGTTGAACGCCATCTAAAACAATTTGAAAAATATAAAATGTCACAACAGCTGGACTAAATATCACATCATTTGGTCCTCAATCATACATAGTCTGATCAACTATGTATAATTTAGGAAGAATCATGTCATAATTAGAACAGTTATCTTTTCAGATTTTCTAATAACAATTTTCATTCAAAAGCAAAATTTGTGAAACAAAATAAATTGTTCACAACTATTCCTTTGAACCAACCACAATAGATGTTTACATTTAGGAACCATATTCTCTAAGATAGGAATTCGACAAAATTATGGATAGAAAAACCCTAAGATTTATGACAAACCCAAACAGTACAAATTATATTAGAAACCTTGGAAGTTAATACATAGAAAAATAGTTAGCAACGAAAGTGCTAATATTACAAGGATTACATAAGTCTTATTTCACTAAGGATTATCTAGGAACACACAAAGACTTTATAGAAGACATAGATATTACAAATTTATTTAGAAACCATGAAAGTTCATACATAGTGAGATAACTAGCATTGGAAGAACTAGTATTACAATGACTCCTAAGTAGGGTAGAGAGTCACTAAAGGGTTGACCGGCCATAGCAACAAAAACTCCCATCAACACCACGATAGCGAGAGTAATCACTGGATGAATCATTTTGATTACCCTGTGTAATAGATACAACAAAACGTTAGGCACGAGACCAAACCTAGATCTTAAACTCGATAGGTTTCATTAAGGATCATATAGAAATAGTAAAAGACCATTACCCCCATAATTTGTCAACACCGATAGCAAGGAGCCCGAATGGCATAAGAGCCGCAACAACATAAACCATGAACTCGTAATCTTCCTTAGGAGCATACACCAAATAGATAATACCGAGAACGACCTGAACAAGCGCTAAGATTGTAAGAAGGTGCGGCATTTTGAGGTTTTAATGAAAGAGTTTGGTGATGGAAGAATGAGGATTGAAAATGGGGTATTTAAAGGAGAAAACTAGCCGTTATACGACCGTTATTTTACTGTTCATAGGCGTTAAAAATCACTATTCCTGACCGTTGCATAGTACTGTTCACAGCCCTTAGATTTATTAGGTGGCGAAACACTCAAATTTATTTTACCTAGTAGGAATAAAACTGATGAAATTACATTCCCTAGAATACCAAATGGAAATCCCTAGGCAATCCTTTCTAGACTAAGAACATGACCTAAGGTTGATAGCAGGACTATATTATTAGGTTTAAATGATATAAGAACAAGATAATATTATATATATAATATTATTTTTAAACTTGAGGCATTTTAAGCATATCAAACTCTCATCCCAAATCAAATCATTGTACGATTTCCCATTTCTCATATTCCCTATCTAGATAGGTTAGAACTAGGTCTGACTATCTCTATACTTCACTTTTCTTAACCTCTCAACCAACATAGACTGAATCTCGGGACGAGATTCCCTCAACGGGGGAAGACTGTAACCATTGGTAAAAATATCACTTTATAATAAACTAATAATTATCCTTTTCTACGTATAAATTTTTTTTATTTACTTATCTGAACATAACTATTATCTTATGTGACGTAGCTCACATCCTCGATAAACATGCTCGCAACCCAACCTTAACTGATTTAGTGTTTATTTATATAAACATCTTTGACCTAAAACTTTATGAGGCCCCATTTATCACTTTGCGTTAACTCGTTAACGTACGTTTAAAACTAAGCATTTTCTATCTGATAAGAGTTTTTATGAAACCCTAATTCCACTATAACTCCCGATAAAACCCTAATTTCACAAAACTATGATTTTATGTAATAAAATCACAAACCTTAAATAATATTTTTATAAAATATATATGTACAAGTCCTTTAAACCAAGGTACAAGTCACTAATGCATAAAAACTAATTATTAACAAAAACACTATACAAACTTTAATAATAACTATTTTAAAGGTATATTTTGTAATAATTTCATACATTAATTCTTAAAATAAATTTATTAATTTATAAAATAATTGTACAATCCTCTAAACCTATTGTACAACCCTCTAATGCACAAAAAACTTAAAAACCCATTTAAGTACTTTAAAACCTTAATAAAAATTATATAAATTAAGGAATTATTAAAATTATAATTTTCTTATTTTCTAAACCCTAGTACAACATTACTAAGCTTAAGGTACAACTTTCCAAAGCACCAAATTATTTTCTTTTGATTTTATATAGCTCGATATACATTTAGATATTTAGAAAATCTACAAAACCATTCCTAATTAATACATAAGCCCTAGAAACCCTAACTAAATCCTTAACCCTAGAGTACCACATGCCTAAGCTCGATGTACAACCCCATGAAGCTCTAGTCGAACCAAACTAACCCATTTTCCACTAGCCTAGTTCGATTTCAACAAAACACAAACCAAGTCCTATCTTTTCTTAAACCCTAAGTGTACACATGCTAAACCCTAAACCTTCCACATCCCCCCTCTTCTAGAAATAACCTACTTGTATGGCAAGGGACTTTCCACATCTTCTTGTTTCCCCTTCCAACCACATGGCACCTCCAATAAAGAAACACATCACCTTTGTCTTCCCTACACCTTCCAAGAGAAACCCTAGAAGGGTTTAGAAACCCTAATCCTCTCCTACTATATATATTCGACCACTACTCTTCCCAAACTCCCTCACATCACTCGACACAACCACCACAACCTACATACACTCTCGTCATTGATCTCACAACCCCTATATAAGTTCAAAAACACCCTAAGAAGCCAAAGAAGGAAGGAGACACTCTTGTGATCCATTTCCAAGCCCTACGCCCAAAACTTGCCCTATTTCGAACCATATTAGCTAGGTAAGTTCTCAACTCATTTCATTTCTTTTACTATACTCTGAATACTCTTAAAAGGCTACCCTAATAATCTCTAATAAGGATATAACACAAAAACTAGAGATTCTTTTCTTTTTCTTTTCTTTTGTTTTTGTCGAGTTAAACAAACACACCCTTAGTTATTTTTTTATTTTTATTTTTTATTTTTACAACTTTAGAAGAGTTAAAATAAGATACAAACAAGTTTAATACACTTAATATGATTATAACATACCTTAGAAAACTAGTTAGAAACCCTAAAAGATCAAAACCAAATTTTTATTTTCTTTTTCATTTCAATCGAACAAAACAAACACCCTCTAATATATTTTTATGAACCTAGAACACCTAAAACAAATTAGAAACAGTCTAGATATGTTGTTTATACTAAAAATAATTTAAGATCCCTAGTTCGTAAGTTCTAAAATCAAAACCCAAATGTTTTTCTTTTCTTTTTGTTCCTGTCGACACCACAACAGACCTCAACCTTGTGACCTAAAATTCGACCACCAAATGGACACTAAAAATTCTAAATTTTGTCAGAATCAAGATCATTTAGTTGTCTAACTATAGGAAAAAGAACGGAGTAAAATGATCGAGTATTCATTGAGATATAACCTTTTCTTTTCGCTTGTTTTTCTGCCCAGAATTTCGAACAAACGCACCCTTATAAAATTATTTCGAGCTCGTGAGCTCGAATCACGAGCTGGAAATTTGTAAAAATGATGTTTATAAACTGATAAAGAAGTGTGTAAAAGAGTCGTAAAAAGTTTTGCTATTTTTCGTAATGTATAACACGTTTTATGAAAATAAGGACGTCGTGTGTAACGCGACGGGAGTCTCAGGGGTATTTTCTGC
The DNA here is from genome assembly GCA_021014915.2 of Artemisia tridentata subsp. tridentata. Lineage (NCBI taxonomy): Eukaryota > Viridiplantae > Streptophyta > Magnoliopsida > Asterales > Asteraceae > Artemisia > Artemisia tridentata. The sequence continues at coordinate 414,897,062 of CP139508.1, read as the reverse complement.
CAAGACTCTAACTAAAATTATAACTAGGACCTTGTATGCTGTCGACTTGAACCTCAGGGGTAAAAAGTGTCACTTTTGAAACTACAGGGGTAAAAACTGTCATTTGACCAAAGTTGAGGGGTAAAAATTGTCATTTTACGAAAGTTCAAGGGGTAATAATCTTATTATTATTAATATTATTATTAGTATTATTATTCTTATTATTAAGAATTAATTTATAAATAAACGAAATATGTTTTCTCCGATAACGAACAAACGAAGTATCTATTTAACGAACGAACGGAACGAAAACTACAGATAAAAGAAATAAGATAAATCTTATAACTTTTGAAGAGACTTCATGTTGTCTCAAAATAACATTTAACCGATAACCAAAACGATACGAGGCGAATAATAAAACTTATATATATTCGGAAACGATTACTAAAACTTGACATAACGAACCAGGTTGCGAGCCGGAGACGTTTATCAACTTTGTTTAACTTTGTTTTCCATCCAGACCATTCAGGTGAGTTTATAGTCCCACTTTTCTTTATATGTTTTCTAAACTCGTAGGGAGATACATGCTACCAAACCGAGCACAAGTATTTTCTTGATTGTTATTGCACTAGGCTAACTGTCCCTTATTTATGTTATTATTTAAAAGACCCTCATATCATGCACCATTAGTCACCTGCTGGGTGAGCGCGAATATGTGAATAGATCTATTGGCCTGACGACCCATTTGTACTAATCGGATGGATATCTTCGTGTTAGCCGGTTAGACAGATGCATTATATTTGATATCTAATCCTGGGGGCAAACCACTTTCATTTTTGTTATGTTAGTGAGACTGGAAACTGTCAACGCATTGCGTGTCATGAGGTTTAGTGCAATATTCCGTATTATGATATAACTGATTTCTTTTATTTTAGCTTGTTGTGACAAATGATAATTTTCACGTTGTTAATTAATATTATATGAGTATTAATTATTTTTAAGCTAAGCATTTCTTTACGGTAACTTTTTAACTCAAACCGACACACTATACACCAAAGCGGGACAAAAACTATAATACCCTCCCCTAAATAACCCCAACCGGCCACATAGGCCACACCAAACCACATGGACACCTAGTCATATTATCCATAAATGTAATCTAAGTTTACTACTAATGGTTTACTACTTTTTGGATTTTTAGATCTTACTACTTAATGTTGCCCAAAATAGATTTCTCATCTCTTTATTTTAGCTCCATTTTGACGCCGCATTCATCACACACTAACACATTCTTACAAAATTTTCTCTACAAAGATCAAAATCACAAAGGGTTTACATAAGGTTTTGGGTAATTTGGAGTTAGATTTGGGTAAAATTAGCAAGGTTTTGGGTGTTCTTTGGTCCTCTATCCCACGTATAACATCAAAAGCATTGTAAGGATTCACAAAACTTTTCTAAATTTGTTAATCTCTTGTTTATTTGGTGTATAGTGATGTTTAAAAGTGTTAAATGTGTATGTTTTGATGATATGATTTAAGCTAAGGTTTGATCTTGATTATATAGTGCTCGACTTTTCTAGTATTTATGAGTTAGTTTGTAGATTTCTTGCTTGTGTGGTAAATATTGTTACATATAGTGCTTATTTGATAATACAAACATTAGTTATGGTTTTTACACTAATTTAAGCACTATGATGATTTTTGGAGTATATATATGGTTCGGCCTATATTAAAAATAAAAGATTATTGGGGTTTTGAAAAACATAAAATTTTGGCTCAAGTGGTGAAATGGTGGAAAAATAACGTAAAGTGCTTATTTGGATTAGCTTATTTAATAAGCTATAAGCTACTAAAAATAACTAGTAAAAAGGTGAAAATAAGTTGAGATACATAAAATGGGTCGAATGAACAGTAACATAGCCAAGTTTGACTTTTTGACCAAGTAGCTTAATTATAAGAGCTTATTGATAAGTAAAAAGTATATTTGGTAACTAATAAGCACTAATAAGTAACAAATAAATACAAATTGGACCAAATGGAATTTTTGGGCCAAAAAGCCCACGAGTTTACTGTTGGGCCGAAGCCCATATGTATTTTTGAAAGTTTGACTTTTTGACCAAACGGACGTATTGAATGTGTAAAATGATTTTAGTAACGTGTCGATATATACGTTATAACTAAAAATGTGTTTTGGGTCAAAAATGGTAAATGGGCTTATTTAAGAAGTTTCGGCCCAATTTACAAAGAAAAATGATAAATTTGATTTTTGGAATATTTTCCGACTCACCGTAGTTAATAATGTTTAACGACGTGATAAATATAACGATAACTATTTTTGGACTTGTTTTGAGACGTTTAGTCTCCGAAAGGGTAAAAATTGACATTTTTACTAAATTGATATTGAGATTGACTTTATTGACTTTTTGACAAAAATATTGACTTTACGTCAAAACCAAATGTTATTACTTAAAAGTTAAGATAACGAACAATATAACTACGAATATATATTCACGACACTTGACATATGTCACTAAAAGTATAATGCACTTATAACTAGTTAGCGAAGTATTTGAGTAAAAGTTGCAACATTTGAGATAAAATGGAAACGTTGCATAAACGAATGGGTCATGCCCAAATTTTCCAAATATCCAACACTTAGCATATTTTTGAGAAAATCCACAACTTAAGTAAACTTTATGAAATTACTTAACAAACTTGTTTTCCTTATAATAAATGTTGCAACAAAAATAATAAACGATGTTTCTAAACATAATGATTTTCACTTACTATATTTTATTAACCAATCTTCAAAACGTATTTAATTAATCTTCATAATTAAATATATGAGAAATAAATTTATAAAGTATATATGTATATATATATGTAAAGTATGAGTATATATATATATATATATATATATATATATATATAACGGTTGCACGTTAAGTTGCGAATACTAGCACGGATGTTCCGTTACGTATTCCCACCATGCACTTTCACCATGAGCTACCCCCAAAGAGTTATAAAAATAAATCGTTTCGAAATATACTTTACCACACAGCAAGCAAGAAATACACGAGCACAGGTCAAACGTAAAACTTTTCAAATAAAATAAAGACACTTGAGACACGAACGTTTTGCTAAGACTTACCATACTAATTTAGGGTGTTGATCGGCGCGGTTGCATTATTTTGATTGATTGCTGAATTGCTATATTTGAAAGGTGAGTTTATAGCCCCACATTTTATACGATTTTTGATTTATAAGCTTGGGGTGAGAAACATGCAAAATTGTTTTCATGGAACAGAAATGAAATTGCTTTTAAGATCACACTAGTATGCAGAAACCTAAGTTTGATGAATCCCATTTTGTGCCCACTATCATCTGCCGTTAATTCCTGTTGGGAAGCCGTTTGTTATAAATAGATCTATTGGGAGTGACGTCCCCGTTCGGTTGGCTCGGCATAGCCAAGGCGAACGTTATACCAAGTCGGGTTTTTGGCCGAGTGTCTGGGGATTAACACTCGCGGGCAACCTTTATTATTTTGCTAACGCTAGTCGTGCTGCATTGTCTTAGTTTCGGTAGGATGAGGCTTAGTGTTTGCATAACGGATAGTGTGTATCTGCTGAATTCTTTTTATGATATTGCTATTGGTCCATATGTGCTATTTATTTAAACCTATGAACTCACCAGCGTTAGCTGACTTTTAGCATGTTTTTCTCAGGAAACTGATGTGCGTTTAGCCGGGAGCAGTGCATGGCGTCGGTCACAATAAATGATGGAAATGTTTTTAATGCGTTTACTCTGACAACTGGACCTTTTGTTTAAATGGGCTTCATTTTCATCTGAAATGGTTTTTATGTATCGCTACATGACTTGACTTATGTAATATATTTTAAAATGGATTTTTAATCCGTTCACTATATCTTGTGTGATGATTATCCATTCCGTAGCACCCAAAGTGTATGCTTCCGCGAATATTGTGATTTTGGGGGTGTTACAGATTGGTAATCAGAGCCTAGGTTATAGAGAACGTGGTTTATAAAAACCCTTAAACTATAACCGATTTTGAAAAACTTTCCATCATGACCGCCGGATGCCTGCCAGTTTAGCTTGCTATGATTTGAGCATTAGTTGCTTATTTGATTTGAGCATTGTTTGCTTTATTTGATTAAGTGTTTTTGGCATGCTATTTGAGTATAATATACTAAGCATATATGATATAAGTAATTTTTATATACTTATACGTGTCGCACTATATTTGTCACAGACCATGTCTCTCCCATTCGGCACACACTCTGAGGTAGATGCTACTGGATTCACTTCTCAGACACAGCAGCCAGTTCCGTTCATGGATGACCCACTGATGGAGGTTATTCGTGATGCTGCTCAGCCATCTATTCCAGTTCAGCTCCACACATCACTTCAGTATCCACCTCGTCGTATTTACGCAGATCTACCACAGCACACCGTTCATCACCAGCTCAGTTGTACACCGTTACTCAGCATGATCTCGATGCTCCACCTGTCAGACGTCGGGCATCATATAGGCGAGTCCGTGGACGTCGCATTCAGTTATCATCTGTGTTGACTTCATCTCGTAGTAGGACCCGTTATGGTTATATGGGTACTCCTGCTTATTCACCACCTCAGTCACCTATGCTATCTCCAGATGATTCCCCACCTAGTCAGAGACGTAGGAGATCAGTGGAGACTTATTCTGATGAGGACGAGGATCCAGTGGAGGATCCAGAGCAGGTTCAGGATAAGCCTACTCCTGCTGTGACTGCACCTGCTGAGCACACTTCTATGGGTTTAGAGGATGATAGGGATATGGATACTCCTATGGACATAGATCAGGTTATGATGCCGAGGGATGGCAAGGGCATTATGGAGGATGTTCAGGGATTGTTTGAGGTTGGACAAAGCTCGAGAGATGCACAGTTTCAGGGTATGTTGGAGATTGGACAGAGCTCCAGAGACGCTGAGATTCAGGGTTTGGATGATAGTCAGTGGTTGGACATTGCTTGTGATGTTAGCACGGGTGTACGTGCAGCTAGCCCAGAGTACACACCGTCATCTCCTTCTTTTATACCACCATCTCCGATGCCTACTCCACTCCCTTCACCAGTAGGTTCCCCACTTACAGAGCCTAAGCTTACCGAGATGGATCAGATCTGGATTCAGTTGACGAACCAGGCGAGCTTACTTGATGTTCATTCTGATCGGCTTGGGAGATTGGAGCAGTCTGAGCGTATTCAGACTGTGGAGAGGCGGATTGGGACTATTGATCAGGCAGCTTGTGTTTTGTTTGAAGAGTTGTATTCTGACCGTAGAGTGATGATTGGATTGAGGGCTAGATTGGATGCTTTAAAGAGATTACATGGTAGGGAGCTTAGAGGTTTGGACTTTAGGGCCATTGGTTTAGGTAGAGGCCAGCAGAGGATTCAGGGTATGTTGCGACGAGCTAGAGGAGTCGATCGTACCCAGTGGCAGAGGATTGTGACCGCTGAGATTATCATTGGTTCAGTGATGAGGGAGAACCAAGAGCTTAGAGGCCGTGTAGCCCAGCTAGAGACCACCATTGGAGGATTGACCCGAGCATTTGAGGAACTACGCATTGCTAGTGATCGATCTTAGTGTAGTAGTAGTGATGATGTATTCCTAGATTTGTAGTAGCGATGATGTATTTCTAGATTAGTAGTAGTGATGATGTATTCCTAGATTCGTAGTAGTGATGATGTATTCCTAGGACTAATAGTATCTCCGTAGTATCTTAGAACTATCTATTGACGAGCTTGTAATTTTGTGAACCTTCATCTTTCGATATATATAACAAGCTTAGTCTTCCTATCCGATTTATATTTTTTTTTCCTTATTTCGTTGTTCCTCTGTGGTTGATTTTATTCTTGTATTTTGTTTTCGCTATCCACGTATCCGTATAACTTATTTTCCCATAACCAAAGATCTCATTTATCGCCATCTTTTGTGATGCAGATAAATGACACCAAAACGAAAGTCAACCGGAGTCACACGAGGACAACCCGCTAACACACCCATTCAGACAAGGTCAGTGAGGGGAAGGACTGCTGAACCTGCTGCCCCGACCAGAGTCACACGAGGATGACCTGCTAACACACGGTTCAGACAGCAGAGGAAGAGGCACCAACTAGGGCCGCAACTGCTACCCCAGCGATGAATCAAGCAACACTGGATCAACTTGTTGCTAACCATGTGGCAGCCGCTCTCGCAGCTAGGGGTGTTATCGGGTCGGGTTATCGGGTTTGGTTGAGTCGGGTTGGGAGTTTTAAAAAAGTCACCCGCAACCTGACCCGATAAGTAATCGGGTTATCGGGTTCGGGTTGGATTCGGGTCGGGTTATATCAGGTCGGGTGATTCGGGTTATTGGGTGACCCGATTAAATACAAGAAATCATTCTACCCTGTTTAAACTCTATGTTGGAAACTGTTTCCTTGGATTACTTGAGCTAGCGCTTATGTACTGTTCTATTGGTCAATATCTTTCTATGGGTAGCTATACTTTTTCAAACATCATATGTGCTTATGATAGGACCATGTACAATCTTATTGAGTTTATGACATAATGATAGTACAAAATGACTTACTTTGGATAGGTAGGTTCTCTTCCGTTATGCTCAATCTAGATTTAGTAATTATTTAAAGCATAATATGATAAACCTTTAATTTCCTAGAGCTAATTAATAGTTCAAAGTTATCGTTTTACAGTCTACCATTTGTTTTGAATCTTGAGTATACCAACATTGGCTTGTGCCCGTGCAACGGTGCAACAGTTTTGTGCTGCTTAGCAACCGTTATTCACCTTTACATTTTGCGAATCTATTTTTATTCAAATATTTTGTGGAATAGACTGGAATCACAATCCCAGATTCCCAGCAATCTTGAGCTTTATATGATGGCCATGAGTATTATTAATTGTCTCTTGTAAATTGTTAAACATGATTGATCATTGGCTTAAAATGAACTCTTAAAAAAGAATTGTTACAGAGGTTTCTTCTTGTCTATTGCATTTTGCAGGTGAGGATGAAACTTGTGAAAGATTGGCTGCCGGTGTTGATTATATGCAAAGACAATGTGACACCAATGCTAACAAATCATAAACCACTGTACCTAGAACTTGAAGAAACATTTTTGAAAATCATAACATTGGCTATGTCTGAAGCCCAAGAATTGCTACAGCAATGTCTTAGTTTCTCGACAAGAAACACCGAAGACTGCCCTCATTTGCTCTCTGCATTCGCCACCTGGTTTCGCCGTGCAAATCAACAATTACCAGTTGATCAACAGCAACTTTCTTGAGCGGTATGAGAGGCCTAAATTAGTTTGTTCATTCACATGAACTTGTAGCTTAAAGTGAAACATGGCCGGCCTAAAAAGTAATAATTAAAAAAGCAATAAAGGATTTTCGGGTCTAATCGGGTTGACCCGATAACCAGATAACATTTTTTATTTAACCCGAACCCGACCCGATAACACTATCGGGTTATCAGGTCGGGTCAAAACAACCCGACTATATATTTTGACCCGATTAGACCTGACCCGATTAGCCTTATCGGGTTCAGGTTCAGGTCGGGTCAACCCGACCCTACTGACACCCCTACTAGCAGCTGTGACCAATTCGAACACCAACACCGGAACATCTAGACCAGTAACCAACAGCCGAGGTTGTACTTACGCTGAGTTTCGAAAAATCATGGTTGGAGGATTTGGAGGAACAGAGGGAGCCGTTGGTTTGGTCAGATGGATTGAGAAGCTTGAGACCGTATTTCATATCAGTGGATGTCATGAGAATGACAGGGTTAAGTTTGCGTCATTCACTTTCATGGATTCCGCTTTGACCTGGTGGAACAACTACATGAAGTCTGCTAATATGGAGGTTGCTTATGCCATGCTTTGGGAAGATTTTAAGGAACTAGTGATTAGGAAGTATTGCCCACGAAATGAGATTAAGAAGTTATAAATTGAGTTTTGGAATTTGAAGGTGCAAAACAACAACATCGCTGCTTACAACCAGAGATTTCAGGAGTTGGCTTTGCTATGTCCAGAAATGGTTCGGACGGAAGCCAGATTGATTGAGAGGTATATCGATGGTTTGCCGAAATCCATAAGAGGTGATGTGATTACCTCGAGAGCTGTAGATCTTCATGAGACCATGGAGACGGCAAACAAGTTAATGGATCAGGAACTGGAGGATATTCCAGAGAAGAGTACTGACCACAAAAAGGAAGTGGGAAGATCACTCCAAGGGTAACAACAACAGCTCTCAAAACAAAAAGCAGAATGGAGGCAAGGTTTATGCAATTGGTTCAGGAGACAAGAAGGGTTATGATAAGAATACGCCTTTTTGTAACCGCTGTAAGTTACATCACAGGGGACAGTGCACTGTGAAGTGTAACAATTGCCAGAGGATAGGGCACTTGGCAAAGAACTGTAGGGCAAGACCACTAGCCACCGCACAAGCAGCACCACCCTACAATCGTAAGGCGGATGTCACCTGCTTTGGGTGTGGTGAAAAGGGTCATTATCGGAACGAGTGCAATAAGCCCCGAAATCAAGGAAACGGTGGTAGACCAGGGAACCAAGTGGCAATGATTAACAATGGGAATCAGGGAAATGAAGGAAGAGCTCGTGGAAGAGTTTATGCCGTAGGCCGAAGAGAAGCACAGGACGACCCGAACGTGGTGACGGGTACGTTTCTCTTAAATAATCGTTATGCTTCAGCACTTTTCGATACGGGAGAAGATAGAAGTTTTGTATCAACCGATTTTAGTCCTTTACTTGACATAGCCCCGACCACCTTAGATAATGCCTTCGACGTAGAATTAGCAAACGGAAATCTAGGAAGAGTAGGAACCATCATCAGGGGTTGCACTCTAAACTTGTTGAATCGTCCTTTCAACATTGATCTGATGCCAGTGGAATTAGGTAGTTTTGACGTCATCATAGGGATGGATTGGTTATCGAAATATCATGTCGTCATCATTTGTGATGAGAAAATCGTTAGAGTTCCCTATGGGAACGAAGTTCTGATTGTTGAAGGTGACCGTTCTGATCGTGCGCGTTCGTCAAGATTGGCAATCATCTCGTGTACGAAGATGTAGAAGTACATCGAGAAGGGATGTTATCTCTTTTTAGCTCATGTCACGGAAAGGAAAGGAAAGGAACTTGGAGAGAAAAGGTTGGAAGATGTGCCAATCGTAAGGGATTTTCCAGAGGTCTTTCTAGAAGACTTACCGGGACTTCCACCGGCCAGACAAATCGAATTCCAAATCGATTTAGTGCCAGGAGCCGCGCCTGTAGCGCGAGCACTATATCGTTTAGCACCTACGGAATTACAGGAACTATCCGAGCAGTTAGCTGAACTGTCTGGAAAAGGTTTCATCAGACCTAGTTCATCGCCCTGGGGAGCTCCTGTTTTGTTTGTTAAGAAGAAGGATGGATCCTTCAGGATGTGTATAGACTATCGGGAACTGAATAAGCTAACCATTAAGAATAGATACCCACTCCCGAGGATAGACGATTTGTTTGATCAGTTGCAGGGATCATCGGTTTATTCTAAGATAGACTTGAGATCGGGTTATCACCAACTTCGAGTCCGGGAAGAGGATATCCCGAAGACCGCATTCCGAACCCGATATGGCCATTATGAATTTCAAGTTATGCCATTCGGCTTGAAAAATGCACCAACAGTATTCATGGATCTCATGAATCATGTGTGTAAGCCGTATTTGGACAAATTTGTGATAGTGTTCATTGACGATATCTTGATATATTCCAAGAATGAGCAAGAGCATGAGGAACATCTCAAGCTAATTCTGGAATTATTGAAAAAGGAAGAGTTATATGCTAAGTTTTCGAAGTGTGAATTTTGGATATCGATCGTGCAATTTCTTGGTCATGTGATCGATAAGCAAGGAATTCACGTAGATCCTGCTAAGATTGAGGCCATCAAGGATTGGGCAACGCCCACAACGCCGACAGAAATCCGACAATTTTTAGGACTTGCCGGTTATTACAAAAGATTTATAGAGGGATTCTCTAAGATAGCTAAACCGTTGACGAAATTGACTCAAAAGAATGTGAAATACGACTGGGGAAATGATGAGGAAGAAGCTTTTCAACTCCTTAAGGAAAAATTGTGTAGTGCGCCTATTTTAGCTTTACCCGAGGGTAGCGAAGATTTCGTTGTGTATTGTGATGCATCACACAAAGGTTTGGGAGCCGTGTTGATGCAAAGAGAGAAGGTAATAGCATACGCTTCTTGACAGCTGAAAACCATGAGAAAAACTACACAACCCACGACCTAGAATTAGGATCAGTCGTGTTTGCACTGAGAATTTGGAGACACTACCTTTATGGAACTAAGTGCGTAGTGTATACTGATCACAAGAGTCTACAGCATATATTGAACCAGAAGGAGCTGAACATGAGACAGCGCCGATGGTCGGAGTTGCTTAGCGACTATGATTGTGAAATCCGTTATCACCCAGGCAAGGCAAATGTTGTTGCCGACGCCCTTAGCAGAAAAGAACGGATCAAACCTCTTAGAGTTAGATTGTTAGGGATGACGACTAATTCGCCGCTTCCAGCAAAAATTCTTGAGGCTCAGGATGAGGCACTCAAAGATGAAAATCGACCTAGTGAAAATGATGTTTTATACTTTTATGAATAAGCTACCACTAATTACCTACTAATTACCTACTAGATCTAGAGAGAGAAAGCTAGAGAGAGAAAGAGATGGAAGGGAGATGATAACACACACTTAAGAACAATATTATGAATTCATCAACCAACCCCTCTCCCTTGGATGGGAGGGGTATTTATAGTTTTACATGAGGTTGGGCTACTAGCCCTACATGCTTAACATAATACTTAATTAACATAATAAATGAACTAAACGACACAGCCCATGGGCCTTCTACACGGGCTGGGCCTAATAACAAACATAAAGGCCTAAGCAACCTAATACAAATGATCAATACTTGAAATATTACAAAACGTGTTCCCAACAATCTCCCCCTAAGTATTGGTCATCAAGGTTGCTTGACGTCGTCTTTGCTTCTTTGGCTTTGACGTCTTCATGATATTTGTTCTTTTGTTCTTGATAGTGATGTGATATGACATGGTAGTGATCTGCCGTGTTCCAACGATCTTTGCTTCCGGTGTCTTCACGTCTTCTCCACCATGCTCATATTTCTTTTGACTCTGGTTCTTCAACTTGTTCTCAGTTCTTCAATCTTTAACTTTGAGAAAGGTTGTAGTACTTGAATCTTTAGACTTTTCTTTAACAATTCTGAACTTTTGATATTTCTGAGTCTTTGTGAAAACTTCTCTTTAGGATATGAGCATGATGGAGTCTTGATGGTGGCTGAACTCCAGGTCTCCAAGCTCCGCAGCAGCAACAGCACGAACCAACCGGTACTTACAGGCTCAGAATTGAGATCATCAACAGCATAGTGTGAAGACTTTCTCAAATCCTAACCCAGACCATTCTGAACCGGATTCCCCGAAAGGGATAACACGGACACACCGAAGTGCACCTACGATTCAGTGAGTCGCTGGAGATCTCCCCACGACTGTCGACTGTTTGGGACAAAACACTAAGCGTAACCCACAAGGAGTTACCGAAGTGACCTGTTATCAGAGTTGTTTGATGTTGTTCTGGCAGGGTTTCCATTCAATCATTGATAATCACAATTGTGACTTTTCTCATGAATGTTCTCGGCAGATTGCTAAGATCTGCGAAGGACACTTTCTTAATTTTACATCTGCTGCCCATGATGTAGAACAGCAGAGTAATACTAAGTGTACCTAAGAGATCTTTTTATGAATCTCATGGCTCTAGACTCATTTAGTGCACATTTGTTTGGTCGTCGGAGGCGTGGAGCAGATTGCCTCCTTTTCAATATCAACACTCTCGGAATGAGAGGTCGATAGATTATGAAGGGTTCTCCGTGTGAATGAAACAAATGTCTTTTGAGAGACACTTGAGTAGCTAAGAAGGTTTAGTGCAGTGCGTCACTGGGTCCATGACGACTTTGATCTTCAATACCGGTGATTCTTGATCAACCAGTAGTTTATGTATTGAACCCGGTGTCTGCCCTAAGGTTGAACAAATGGAGGGCTATTTCTTTTCACCCTTTTCTTTGCTTTTCTTTTTAATTCTTCAACCCCTTCTTTCTCCGTTCATTCATTTTCTCCTTTTTTAATCATACCTAGGACTTTCTAGTTCTAAACTATTGGTGTTGTCCTTGGGTAGATCCCTCCGGCTCTGGCGGATCATAGGACGGTTTTCCCTAACCTTAGTCACCTTATAACTCCATGACTATCCTAATGATGCCATAAAACCAAACCTTTTGAAAACCTCTCAAAGTGTTTATGATTGTAAAACTCATTTTGTTAACACTTTGAGAGTTTTGTTATTTTCAGAAGAACTCCCCCTTAACATGTGCTCATATGTAAATCACTTTGAAATTTGCACATGTCGGGAAGAGTTGGCACTTTTTTGAATTGATAGACTTTCAATGAACATGACCTTCACGAGACACGCTTACATCACCAGTTGGACTGGCTTGAAATTATTACCCGTCCCGGTCATATTCAAAGATCGTCGCTCGAAATTGGTACATTCTACTCAGATATATCCTTCGCGAGACACGCTTACATCACCAGATGAACTGGCTTGAAATTATTACCCGTCCCGGATATACCTTTTCGACTACTGACTGTTATTATCGTCAATTCGAGGGTCAATTCTTGAGTCTTACACTCATGAGATTCCAGCAATGAGATACCATATTTTAATCACTTTTTCATTCTCCCCCTCAAAAATAGCATAATAATGTTGTTTTTGAAAAACTTTTGATTAAAATATGCTCTTTTTGAGGTGTTTGTGGAAGAACGTCAAGAACGTTGGTAGTTTTGAACAAAGATTTTTCAAATACTCCCCCTTAACAAGGGAGTACTTGTCCTTATGAGCAGAATGTTTGAAAAACTTTTTAGAAAACATTCTGGTTTTAATTCTGCTCATAAGTAAGAAGCTTTCGCTCCTTTTTCAGGATTGAGGCACTGAAGCGTACCTCAGGGTCCTTTCTTTACAAGAGCGGGTTGTACACTGTTATGTGTGCACAAGCCGTAGTAATGATGAAATATAGATGATATGAGGATTAAATGAACAAACAATGAATGAGTACCAGTGTTCATTACTCAGGACGGCGAAACGTGAGAATGTTAGGAATCTTAGCTCGACCTCCAACATAACTTTCCAACCGACGCATCTGCTCCCGAAGCTTAATCTTCTTATCTATCCTTTTCACAAACTTCCTTGCTTGTCTTTTCTCCTTCCCGCCCCACTTCAATTCTTTAGCCAACTTCTTGTCCTTTAAGATCTTCTCAAGTTCAGATTTGACTAGTTGGATGGTTGGGTCACTGAACTTGCGAAGATCTTCGAAACCCATAAATCTTGTATCAGCTCTCCTTTTATGATAGTAAACCCCAAATGGTTTGTACCCAAAAGTGTATGGTTGCTGATCAAGAATATTTTCTGGTGTGAAGTCTGGCTTGGTGAGATTTAGCTTGGTTTGATAACTTTCAACTCCTAGATGAACGTCTTCAACCCGTTGTCTAATTACCATGTTGCGAATGAAGATTAGAAGGGAGTTGATGATATCGTACTGAAGCCGTCCAGGGAGGTGTTCAAGTTTTCCCTGAATCTTCAATAGATACATGTCCTCGATATCATTGGGATTAAGAAGAGGATAGTCAGCTTCGGTGAACACATACTCCTTATCATTGCTTCGTCTTACAATGATCTTTGTTAGAAAGTTATACCCATACATAAACTCCGTTTCAGCACTGACGATAGACATAATCCTATGACTGCTCCATACCTCGTCCCCTGTCCTTCTCATGGCCATCAGATATTTGTAGTACAACCTCCGCAGATTTGGCCAATGATGAATCCCAAACACAGCATCTTCATTATACTTCTGTATCTTTCTGCTCCAAAGAATGTTGATTTGTTCTTCAAACCCCTCTAATGCATACCGGGCTGCCGGGTATTTGGTAAGTGAGGTGGCATATCTCTTCTCAGAGTTCGTGTTACCGTACATGAGGTATTCCAAATCTTTGTTTAAGAAGTATGCTATGGGTAATTTGAGGTTGTGTGGTGGTCCAATGAGTGGTAACGGTTGTGTGTAGTCATGATGAGGTAATGGATCAACAGATGATTGTTCTTGCGTCGAGTTGATGTTTTCGTTCAAGGCTCTTGCAACTTGCTCAATGTTATACTCGAATTCCAGCTCCGATGTTGAAACAGTTGCAAATTCCATGAATCCACTTTTGCGTACTCTGATGACGTCTTTCAGACCTAGTTGTTGGACTTTCATCACCTTTTTCAATCTTTTGGCGAAGTCTACAACTGATCCTTCTACTGGTTCAGCATTGTCATTGTCAGAATAAGTGTCAACCATTTGATCAAACCAATCATACTTGTGAGCTGATGGATTAACCCACTCAGGTAATGGAACATCTTTGACAGTAGCAGAAGGAGCAACTACTTCTTGGATTGGAATAGGAGCAATTGGAGTTTCATGGTCAGAGCTTGGATCATCAAATAATTCTGTAGCTTCAAATGCTCTGCCTCCACGAGAAGGAATAAATGTTGTTTGGCTGTCTTTCTTTGTTGTGCCAGAAGAGGGTGTTGTGGAAGTCCGACCTGTTGATGATGATGGCTTTGTCCTTTTCTTTCCGTGAGCATCTGGATCATCTTCATGTCGTCTTTTGGTTGATTTGGTGGGTTTACATGTTTCAGTTAGTACTACAACTTCCTCTTCTTCTGCTTTGATGGATTCCTTAAGTGCCTCTCGAAGCTTTGCTTCCTTGAGATCATCTTTTAGTTCTTGCAACATCATCCTTTTGCTATCTAATCTGGATGGATGTTGTGGCACTGTTCTGAGTGTGATTGGAGTAGTTTTGACCATCTTTGAGACTAACTTCTCCAAGTCCTTCTGTACGTATTGTTTGATCAATCTTGGAATGGATTCTTCAAGAAGCTTTTCGACTTCAGCAGTTATCTGAGTATTGATTCCTTCTATATTCTTGGCTGCTTTATCTTCAGCTTCACTTATCTTTTGATGTATTTCTTGGTGTGCATTATTTTCAGTTTCAGATCTTGTTGTCATCTTTTCTTCGAGTTCTTCTACTTTCTGTTTCAACTCATCTTCAAGTGCTTGAACCTTTTGTTTTATCTCATTGTACTCTACTGTGGACTGAGCCACAGATGATGGTGGTGTTGGTGGAGGTACGTTTGTATCGACGTGTTGTTCCTGCGAATCCTTTTCACTTTCTTCACCATTATCATTATCATCATTGTCTGTATCAACTTTTTCATCTTTATCATCATCATCATCCTCATCTTCATCATTATTATCATCTTCATCATTTTTCTCATCTTCCTCATCTCTGTCAGAATCTTCATTTTCAGAACCAGAAGCCGATAGATCGTGTGCATCAGAACCATCACTTTCTTCCTCAGAACTTCTAAGAGTTGTCGATTTAAAGCCCTCTGATTCTTCTGATTGTTCAATAATATGTGATGCAGATTCTCCTTTTCTTAGTTTTCCTTTTCTCTCTTCTTCCTCAGCCTGTTTCTTTAAACTTTCTTTTCTGACCTTCTTTAATGCTCTTTTCTCTTCTTCTTCAGTGAGGGGTTCTCGGATTGGAGAAAATCGAGTTGATGTGAACTTGATGGATTTGCCCCTTCCCGGTTTTAGAGTCTTATCTGAAGTAGCTAAAGCAGACTTGAATTTCTCAGCACCTTTTCCTTTCTCTAGATTCAACCTTTCCTTTTCTTTATGTTCAGATTCATCCCTTAACTGCATCTCTGAAGTTGGTTTAGAAACCACTTTCTTTTTCTCAGGAATTTTTTATTTCTTTGATCGAGCAATTTTGGCTCTGGCTGGGATGTCTTTTCCCTTTGGTGATTGTGTATCTTTTGGTTTGCCACCCACCATTTTAGCCTTAACTGCTTCATCATACTTCTTGTATGCCTCTGTGTTCTTAAGTTCTTCACTCAACAGGTATGGTGGAATTCTTGCCCCTTGGATTGAAGAATAACTTAGAACTTTGGTGAGAATACGGTCTCGTTTCTCAATATGCATCTTTTCAGTCGAAGGACGTTTGAGTTCAGGATGTCTTTGTATAAAGCGTGAGATGAGAAGTTTCGTGAATCTTGGAAATGGAATGGGTGGTAGATCTGTACTTTGACTAAACTTGGTGCCAAGAAAAACCATATCCTTCCAGATAAGATTTGCAAAGTCTAGGTGTTTCAGATTGATTACCCCACAAAAGAATTGCAGGTGTTCCATTCTCGGATGTTCTAACCCAGTTGCTTTTCCAGTGATGCAATTGATGAGAATTGAGTACAAAGTTAGCCAAGGTTGAGGGAAATATTTTCTCTCCACTTTGTAGATTGAAGTTATCTCAACATCTTGTTCATCATAACCAATAAGCTTCAGTGTTTTGATCATTTCTTCAAGAGTGGGATCCTTCTCGAATTCTGAGAAATCTCCTGAGACTGCTTTTGGAAGGTTTAGTTCAGATCTAAGTGATTCAACCTTGAAAGTGATTGTTGTGTTGTCGAGTGTAACTGTCATAGTCTCTTCGTCTTTGCTTATGATTAGTGATTCCCAAAACTGATACAAGTAGACTTCAGGAACACTGGCGGATTTTGACAAAGTTGGACTAATGAAGTGTCTTTCCAGAATATCCCTGATGATGAGACACGTTTCATGGCACCTAAGCTTCTGAAACTCAATCCTTGAATTGCAGTAACCAATCAGTCTTTTCTTTCCTTCTGGTTGCCTGTTGATAGATGCTTGAGACATGGTGCGAGACATTGTTTTATCTGTTCAATGCAAACACCAATAGCAATACCAAGACCACCATATATATGTGTTAGATAAATGACCATGATACAATGACTCTATCCTATAGAACATTCACTACCAGATAGAACACATAGCATAAAACATATATCCAACAATATACATGACAGATCATAGCATCTCTGAACCAGTAATGACAACACATAAGTCACATACAACACAAGGTTATACTCATACAGTTACATAACACCTTTATTGGACAACAAGCAATTCACAATCAATTGAAGCACTAGATAAGCAGCCACATATAGATTCAACTTTGACTCAGCTATGGCTAAACACAGGAATAGCTACACTTGCACAGTGAAACTCTAAGTCTGCACGTTCAATCATTTGTTCAACTGTAAAGTCTGGTTCGATTGTTATAACCTGGTTCGACTAATCTGTCCTCGTTCGACTAATCATGATATGGTTCGATTAAGTGGTTCAATTAAGGATACTTGATCAATTAATTCTGTCGTTCGATTAGTGTAGTCGTTCGACTAAATTAGTCGTTCGACTAAATTAGTTGTTCGACTAGATTGGTCGTTCGACTGATTAGGTCGTTCGACTAATTTTGTCGTTCGACTAATTTAGGTCGTTCGACTAATTTTGGTCGTTCGACTATATTGGTCGTTCGACTGATTAGAGCGATCGACTAATTTGGTCGTTCGACTAATTTGGTCGTTCGACTAGTTTGCTCGTTCGACTAGTTAGGTCGTTCGATTAAACTATTCGTTCGACTAAATTGGTCGTTCGATTAGATAAGTCGTTCGACTAACCTTAGTCGTTCGACTAAACTTGTCGTTCGACTAGGTTTAGTCGTTCGACTAGTTTGAGTCGTTCGACTAAAAACGAATCGTTCGACGTAATTGGATGTTATCCCCTAACTCGGAGATAACATAATCTTCTTGAGTCCTTCAATCTCCTCAGAAATCTTATACATATTGAGCAATAATCCACACAGTCAAAGCAGTCCATTAATCACTCGTTCGACAATTAATCCGAACCCTAAGTCAAGAACATACATACAATCGATAAACCCTTTTACACAACACATCATAACCTGTTAAGCATACTTTCTTTCACTTAATGGATTCTTAAATCAGCAATTCAAGAAACGCCTAATTCGATTGAATCTTATCGAGATGCTAACAGTTATAGTAAGCAAGTAACACTAAAAAACAATCAAACAATCAATATTGAATCCTAATGAATGCTTACATTAGATCAAGTTTAAAGAACTGATGATTTTATGTTCGTTCGATGAAATGGGCGGGCTATGGTTCGTTCGACTAAAATGAGAGAGAGTGAGACGAAAATGAGAGTGTTGTGTGTTTGTTTTGACTAAGTCATAATTTCCCTTTTATAATCCAAAGATACTTTCAATATTTGGCACCTTTGGTCCTTAAACTTGTTAACCTATTCTTTTTACATTCCAAAACTATCCTAAATGTTATAAGTTAACACTTTTAATTCCTTTATGTCCAACTTATTATTCTTTTTAAACCCTTGATTGTCTTGATGAGATGGATAATTTTCACAAAGAATGATTAGATGACGAAGAAAGGTGAACGGTGTGCGAAGATATCTCCCCCTCAAAATATGATCAATGTTTGAAATATCTGAAAGAATTTGAAAGATTGAAATCATATTTTGAAGAGAATTTACTTTTGCACACCTTAATAGTTTTTTTTTTTTTTTTTTTAATATATATATACAAGATAGTGAGAGAGCATGACTCGATTAGTTGTTCTTGAGAAAGTTTGCTAATTCTGGAGGAGTCAAGCATCTCATTCCAATTTGGTGAACCAGTTTCACAAAACGATCATGAGGTAAAGCCTTCGTGAAAAGATCCGCCAATTGGTGTTCCATTCCCACAAAATACAACTCAACGGTACCCTGCTCCACATGCTCCTTGATGAAGTGATATCTGAGGGCGATGTGTTTGGACTTGGAATGTTGCACTGTGTTGCACGAGATAGCGATAGCACTTTTGGAGTCACAGTACATCGGGATTTTGTTGAATATGTAACCATAATCCATCAGTTGTGATCGCATCCAAATGATTTGAGCACAACAGGCAGACATGGCTACATATTCTGATTCCGTGGATGAGAGAGACGTACAATCTTGCTTCTTTGACTGCCAAGACACCAGCTTATCACCTAGGAATTGAACACCACCGGATGTGCTCTTTCTTGTATCGATACATCCCGCATGATCCGCATCTGAAAAAGCAGTTAGTGCAAAACCAGAATCCTTTGGATACCAGATCCCCAAATGAATGGTTCCCTTGATGTATCTAAGGATTCTTTTAACAGCAGATAAATGTCTTTCTGTTGGGTTAGACTGATAACGTGAACATAGGTATGTGGCAAATACAACATCCGGTCTGCTAGCGGTGAGATACATGAGAGACCCAATTATGCTACGATAATTTGTAGGATCAGTGGGTTTCCCATGAATGTCAGCATCTAGCTTCGGGGATGAGGAGGACATAGGGGTGTTATAGGTGTCACTAGATGTCATGCCATGCTTTTTTAATATTTCTTGTGCATATTTAGACTGACTCAAGAATATACCACGAGGTGATTGGTGAACTTGTAATCCGAGAAAAAAGTTTAGTTCACCGATCATGGACATCTCAAAGTTTTGTTTCATAAGTTTTGCAAAAGCATTTGAGTACTTTTTGTGGGTAGACCCAAAAATGATGTCATCCACATAAATTTGTACGATGAGAATGTCCTCCCCGTGTTTTTGTATAAACAAATTCGGGTCTACAGAGCCTTTAGTGAAATGATTAGCAATAAGGAATGCAGAAAGTTTTTCGTACCAGGCCCTCGGAGCTTGTTTAAGGCCATAGAGAGCTTTCTTAAGCCTATATACGTGATTAGGATGTTCTGGATCCACGAAGCCGTCAGGTTGTGATACATACACCTCTTCACGAAGTTGTCCATTCAGGAATGCAGTCTTCACGTCCATTTGGTAAACTGTTATGTTCTTATGAGCCGCGTATGCCAGGAACATTCTAACTGCCTCAAGCCTAGCCACTGGTGCAAAAGATTCTTCGAAGTCAATTCCTTCCTCTTGAGAAAACCCTTTAGCAACCAACCGAGACTTGTTACGAATAACCGTGCCTTCTGCATCCAGCTTATTTTTCCAAATCCATTTTAAGCACACAACATAAACTCCATCAGGTTTTTCAACGAGTTCCCAGACTTCCAATCTTTTGAACTGGTCCAATTCCTCTTGCATTGATTCAATCCAATTGTCATAAGTCATGGCCTCTTTAATATTTTTCGGTTCAGCTTGACAAACGGTGAGAGCGTAAATGCAAGTTTCACCATCTGTGTGGAGTTTCTGTCGTGTCATAACGGGTTTATCTGGATTGCTAATCACATTAACTAACGGATGATCCCTTGTCCATTTATGAGTAGATGGGTAATGTTGAATGTTGTGATTCAGATTTGACGGTTCCATGTTGCTCGAGGAGGATTCTCCTGGTTCGGGAATGTTTGGGGGTGGAGCAAATGGATTGAAAAATGCATTTCTGTCAAAGTCTGATGGTGGTGGAACTTGGTTAGAAATGGGAGAAGAATCTTCAACTGCTGGTGGAGGTGTTATATCTATGGATGATGATGGTTCAGGTTGTGGTGCATCATCAGCAACTACTGTAGAGGTAGATGCTGATGGATCAGGTGCTTGATTTGGGAGTTGTTGAGCAGCGGAACTTGTGGAAGCCTTTGACGCACTGTTAACTAAACTGTCATCAAACATAGGAGCAAACAGATCTTCCAGATCTTTCCTTTTGAAAGGTAATGGTTCAGCTGAAGATTCTGGGAAGTTCAAACGGTTGTTTGCGGGTTCCAAGCGGTCTTGCTCAGAAGCCATTTCTGTGAGTTCATCGAAATTAACGTGTATCATCTCTTGAATGTCTCCGGTCCGACGATTCCAAATTCTGTATCCCTTGGAGTTCTCACAATAACCAACAAATATCCCTATATCTGCTTTTGCCTTCAATTTTCCAAGATCATCTTTATCATTCTTTGGGTAACATAATGCTCCAAAGACATGAAAATAGTTGATATTGGGTTTTCTGCCTTGTATTAGCTCATATGGAGTTTTGTTATGTCTTTTGGTGATCATGCCGCGGTTCTGAGTGTAGCAAGCAGTGTTAACAGCTTCAGCCCAAAGATAATCCGGCAATTGGGCATTGATCAACATAGTTCTAGCTGCTTCCACGAGTGTACGGTTTCGTCGTTCAACTACGCCATTCTGTTCAGGAGTGCGAGCTATAGAATATTGGTGAACAATCCCATGTTTCTCTGTAAATTCCCGAAGGATTTGGTTTTTAAATTCAGTGCCGTTGTCGGTACGAATGATTTTGACGGTGTTGCGGACTTGCACTTGAATCTTTGTGAGACACGTGGTAACTATAGACGGAACTTGATCTTTAGTGCGGAGAAAGTAAACCCATGTCCATCTTGAGTAGTCATCTACTATTACCAGAAAATATCTTTTCCCATTTACAGACTGAACCCGCATTGGACCACACAAATCCATATGAAGCAGTTGTAGGACGTGGTCTGTGCTATGTTCTGTTTTTGGTGGAAAATGAGCTCGGTGACTTTTTCCCTGTTCGCATGCAGAACACAGATGATCCTTGGCATATCTGAATTTTGGTAAACCGTCTACCAATTTTTTCTTTGCCAGGTCGGTCATGGTTTTGAAATTGAGATGAGATAATCGTTTATGCCATAACCATGCTTTCGTGGGATGAGCTTTGGAGAGTAAACATATAGGAGTCGAAGCTGTCATTCCTTCAAAGGAGATGGTGTAAAGACTTGTTCCCCGTTTTCCTTTCATCAGATCATTTCCCTGAAGATCACGAATAAAGCAGGTTTTCTCCCTAAATGCTACTTCTAAGTCTCCATCGCAGAATTGACCAACCGAGAATAAATTGTGACCCAGACCTTCAACATAGTACACACGACTTATTTCGATGTTCCCATTTACATAGTCGCCATAACCCATGATTGCAGTGAAGTTGTCATTCCCGAACCTGACCGTTCCTATAAACTTTGCAACGAAGTTTTTGAGAAGCTTGAGATTTCCGGTCATGTGTCGGGAACAGCCGCTATCAACAATCCATAGAACGATTTGAACCACCTGCATCACAATTAGTAGAAACAGATGGAGTAACGGTTGGACCCGTCGGGTTAGAAACACATGATTTAAGTATTTTTGGTACCCATTTAAAGTCTGCTATGTTCTCTAGCCAACGTTGCCATTTTCTACTGGTTTCTGCTTTCTTCCTAAGGAATGTGCTAGGTGATTTGTTCTTTTTGGGATTTGCGATAGGTGCAACTATGGTCTGCTTAGAAACTGCTAGTGGTGGATTCCCTAAAATTGATTTGGCATCTGTGTTAGACTTAGGGAGGCCACTAGTTCGTTTTGCTTTTCTCTTCAGCAAAGTTTTAGCAACACAGTTTTGATGATTACCAGATAAGATACGAGTATGACAAAACACACAAGAAGCATTAACATCATTCATAACTGTTAAAGATTCAGCATTCATTACATCTTTTGTAGAATTACACTTAACCAAGCTAGATTCTATTTTAGACATAACATGCGTTTTTATTCTCACTAGATGCATTAACTTCTACTTCTTCATTCTTAGATGTTCCACTCTTAAGTAGCCAGATACTAGTCTTCTTTGGTCTCTTTGTGGTCTTTGATCTTCTACCCTTAGATGTGTCAACTAATCCTGTGGAAGATGAAGTAAGAGCATTAGTGGTTGTATTTGATGATGCATTCTTAGGTGCGCTGTCTACTTTTTGTATCGTTGGTACAATCTTATGATCTTTGGTTTTGCCTGTTTCTAAAACTTTGATTTTCTTCTTCAGATCAACAATGATGTGTTGGAATTCTTGATTTTGTGAATCTATTTTTCTGTTAAGGCGGACTGTGTCATTCCTGTTTTGAAGAATTTCATCGAGTTCCTTTTCATTTTGAAACAGTTTAAGTCTTAAGAAGGCCTTTGTTTCCTTATATTTTTCAGGAACATGACTGTTTTGAAATGATAAAGATCCTATGAGATGTTGAAATTTTAGTTCAAATTCAGCACTTTGAATTTGACACCAATCAAGCCTTTTTTGAAGATTAAAAACTTTGTTTTCCACATCATTGTTGATTTGTCGAAGATCCTCATTCTCTTTCACTAGATTCTTAATTTCTATTTGCAACATCTTTGTATCAACAGCATGATTATTCATAAGATACTCATTACCAGATTCATAAAGTGCATTCATCATTACAGAAACAACGTCACGACTAAGAACATTTTGCAAGAGTCGATCAACTTCATTTTTCAAAAATTGATTTTGAAGATTTTGTTTATGAATTATGACGTCTTTTGCTTTGAAAATGTCCTTCATAGATACCATTTCTTTCTGTAAATCCTCTTCCCATTGAGATGCACATTTTTTCAGATGATTTACGTGAGGTAAAATTTTGTTTTGAAGAACCTCTCGCTTTTCTTTCTCCATAGGAGAGAAAAAAGCGGAGACGGTTATTTTTGAGTTAGACTCAATTTCATTTTCTAAAAATTTGATGTCCTCCATAAATGTCTCAAAATATTTAAGAGTTTTAAAAGCTGTAGGCATTTCTGGATTAACATCATCCTTTGTCAAAAAATCTGAGATTTGTACATCTGTTTGGGACACAGAATTTACTGAAGAAGAAGTATTTATGTTGGTTTGTAACAACGTTTGTTCTGGTTTATCTGTTGGTGGCACAAATGATTTGCTTATGTGAGGTCTGGCATTGTAATCATAATACTGTTTTGAAAAATCTTTTGCTTTTGAAGGATCTCCGATTGAAAGATTTCTTTTTGATCGACTCTCAAACTTGTTTGGACGTTCAAGATCATCAATTTCCTCATCATTACCATATATATCATCTTTCTCAAAAGTGTCATCAAACAATAATTGTGCTTTGTACAACTTGGGATGAGTACTGAGTGCTTTTGAAAGATTACGTGGGTATTCACTTCCAATTGCAAAGCCGTGTCCTTTCGGATTTGATTTAACCGTTAGTTGTTGGATTTGAGTGATGGATTCACCATTTTTATACACAATTTTTTGAAATTCTTTAATTTGTGCTTCCAAGGTGACGATATCCTCAAGATATGAATCAACACGTTTGTTGCAGGCTTGCTTTTCCTCAAAGAGTTGATTTTGAGAAGTTGAAAGCTCAGATTGAGTTTTTAACAGCTCAGAATTTAAAGAATCAATTTGCTTTTTGAATTCAAATTGATCCTTTTCTTTTTGAGAGAGAAAGCTCAGCCTTAGAATCGGTTAATTCACGTACTTGGTTTTGCAAATCTTGAACTTTTACGTACTCTTGTTGGAAAGCAATTTCAAAACCTTTTTCACGTTTATCTTGTTTAAGATATCCAGAAAGTTGTTGTTTATAGCACTCATTATCCTTTGTTAACAACGCATGTAATACCCCAAAAATCTGAAACGTGTAAAAAGACCAAAATGCCCTACAAATCCTAAACTTCGAATAATAAGCTTATAAAATACCAAATAAAATTCCAAACTTCAGGAGATGATCAAGATATGAAATAAAATTAATTCTACTACCACATTTGACACTTTGGGAAATACTAAAATTATGTTTACACAATATGTATATATATACGAATTATTAAATAATTAATTGTATGATTATATTTGATTTAAAAAGATTCAAAATGCAATTTTTGGAAACAAATTATAACCTTTGATTTGGTCCTTGATTGAGTCGAAAATTATGCCATCATGCCCTCCCCTCCACTCGGCATTCCTTTTTTTTTATAATAACCAATTTCCATTTAACCCTAAATACATTATACCGAAAATCAAAACACACACATAAATTCCTAAAGCTCTAATCCGGCCACCAAGAATTCTTCCAATAATTTTCTTGGCTCAATCATAATCCTAAAGAGTTAAGAAAAATAGCTAGAGGTCGTGGGAAGCTTTGATCCGATCATACCAAAATTGTTCTTGTCGCTAGATAAAAACGTAAGTAAATTCGTCCATAATTCATTCGACAATCTAAAAATTCGTTTCTTATTTTTCTTATGTTCTTCATATGGTATGTGACCTGGGAAAAATAGCTTCAAGGTCGTGGGATCCATCGTGAGGTCGTGGAGAAATTGTTGGTGTCGAATACCTAAATCCGAGAAACACAAATTCACAATAATTCATCCGATCGTTCTAAATCACTTCTGGTATTTTTCTAGCATCCTTCTCATCCTATATAACGTGTATAAAATGTTGGAATCAAACCATGCAAGATCTATGAGTGGTATTCGAATTAAAGAATTGTAAACCCTAAAATCGAATTAAAACCCTAAATAATGGCATACGAATTTTCTTGGCTTCAAACCTATTTTATTTGGACTCTATATAATGCATATGATCTGAGAAAAATAATAATTCGAATATTGGAAGCTTAAAATAATTATTTCAAATTAATTTGATTAATCGGTTTTTAACATAAATGGATAAATTTGGAACGAATTGTATAGGCTCATAATATTATTTAAATCTGATCTTAATAATGTTCTAATGATGATTTAATGATTGGAAAGTGTTTGGGATAATTAGGGTTTGATTTTGGGAGGAATATATGTTTACCGATTTGAAAAACAAAAGTTAAGGGGGTGTTTTGTAACTTTTGAAAGTCGTGGACCATTTTTGTAATACTCTATAAAACCAGGGCAATATGAATAAAATATAACTTGAGGGTGCTATTTGTAAAATATGGGAGTTTTGGAATTAAAATGTAAATAGATAAATATGTATATATCGAATTGGAAATTAATTAAGACGAAGGACTAAAAGTGTAATTTCTGGAAAATGAATGGGTCTCGAAGTAAATAATAGTATGAAGGGTAAAATGTGTAATTTTGAGTATTTATGGACTTAATATGTAATTATGGTTAATTATTTAAATCGATTTGTAATGTAATAAAGTACAAGGACTAAATATGTAATTTACCGAAAGTTTAAGGGCTGTTTGTAACATAATAATATTGAGGGTTATTTTCTGTAATTTGAAGGAATAAAAGGACTTGATGTGTAATATGAATCTTGTGAAGGTTAATTTGTAAATTATAAGTATAAGGTTTAATTTGTAATTAATTAATTAAAAGGGTGTAAATCGTAAATTATGAAACTTGAAGGCTAAATGTGTAATTCTGGAAAGTATAAGTGTTTGAATGGTAAAATGATGATAATTTTTATGTGGACCTTTAACTTTGGTAAATTTACGTTTATAACCCTAAACTATGAAAACTTGTCACGTTTAACCCTAAATTTGTATAACTTGTTAAAACGAATATTATTTCCATAATAAGCTAATTAATGACTTAACTTAATTCATATCATTTGAAACTTACTAAATATGGAAGCTTACTAATTCTGGAAACCTGCTAAAAATAGAAAGTTACTAAATCTAGAAAGTTTCTTAAAATGGAAAGATGAACTAAAGATGGTAATCTGAACTTGAACCCATTAGTAATCTGTCTTCTACTTTCTCTAGGTGTGGATAGAAAGAGGTCTTGATCTTTCTCAGTGCTGTCTGCTTTTGTTCTTTGTGCTTGCATTTGAATAAGGTACAGATACTCTGCCCTTTTTCAGTAAGGGTGTCCTATCTCATTGATATGATTCTGATTCTGATTCGTTAAGTTTGCCCAAAGCTATTGCTATGTTTCCCTATGTTGTGAACCCTTGATATGATCCTTTGCTTTGTATACTTTGATCTGTTAAACTCTGATTTGGATTTTTGGCATTACATCTGATATATCTGTTATGAACCATCTGTTATGGACCATCTGTTATGAACCTTTGATTATGACACTTTGATTTGATATGATATCTGAATCTTAGTTTGATACCCGAGCCAAAATTTGTGACCCTAGCCATGAAGGTAACATGGCCATGTCATTGATGCACCGATGGCGTGACTCTAGTGTGTTGGAGTGATGTTACACACCGTCCCTTTGTTTTGGTCTGCATGTGATTGGGTAGGGGCGTATGGATGCATCCTAGATCTGTTTCTGTTTAGTGGATTTAATATGATATGATATGATATGATTTGTCTGGTGATTGGTACTGTGTGCTATACATGCCCTTCACATATCTGAGAGGTCGCTCCTCTATGGTTACTGTATATGATATGATCTGATATGTTTCTGGGCTCGTGGTGGATTACTATCCTATATTATTCTTTCCCTTTTATTGACTGTACCTTATGATATTTCCTATTGCACCATATATTATATCTGATTCGTTATCATTTAACCTTGCCATGATTCGTACTTCGTTATCTCTGCTTGTTTTATGTATCTGTTCACTGAGCTTTTTAAGCTCAGCCGCACGTTTTTCTTTTCGTGTGCGGCAGGTATCTAAGCTAGGAGCTGGGGCTTTTGCTTTGGGGATGAGAGTTAGAGTTTCATTGGAGCTGTTACCTTAGATGACCACCCTTATATTATGACATTTGTTCGGGATTCTGTTTCTTTTGTTTATTCCATTGGTTTATCTTATCGTTTGAACTCATGTAATTTGGTTTAAGCCGTGTTGGCTTGACTTTCTTATTGACTTTGGTTTATGGCTTCCGCTGTGTATTATGTATGCTCTGATTTGTCACCGTGATGTGATACCTTTACCCTTGTCGGGTTGGGGTGTTACAACGCAACCTTTTCTTTCAGATTTTTATTGATTTCATTGCATTTTTCCATTTGTGATTGGGTGGTCATGAACAAGGCCTGAAGCTCCGAATCTTGATTAGTCAAATTCTCATTTTGTTCAATGTGATCAGGATTGTCATCTTCTATTAGATCATCAAATGAAACAACTGTTCTATCATCATCAAATGATATATCAGTGTTCATCTGATTATCTAAAAAAGATGAGAATGGTGAATCATTTTGAACAGAATTTTCATTTGAGAATGAAGATGCGGAAGGTGAAGCAATATTATATAGTGGATCATGTACCTGAGAAAGACCATCAGTATCGTAGACCGGGCCTGTCTCGGACGTATTCATTTCCTGCATATTAGCCATGAGCATGACAGCTGCGTTTGCCTCAAGATCCTCCATATCATCTTCTGAGTCTGCATTTGCCATGAAGCTGTTTTCTTTCACATT
Source organism: Artemisia tridentata subsp. tridentata (assembly GCA_021014915.2). NCBI lineage: Eukaryota > Viridiplantae > Streptophyta > Magnoliopsida > Asterales > Asteraceae > Artemisia > Artemisia tridentata. The sequence goes on along the minus strand of CP139508.1, from coordinate 414,868,909 downwards.
CATCAAGCTTGCTTTCTCATCCTTAAGGGCCATCAAGAGAGCTTCTTTGTGATATGCACTGCCCATAGTACGAGGCTTTGGACATGCATTAGCCATATGACCATTCCCTCCACAGTTATAGCATGTGATCGAGGTATTTGCAATGCCTTTTGATTCTTTTCCATTCAATTGATTCCTGTTCTGATCTGTCCCCATATAATTCCTATTACCCCCAGACTGAAACCTTTGTTCTCCAGCTTGAAACCTTTGTGACCCATATCCTCCTCTGTTTCCTGAACCAAACCTTCCCGATGATCTGTTCTGAATTTCTACCCTACCATCATTAACAACTGCCTGATTCCTTGTGTTTGAAGATGAGCGAAGGCGGTTGTTTGATTTGTTTGTGAATTTTCCAAACGCTTTAGCAATCAACCCAAATGCTTCATTGAGGGAACTGAAAGCTTCTTCTTCTTCATCATATTCACTGTTGGTGTAAAAGTTGGAGTCAGTGTTGTTATAGGTTACCAATTGGTTGCCTGATTGTTGAGATGGTGGTTCATATGGGACAAGTTGGTTTTGAGGTTGAAAACTTGGTTGATAAGATGAGTTTCCAAATTCCTGAGAAGGTAGGGAGAAGTTTGGTTGAGCCATTAGTGCAAGCGAATTAGGTTGTGGTCCTGGTATGAAACCTCCTCTTGCTGCTACTTCGTTGTCCACCTCTGATTGATGTTGTTTGAGAAAATCATAAATCAATCCATATTTGATCTCACCAATCTTCTTAGATTGCCTAACAAACGTTGCATATTTCTGCCATTCAGGACCTAGGCATCCCAGAAATTTGGAGTTGATTGCAATCCTTGGAAACTTCATGTCATGACGATCAAGGTCATTAACAACATTTGTGAAGCGGTGGTAGTATGATTCGATTGTTTCCCCTAGTTCCATAATAAAATTGTTGAATTCCATGTACAATTTAGATTCAAGGTCTTCCTGATTGAGCTCTGTTCCTTCCATCAGAAGATGTACATGCTCCCACATGTCCTTTGCAGTCTTCTGAGCATCAACACTTCGATATATGGGATTTGGAATTCCTTGAAGGATGAATGCCATTGCCATTCCATTTGCTTCTTGTTGTAAGGCTTGTTCGGTTGTATAGCTAGAAACAGCAATAGGAGTGGATGTTTCTTCTCTTTCAGGAGTTGCTGGAACAACAATTACTGGTTCTGGAAAGGGTCCCACAGTGATGACATGCTTCAAATATGGTCCATGGGGTTTGCGGAGTTCAATGAATCGGAGAAACCTACTTGCCCACTGCACATAGTTTCCAGGTGTTAACATGGGTGGAGTATCTTGATTTCCAGCATCATGACGAGATTGCTGACTGCTTATAGCTTCACACATCTTATGAAACCAGTGAGGTTCTCTGGACACTGAAGGATTGTTCTGAAGGTAATTTTGTTCCATTATTTGTTGTGGAGATAGTTGTGGTGAAGGAATGAATTGATGTTGTTGCACATATGCATGATGTTGTGGATATTGTTGAGGAAATTGTTGTTGTTGTTGAGAGTATTGTTGTTGCTGAGGATATTGCTGTAGCTGGTAGTAGTAATTAAAGTGTGGTGGTTGAGACATCTTGTAGTAGCTTGTGACGGTTAAGGATCTTTAAAGGATAAAGACGGTTGTTGTTTGGAAGATTAGAAACTTGATTAGACTTGTAAGAAATCCAAGAAAAAAAACTTTTTTCTCGTTCGATCAGGTAATCACGTTCGACTAAGTTCGTTCGATCAGGTCTTCTCGTTCGACTATGTCGTTCGATCAGGTATGCTTGTTCGACTATCTCGTTCGATCAGGTAAACTTGTTCGACTAACTCGTTCGATCAGGTAAACTTGTTCGACTAAGTTCGTTCGATTGGGTATACTCGTTCGATTAGGACTGCTCGTTCGATTAGAGTTTCTCGTTCGACTAGGGTTTCTTGTTCGATTAGGGTTTTCTTGTTCGATTAAGGTTGCTCGTTCGATTAAGGTTGCTTGTTCGATTAAGGTAAGTACGTTCGATCAACAAGCTCGTTCGATCAATTGGAAAAGTAAGTCTAACTCGACTACCCTTTTTCTCGTTTGACTGAATGCTCCTTCGACTAAGATACCTCATTCGACTACCCTAACTCGTTCGACTAATACACCTTGTTCGACTACCCTAACTCGTTCGACTAAACAACTTATCTGATGAACAGTAACTAGTCTGATGACTCTAAATCTACGGATTATTTAGTTTTTTTCTTAAATCTAATCTTCTAACAACCTAGATTACCCCTTGGCGAATGTAGGGTATTCACAATGCAAGAAACACTTGATTGAGGCTTTAGTTTAGATCGAGTGAACAAGAACTAGAGAGAGAAAGTGGGAACTTCTAGAGAGAGAAAGAACTATGTGTGTATTAGCTTAAATGTAATGAGAGTTCCAACCCTTCCCAAGTGTGGGAAGGGGTTTATATACTAACTAATATTGGTGCCCCTAGTGGGCTGTGGAATGAGCTGACAGTGGGGAAAGCCCCGACCCACTCCACAAATATAAATACGACTAATACTATTAATACTAATACTAATAATACTAAGCTAATATAAATAAGCCTACGAGCTATGTAAATGCTAAATAGATACTCGGGGTGACCGAGCCTTCATCTGAATATTTATATTCCTAACAATCTCCCCCTAAGGGAGGTCACCCCGGAAATAATAACTTGAATTCTAGCATTTTATCTTCTGAAGTTGTCGTCATAGCTCGTAGTCTTTGATTCTTCATTGTCTTGAAACTTTGTGCATTCAGCAGTATACGTTTGATGACCGTTTGATCGTCTTGGATGATCTTTGAGTATTCTTCGACTTTATCATCCAACATTTGTTTTCAAGTCATCTTTCAGTAGTATGTTTCCACGTGTTGTATAAATCTTCGAGCCGACATGCTCACACTATTTGGTGTCATGATCTTTATCATCAGAGTTTGCAGAAGCCGTGTTAAAGGTCTTTTAGGTTGATCATGACTTTGTTGAGTTACAATGATGATGTAGTGTGAGCACGTGGTGGTGGATTGGCATCTTGTCTGCAACCAGCTACAACTGCAACCAGCTACAGCATCCAACAGCTACAACCGCCAGAAGTTCCTGCATACGACAGTTAGCAATAAAACGTCCGGTACTTACAGGTTCGGACTTTGAGATTGTTAACAGCATAGTGTGAAAACTCTCTCTAATCCTTTCCAAGACCGTTCCTAATCGAAAACCCACAGAGGGCTTTTTAAGATCGAACCGTAGCACATCAACGATTAGGTGAGTCGCTGGAGATCACTCCACGACTGTAGACCGTTAGAAACCGCCGCGATCACTAAGCGTAATCCACAAGGAATTACCGAAGTGACCTGCTTTTAGGGCTGCTTGATGTTGACCATGGCAGGAATTTCCATTCAATCATTGAGAATTACATTAGTAAATTCCCTCATAAATGTTCTGGCAGATTGCTAAGATCTGCGTAGGACTCATAAGTTTACAACTGGTGTCCTTAATTTAGAACAACCAGTGTAGAAATAATTCGTGTCCCTATGAGATCTTATTATGCATCTCGTGGCTCTAGACTCGATAGTGCGTTTTGATTTAGTGAGCGGAGGCTGGAGAGAACTGCCACCTTTTCAATATCATCTAACTCGGAGTGAGAGAGACGATAGAAATGTATTGAATCTCCGTGACAATTGAAACAAGAATCCTTTGAGGGACCTTGAGTGGCTAGGAAGGGTTGTGCAGCGTATCACTGGGTCCATGATACTTTGTCTTCAATGCCAGCAATCAACTATGTGATTCTGACAGCATATGTATTGACCCGGTTTCTGCCTAAGTTGTAAGGAGGGCTATTTCTTTTCACCCTTTATCTTTACAATTCCTTTTCATTCTTCAACCCCTTCAGTGCTTACCGAGACTTCATTACTAGTACCTTGTTGGGTTTGTTCCAGTACTAGCTCCATCTCAGTCGGCACTCTTCCCTTAATCACACTTTTCTCCTTTTTAATCATACCTAAGGACTTCTACACTAACTAGTGGATTGTCCCTGGGTAGATCCCTCCGGCTCTGGCGGGATCGTGGGAACTTGAACCTAACCTAACCATCCTTATAACTCCATGCGTTAATTAAAAAAATGGCCGGTCTTTAGTATTCATCCACGATTGCCAAACCAAATCTTTGAAAAATCTCTCAAAGTGTTCATGATTCTGAAACACATTTTTTGCAAACACTTGAGAGTTTTATATTTTTCAAATGCTCCCCCTCAACATGTGCTCGAATAATTGTTTTATAAATTTGCACATGTCAGGTGAAGCTCGCACTTTTGAATTGATCAACTTTCAGTGAACATGACCGATTCGAGACACGCTTACATCACTGGTTAGACCAGCTTGAAATTATTACCCGTCCTGGTCAAGTCCATAGAAAGTTTCTCGAAACGGTACACTCTACTCAGACACATCCTTTTCGAGACACGCTTACATCACTAGTTAGACTAGCTTGAAATTATTACCCGGCCAGGATATGTCCTTTCGATTCATGACAGTATATGTTTCGTCAATTCATTTGTTAAGTCTGAGTCACGATCTCATGTTATGCCAAATTCTTTGCTCCCCCTCAATAAGTGCATTGGTATACAAAAGAGTTTAGCACTTACGGGAGAGCTTACTTTCACATCCAAAACATTTTGCTCCCCCTCAATATGTGCATAGATATACAAAATGGTTTAACACATACGGGAGAGCTTACTTTTACGTTCAAATCATCACATTTTATCAGATTTCATATTTAAATCACATTCTCTCCCCCGATCAAAAATTTCAACCCTTTTGAGATTTGTGATCCCAATTGATTTAAATAATTTAGAAAACATGGGAGAAAATGTGGTCAGGTTTAACATGTTCTGATGATGAAACATACTTTGCTCCCCCTTAATCTAAGAGGGAGATTCACTGCTTATTATGCACAAAGTGATTATTATGACACAAATGATATTGACCTTTTTGCGCAGATGATGTAATCACCCGCTTTTCTGAGTTAGTAGTCAACATCAATTATCCATCCACCAACAAATCTTTCGCAAATGTCGTTGATCCCCACATGGCGAGACCAAAATAGATGAATGGTGGTGGCGGTGGTGAAAGTGTTGTTGTTGTTGTTGTTGTTGTTGTTGCCGACGTTGTTGTTGAGGTGAATTTCGAGCCAATCAATAGAGTTTGATCGTCTGATCAAATGGTTAGAATGGGAACTGGTACATTCATTTTGGCTATGGAATCTGCATAAGAATATCAACACAGATATACATACATACAGATACACTATTCCTAAATAGCTACCCTTCAGCAGCTTGCCACATTATAATACCAAGTTCATCTTATAATCAAACCACAATCAGGAACTACGTCAAACCACTATCTAGCAAGAAAAGCAAATGCCAATCATGCACATGGCAATTCACACAGATATCAATATTCAACTCAGGATCTTAGGAACATGATTCTAACATAATAGCAATCTACCTAAGCGAATCCTGAGAACATATGCACACTATCAACAACAATTAAGCAGCAGAGACAAACAACATTTGAAACTCATTCACTTAGTTCATACAAATGTCATAGGAGTATTCAAGAACATCAAACACAACTGGTTTTCTTACTTCTTTTAGGTTTTGAGTCTTAACGTATTTAGGGGATTAAACGAGGATTCCAAAGTAACACAAATGAACCTTCTAGATACATAAAGTTAGGAAACTATAAGCAAATTGCACATAATGTCCTAAACTTTCTAGCAACTAACACGTTTGGCCATTTGATATAAAGTTTTAGCAAGATCCTCTTCAACTAATTCCCCATTAACTACAAAACCATTTCAAACAAGTATGATTTAACCAATAAATCCGTTTGATGATATAAAATTTGAATTCACTCTCCCCCTCAATCAATGACTCGTTTTCTAGTTAAAGATTTGTAGTCGTTGATTGAGTGACAAATTTTATGCACAATCCAAGTATAAAAGAATTTCAAGCAACACATAATCACCAAGTGTCTCACAAATAATTTTCAGAAGAATCTTAGAATGAAAACTATTTGTATGCAAAGAAGATTTCTCTTCTTTTTTCAAGAAATGATGCACTGAAACGTACATCAGATCGCAGAAACATGGATATAAAGTAATCCATGCCCAGGTGAACATCACCCAGTTGGAGGAACAGCCGTCTTTTTGGCGACGTGCTTTCCCCAGTTTGAAGCGCGGGTTGCTATCTAAAGTAATAGCAAGCCATTTAGACATGTTTTAACCAGTTAGTATAACTTCTGCTCGAGCTTCATTTAAAGTCCCGTGTCATTATTGAATGACATTTCTAAGACCGTAAATGTTATCGATAAACAGAAGACATGCCTAGGAGAAACTATTTTTGGTATTTTCTATTTTTTCTGATTTTTATGGTTTTCTGGTTTTACGCATCTCTATTTACAAATTGCAGGTTTTCTATAATTTTCTATTTACAGTATGTTTTAAGATATGTACAAACTATATTATTCAGTTTAAGACGATGATGAAATGAATACCGAAATGAGGATACGTTCAGTATGTTGTAGAAATCTGTGGTCAATCATCTCTTAAACTTTCACCACCAAAGCTTTTGAGGCTCCTGAACAATCAACGGAACTTGAGCCTTCCCAATGTACAGCTTTGATAGCTTCCCTCCAAACCGACAATCTTCATACTGAGCAGATTCTAAGCTCACTTTCAAGCTTACATAAGGTAAGCGTACAGCGGAAACCGTAGCAAACCACATTAAGTATTGCTGCTCCCTTTTAAGAATAATCATCGTGATTCTCCGTTCGGGGATCCTCAAATAGATCAGCAACGAATCATCTCACATTTGAATAATTCTTCTCACATTTCTTCCCGCTGAAGACTGAAGAAATGCCTACCAAAAGTATCCAGAGACCACTTTCCCCCAAGTAGTTGAAGAGATGCAGCCAGTCTCGATATATGAAGCCCAAAAACCCGAAGTACACACTCAATCCCATTAATGAAGTCGACAATGCATCATCAAGATCAATTAAGACCTGAAAATCCCCTTATCTCCTTTCAGGACATTGCAGATGAGAATTGTTACACCAAATTCAGCTAAGTCCTGAGTGTAAGTAATTTATCCCGTATGTAGTCGACATGATAACACCAAGACAGTACCATAATAGCTACTGAGTACCGGATGTACACATTTCCTTCAGTAGGATACCGACTAACCATAGGAACCATCATACAATTGTGTACCTCTTTTATCATCAGAAACTGACATTCTCTTCCCACACTTAGTTGGAATGACACACCAGAAAGAACGAGTTAGAACACTGATTTTCTCTGCGGTTATGACATTTGTCTTCCCGGAATAATCTTCAATTGAGAAGAAGTATAAAGCCCATCATGTGTACTCATTGTGCATTCAGATGTATGTCTCCTTCCCCCTTGCTGGTTTTGATACCTCAGAATCAGCAACACATTTTACGAACATATTCTTGAAATCTTGTGAGAAGAACAACTTAGGCTCAAGTAGATCAAGTGAGAATTAACCGCTGCCGAAACCGTCTCTGACTATCTTTATCAATCCTCAAGTAGGCCTTATGATGAGATAACTGATGGAGCAAACCCGATATACCAAACTTGAGCCTGAAGATAGAATTCCCCATTCTTGTGACTTACACTTGCACTAATGTTGGAAGAACGGTGTAGAGAATTAGTGCTCCAAGCAAATCTCTAAGTACTCAATACCCAACCAAGGTATGAGACATTAACACCTCTTACGATTATCCACAACGACATCGGCATGTGACACTGAGTACTACAACGTAACTCCTTTAAGTGATAGTTACTCCGACTACTGGTAACTAGATAACCTAAGTCTTCAACTTAAATCTTAAGCACGAGCAAGTTATCATAGAAAGTCATGCATCCAACCAACCCCGACTTCAAGATAGGATAAGATCACGCCTTTGAGGAAGTCAACTTCAATCTCGAATAAGTGATACCTAATCAACTCCATGGTCACAATTAGATGCCCAGCTCAAGTGAGTGAACCAACAACCAAATGTACAACGAATCACTTGTTCACACTTCTCCCCCTCAAAGATTGCATACGAGGATGCCATCTTTGATTGAACAAGTGCATATGAGGTTGATCCATTTTTCACACTTCTCCCCCTCAAAGATTGCATACGAGGATGCCATCTTTGATTGAACAAGTGCATATGAGGTTGATCCACTGTTCACACTTCTCCCCCTCAAAGATAGCATACGAGGATGCCATTTATGATTGAGTGACTAAACGTCCAATCGAATGGAAGTAGATCCAGTTGATATCTGAATGAGCATGGAGCAAGTATGAAGCCTTTTGATGAGAGTAGTCAGAAACAAGAGTATTCGTCTGACCATTACTCAAATCTCAATCACCATGCAGTTTATTCACCCTTCTCCCCCTCAAAAATTGCATGTGACGACCAACTGCCATTTTTGATAGACCGGGTGAATAAGAATATACTTCAATATACGTTTATCCCCTTGATGACTGAATGAACATTTGAAGATCACGAAGTTTGATGAGAATGGTCATGAATAAGAAGATTCCTCTTCTTCCGAAGATAAAGCGCACTCAAGCGTACGCCTTTCTTTTCTTTGATGAACGGGGCCTGAAGAAATGTCAGCAGACGCCATAATGTTGACATTGAAACCCGAGGCTTGAACTGCAGTGTTCAAACGTCATTGTCGTTGAAGAACGAGGCCTGAACTGATTTGAACAGACATCATAATCGATGAAGAACGAGGCCTGCACTTATGTGTACAGACGTCATAATGATTCCCCTCATATGTTGTGAGCAGCCTGTGTCTAAATGTCAAAGGAGGATCCGTACGACCTGCATTTGAAAACAGACGAAACAAGAGAATTTGGAGAGCCGGATCCCCAATTTAGGTTGGGTTCCAGTTGGTTAGTGCAAACAATCTTTGGGGCTGCTGAAACCATAGGTGCCTTGGTTTTAACAATAGGAGCAACACTAGTAGATGCAATAGACCTAGTTAAAGGACATTGTGTGTCTAAAGGGATAACTCTACCAGTAGGCTTCCATTCCTTAACAGACACGACTCTAGGAATTGTAATCCTTGTTAAAGGGCAATGTTCCCTTAGTGTGAATGTTCGGCCCGTGGGCTTCCACTGAAAGCCCACATTGGTAAACATTTTCCCTGTAGGTTTCCAAGATTGCTTAATTTGTCTAGCTCTCCAAACTTTCCTAACTGGGGGTTTGTTGGACGACTTCAGAAATTTCTTAACACATTTATCATGATTACACGAAATTATGCATTCATTACATGTTTTGCAAAGTGAATTTGGATTCGAATTATGATTCCTTTTGTTCAAATCTGACTTGTTGTTTCTCATGTGGTCTTCTACTTTCCTTTTAGGAACACTTTTAGCTGGTGAAATCCTAGAATTCTTTATGTTTCTCCTAGGTTTTGACTCGCTAGCTTTAGTGTCACTATTAACTCCTGTAGAAGGACTGATGGGAATCTTAGTCTTCTTCACTTCTAGTTGCTGAACATGTTTTGATGTGTTGGGATCTGAAGTTTCCAAAGATACCTCAAAGGTTACATGCTTGTTCTTAATTGTGGATGACGATGCAACTATTCTATCTCTTTGGTTGTGAGACTTAGGGCCCGTGCCAATGGCATATTCTAACTGTTCCTGGATCCTTTTTGTGAGGACGCAGGCATAACCTACTGCCTTATCGAGTGGTTTTCCTATTCTGTCCTCTTCCACAACCTCACGAAGAGTGTCAAGTCCATCCCTAAGGTGACAGAGATACATTTGATGGACAGGTCTGTTGTTTCTCATGGGAAATGGAATAGGCCTCACATCAACATCGTACATTTTACAAGCAGAGACCTTTGATGCAACACAATTACAAGTGGTACATGGCATTTTTCCTTTCACCTGAGTCTTAAGATTCTCAATTTCATTTAACAAAGAGGTTATTTGATCATTGTGATTGTTTCTTGTAACTTTAATAGAATCATATAACTCTTTGAAATGTTGTTTGACCTTTGAATTTTCTTCTCGATAACACTCATTTTCATGATGTAACTTATTTATGGTGTTTTGATATTGAAAATTCTGAGAATCTGAAGACGAAGGTTAATTGGTGCCATACACCTCACATTTGTTGGATTTCAATTGGGCAACTTGGGCCCTCAACATTCGAATCGTGTTTGTGTGAGCTTGAATTTTTTCATCACGTTTGCTTAATTCAAAATATGTATCAAACTCAGGAGCATCCGAGGATGTCTTGACATTTGATATTTTGCATTTTTCTTCTAAGTGTTGATGTTTGAGTTGCAAGTTCAGATAATCAACTTCTAGTTTTGAAAGACGTTTAACCATGTTATCATGGTCATCATTTTGAATTTTTTCAAGCAATTTCAAATTCTCCCCCTCAAGCTTAACAACACGATTCTGGGTAACATTCAAAGCAATAGAATACTCATGAAATTGACAAGCAGATAATGCAGAATCAATAGCAGTATAAAATACATCTTGTGCAATACATCTAGCAATCAAATTCTCATTTGTGATGAGAATGTTCTTTCTTTCAATCTCACGAGTCTTAAGTTCTATCACATTTTGAGTTACCTCATTTTCCATATCTTTAAACACTACTTTCATTTCATTTATTTCGGTTTTAAGGGCAGTTTGCATCCCTTCAAAATGTTCTTTGAGTAGTTTAAAGAATGGCATGACCTCAGTTAAGTAACACCTTTTTGCATGTTCAAAGCACCTTTCCCCCTCAGTAATGCCAGTTGGTGTGATTCTCTTCTTACATGTTTTATCGAAATCAGCAAACAGTTGCCAAAGCACATATAAGCTGATAAAGGTTTTGCTTTCAGTGGGAAGAGACAAAGGCACCAAATTCCTAGGTGTATTGGGAGGATACACCGTTATGGACGCAACTTTTCTAATGAGAGGGGTGTTGGCCTTAAGTTTTTCTTCCTTAAGTTTTTCATTATTTTGTTTCCAGAATATCTGTTCAGGTGTTAACTTCTTTTGAGGAGCAAACACAGTCAAACGATTTTCCTCACTATAGTCATGGGGTTTGATTATTATTCGTCTGACTATGCACTCGGGATCCCTCATTTTCTCATTCATTCTTTCCCTTGTTCTCTCACTTAACTCATCCTCTTCTTCTGTGTAGATATGCTCAGGCGGGTCATGATTAGGCATAAACATCACATTAGAATCATTTAATGCAGGTTGGGCTATCTTAGCAATCTCATGAATAGCTAATTTAGATTTACCTACATTGCTTTCACTATGCTTGTCACTTAACTTTCTGTGCTTATACATCATTTGGGCAGTCTGTCTGGTTTGGTCTTGTGTGTACAACTTATCTTCAAGCTTATTTTTTAACGTCTTGAGTCTAGAGAAATCATTTAAAAGTGTTGTTTCTTTTTGTTTGAATTCTAGCTTAAGTGTAGTTATACACTTTTGAACTTCCTGTTTCTGTTTGACAGACTGTTCTAGCTGACTTTTCAAAGAACTCAACTCTAATTTTAATGTTTCTTCTCTTACTCTAGACTCTTTAATAAGTGTACTCATTTGACCTTCTAATTTCTGCTCACGTTCATTAAGCTCAAACTTAGCACGCTGTTCATACATAGCCACTTGTTCTTTATAAATGTTTAGTCTAGTGATCAAGTTATCATCAGGGACAAATACAGTGTTCTCATGCAGCACATACTCATCATTTAGAACAGAAGATGCACAACTAGGTACAACAGACGCTTCGTTGTGATTCACATATTGTTCATATGGGAAAACATTGCTATTTCCCATATTAGCAATATCTGACTTAACAACGTTTGTCTGTTGTACTTTGTCGGGAATCTTTTGTTCATGCAACACATTATCATTATTAATGACAGAAGATACCCCATTAGGTTTAGCCGACGCTTCGTTGTGTTTCTCATGTTGCACGTTGTTCCTAACAGTATCTGACTCAACAACGTTTGTCTGTGGCTGATGAAGCTCTTTCTCTTGAGAATTTGGGCACACAAAGTCTCTATTGGCACCAGCATAGTCAAACACGTTTATCTGTCGAACATCTTTGGGAATCTTTTGTTTGTCACTCATGTTGTACAATCTGAGTATCTCTGATATAACAGAATCTGAAGTATTTGACATGATATTAACGTGCACGGGATTTTACAATTCTATGATTTAAACCGAGAAATAGATTCTTTCGCGGGGTTTTACAAAATCAAGAATAAACCGTGGAATGATGCTTGATATGTGTTATGATGAAGGTCTGGTAGACTTGTTGATCTGATTGGTATGGTTGTTGCAAGTTATTATGGCAAAATTTTGGTCTGAAAAACTTACAAACTCAATAACTTCATTCTGGAGTGATTTCAGGCTTCGAAAGTTGGGTTGAATGAATAAATTTATTCAACGTGTCCTTCTCCTCGGTCTCACGGTCGTTTTGACAGGTGTTTCGCTGAAAACGGAGTTACGGTTCAAAAGTTATGGCCGTTTGAAGTTTTGACGTAAAAAGTCAACTTTGGTCAAACCGCCACGGACAAATAGCACCTCTGTGGATACAAACCGCCTAGACAAACCGCATCCACGCCGCAGAGACAAACCGCGTAGACACAAACCGCATACACGCCTCAGAGACAAACCGCGTAGACACAAACCGAGTTCACGCTGGAGAGACAAACCGAGTAGACACAAACCGAATAGACTCCTCAGAGACAAACCGCGTCTACACAAACCGAGTACACGCTGGAGGGACAAATCGAGTAGACACAAACCGAGTAGACTCCTTAGAGACAAACCGCGTCTACACAAACCGAGTACACGCTGGAGGGACAAATCGAGTAGACACAAACCGAGTACACGCTGCAGGGACAAACCGTGTAGACACAAACTCCCAAGCACGTCGCTTTCACTGCTTTTTGTCTTATTGCCTAAACTAGTAATAAAACAAACCGTATCTTCGAAGTGACACAAACCGAGTCCAAGAACTTGTCCCAAGCACACAAACCGCTGCGAAGAACACTACAACAAACACCCACGAATTACCCCAAAATCACCACACAATTCTTAGATCTGTGAATCCAAGCACCAAATACCACTCTTATACTGTTCCTAAGCTAGAAAGTACAAGGTATAACAACTTCTAATCACTAAACAATGCACAAAATGAATTTTTTGTTACTTGTCAATTCGAACACAAAAACCTCAAAAACTAAACAAATCCGTGAATACCAACTCTCATGGACCTAACCATGGCTCTTGATACCAATTGTAGGGTATTCACAATGCAAGAAACACTTGATTGAGGCTTTAGTTTAGATCGAGTAAACAAGAACTAGAGAGAGAAAGTGGGAACTTCTAGAGAGAGAAAGAACTATGTGTGTATTAGCTTGAAATGTAATGAGAGTTCCAACCCTTCCCAAGTGTGGGAAGGGGTTTATATACTAACTAATATTGGTGCCCCTAGTGGGCTGTGGAATGAGCTGACAGTGGGGAAAGCCCCGACCCACTCCACAAATATAAATACGACTAATACTATTAATACTAATACTAATAATACTAAGCTAATATAAATAAGCCTACGAGCTATGTGAATGCTAATAGATACTCGGGGTGACCGAGCCTTCATCTGAATATTTATATTCCTAACAGCGAATGATACCACTTGATGTTTTATACTTTTATGAATAAGCTACCAGTAATTACCTACTAATTACCTACTAGATCTAGAGAGAGAAAGAGATGGAAGGGAGATGATAACACACACTTAAGAACAATATTATGAATTCATCAACCAACCCTCTCCCTTGGATGGGAGGGGTATTTATAGTTTTACATGAAGTTGGGCTACTAGCCCTACATGCTTAACATAATACTTAATTAACATAATAAATGAACTAAACGACACAGCCTATGGGCCTTCTACACGGGCTGGGCCTAATAACAAACATAAAGGCCTAAGCAACCTAATACAAATGATCAATACTTGAAATATTACAAAACGTGTTCCCAACAGAAAAGATTCACAGAATGCCAGAACTTGAGAATGGATTAGTAAGAAGATCCGATGGGATTTTGCGTTATGGAGACAGGTATTGGATTCTTGTATGGAGGAATTCGTGATTTTATTATGCACGAATCCCATAAGTCCAAGTACTCCATTCACCCAGGATCTGACAAGATGTATTTAGACCTGAAAAAGTTGTATTGGTGGCCAAACATGAAGGCCGATATAGCAGAATATGTCAGCAAGTGCTTAACGTGCTCGAAGGTTAAGGCAGAACACCAAAGACCGTCCGGTCTGCTTGTTCAACCTGAGATTCCGGAATGGAAATGGGAGCGCATTACTATGGATTTTATAACGAAATTGCCTAGGACATCGAGTGGTTATGACACGATTTGGGTAATCGTTGACCGTCTCACAAAATCAGCGCATTTTCTTCCTATAGCGGAGAAAATTGAGATGGATAAACTCGCGCGTTTATATGTTAAGGAAATTGTTGCAAGGCATGGTGTGCCTGTTTCTATTATCTCTGATCGAGACAGTCGATTCACGTCAAATTTTTGGAAGTCGCTTCAGGATGCATTGGGAACCAAACTTGATATGAGTACGGCATATCATCCCCAAACGGATGGTCAGAGTGAAAGGACCATTCGGACATTAGAGGACATGTTAAGAGCCTGTGTAATTGATTTCGGAAATGGCTGGGACAGGCATTTGCCTTTAGTCGAATTTTCCTATAACAACAGCTATCACACCAGCATTAAAGTTGCACCGTATGAAGCACTTTATGGACGTAAGTGCAGATCGCCGATTTGTTGGGCGGAAGTTGGAGAGAGCCAACTTACCGGACCAGAGCTAGTTCATGAGACTACTGAAAAGATTGTACAGATCAGGAACCGAATGTAGGCGGCTCGCGACCGTCAAAAGAGTTACGCCGACAAGAGGCGGAAACCCCTTGAGTTTCAAGTGGGAGATAAAGTGATGTTGAAGGTCTCGCCATGGAAAGGCGTGATCAGATTTGGCAAGCGTGGTAAATTGAACCCTCGCTATATAGGACCTTTTGAGATCCTTGATAAGATCGGGCCGGTAGCCTACCGACTCGAACTGCCGTCTGAGCTCAGTGCTGTGCATGACGTTTTTCACGTCAGTAATTTGAAGAAGTGTTTATCCGATGAAAGCGCAGTTATTCCTTTGGATGAAATCCAGCTTGATGAGAGGTTAAATTTTATTGAAGAACCGATTGAAATCATGGACCGGGAAGTGAAACGACTAAAGCAGAGTCGTATCCCAATTGTGAAGGTCCGATGGAACTCTCGCAGAGTGGCGTCAATTGAAATCCGGGACGGATTTCCCGATTAGATGGGGAGACTGTGACAAATGGTAATTTTCACGTTGTTAATTAATATTATATGAGTATTAATTATTTTTAAGCTAAGCATTTCTATGCGCATTTGCATGTTTCTGAGTATTTTTAAGCATTTTCGGGAGCTGTCCCAGCATACTGTAGCTTACAGTCACTGCAGAAAAGTTTATTTTTGTCAGTAAAGTTAAATTATCACATTTCTGATAGTTACTGACAAGTATTATAATTAACTGAGATATTTCTCGCATTTTCTGAAAAACAACCGCACGCGCGTACCGACAGCACAGTACATATGGTAATAGTCAAATAAATATATTTTTGAGTCAGTAATGACATTTTATTATATTTCTGACAAAAACGTGGTTAAAAACTTTATTTTACGTTATCGGGTCCAAAAACGTCAAACCGGGACTTTACGGTAACTTTTTAACTCAAACCAACACACTATACACCAAAGCGGGACAAAAACTATAATACCCTCCCCTAAATAACCCCAACCGGCCACATAGGCCACACCAAACCACATGGAAACCTAGTCATATTATCCATAAATGTAATCTAAGTTTACTACTAATGGTTTACTACTTTTTGGATTTTTAGATCTTATCACTTAATGTTGCCCAAAATAGATTTCTCATCTCTTTATTTTAGCTCCATTTTGACGCCACATTCATCACACACTAACACATTCTTACAAAATTTTCTCTACAAAGATCAAAATCACAAAGGGTTTACATAAGGTTTTGGGTAATTTGGAGTTAGATTTGGGTAAAATTAGCAAGGTTTTGGGTGTTCTTTGGTCCTCTATCCCACGTATAACATCAAAAGCATTGTAAGGATTCACAAAACTTTTCTAAATTTGTTAATCTCTTGTTTATTTGGTGTATAGTGATGTTTAAAAGTGTTAAATGTGTATGTTTTGATGATATGATTTAAGCTAAGGTTTGATCTTGATTATATAGTCCTCGGCTTTTCTAGTATTTATGAGTTAGTTTGTAGATTTCTTGCTTGTGTGGTAAATATTGTTACATATAGTGCTTATTTGATAATACAAACATTAGATATGGTTTTTACACTAATTTAAGCACTATGATGATTTTTGGAGTATATATATGGTTCGGCCTATATTAAAAATAAAAGATTATTGGGGTTTTGAAAAACATAAAATTTTGGCTCAAGTGGTGAAATGGTGGAAAAATAAAGTAAAGTGCTTATTTGGATTAGCTTATTTAATAAGCTATAGGCTACTAAAAATAACTAGTAAAAAGGTGAAAATAAGTTGAGATACATAAAATGGGTCGAATGAACAGTAACATAGTCAAGTTTGACTTTTTGACCAAGTAGCTTAATTATAAGAGCTTATTGATAAGTAAAAAGTATATTTGGTAACTAATAAGCACTAATAAGTAACAAATAAATACAAATTGGACCAAATGGAATTTTTGGGCCAAAAAGCCCACGAGTTTACTGTTGGGCCGAAGCCCATATGTATTTTTGAAAGTTTGACTTTTTGACCAAACGGACGTATTGAATGTGTAAAATGATTTTAGTAACGTGTCGATATATACGTTATAACTAAAAATGTGTTTTGGGTCAAAAATGGTAAATGGGCTTATTTAAGAAGTTTCGGCCCAATTTACAAAGAAAAATGATAAATTTGATTTTTGGAATATTTTCCGACTCACTGTAGTTAATAATGTTTAACGACGCGATAAATATAACGATAACTATTTTTGGACTTGTTTTGAGACGTTTAGTCTCCGAAAGGGTAAAAATTGACATTTTTACTAAATTGATATTGAGATTGACTTTTTGACAAAAATATTGACTTTACGTCAAAACCAAATGTTATTACTTAAAAGTTAAGATAACGAACAATATAACTACGAATATATATATATTCACGACACTTGACATATGTCACTAAAAGTATAATGCACTTATAACTAGTTAGCGAAGTATTTGAGTAAAAGTTGCAACATTTGAGATAAAATGGAAACGTTGCATAAACGAATGGGTCATGCCCAAATTTTCCAAATATCCAACACTTAGCATATTTTTGAGAAAATCCACAACTTAAGTAAACTTTATGAAATTACTTAACAAACTTGTTTTCCTTATAATAAATGTTGCAACAAAAATAATAAACGATGTTTCTAAACATAATGATTTTCACTTACTATATTTTATTAACCAATCTTCAAAACGTATTTAATTAATCTTCATAATTAAATATATGAGAAATAAATTTATAAAGTATATATGTATATATATATATGTAAAGTATGAGTATATATATATATATATATATATATATATATATATATATATATATATATATATATATATATATATATATATATATATATATATATATATATAACGGTTGCACGTTAAGTTGCGAATACTAGCACGGATGTTCCGTTACGTATTCCCACCATGCACTTTCACCATGAGCTACCCCAAAGAGTTATAAAAATAAATCGTTTCGAAATATACTTTACCACACAGCAAGCAAGAAATACACGAGCACAGGTCAAACGTAAAACTTTTCAAATAAAATAAAGACACTTGAGACACGAACGTTTTGCTAAGACTTACCGTACTAATTTAGGGTGCTGATCGGCGCGGTTGCATTATTTTGATTGATTGCTGAATTGCTGTATTTGAAAGGTGAGTTTATAGCCCCACATTTTATATGATTTTTGATTTATAAGCTTGGGGTGAGAAACATGCAAAATTGTTTTCATGGACCAGAAATGAAATTGCTTTTAAGATCACACTAGTATGCAGAAATCTAAGTTTGCTGAATCCCATTTTGTGCCCACTATCATCTGCCGTTAATTCCTGTTGGGAAGCCGTTTGTTATAAATAGATCTATTGGGAGTGACGTCCCCGTTCAGTTGGCTCGGCATAGCCAAGGCGAACGTATACCAAGTCGGGTTTTTGGCCGAGTGTCTGGGGATTAACACTCGCGGGCAACCTTTATTATTTTGCTAACGCTAGTCATGCTGCATTGTCTTAGTTTCGGTAGGATGAGGCTTAGTGTTTGCATAACGGATAGTGTGTATCTGCTGAATTGTTTTTATGATATTGCTATTGGTCCATATGTGCTATTTATTTAAACCTATGAACTCACCAGCGTTAGCTGACTTTTAGCATGTTTTTCTCAGGAAACTGGGGTGCGTTTAGCCGGGAGCAGTGCATGGCGTCGGTCACAATAAATGATGGAAATGTTTTTAATGCGTTTACTCTGACAACTGGACCTTTTGTTTAAATGGGCTTCATTTTCATCTGAAATGGTTTTTATGTATCGCTACATAACTTGACTTATGTAATATATTTTAAAACGGATTTTTAATCCGTTCACTATATCTTGTGTGATGATTATCCATTCCGTAGCACCCAAAGTGTATGCTTCCGCGAATATTGTGATTTTGGGGGTGTTACACTTGTGTTCAAAACTTATCATAACTTTAAACACTATAGATTCACTCAACCTTTGTATTGACCTTTTAGCATGTTTTATCTCAGGTAACTAGGAGTATGGTTTTGGCACGGAGTGACTTTGGACTTTCTTTTTATAATAAGAGTGTCCACTTTGTTATCATTCGATGAATAATGTATCTTTTATAACATATTTTCTGAACCTCCCTCTGGGAACTATATAATGTACTCTGATTTAAATAATGAATGATAACAATATTTTTTAAAACGTCTCTTTTTGAGTCGTTTTCTATCATCATGACTACGATATTTGAAGTAACACCCCAACTTATATTTCCGCTGCGAATATCGAAAACGGGGGTGGTACAACGGGTTTTTCGAAGAAGATTCCGTATGAGCCGGAAACTATTTCTACAAATAGTCGAAGGTATTCAATCTTATACCTTCGATTATCTTCCTGATCATTTTAAGTTTTTGTTGAATCGAAAGATTGTACGGGTCAAATGAGTATAAGTGTTCTTTTGAAGTGTACATCTGCCATATGCCAATTGCCGTACGGCACGTCACCCGATGCGTTTGATGTGTATTTACAAATGGGTGCGAGTACTTCATCTGAGTGTCTTGATAATTTTAACAAGTGCGTTATTGATTTGTTTATGCCGGAGTATTTCAGAAAACCAACATGGTCCGACATTCAAAGTATTTATGAAAGACATGAGTCGCACCATGGTTTTCCGGGAATGCTTGGTAGCATTGATTGCATGCATTGGGAGTGGAAAAATTGTCCGGTTGCTTGGCAAGGGCAATTTGGTAGGGGTGATAAAAAATACCCAACTATAATGCTTGAAGCTGTTGCTTCTCAAGATTTATGGATTTGGCATGCATTTTTTGGGATTGTGGGGGCGAATAACGATATTAATGTTTTGGATAACTCACCTTTATTCGATGACATTCTTAATGACGTCGCCCCTGCAGCACCTTATATGGTAAATGGAAGGAGGTATGAAAAGGGCTATTACTTAGCTGACGAAATTTACCCACAGTGGTCTACGTTTGTCAAATCCTTCTTGGTAACAACTGACGTGAAACATGATTACTTTAAAAGGAAACAAGAAAGTGCACGAAAGGATGTCGAACGTGCTTTTGGTGTGCTTCAAGGACGTTGGGGTATACTACGACAACCGACACGTCAAATGGAACTTGCGAAGATACGTAGAATCATGTATTGTTGCATTATTTTGCATAACATGATTTTGAAAGATCAAAAGTTTGCACTATGTGATTTTAACGATATGTGGGTGGATCCGTCACCACGTTTGAGGCAAAACAGGTGGGTTGACAGATGCGATGGCCAACGTCGAAGGGCAAGAGAAATACGCGACAGAGAAACGCATACTCAACTCCAACGAGACCTTATGGAGCATGTTTGGCAGAAGCACCTTCAACATCAAGAAGAAGAATATTCAGAAGACGATGAATAAATATTTATTTCGTTATCATTTTAAGTTTTTTTAATTTCGTTGGTTTTTTTTTTTTTTTTTTTTTTAATTTTTTAATTAAGTTTGTAATGTTATGTTTTCAATAAATGGAGTATTATTATAAGTTTAGAGGTTGAATTTGAAAATATTTGATATAAAGGTGAGTTAAGGTGTGTTAAAGCTGAGTTATTGTTGGGTGTATTAAAGCTGAGTTAAGGGTGAGTGTGTTAAAGCTGACGTGGCATGCCTTAAATTTTAAAGCTGAGTTAATTGTTGAGAGTGGCCTTGGGGTTGTGTGTGTTTTTTTTTTTTTTTTTTTTTTTTTTTTTTTTTTTTTTTTAATCAATATTGGGCTTGTACAAGTATCTTCCAAAAAATTAACAGGGCTTACATTTTCGTGGGAGTACTTGCATTAGGAACATAAGTATTATATGATATAAGTGTTTTGGATTTTAACTTTTTTGTCAAAAAAGTTGAAAGAAAGAAAAAAATGTCGGTCGTCTTACTGTGCCTAAAAGGTCGTCTGTAAGTCGCAGGAGAAAGAAGGCTGAGGTGACAAAAAATTGAGAGTCGTTAGGGTCACTACTGTGACCAGCCTAAGAAAGGGACGAATTTTGTTTGTGAGGGTGACTACACATAGTGTAAAAGATGGTATTATATAACCTTTTTATTAGAGTTAGAAATATGGGCCTAATTTTGTATTCAATTTCTTCATGGACCGAATTTTGTAAGTTGTGTTGAGCGTGCTAAGGATTATGCTAGTAAAAGATGGTATTATATAACCTTTTTATTAGAGTTAGAAATATGGGCCTAATTTTGTATTCAATTTCTTGATGGACCGAATTTTGTAAGTTGTTGTGAGTGAACAACGAAAAAGCCATTGATAACCGGAAAATAAATTATCATGTATTATTGTAGAATGAAAAACATTGTTCTTGGTTAAAGAGTTAAAGTTGTTCCGACATGAATTTCCGTACGTTTAGTGTAAAAAAATGTAATAATTTCAAATACATGGCTCACCGGAAATTAAAATACGTAATGTTATGTTTAGAAAAAACATATAAATGAAAAACATTTGTTCGCCACAAAATTTAGTCACAGGGTACCCGCCGCCGCATTGCGCGGGTAGCCTGCTAGTGATAATATATGCACTTATAATTATTACTAATAAAATAATATCTGACGATATAAAAGAGACAATATTTTTGTTACGTATAGTTGAGTGGTAACATACAAATCATTTTATCAAATCAAAAGACCTCAATAAGTTACTTCTTAACAACTTTTGTTTTTATATTGATTTTTTTTTCTTAAATTTTATTTTATGGTTAACATAAAAAGTTATGTCAATCACGTTTACTTTTGTTAAGCATTTTATTACAAGTGTATTTACATCAAAACACCTTTAAAATAACAAAAAAATATAAAAATTACCAAGTAGTACAATAATTATCGAAAATAGCCAGCTATAAGAAAAAGTCAATACAATTTCAACAAAAAATATCATGCATCATGCATCATGCATCATGCAGGGGTTGTCTCTGTTTAGATGGTTGCCATTTTGTGAGTTGACTTCAATCCTTTATATCAACATCTATTTATGGATAAGCCACTTCAAGTTCTACATCTATTTCTACTTCGTTAATAATAATGTCGTCCTACACTTCCTCTTCATGTCAACACTTCGATTTTCTTGAGATTCAGTTAGCAACTGAAAATTTCAATGAATCGTTAGTAGTTGGACGTGGAGGGTTTGGAAAAGTTTACGCAGGTACCATCTTTAATGGTTCTAGTTCTATTACTGTTGCCATTAAACGATTGGATTACACGTCACATCAAGGACCAAAGGAGTTTTGGGCAGAAGTTGAGATGCTTAAAAAGTTGAGGCACTGTAATCTTGTGTCTTTAATTGGTTATTGTAATCATAAAAAAGAGATGATTCTTGTTTATGAATACATGCCAAATGGAACACTAAGTGATCATCTCCATGAACTTGGTACCTCTCTTTCTTGGCTTCAACGACTCAAGATCTGCATAGGTGCCGCTCGTGGGTTGCAATACCTCCACACTGGTACGGGAATAGAATTTGGTGTTATACATGGTGACGTCAAGAGCTCAAACATTTTGTTACATGAAAGTTGGGCAGCTAAAATTTCAGACTTCGGATTGTCGAAAGTGGCTAAAATTTCAGACTTCGGATTGTCGAAAGCTGGTCCAACGAATCAGCCATCCACTGGTGTTAGCACAGCTGTTAAAGGCACTTTTGGGTATCTAGATCCTGATTATTATGCAACTGGAATGCTGACAAGGAAGTCTGATGTTTATGCCTTTGGGGTGGTATTGTTAGAAATGCTGTGTCGGAAGCGTGCAGTGGATAAAAGTCTTGATCAAGGCCAGTGGAATTTAGCAAGATGGGCTCAAGAATCAATCAAAGCCGGAAATTTAAGGCGTATAATTGATCCCGATATAGGAGGTCAGATCTACCCAAAATGTTTGAAGGAGTTCGTTAGAATTGCTGAGAGATGTTTGCACAACAATCCGCAGAAACGCTCTACTATGGCTGTGGTAGTTGTAAGTCTTGAGTCTGTACTCGCCTTACAAGAGAAAATCAATAGTTCCTTGCAAGCTTCGGCAAAACAATATTTGGCAGAATTGTAGATAGACTTCATTTCCCCTACAACGGAGAGCAATTTGGCAGAATTGTAGATAGATTTTATTTCCCCTACAACGGAGAGCACACTGGTACCCCATCCTTCTCTTGAATTGTGTTTTTACATATTTTTTTTGGGGATAATTACTAAAATAGCCCGATTGCCCAAGTGCTAAGAGTATCCGTCCCGATCTCAAAAAATTCCCCCCTTAGCCCAGGGCAACTCGTATAATCACGTATTGTACTTTGGGCAACTTTTAGTTGTTGGGCAACCGTATATTATACAGAAGGTTTTTTGGTCATTTCACATATTTCTCATACTACTAAAAACCACACGAACTGGACCAAAATCAAAAGCATTTCCGCGCCCACATTTCACTCACCAAAATCAAATCAAACCAAACACCACCCTTCACTTCATTCACTCACATCGCCGCCGTAAACTACCATGTCCTCCTCCTCCTCCTCCGACCACCGCGTCGGAGATCTAATAACCGAACTAATCCACCGTCTGACACCAAACCCTAACCCTAACACAATCAAATACGCCACACGTATCTTAACCAGCCGTATGTCCCCTTCAATAACCCCAGATGAATCCTCAATTGCTTTATCAATCAAATCCCTTTTAGTTAAACAAGGTAAATTATCCGATGCTTTATCTTTTGCAGATCTCTATTCCAAATTTAGTAATAAAACTGGTCCTGGGTCTGTTCAAAATAAGCGGGCCCTACTTATTTCTGTTCAAGATTTTGCATAAACTTTTGGTTTTGGTTGGTGGGAATGACTAAAAATGATTTCTTTTTACAGGTATTTGGCTCCTGAATATTTCCAACATGGGAAAGTATCTGATAAAACCGATGTTTATGCCTTTGGGGTGGTTCTTTTAGAACTTATAACAGGACGCAAGCCGATTGAAACACGAAGAGGCGCAGGAGAAGAGAACTTGGTTTTGTGGGTGAGTCATTCCTATCATTCTGCTTTTTTACAATGATAAAAACTGCATTTTTAGTTTGGGTCAACCTGGAGCAGATTTTTGGTGTATATTATTGCTGTTGGATAATTAATGTGATTAGGTAGATAGGATTTCTTTATCACTGTAACCTCACCCATTGAACTTTCTTTAATAAACAACTGTTAGATGCGCAATGATATAGAATGGGACTTGGGACCTTGACCACATGATTCGTGGAAGAGCGGGTAGTGGACTGAGAACTTATATCCATTTGTCATAGTAGCTTTATGTGCATTTTTTGTTTATATTTTTGTTAATCTGGATGATGATTCTGACACCAGCACTATACCAGCATAAGCCCACTTTTGTATCACCTCCTGCACTGAAATTGCAAGCCAATTTAAGAACTAATTCAGTTAAATTATTTTCATGAATTGTTCCAAAGTTGACGCATCTATCTATAAAAGGATGCTCTCATTCTCCGCTGACTGATATATATGTTGATACATAATCTGGCGCGGACTGATTCAACGACTCTCCCTGGGCCGTTAGTCGTGTTCTCGAGCCCTATTAGACCTGTATAACAAAGAAAACCCGTTAGGAGTGGACCCGAGGCCGTAGCCCCGGGATCCACCTCCGACGGTCAAGTTAGTCATGGTGCGATATAGCGTATGAGAGTTATTAGATTTAGGGTAACCTGTTATATTCTGATGAAGAAGGGGATCCATGCCATGTATTTATAGGCATGGATTAGGGTTTAGCGTAGAGTGGGCCGCTGTCACCCGGGCCTGGCCCACTTGTCGTGGGTCTGGACTGACCATACGTCTACAAGCCCCCCAAGTTTAGTATGCGCATGACCTGAGTGCGGATGCTAAACTTAAGCTCTGTTCATGGCCGCGTAGGCTAATCAACAATGACGGCGTGGCCCATGTGTGCGCAACCTTGTAGGCACATGGGTCGGACCATACTGCGCAGCCCAAATGCGACAGTGCGCACTGGAGTTGCGATACAGATTGTCTCACATTGGTGAAGGTGTCCGTGGTGAAGGTGGATTCCTGTATGCTGCATCCTGGGTAAGGGCGTGCCTTTGTACCAATAGCGATGCAGCGCAGTGCGACAGAAGATGTACTTCTGTGGCAGAAGTGCGCGTTGTCCGCGACAAAGGTGCGCGTTATCCGCGACTAAGGTGCGCGCCGTGCGCGATAAAGATGTGCGCTGTGCGCGCTGTGTGCGAACTTTACATTCGTCTTTACAAACGACAGAGGACGTCTCCCCTGCGGCAATAGGGTGCGAATATTTAAATCCGTCTTTGTACAGGGCTTGCAATACCTCTTACGTACGATCTGCTTCCAAATATGCCTGCGTGATGCGTACTCACACAGTGCGTATCCTGGTAGCCCCCCAAGTTTGATGGTGCTACTCGTGTAGGAGCATTAAACTTAATTATTCAAATTCTGAAAAAAAAAAACTTGATGCAAATATTAGAAGTATATGCTGCGCATCGCAACATATAAAAGATAATGAAATAAAAAATTAGCGCGTAGCATATATATAGCACGTAGCATGTAAAATAGCGCGAATCACACCTATCGTGAGATGTTACAGCTGCATAAACAATTAATTATTTTGTTTTTCTTTTTTATTATAGAAAAAACAATGGCGCGGATGGATGTACCATGACCGCGACTAATAGTTTCAATTGCACGCACAGACGCAGATGGATTTATCGTGACCGCATAGACTCTAACGTTTGTGGATGATCGCAGCTGACCACGGCTTTCGTCCAGTGCGCTCATAGCGATTGACTAGCATCGTGGTGCCTGTATCGTGACAGTGCGCTCATGGCGCCAGTCTGCGAAGATCTCTATACGCATGGCCTAACGCGGGTAGATTTATCGTGACTGCGCTGTTTCGCGGCTAAAAGGTATAGTATGTCCGATCGTGCGGACTTAATGTGACTTAGGTAAAATCGTGTTTACCAAGTTAAAGATTTATATAAAATCTAAGCGCGTGTCAAATCGTGTTGACTAAATCAAATCGTGTCGATTTATAAAAAATTTACATAAAATCGTACAGTAAAGGATAACATATCGATTTATAACTATGGCGCATGACAAAGTTGCTTTGACCAATCAAATCGGTGTACAGCAATAAATAAGATATCTTTGCAAATTGCAGTACGAATCACATCGCATGTACGATATTTAATTGCAGTGCAATGATAAATAATAAAATACCTTATCAGGAATGACCAATCATGTCGATTAATGATGTATAATTAATGATGTCGATGTACGAATCGTAAATAATAAGATACCGGATTTTGAACATCATGGTTACTTTCCGGCGATGTGAGAACCACGAAACTTGTCGGGTCCCACGGATGGCGCCAATCTGTTGATACATAATCTGGCGCGGACTGATTCAACGACTCTCCCTGGGCCGTTAGTCGTCTTCTCGAGCCCTATTAGACCTGTATAACAAAGAAAACCCGTTAGGAGTGGACCCGAGGCCGTAGCCCCGGGATCCACCTCCGACGGTCAAGTTAGTCATGGTGCGATATAGCGTATGAGAGTTAGATTTAGGGTAACCTGTTATATTCTGATGAAGAAGGGGATCCATGCCATGTATTTATAGGCATGGATTAGGGTTTAGCGTAGAGTGGGCCGCTGTCACCCGGGCCTGGCCCACTTGTCGTGGGTCTGGACTGACCATACGTCTACAATATACATTGATTCCAGAATCCAGAGATGCATTAATAGTGTTGTTGACGTTCTCCATCAGTCCATCTTATACTTGTTTTTATTGTAGTATATATACGCCCTTCTTTTCTGTTTGAAGGTTACTTTCTCCTTGAGATAACTTTTAATGCATTGAAATTTCGTGTGTTCTTCTTCTGAATAATGTTGTTACTATTGCCATGACATAGTTATTTTCTTGTGCAGTCCTGTTAGTCCAATTACAAATGTAGTACCCTTAAGTATCGTGCTTTTCGTTTCTCTTGTCAAGGAGGCATTTGAAGATTGGGTGAGCTTTATTTTCTCATAAATGCATCCTTTTCTCCAGGAGTTGATTTAACCCATTGTTCGTTTGCATTTTCAATTGTATGCTTAAATCTTTTTTATTTTTGTAATTATAACAGAAACGCCTTCAAAATGACATGACAATAAATAATTCTCCGGTTGACTTACTAATAGACCAAAGATGGGAATCTGTACCTTGGAAGAGACTGCAGGTTGGGGATATTATTAGAGTAAGTACTCTGAAAATCTTTGTTTCGTTTTTCTTATAATTTCAAACCGTTGGCTGAGAAGTCAATCATTTATGTTTTAAATATTCATGCGCCACTCACTATGTGTATGAATATGTTAAATGGAAAAACAATAATGTGGAGTTTGTGATTGGCTAACACATATGTGTAAAATCGTACTCCAGTTTCAAATTTCTAAATAACACGACTACCTTATTATAATTGAATTTCTATGCAAATCGTAATGTTATCCTGGTTGTAGGTGAAGCAGGATGGGTTTTTTCCTGCAAATCGTAATGTTATCCTGGTTGTAGGTGAAGCAGGAGGGTAAGTTTCCGGATGATTGGGGTGCTTGTAGAAGCTTAGAAATGGTTAATTTCGGCCAAAACTTGTTAACTGGTGAAATCCCCAAGGGTTTGAATGTATGCAAGAAGTTGCGTTTTCTTGATTTGAGTTCGAATAAGCTAAACTGGTGAGCTTAGTGATGAACTTCCGGTTCCTTGTATGTTTTTCTTTATGTTAGTAGCAACCGTCTTTCAGGGTCAATTCCGTCTTTTCGTCACGCTACATGTGAATCTTTTGATCCCTCGTCAATGTATTCAAGGTATTTTGCATTTCAAGCTGCAAACTATGGTGGATATCTTACAATAGCACATAATTTTGGTCGGAACAACCTCACGGGTGAGTTGAGTTCAGTAAAGGTTGCACCTGGAAAAACGGGAATGGGAGAGCACTCGGTTTATGCGTTTTTTGCTGGATAAAACAACCTCACGGGCCGATCTCCTGGAGTCCTGTTTGATAAATGTTCTGAATTCAAAGCAATGCTTGTTAATATCAGCTCCAACGGGTTATCTGGCGAGATCCCGACTAATATTAAGAAAGTTCGTGCATAGGATAGGCTTGGTTTTAAAAAGCGCGCTCCAGGCGAGCTTAAGCGCTAGGCGCACCTAGGCGCTAGCCTTGGGGCTTTTTGGTACATAAAGCGCATAGTGTACATAAAGCGTGGGCTCGCCAGAGTCCAGACTTCATCAAAGGTTGATGTACATAAAAAATTCCCCAGTTCTTCAACAATGACTCCAGAGTCCAGACTTCATCAAAGGTTAGCATATTCATCTCCTTTCTTTATTTGTTTTGAGTTTTTCTTTTGTTCATCTTGCTGCTACTGTTTTCTCTTGCTGATATCGTTTATTTGTTTAATCTTGCTGCTACTGTTTTCTCTTTTGTGATTAAATGTTGAAATTTCTTTTTCTTTATTCTCTAATCTTGCTGAATATCATGTATTTTGTGATTAAATATTGGATTTAGGAGTTGTCCGCCAAAGCGTTCAAACTAGACACTCTCTTAAAATTAGTGGATGTAAAACGACTAGATGGAAAAAACAACCTTACTTCATTTTGTGGTTCAAGAAATCATCAGATCAGAAAGTACGGATTCTAATTCCAAAATCGACCCGTATCCAGCATTCAGTGAAGGTACTTTTAAGAAACAAGGACTACAAATAGTCAGTGGGCTAAGCCGAGAATTAAGTCATGTCAAGAAAGCAGCAGGAATGGATTCGGATGTCTTACGCGGTTATGTGTCAAAACTTGAAACAGGGTTGCAGAAAATTCGATCAGAAGGTCACGAGACCTCAGAAATGCAAGGAAACTTTTACGGGTCGATTAGAGTGTTCTTTAAAGAAGCGGAAATAGAACTTGCAAAGATCAAGATTGATGAAAAGAAGGCGTTTACATCTGTGAAAGAGGTAACTGAGTATTTCGATGGTGATAACGCGAAAGAGGGAGCATACCTAAGAATCTTTACGATTGTAAGATATTTTTTGGGCATATTGGAATAATGTATGCAAGGAGGTTGGACAAATGCAGGATAGAATAATGGTGGGTTGTGCAAGATCCTTTAGGGTTCCTACCAATGCACCTTTACCACTTGTGACTAGATACAACACCCGTCATAGTAGCAGTTCTGAGGAAGAAAGCTCGTACTCAGTGCTGCAAAGATCACACACAAAGCTCAAGCTGTAACGAGTTTGGCAGCCAAATGGCATACAAGTGCCACCATCGACTCTTTTGATGATATGGGTCCTACTGAAGAGACCCCGATGGCCAATAACATTTTCGACAGAGCTAATTACCATTTTAATGCGAATATAGATTCAGACATGGATGAAGGAGATGAAGACGATTTGGACAATACAAAAGTCAGATAGGAATCAAGATTTTATACGAGGCGTTTGTATCTTGTTAGTTGCTTTGTGGACATACATTTATTCTTTCGCATCCGTCATTAGAAACTACAATATGGTTCGAGTAAATGTTATATGTATGAATGTTTGTATGACTGTTGGTATTACTAGTTCGAGTAAATGTTATATGTATGAATGTTGGTATTACTAGTTCGAGTAAATGTTATATGTATGAACGTTCGTATTACTAATCACTAGAAATACGGGTGCTTATGATGTGGTTTAAACTACATTAGAGGATCAGGAACTACCCGAGTTATGTTCCACCAAGATGGTAATCTACTCCAAATAGTTTATGTTCCACCAAGATGGTAATCTACTCCAAATAGTTCTCCTTGTTTAATTTAAATCCATGTGAATTTTGTGTGTACTTTGTAAAGAATATTTATACTAGTTGTAAATTTTGCATCGTTTTCATTTTCTTTCTTTATTTTATTTTTATTTAGCTAAAAAAAAGAAAAAAAAGAAAAAAAAAAAAAAAAAAGACACCCGGGGTGATCCTGCTGGTCGCTCATTCATTGCTGCTGGTAATGACACCATTGCTGCTGCATTCATTATGCTGCTCGGTAAAAATACAAACGTTGCCCAAAAAATTCAATAGTTGCCCAAAAAATACACAAGTTGCCCAAAAATTCAATAGTTGCCCCATAAAAGGTCGCTCATTCATTGCTGCTGGTAATGATACCATTACTGCTGCATTCATTATGCTGCTCTCGGTAAAAATACAAACGTTGCCCAAAAAATTCTATAGTTGCCCAAAAAATACACAAGTTGCCCAAAAAATACTCAATAGTTGCCCATAAAATAAACTTGTGTATTTTTTGGGCAACTTGTGTATTTTTGGGCAACTTTTGTATTTTTTGGGCAACTTGTGTAATTTTTGGGCAACTTTTGTATTTTTTGGGCAACTTGTGTATTTTTTGGCCATCTGATAAGCAGCAGAATAATAACTATTTTTTGGGCAACTTGTGTATTTTTTGGGACAACTTATATATTTTTTGGGCAACTTGTGTATTTTTTGGGCAACTATTGAATTTACAACAAGTATATATATATATATATATATATATATATATATATATATATATATATATATATATATATATATATATATATATATATATATATATATACCGAGAGCAGCAGAATAATGAATGCAGCAGCAATGGTGTCACTACCAGCAGCAATGAATGAGCGACCAGCAGGATCACCAGCAACAATGGTGTCACTACCAGCAGCAATGAATGCAGCAACAGAATCAAAATAGCGTAGCAACAGTTACAAATTCTGAATACTGATCTGCTCCAACTTTGAGCAACACCAATAGATAAGAAACCCATGTGATATTGATCAGAATATCAATATATCATGACAGATCAAAAAGTCCAACTTCATTATAAATAGATGAGTAAACAACAAACTATCTCAAAGTTAAATTTCATATCAACTAAATAGAACAGCAACTAGTGGTTTCATCACAAACTAAACTATGAAATGTTACATAAACTAAAATTATTGTTAAATACTTGCACTATGTAACTAAAAAAAAGCTAAACGACAGTTCAAAATTCACATGGATTTAAATTAAACAAGGAGAATACACACAAAAATACCAAAATATTCTATACAAAGTACATATAGACTTAAGCCAATGAGCTTAGCCAAAGTGATATATCTGCTAGAAGTATAAAACTTTAATCAAAAAACAAACAATAAACAAGTAATTCACATGCTCAAACTTATCGAAAATTCAAAATAAACAGTTTCACGGTTTTGCACTATTACATAAGAGAATGTAATATTTGATAGATTTTTGTCTTTGATAGATTTTTATGTTCAAGAAATGTTTGGTCGCTCTGGTGATCATATTTGACACGCAAATTTTTTTTGAGAAACAACAATAATTGGACAAAAACAGTATTTGGGCTCCATCCAAGCCGTTTCGACTTGAACCAAAAAAGTACCCATTTTGACCCAATATATAATCCGGCCGTTACCACCAATTTTGCTGCCTCTAGTTCCGTCATTAGAATTGAAAGAAAGAGCAGTCATAAAACCTGTTGAGATTCATAAAACCTGTTGAGATTTCAATTTGAACTCCATTTCTAGTGATTTTCGTCTAAATTCTTCCATATCCCATTGCATTTGAGTAACCCTTTCTCTTTCCATCAAAATAGCTTGATGAAGGTTTTCTTTACTTCTCAATTTGGTAGTCTCGAGTTCCTCTTCCAAATCCTTGACCTGCGAATATACATAAAGTTGCATGCAAAGTATTATATATTCATCCTTAATGCGATAAACTTTCTGTTCTTGCAACGAAAGGGGTTTCAGTTTTTCTCTTTTAGGGGACTTTCAACGTTCTTGAAGCTTGTCTTCTATAGCAGTAGGATCCAATCAAATTCAGATCCCTTTCTATCATTTCTGCCACCTATTTTCAGACATTAGATAAGTTAAAGGTAGCAAGATGGTCAAGTAAGGCAAGTTACAGGTTGGGTAACGGGATAAAAACGGGGTTGGGCCACGTTGGTTGACCCGCACACCAAACTCTTTATTTGTCCATTTTTTATTTAAAATTGAATGTGTTGATTATGCTAACATAAGCCACATTCTGACAGTAATATCTACTATAAATTAACCATTTTAGGAAGTTGTATTTAATAAGGGAGTTGGGTGACTTCCAACCCATTTAACCCGATCTCCTTTTAATTTTTTGGGTTTGACCTGTTGGTGAATAAATACAAACCGAATCAACCCATCCGTAAGTAAATGGATCGAAATTTGCACTTCTTGTTTAATTATAAGCATAACCGATCAGTTATGAAATCTAATTACCTCATCCAGTTTCTTCTCACAGTCTCGTAGAGAAGATTTTGCCTGAATAAATTTCTCGTTCCAACTTTCATACATGTCTGTAGTTAAATCTTTATACGCCAGACAAAGAGTTCGCAGTCCAGCTTCTCCATACTGTTCCATATGCACTCTGGTAACTTTCTTTATATCCTCATTGCCACCCCCCAATCTCTCATATATTACAGAATCGGCCCCCTGTGATCAGCAGATTCTAAATTAGTGTCAGTTTACATCTGGAACATCGAAGTTCAAGTTGCAAAGGATGCTACTATGTTCTTACTTTACAGTACAATACAAGCCTTCCATCTTTGTAACGACATACAACAGATTGCCGCTTTCTAGTACTATAAGAAGCACAAAGATTTATGATCAAAGTAAAAAAGGAATCAAGATGTTGAAAGTCAAAATATAAATCCATAATATATACCTGTTAAACTCAAGGACATTAAGGATTTCATACGGAACATCTTCAACCTTCCCCATTTTCTCAGCATGCGATTCACGAACATATACCATTGTAGGTGTACGTCTGAGATGATTGAAATGCATGCCTCATATGATGACACAAGAAACAATAATTGTACTCCAAAATCACGTATACTGTCAACAAATTGTGATCAAGTAAATACCTATAGAAAAAGAAGCCAAATTTCTTTGCAGCAGTAACTAAAGCAGCCTCATCAGGTGATGCAGCTTGATAACGAAGTTTGTCTGGGGTCTCTTCACCTTCTGGAAGCACCGTATGACATATAGCAAGGCATCTGAAAAATTCCTAAACAAGCAAGGAAAATGGTCCTAAAATGGAAACACGAGCATATATGATAAAATTCTACACATCCACAACGTAAATACCGCAATGTATAGTGTATTCTAGATTCTAGAATAAAAATATTACAAAAAAAAAGCAGCAAATGTTCATCAAGACATTAGAGTTGTATAATAAACCTAGATCATAAGCAAATTGACTTTACAAGTTGACATTCGTATTTTCAGATATAGGATATCTTTAAAGAAATATAATTTTTACCTTGCACATATCCGGATTCGGTTCATTCCTCCAAGCACCAGACATAAGCCTAGCATCGTCAAAATTAAAACCCGTATCACGTGTTTTGGTTGGTTGTTGCACCTCTTCTGCATTTGCTACTTCCACTTCTATCTCCGTAACACCAGTTCCATATGTCTCTCCAGCAACAGAACACTTAAAGAACTCCATTAAGTTTCTTGTTAGAGTTCCAGTTTTATCAGAGAATATATATTCCACTTGACCAAGTTCTTCATTCAGATTAGATGTTCGCGCCAATGCAGGGGTATTAGTTTCCCTATGGTACATACGCAAGTCGTTGTTGATGAACTGGGTTGACTGAATAAACTTGATCATCTGTCAGAGGAAAAACAAAACAGGAATGAAGTCAATAAAATATGAAAGACCCTGAAAAAAATTTATGATGTTCAGGAACTAACCTCAATAGAAACATAGAGAGAAATCGGAATAATTGGTGAATATAGAGTTATGAGGGTAAAGATGCTTAAAACAAACACCTGAAAGCAAACTAACAGAATCAGTAAACTTAGAGACAAAAGAGACAGCGGAAAGTCCTTAAATAAGCAAGCAAAACTATACCACTAATCTGTTTGCCGGATTAAACTGTTCAGATTCCACATTGATCCCAAGGTGTAAGTAGTAATACTTCACATCCACAAATAAGGAACTGCAAAATACATACGAGCTTGTTATAACAGCACAATGAAAGCTCACAAAGGAGTTTTATGAGCATGATAGCGAATCCAGTACCTGCCTATAGCCCCAACGAGACATAATGAAAGAAGAACGCCAAAAAGAGTGGCTATTACTTTGTCAAGTTTCTTCTCAAGTGTACTCCTTTTTGAAGGGACGTTCATGGCTTTCATCATTACCTGTATTTGAATACACATAAACATGGTTTCGTACAAAACAAAGATACAATAACGGATATGGAACTGTTAGAAGAACCTTAGTCTCGTGTCCAGTAAAGACTACAGCCCCAACTATAGACTATGTATTACGAAGACTGCATCCCTGAACAGGATGTACAACGATACAAGTGACCAGTTGCTTTGTAAAATATTAAAGAAATAAACAGGAAGGAAAAATTAGAACAAATAGTAAAGCGAATGATTGTATCTTACTCGCAACAGAATTTGATTTGGACCAAGGGGTAACGTTTGGTTCTGAACTAGCAAATTACCAGTGAAGGTATAGAGTGAATTATTTGGTTGCTCACACTGTATTTCGCCTGCCAATGGTAGAACATCATCATCATCAATGTAAAACTCAAGTTCAAGTTACTAAACAAGCTTGGGTGAGAAGTTGTAAGATGTAAGCTTTTCCTTAATTACTGTTTCGAAAATACTAATTCATCATCTTGCAACATCAAGTAAATAAATTTTTTACACTAAAGGAAAAAAATTTGGCACTAGACAAAATAAATTGTTATATCCACGCGCGTGACGAAAAGACGGAATTGACCCTGAAAGACGGTTGCTACTAACATAAAGAAAAACATACAAGGAACCGGAAGTTCATCACTAAGCTCACCAGTTTAGCTTATTCGAACTCAAATCAAGAAAACGCAACTTCTTGCATACATTCAAACCCTTGGGGATTTCACCAGTTAACAAGTTCTGGCCGAAATTAACCATTTCTAAGCTTCTACAAGCACCCCAATCATCCGGAAACTTACCCTCCTGCTTCACCTACAACCAGGATAACATTACGATTTGCAGGAAAAAACCCATCCTGCTTCACCTACAACCAGGATAACATTACGATTTGCATAGAAATTCAATTATAATAAGGTAGTCGTGTTATTTAGAAATTTGAAACTGGAGTACGATTTTACACATATGTGTTAGCCAATCACAAACTCCACATTATTGTTTTTCCATTTAACATATTCATACACATAGTGAGTGGCGCATGAATATTTAAAACAGAAATGATTGACTTCTCAGCCAACGGTTTGAAATTATAAGAAAAACGAAACAAAGATTTTCAGAGTACTTACTCTAATAATATCCCCAACCTGTAGTCTCTTCCAAGGTACAGATTCCCATCTTTGGTCTATTAGTAAGTCAACAGGAGAATTATTTATTGTCATGTCATTTTGAAGGCGTTTCTATTATAATTACAAAAATAAAAAAGATTTAAGCATACAATTGAAAATGCAAACGAACAATGGGTTAAATAAACTCCTGGAGAAAAGGATGCATTTATGAGAAAATAAAGCTCACCCAATCTTCAAATGCCTCCTTGACAAGAGAAACGAAAAGCACGATACTTAAGGGTACTACATTTGTAATTGGACTAGCAGGACTGCAACCGTGAGATTAAGCGCAGTCTGCCCGCCCATTGTAGGCAAAATCGCGTCCGGGCGCTCTATTTCAATAACCTGCTCAACTAATTCAGGTGTCATTGGCTCAATATAAGTCCTGTCAGCCATTTCAGGGCCAGTCATAATAGTAGCAGGGTTACTATTAATAAGCACTACCTCATAACCATTCTTTCTTAAAGCCTTACAAGCTTGTGTACCACTATAATCAAACTCACAAGCTTGTCCTATAACTATAGGTCCAGCACCAAGTATCATAATCTTTTTTATATCAGTTCTCTTACCCGCATTACTCCCAACAAAACCCATATTTTCTTTTTCATTTTTAGCCACTTTTGATCCATTTTCAGATTTTGAAGCATTTGAACAAACAGTTGTTGTGCGTGACGAAAAATGGGAGAATTTAAGGGTGTGTTTGGGAATGGATAATGGGAATGAAAGAGGGAATGATCCGCAGTGGTCTTGGGTGGTCCTTTACCTCTACCGCCTCTTCTACCACCGCCGACTGATTTTCTCACCGACCTCCACTTCTAGAACTGAAAGTTTCCATTTCTAATGTATAAACATCTTAAATGTTAACATGAGGACTGTATGGACCATAATCTAACTAACCTTCCAGTAAGATAATCTCCGAGTGGTAATGTGCCATTCACCCATTCAAGGAGTCCGGTGGAGGTAGCGTCAGGTGGTGGTGGCGTCGGATGGTGGTGGCGGGGGTGGTGAGATGGTTTATATGATTTGAATGTTGTGAAGGGTTGTGAGATCAGATGGTTTATCTGAGTTGAATATAGGCGTAAAATGACCAAAATATCCTTTTGTTCATGTATTTGTTGCCCAAAATTCAAACGTTGCCCAAAATACAATACGTCCCTTATACATCGTATCAACAGTTGTATATATACTCTGGTCGGTGACGTGGCGTCCTGTGGTCCGTCGGATCAGTTGCCCTGGGCTAAGGGGGGAATTTTCTGTGAGCGGGACAGATACTCTTAGCACTTGGGCAATCGGGCTATTTTAGTAATTATCCCTTTTTTTTTTGCATATATCCCAACATCAACCAAAAAAAACAAAAGAGTGGTTATACAGCATATACGAATTATTTTGATACATAAGAATATGAGCAAACGGAACTAACCAGTAAATCCACTCCAACTAATAACTGCCATGGACAACTACCCATAGAATCAAAGAAGAGCTCGCAGACTATGGCTAGCTAGATATTATGCTTATGCATCAGTTTTTTTTTTTTTTTTTTTTTTTTTTTGTTAAAAAAATTAGTTTGTAGCTTAACAATAGGAAACTGCTAGAAAAAGGTTAATGTACTACTATAATGTACATTGAATTTGGTTATTTTACTTTGTTACTTTAAATTTTCCTATTTTTAGCTTAATAACTTCGATCGGCTTCTTCCAACAAGTGTTTGATTCAAGAAGATAATAACAAAACGAACCAGCCTGTAATATAATATCACGGATGATCCATACCATCATAATCATGTCAAAACTTAGTGGGACAAACATTAGATTGGGTATTAATTAACTTGAAGTAATTAGAAGAGCCACTGTATGGCGGTATAGATGTTTTTTTTTTTGAACGGCAATATATATTAAAACTCTAGCAAGATACAAGAGAAAAGAACTTACAAAATAACACTACAAGCGTTTTTTGGATCACAAATCCATTCAATCCAGTTAGGATTGAATTTCCTATTCCTATGTTTAATCCATAAATGAGATAAAATTTTGATCTCATCTACGAGAGTGACTTTCCTTGGAGGTTTTGCATCGAAGCAAATCCGATTTCTGAACCTCCATAACCCATAACGTGGTTTGGATAACCGCGTCAAAACATACCTTTAAGGATTGTTGTAGATTAGCCGTGATGTTAACTTGGTCATTATATAATAATCTGTTTTTATCCATCTTCAGCCCATGACGATTCAAAGGTAGTAAGTGATATCAAGGGCAACAATAAATGCACCAATAATAGCATAGGGCCTGATAATACCTTAGGGCCTAATTATAATATGTATGCTAGTCGAAGCTTAAAAGTATTTCAGTTTTCTGATTTAAGAAAGGCTACAAATTACTTTAGTCAAGACTCACAGTTTGGTAAGGGTAATTTTGGAGAAGTGTTCTTAGCATGGGTCGACAAGAACACATTCACCCCTTCAAGACGTGGTGATGGAATTGCTGTTGCTATTAGAAGGCGCTGTTCATTAAGCAATCACGGGCATGATCAGTTGCTGGTATGTACCTATTACAAATGTACTTCAATTAAAATCTATAATCAAAGTAACATTTTAGATTTTCATGGAATTGCTGTTGTCATGACTTCAGGCAGAGGTAGGTATTTTAGGGCCCTTGGCTCATCCCAATATCATTACTCTCTTGGGATACTCCAGCCATGAACATGAATACCTGTGTGTTTATGAGTACATGCAGAACGGAAGTTTTGATCAATTTATAAACAGAGGTAAACTCTACTTCAGTGTCTTCAAAATAGGAAGTTAGATTAGTTTATGTTTCAATGCCCTGATATAGTAATGTGTAGTTAAAAGCTCTAGCGTCTTGGTTGTTCTTTTTATAATGAAATGTCGCTGTTGTTCAAAACAATAACTTCGGTCTCTTTAAGACTAGTTTTTATGGCTCTTTAAACTATTATTGGACATTTTTTTATTATTCCAGCCGAGTTGAGTTTTTTGTTGGAAAACATAATCCAATTAATCTTTGTATGTTAGAATATTAGAATAAGGGCTGCATATGTTCGACTGGACTGTTAAGCATATGGCAGTTAATATTGATTATAGCAGTTACATGACAGTTATTATGAAAGGACACAACTATTGGTTTCATTAAACCATCACAACCTTTCATAATCACACCTTTTCATTGTATATATATAGGAGTTAAATTCTGTAAACAATGTAACCCTTTTCACTCTTTTATATCATCTTATTAAAGGGTTCAAACCCAATCTTTCTTGTTTCCTACTCTATAATTGTCTGATGTTGTTACAAACATATTTCAATCCAGACACAATTAGAACCTGTGACAATACAACCACAGATTAGAACCTATAAACATGATACTTATTCATATTAATTCAATCCTGGTACAGCAGAAACATATTTCTGCATATTCTGAATTCTATAATTCTACATTTTTGTAATGACGTGCATGGCTGACATGACATGATTAATCTTTCAGATGCACCTGATACTATCGGACCACTTACATGGCGAACACGGCTTAACATCTTGATAGGAGTTGCCTGTGGACTCACATATTTGCATTCGTTGAAAGATCAAGTGATACACCGTAACGTGAAAAGCTCTAGTATCTTTTTGGATCAAGTAAGCGTTAGCTATTCAATTCTTATGGCGTTGATCAAACCACCTTTATACTTTTCCTTTTATGCCGCTAATTAAAGCTAGCTTTTTATTTTACTATTTCTCTTATTTCAGGATTATAATGCAAAACTGGGAAATTTTGGCTTGGCAAGATCTGGACCTGAAATGGGGAAAACCCATGTCACTACACGTGTAGCGGGTACCTTGGGTTATATAGACCCAAATAGTTGGGACACAGGTACGTTAGTATATAATAAACTAATGAATAAAAGGTGTAGAGAAGTGATATTTGTATGAGTAATTAAAAACTATGGTAAATTGGTATTTTAACAAACAAATAATTGTCTTGAAAAGCATGAGAATGAGCACTTCTGGACAATCGAGAAACATAGTTCTACAAAGTGTCAATATGTACATTGTTTAGATTATAATTTACACACTTCTATATTACAGGTCATTTCAGTGTAAAGAGTGACATCTATGGTTTTGGAGTGGTAATGTTGGAAACCTTAACCGGCCTACCGGTAATAGATGGAAACAGGTCCCATGACCAGCAAAATTTGGTAGAGTGGGCAAGTCCAATCCTAACAGACAGACGAGAGCTAAGGGAAATAATGGACCCACATCTTGGCGAGAAAATACCCTGAAGAAGGTGTTTTTAAGTACGCTAAACTTGCATTAAGATGTCTAGCAATTAACCCCAAGGAGAGGCCATCAAGTGAAAAACTTTTGCGGAATTTGGAACACATATATGCTCTTAACAAGTAAACAATAAACAATTCCAAACTATTGGTTCTTGATTTAAATCAGTGATGTTTCAGTTACTTGTTCTCTGTATATTTTTTCTGACTATTTTGTGGGACAGAATATTCATATGGGTTAGGACTTGGAAGCCAATCGTATAACATATTTTAGCCTACTATTGTGGTATCCAGTTTCAGGCCCAATAAAAAGTCCAAAACCAAAATTTATACAAGCATGACAACCATCTACTACTGTCGTTTGCAGACATGAATATGAAAAACTTTGATTCTGTACATGACTGCTTGAGTTGGTTCTTAATGATCATCATAATATCTATATATAGTTTCTGCCTTTTAAACT
Organism: Artemisia tridentata subsp. tridentata; assembly: GCA_021014915.2. Lineage (NCBI taxonomy): Eukaryota > Viridiplantae > Streptophyta > Magnoliopsida > Asterales > Asteraceae > Artemisia > Artemisia tridentata. Next base: position 414,828,732 of record CP139508.1, on the reverse strand, counting down.
GATCAAAGCACTAAAAGAAAATACTAATACGATAATGAACTAACATAGTTACCCAGAATGTATATCCACCCCTAGCCCCTAGGAAGAAAATAAGAATGTTACTTACTACAATCTCAACGGGTTTATGGGTCAAGTTTGGCCAAAATCCATGTAACGTTTGAAATTAAGATTTGGCGTTGTTGAAGAAAATCCGAAATTTTACATGATTTGCCATACAAATGGAAATGAATTAAATACAAACCATAATTCTGAAAATTTCAACTCTGGGGTCGGGCCAAATTACTACTCGTATATCGGTTTTGCTACAATGTTCGGCCCATCCCAAGCTTTCCGTCCATATATGGCATGCTCCTGGCTCTGTAACTCTTTATGTTCTAGGAGTATTGCTTTTTAAAGTCAGATTTCTTTTGGGCAGGTTTTCTGTGTCCTCGATCATTGTTCCATTAAAGAGTCCCTTTACTCTTAAACCTACTCCACCTCATAAATTTTGTGTACATGCTATATCTGGGGATGTTCTGGGTTTAAGTCAAAATATATTTTTTCCAAACTCTGCAACACTTCTTCACTTGATGGCCTATCCTTCGAGTGGTATGCTACACATCTTAATGCAAGTGTAATGCATTCAAAAGCACCTTCTTCTGAGTAATTGTGTTCAAGACGCGGATCCAATATTTCCTTTAGATCTATTCTATTGAATTGACTTGCCCAGGTTGGCAAATAAACATACTCATCGACCCGATTCCAATCATATGTTCGTTGGCCTGTTAAAGTTTCCAGCAACACCACCCTGAAACTATAGATGTCTGACTTCACACACTACAGCGACCTGTACTAGTGGGCTATTAGAATCAACAAAATGTGCCCTTAAAGGTTCTCAAATATCCATTATCTTTTGCTAAATTAGGTTCCAAGATAGTAGCTAGGTTATTCTTCTACCAGTGTATTTGTATGTTTTTTTTGAAAATTGTGTTTATAAGTTATAATAATATAGATTTTAGACAAAACATGACAATACGTTTTCCTCACAATTTATCCAATAGTCCTCACTTCTCTATGCTTTGAAATATGACGATTTTGCAACATAAACCAAATACTATAATTCTAGTACATAGAAATAGCACATCACTTGATTATGTAGTAACATACCCGTTTGAAGATACTCTGGGTCTATATAACCCAAGCTACCCATGACTCTGGTACTAACATGCTCCTCGCCAGTTTTAGAGCCATATCTCGCAAACCCAAAATTTCCCAGTTTTGCATTAAAATCCTGAAATAATAAACAGTCCAAATTAGTGGTCAACTTCAGTTTAATAAAATTGCCACTTGTAACTTTTTGTTCCCCTAGCTTCTTGCTAGGGTGTTTCATATAAAATCACCGTTTGTAAAAAAGAAAATTATTACTTTTTAATTGAACAATAACGAAGATGTATTATGTTTATTATATAACGAAGCCCATCGAGAAGCTAGATGGATCAATTATTAATACTACAAATTGAATCAATTATTAGAGGATTTCATAAAATGCTAATCTTCTTCGTGGAAAAAGATCCCCAGCAGGCGCATGACATTGACTGAATATGAAGTTTTATACTATAATTTAGAGTTAATTTCATAAATGGTCCCTGTGGTCTGTCGGGTTTAACGGGTTTAGTCCCTAAACATTTTTTTGAACGGATCCAGTCCCTGTGGTTGTGACCCATAACAGGTTTGGTCCCTAAGACTAACTTTCGTTAGTTTTTTCCGTTAGCTAACGACCGTTTGCAACAAAAATTTGCACCGTTAGTCCTTTATACTAACGACCGTTTATACTTAACTCATTTTTTTTTCCTTGTATAAAAATAAAAATAAAAATAAAAATAAATGGTTTTCTTATATTTTTTTTCTAAATATCTTTAAAATTTATACACGTTTTCATACACATTTTTTATTCACGTTTTCATACACACATTTTTATACACACATTTTTTATACACACGTTTTTATATACATGTTTTTATACACGCTTTTATACACACGTTTTTATACACACGTTTTTATACACATTTTTATACACACATTTATACACATATTTTTATACACATGTTTATTATACACATGTTTTTATACACATACTTTTATACACACATTTTTATACACACATTTATACGCACATTTTATACACACATTTTATACACACATTTATACACATATTTTTATACACATTTTTATACACACGTGTGTGTATAAACGTATGTATAAAAATGTGTATAAAAATATGTGTATAAATGTGTGTATAAATATGTGTATAAAAATGTGTGTATATATGTGCGTATAAATGTGTGTATAAAAACGTGTGTATAAAAGCATGTGTATAAAAAACATGTGTATAAAAACGTGTATAAAAATATGTGTATAAAAATATATATAAAAACGTGTATAAAAAAATATGTATAAAAAACATCTGTATAAAAACGTGTATAAAAATATGTGTATAAATGTGTGTATAAAAACGTGTATAAAAACGTGTGTATAAAAATGTGTATAAAAACATGTATATAAAAACGTGTGTATAAAAAATGTTTGTATAAAAATGTGTGTATGAAAACGTGTATAAAAATAGTGTATAAATTTCAAAGATATTTAGAAAAAAAAATTATAAGAAAGCCATTTTTTTTTAATTTTTTTAATTTTTTAGGGAAAAAAAATTGTGTTAAGTATAAACGGTCGTTAGTATAAAGGACTAACGATGCAAATATTTGTTGAAAACGGTCGTTAGCTAATGGAAAACACTAACGACAGTTAGTCTCAGGGACCAAACCCGTTATGGGTCGCAATCACAGGGACTGGATCCGTTAAAAAAAAGTTTATGGACTAAACCTGTTAAACCCGGCAGAGCACAAGGACCATTTATGAAATTAACTCTATAATTTATCTCAGGCGCATGACACTGCCCGTCCCTTTACTTGACGTTTTGTAACGTACCGGTTCTTTGACCAAAGGTCCTTAGTGTTTCTATGTTAAGTCCCTCGTGTGTAGGTCACATGCCGCATGCATCTTCAACCTTCCATTTTGGTAGAAGACTTTTTGTTTTCTTTCAAGCCAAAACCATAAACAAAATCTAAATCACTTTCTCTTGTTAATTTTTCTATTAAAAAACACCCCACCGTATAAATCCATCTCTCTATCATCTTTTTCTCACACAATGACCCATCACCCTCATCATCCCACTCGTCCAAATTTTCAATTTCAAGATTATACAAAAACCTCATTTCTAATTTTCTATTAGCCCTATAACTTAAATTCAACTTCATTGCCATAATCCCATTAAAATATCAACAAATAACCCCCAATATTCTTTTCAAAACACTTAGAGCATGTTTGGTACCGAGAAATAAGGGTGGAGAAATGGAAATGGCATCATATCTCGTGTTTGGTTAAGCAGGGAAATAAAAAAGCGGAGAATTGGAGAGAATTGATAGAGAATTGATAGTGTAATTTTTAAAGTTTCATTTCCTCACTTTTTGTTGAGAAATTGGAGAAATGGAAATGGTTAGTTTTTGTAATATTTTTTTACGAAATTGATGAAAAAATAATTTGTTTATAAAAAAAAAATTAATAATTTTTTTTAAATAAATTTTTTTACGAAATTTTTTAAAAAATAATTTTTATAAAAAAATTTAATAATTTTTTTAAAATAATTTTTTTATAAAATAAGTTTTTAAAAAAAATTAAAATAATTTTTTTATAAAAAATAATTTAAAAAAATATATTTTTTTAAAATATATTTTTTATAGAATTGTTATTTAGAAAAAATAAATTTTTTTAATTAATTTTATAAAAAATAAATTTAAAAAATAATTTTTTTTTAAATAAGTTTTATTTAAAATAAAAAAAAAATAAATTTTTTTTTAAATATATATTTTTTAGAATTGTTATTTAGAAAAATTATTTTTTTTTAAAAATCAACAAATAAAAGCTCTAATTCTTTCAATAATTCTCGAGTTTATTTCTCATGTTACCAAACACTAGAATTGACTTTAAATTTCTCTACCCATTTCTATTCTCTGAATTCTATTCTCTACTTCATTTCTAATATCTGAAATTCTCTCTACCAAACGTGCCCTTATAGTCAATTCGCATAAACAACAAATTCCCTGTTACAAACTTTATGCATTATATATATAGTACTTATTACAAATTTTTTAGGGATAATTTCAAAAATACCCCGGTTGCCCAAGGGCTGAGACTATCTAGACGACATCTTTTATGTTTCCTTATCTAGAACAGGGCAACCAGTACTTTTTGGCCAACTAAAATCTGCAAGTGACAAGTGTGACTTTACGGATGATAAGGTATGGAACTTGTGTACTTTTTGGGCAACTGGTGTACTTTTTGAGCAACTGTCGGCCTTCATGTCGGACAAGTGACGGCACATGCTTGGCTAAGTACTGGTTGCCCAAGGCAACTGGTCTAGATAAGGAAACACAAAAGATACCGTCTAGATAATCTCACCCCTTGGGCAACCGGGGTATTTTTTGAATTATCCCAACTTTTAATGAAACCCATCAAATATAAGTTGGCAGAAGCCCAGCCCCACCACGGTGCCACCACCTACACAACCAATTCACCGTCACTGCTGCATTTACACCCACCACCGGTGGCCATAATGGTCACTTGCAGGTAAAGATGGCAATTTGTGCAAAAAAAAAAAAAAAAAAAAAAAAAAAATTGCTAATTTGTAAAAGATTCGGGCACCTTTAGCCCCTTATTTTTTTGAAATGGACATTTATGGCCCATTGAAAAGCTAAATGGGCACTAATGGGCATATATTTTCTCAAAATTGGAGAACATTACGATCGTTTAAAAAAAAACATATAGATATCATTGATTCAATTTTTTAAATATAAATGAGGTGTTACGTTCGTCGTTTTATGTCTTTTCTGAAGCGAATTCGTATAACATGAGCCTCTTTGGCCCGTGGCCGTTTAAGCCCGTACCATTTCGGCCACAATCCTGTTTGGACCGTGGCTCGTGCCCGCCTGTTTTGCCACCTCTACTTGCAGGTGTTGGACGATGCTTTCAGCCATACAACAGTAATCGGAGACACCTACCAGTATCTGGTCGCGGCTCTCAGCCGCCAAACGCCGGATTCTGGAATAAAAAACAGGATTTGTTAAGTGGGTCTAAATAAGTTTGTTAGTTTACAATATAAAGATCTGGACTTGTTGAAATTGATTTTAGATGATGATTATTGAGGGGGCTATATGTATTGGGGTGGGGGTTTTGAGAAAGATTTTAAAAGGTGTTAAAAAGTTTGTTTATTTTATAGTGATGAACAAATTATATATACATATATATATATATTCATGGGGAGGTATACTGTTTGTAATGGTGGTTTTATGAAAACAATTAAACCAATTTGTGTGGTTGTAACCCCGGACCTCTCCCCTAATGGTGGGATTAACAAATTGAGTAAAATAATTTGAGTTACTGTAGAAAGCACTGTTTATGGAATAAAAAAATAATAAAGCTACTGTAGATACAACTGTTCATTGCTTAATTACACAGACTAATTACACAATGTGTGGCTTATATACCCAGTTATACCGCCTTCACCTCGGAAAATTCCATATCCTTCGGGAAAAAAATCTCCCCTCCATCCGAACAAATAAACCTATACATCATTTACCCTCACACAGTCGACCCAATTGTGAAGCAAAAAGTGAATTCATCTTCTTCTATAAAATTTGATCGGTTTCACAAATCTGAACTTTGTACAACAAAATTAAAAAGGTAGTAGCAGTGGTTGTTCGATAATAGAGATGCCTTCATTAGCAGGTAATTTCATTAGCAATTAATTACGGTTTTGTGTTTCAAATTAAAGGTGTATTATTTTATGTTGTTTGGTTATTTTTTTTTTATAATTATTTGTTACAAAATTCAAATACATATTAAAAAATAATCACTTTTGCACCGTAAGATTATTCTTATTGATTGTGTTGCGTAGTGTGTTAAGATTTGAAAAATGTATTGAGATTTGATTGTTATAGGTGTAGAGCGGTTGATTAAAAAAAATAGAAATTGAGTTGTGGTTTCAGATGTGTTGAGTTTTATTATATGAGTTGTACTGTACAATTTGTGGTGCGTAGTGTGATAAGATGTGGTTAATGTAAAGAGATTCAAGAATTGTAGCTTTGTTAATCACAGTATCGGTTGACTGAAAATCGAGTTGTGGTTTAAGATGTTTATGTTGAGTTTGTATGGTTAAGTTGTACTGTAGGAATCGTGAGGGGTAGTTTGTTGAGATTTGTCTAATGTATCGAGATTCGAGTCTCGTATGCGTGTTTTTAAAAATCTACGTATAGCAGTTGACTAAAATCGAGTTTGAGATTCAAGTCATGTTGCGTAGTGTGTTCCATCTTATGAGTAATAGTTTACGTATTTTGCGTGGATATAGGTAACTAATTATTAGAATGGCATCTGAAGCTTCACGTGAGGAGAATGTATACATGGACAACCTTGCATTTCTTTTCCTTTTTTGGTTTGATGTAAGAAGAATATGTCTTGAAAGCCCAATGCGACAAGGCATACCATATGATACCACTATCGTTGGCAACCAAAGTAATAACTACATTTGTAAGTATACATCCACTTCATTATTTAGCTCTATGTATTCAGAAATTTTGAACATCGTTATCATTTTTTTTTTTATTTTTTTTTATTGCAGCAAGTGGTCTGATGCCTAATGTGTTTGCTACTGATTTCGGTCTTGCACAAAATGTCGAGTTCAACGGGTTCCATCTGAACAGCCGCCTGCTGTATTTAACCTCTGTGGCCGTGAAACTTCGTTTGCGTCATCAGTTGGTATTATTGCTCCAATGACAACCACAGGTGTGCTTCCTTCTATTTTCAATGATTCAAAAACTGACATGTTTCATAGGCTATATGTAGCTTCAATTTAGCCTTATTTTACAATCAAAGCTAACCCGTATAGGTTTTCTGGGATGCAGGTTACAAGATTTACAATAGCCAAATCATCATGCCATTATTGAACACGAACAGGTAACTTTTTAGTCCATTATGTCGATCTATTTGTTGAAAATTAAATCTTAGTTTTGACTAAAAATCGAGATGTGGTTTGAGATGTGTATAGGTAAGTTGTTACTTAGAAGTTGTGATGCGTAGTGCGTTGAGATGTGTCGAGATGCGAGCGTTGTTGATTTGTTTACAGTTGAATAAAAAATAGAGGTTTGATTTTGAGATGTGTAGAATTGGTAGGATTTGGAAAACGTGTCGTCATTCAAGTGTTGTAGCTTTGTTTTGTTCATCTATGTATAGCCGCTGACAAATATCGAGTTGCGGCTGTATAGGTGGCCGTATAGAGCAGTTGACTAAATAGGTAAAATGCGTTTGAGATTTGTAGAGTTTGATTAGGTGAGTTGTATTGTACAAGCTGTGTTGTGTAGTGTGTTAAGATCTGAAAAATGTATTGAGATTTGATTGTTATAGGTGTAGAGCGGTTGATTAAAAAAAATAGAAATTGAGCTGTGGTTTGAGATGTGTTGAGTTTTATTATGTGAGTTGTACTGTACAATTTGTGGTGCGTAGTGTGATAAGATGTGGTTAATGTAAAGAGATTCAAGAATTGTAGCTTTATTAATCACAGTATCGGTTCAGCTTGCCTGATGAAACTGTGTCCAAATAATTCACAGTTGCAGTCTTATATTCTTTGTTCGTTGTGGTATAACATATGACACCATATATCATACTTAAGTAATTAAGTTGTACTTTTGGTTAATGCATGATAAAATTGTATAGAAAAAAAATCAGTGATATACTCTACAAAAGTAATGTTTCCATGTTCTAGGAACATGAACACACTACAGCAGCACTAATGCTTGGACTTGCTGCTCTAATTGCTATCTTATTAGGTTCAGCCGCTCTAGCTGTTCGGAACCCACAAACCATTCCGACCGGTGTTCAGAATTTCTTCGAATATGTCCTTGAATTTATTCGAGATATCTATTTGATTGTGGATAGTTATACCCTGTAAGTACCATGATGCTAAATTGGTAAGTGCAGTCTTTGTTCCTTTCTGAATCTTTTCTCCTGTAATTGCAGATCAGTTAGGGAAATTGTTAGCCTGGACGATCACATTGTATGGGCTTATGCTGGACTCAAAGCAGATGCATGCCTTTTTATTAACAAGGCAAGGATTAAGTGACTATTGTGATAATTAAATTTTGTTTCATCTTTACATAATGCTTTTTCATTAGAAGACAGCTTTTATTTTTCTATTTTATTTTTATTTTTTATTTTTTATTTTTTTGCATATCATAATAAACTGAAAGATTTTCTGAATATATTAAATCCAAACACATATTAGTAATAAAACTGTACATCCCTTTATTTAATCTATCTATTTATATGTACACATGGTAATAATCATGTGACTGATGGATATATGTAGGTTGGGAAGGATGAGTTTGGGTACATGTTGGCTGACATTTTTGAAGCAGAATGGAGTAAATGCTGATGGTATAGAAGTTCTGCAATTTGAAAATATGCATATGTTGATTGTGTACCGTAAGTAGTTCATATCGTGTTGAAGGTTGCTTCGTTTCATTACCTCTTCATATCATCCAAACCCCTTGGTGTGAAAGGGATACATCTTGATTTATGATAAAATATTTTCGATTATGCATTTTGATTTATGAATCCTTGGGTTCAAATAACCTTAACCTGATACTCGCACAATACCGATATCATATAAACTGTGTCCAAGAATTAACTGATGTCAACAATCTTTAATGCACAGGGGTTGGAAAATCATGCCTTCTTCCGCAGTTCACAGACAAGCGTTTTCAGCCAATTCATGATTTGAGAATTGGTGTTGAAATTGGTGCCACAATAATCACCATCGATAACAAACAAGTCAAGTTGCGAATCTGGGAAAAGGTTCGTATTCCTTATCCTTTTTTTTTCTGCTGTTTTTTTGTTTTTATTTGGTCAGACTGAACACGCCTGGAACCAACAACAGCGGCCACAACGTAACTGTTCTGCACTTCTGCATTAAACTAATTCATAATGCAACATGATTTTTCTGAATGCAGTTTTTTCAAAATGAAATTTAGATCATTTTCTGTTGTACAACATTTTATTGAAACCAATGTTGATTAACAGAATATACTGAAACTCCGAAAATTAAGTTGTAATCAGGTATGTGGTCATAAATTTTGTTTAAAAAATAAAGTGCCAATGGAAATAAATGATTAGAGTATCATTGTATTATAGAAAAAACGTTCTGCAAACAACAATACGGAAAGCATTAACTGATGTCAACAATCTTTAACGCACGGGGGTTGGAAAATCATGCCTTCTTTCGCAGTTCACAGACACGCGTTTTCAGCCAATTCATAATTTGATAATTGGTGTTGAAATTGGTGCCACAATAATCACCATCGATAACAAAACAAGTCAAGTTGCGAATCTGGGAAATGGTGCGTATTCCTTATCCTTTTTTTTCCTGCTGTTTCTTTGTTTTTATACCATATCTACTATTCTTATTTTTCCATCAGTTGAATTGGTATTCATATGTGCTTAAATTTTTGGTATAACATGCAGGTCACAAATCAGTTAGATCTATAACAAGGTAGCAAATAGCAGCAATCCCCTTCCGCGAGGTAAACCTGTGCCCATCAAAATATTACAGTTGTTCAATTTGTCTTAGACAATTATTGGATTAGCCATAAAGGTGTGCAACTTTATTTTGTTAGCTACCCATTTGACCTCGAGTTTTCTCAGACTGGATGGTTATATAATGAGTTCAGTCAATAGAATGTCATTATCATAGTTGTTTATATCCAAACACCTTATTGGCTTTCAGTTTTAACCATATGAATGTTCTTCACATTAGGTAAAATTCACTCTTTTTGGATCGGCTGTTGGGTGTAAAGACCACAAGAGAAGATAAAGAACGAAAGCTGTCAAAACTGACGATAGGCTCAGTGTCTACTGTCGCTTCAGTTATGGCCGCTTAGGTAGATAGGACAGATTTGGTTGTTAAAAAAGGTAAGAACAACCTGCTATTAACGATTAAAACACCAAATTGGATACACTCTTCGTTTTTTAATAAATGTTTCTCACAATACTCCCGTAGCAAAGCACGGGTTACCCCGCTCGTTATGTCTAAAGAAGAAAAAATTTAAGATGATAAGATCATGGTCGTTGTGGGTTTAGAACATCTCAAGATGTTCTTGAAGATTTTTTTATAAAATAATTATAATCTTTTAATAGAGATATTTTCTTGAGATGAAATGGGTTTTTTAATTAATATGTTTGAAAGAATTTGATGTTGTTCTGTTTATGGAAATTTAAAAGTATTTTAGAGGTTGAAGATGAAGAAAAACAACAAGACTAAAGTACCCTCATGATCATATACAAAAAGTCTAAAATATCCTTACTTGCATGAAGTTAACGGGATAAATTTTCAAATGACCGGTCTGTTACAAAATATCAAGTACAAGGACGGATGGTGTAATTTTTGAAGTTTTTGGATGAAATATTAAAAAGCGTGTAAACCACAAAGACAAAAAAAAGAGTAAAGTAACTTCCAATACCGTCTTCCACGGGTTATGGGTCCCAATACCGTCGAAGACGATGTATGGGGGAGGTTGAGACATAGACAGCATTTACCTTTACCTAAGGTAGAGAGGCTGCTTCCTGTAAACCACAAAGACGATTTATGTAATTAACTCTAATATATAAATTAGCATATGCATCAAAATGTATGATGTCTCGCATAGAACTTGATTGCACATAACTATTATCTGGTGTCGCTCCTTTGTTTACGTATGTTTAACGCTTCTTCAGTTGATGGCCTACAGTACGTAAGAGGAGACTTTGGCACGTCTTAGTGCAAGGTCAATGCATTCTAAAGCACCTTCTTCAGGGAAATTCTTCCCACGACGTGCATCCATTATTTCCTTTACAAAAATGTAACTAACTAGCTAAATACAAAAAAGTAAGATGATCTGGTCAACCCCTTCCAATAACATTCTTCTAAAATAACAGACTTATATCGGTATCACAAACCATAATGTTGACGTATGTGGTCTGATAGACCTGATCCGTCAGGACATCAAGATGAAATGCCTGGATGAAAGGCACTTGGCCGAACGACCCGAGCCGAACGACCCAAGCCGAATGGCTCAGGTGGAAGGCATCTGGCCGAACCAACTTGGCCGAACGACAACTTGGCCGAACCGACCTAGCCGAATGATCAAGGAAACATCGCAATTTCCCGCCTAAAGGTTTCCCCCCTAAATGTGCCTCTATCACCGGGTAAGGACAAAGAAGCTCACCTATAAATAGAGGGTGCTTACCACTCTCAAGCCAGGTTCTTTCCCTCTCTATAACACACACATATATACTCTCTCTCTCTAGAGTCACTCTCAACTAGAGGGTTCATCCCTCCATACTTAGAGGAGATTACTGACTTGACCGTCGGAGGGTGATCCCGGGGCTCCGGCCTCGGGATCCCTTCTAACGGGTTCTTTATGATTGCAGCACACTTCATGCTCGGGACAAGGATCAATGGCACATGGAAGCCGTCAAGACCTACCCGACGGAAATATGCTTAAACATTGGCGCCATCCGTGGGACCCGTTATTCAATCTACCGATGAGTTAAGAATGACGGGTCACACCTTCAGTCCGGTACGGACGTTTGGTACGACTGTCTGGGGTTGCTCCTTTGAACAGTCCGGTATAATCTCCTTTGATCGAGATTGCTCGAACACATTATCTGGTCCGAATATACTGTCTCATTCAGCCACATGGTCTCGTTCGGATGTTATGTCATCCGGAGGTACCGCTTCGTCCGGTCATATCTTTCAGTTCGCTTTTGTAAGTCTTCATCCCTCTCCTCTCTTCATCCTCTGAAACGCCAAGAAACCAAGATAAAAAGGGATTCGATAACTTTTTTACACTGAAACCCATTTCTAACTCCATGAACATCACTAATTAATGATAGAACAAATTGACACTCATCTAGATTATAGCATGTATGAGGAACCAGGCTTACATATGCATTTGTACGGTACGCTTGCATTATCAGAGTGTTGATGGCACAATTTCCGTTGGGTTGTTGGCCACATACTTCTGTATATGTTGGTGGTAATTAATGTGCTTGAGTGTGACTAACTTATGGGATAATGCTATACCTACCGCCTGTTTTGCCCATCACTTGTAAACCATGCCTAAAAGTTCTTATTTTATAATAAAAGTACAAGGACTTAATTAAATCCTAGCGCTCTAAGTTTTAGCCACACTTTAGGTATATAATTTGTTAGAGATATACTGGTTCCGTACTCTAATTATACACGATGTGTTAAGAGTCGTTACAAATAAACATTTTTCTATATGCACCAAACATCGGTTAATCTTTTTATTTCATACATCCGGCATGCTTTAACTTTTTTTTTATATAAGAACACATTCGCTCGTGTGGTTTATAAAGAAACAAAGTCGCATGTTTTATGGGTAATCCCGAATAAAAGAAAAAAAGAGGGTATAGTGAAAGAGGTCTACCTTTTACTTCTATTTTCTATACTATAATACTCAAAATACACAAAGATATGGACAAGATTTTCTTCAATACTAGTACAATGTATGTCATAAACCCACTTTACACTATTGTGAGGGTGGCTCGTTGTCTTCATGTCAGTACAATTCGCTTAACTTTGTTGACTAATGTTCACCACTCCCAAAACTGTCAGAATTCATGGTGGTTCATTTCATAATATGTGCATGTACCTTCTTTCAAGCATGCATACCTCACATATTCTATACGCTTTTAACACATATGGTCAATGGAAGTGCGCTGACAAATGACAACTCATTTACCCAACTTTATAAAAAGTTAATTCACCTTTTATGCCCTTTTATCTTCATGATACTGTCATATACCTTTTTATTATTTTACTTTACAAATTATCCAATTGTGCTTTAGTACTTCACGTGACCGAAAAAATAGTATTTTTGCTTTGGGTCCTACGGTTATTTGACCCTCGACATATGTCCTTTGGTTATTTGACACCCGGATTATTAACTATTGGTCCGGATATGTGAAATCTATTTTCACTACCAATTTGCCTAATACGCTAGAAACGAGATATAGATTGCCTCTGTGAGTAGTTCAAAATAATGATGTGTTAAGAACCTCAATATCACATAATCGTATAATATCTCAAAAGTGAACAATTGGCTAGAGACTATTCTCATGGGAGAGAGCCGCGAAATGTTTTGCTTCACATATAACGAGAAAAAAAAAAAAAAAAAAAAAAAAAAAAAAAAAAAAAAAAAAAACCTCCCAAGTTTTATTCTACAGAACTGGCATTCACTCCGCCGGAGCTAAAAATGATTGGTCTCGCTTCCAATTCATCCTTTCGGAAGTAGTTCACCCGTCATCCTCCGTTCGGTATGGTTCATTCGTAGATGTTTCATCCATTATCCTCCGTTCGGTACGGTTCATTCGGAGGTGGTTCATCCATCATGATCCGTTCGGAATGGCTCCTTTCGGAAGTAATTCATCCATCAGAAGTAACCCTCTCATCACATGCTTTCCTTGATGAAATAGAAGCAACGTCAACGACGTTTAATTTCTTAGCATATACTGCTTTCCTAAATGCATTCATACATATGAACAAGCAAACAAAATAAAAGATGCATAATCCGAATTACACAGCTCCATTTCCGGAGAGCAACAAACTTCATCTTCACAGCTACATCCGAAGAAACAATACACACTTCATGTGCATCGCCACAGAAGCATGTTCGAGCTCGAAGTTCTCGCGTTAATCTGTTAGCCGATCCCATCATATTGCACTTAAACACCTCCCAAGGACCCTTCGGATGACCTTATGAGCAATAAGGACTATCTCCGAACATCCTTGGCGGCCCACCAGTTAATGCGCTTCGGTTTCCGATCGTCAATTGTTGGTCGTTCAGTTACTTGACCTCCTGTTGATAAACATGTATGATGAAGATGAATCAATAGCTGCTTGCTTGAAATCACTAGCAATGACGTACTACTGTTGTCATAACCCTTACGGTAATTAATCAATAAATACCAATCGAAGACCAATCGGAGATACTAAAGAAGACCCAAGAACCGAGGCTCTTGATACCATGTACGAAGTTATCATACGATTAATATTATTTTTCATATCAATGGAATAACCGTTCGATTACAACAATGAGAATATTAGATTCTCCGTATGAAGACTGAAAAGCAAAAGCTTACAATATCATATTAATATTAAGAAACGACAAAAGACTATTTCGAGAATGATTAAATTGGATGCCATCGATGAAGACTTAAAAAGAAAGGATATGTGTGGAAGAAATATTAAACAAAAAGGTATATGAGTTATAATAAACAAAGGTAGGCGTGCCTTATATCCGAACGGCAATTTATGGTCCTCCGATTAAGATAATCATCAGATATTTAAGGTGTTGTTTATATTCTCACATTCTTGGAGGATTCTTCCAAATAATTTCATTCACATTGATATTCTCTTTTGCGTCGATTTCCGATAGTCAGATTTTTGGCCTTTCGGTTACTTGACCTTCGTTCGCTCTTCCAAATTTCATTAAACGGCTATAACAACGCTACCAATCGAGCTTCAACCCTCATACTGTAACACCCCCAAATCTGGTTTAGCGGAAGCATACATGTTTGGGTGCTACTAAATTGGTATCACAACACAAAGTATAAAGAATGGTTTTACCTCAACCATTTAAATTAGATTTCATATTCAAAAGTGATTTGTTTACAACATTTCAAAAATAGTGCGGAAATATAAGCCCATAAAAGATTTCAAGTGGTCCCAAATATATCAGAGTCTTCTATGACCATGCCATGCCATGCCAAAAGCCTTCACAACTAGATTATCGCCTTAAACCTGAAAATACATGCTAAAAAGTGTCAACACGAGGTTGGTGAGTTCATAGAGTTTAGTGTAAAATGTAAAGCGTTTGAATAACGATTTTCCCGGCAAAGACATTGTAAATCCACTCAGTCCCAAGCCCCGCCCATACAAGACTTGCAACCTGTGTGTTTACAACCCGCTGCCAAATAAGATTTGTAATAAAGCAGTAATAATACTGTGAGTTCCATAAGAGTTTTGTGGCCATTGTGTCGCTCACAATGTCCTGAAAATAGTGTTTACCTTCAAGTAAAGTTTGTGATGTGGACCAAGTGTAGGGTATGCAACCCAAAATAAAATAGTTTATTACGCTAGTTCTAAGTTCATGTAACCGAAGCTATAACAGTGTGCATGCTCTAGAAGCATGTTAAATATCAGTGGCCCGGCAAGTGTTTATCCCAGACACTTGTAGTTTCGACATGGTATACTTTCGTTTGCCTATCCGGTCAACCCGAACGGGGACGTTACTCCCAATAGATCTATTTATAACATTCGCGCTTCCCAGCAGGAATTGACGGTTCATGAGTTTGGGCAATTTGGGACATAATAGTGCTTAGGCTAATCCGCGTAATAGTTTGGTAACAACAGTGTTGGTCCATAAAAATAGTTTTGCATGTTTCTTACCCCGATTGTAAAACAAGTTCAAATAGAGTGGGGTTACATATCAGTCAATCACATAATGCGTTCAAAGAACCAATTCAAATAATTCAGCTCAACAGTCAGATATTGAGTAAACAGTTCGCAGATTTCAAAAATAAACAGTCATTGAGTTTAGTTAAAACGAGCATGTATTCTCCCCCAAGAACAGTTTAAAAACCAGTAAAAGTAGGGGCCATGAACTCACCTTAGCCACAGCAATGCAAAGATCACGACAGACACAACTGGCATCTAGCTATTCACAACGGTCTCAAGACATACGACACAACGGAACACGGAGGTGCAAGCACAGCGGTACACAACGGTTCAGGATCGACACAACCTAATACGTATACGGTTATCTCAAAATACATCTCGCAAGATAATAAAGTCTATAAAAGACAAAGTGTCGTAGTTTTCGTGGATTACTCAGTTTTCAAAACTTATCAAAAGCTTATTTTCAACGTTTCGTGTGGTGTGGTAAGAAGACATGGACTCGACATATAACTCACGCCAACGAAAAATAGACATCGACATAGTCGAGAGAATATTGACGAGAACTCAAACCAAGGAAGACAACGCTAGTAGGTTACGACAAACAAACACCTCAATAAAATAAAGTAGTTTGTACGTTTCGACATTTACCCCGTTATCCCAAATAATTTGTATAAAACATAATTTGTTTTATAATAAATTTTAGTCCAACACAGCCCTTGGGCTTCGGCCCAGATAACAATCAAACGCACCCCTAGTAAAACAAACTAATGATACATTTCAAACCTTATCAATTTAGTGAACTTGTTAAAACCAAACAAGAGAGAATTGCAAAAATCGTCCCTAAACTATGGCCAATTTGCATGTTTCGTCCCAGAATTATTGAAACTGCAAAAACCGTCCCTAAACTAAACTTTTGGGGCAAATTTCGTCCCTACCAGGGACGAAATTTGCCCTAAAAGTTTCGTCCCAGAGTTAACTCCGTTTGCTACCAGGGACGAAATTTGCCCCAAAAGTTTAGTTTAAGGACGGTTTTTGCAGTTTCAATAATTCTGGGACGAAACATGCAAATTGGCCATAGTTTAGGGACGATTTTTGCAATTCTCTCACCAAACAAAATCAGTTTTGGGCTTTGGCCCAAAATAACATCAACTCACCGTTGTCAATACTTTTGACACCAAACGCAATTAATCATTCGCAAATCTGATCTGAGTCCAAAAATGATACTCAAAAGAGACAATAACTAAAATTAGTTTATCATGCCGAGACTCATAAACAAAACAATACGCCACTTAATCTCATAAGTTACAAAAATAAGCCGGAGAAGATGCGTTCGACAGAAGCAATATAACGAAAGTCCAAATGCAACATCGGTGACAACAACAGAATTAACGAGGGCTTAATATCAAAGCCATAAACATATTTGGGTCGACCCGACCCGGACACAAACTGTGTCAAACAAACACCACTCAAATCAATTCTTACCACATGAAACCTTAACAATAACTTGTTAAATCTCCTTTTTTAATCACAAGAAACAGATTAAAGGGTTATTTAAAATATTTTATCCAGTTTATAATCCACAAAATTTATAACAATGAGTTATATCCAGTGTTTTAATCCACTCAATCCACGGAAAACATACGACATCAAAATATATATACGCTCGGTAAATAGGTAAGTAAAACGAGATGTGGTTTTTACCATGCCACTGGACGAACTAGAGAGAAAATGAGAGGCGTAAAAAAAAATGGTGGTGACGACGAGGTTGGCTGCGGTAACAGCTACACCACGATGGCGACAGCAACAAACCGAACGAGACCCAAAACTGCTCCAAACACTCGATCTAAACTCGTATGATTCCATAAAGGTGTCGCCGGAAATACCTTGCCGGAAAAACTATAAGTTAACGAGAGGAAGAAAATAGGTGGGTGTGGGTTTGAGGCGCGTGAAGTATATGGAGATGATGAGGATGGTGAGAGGATTAAAATGGTGGTGGCGGTGAGAGTTGGTGGTTGGCGGTGGAGCGCCGGTGGTCGGATTTGGTTGCCGGAAAATGAGAGGAGAGAGGTGAGGGAGATGGATTGTCGGCTGGAAGAGAAAAAGGGGTTTTATAACCCTAAAGATTTACAATAGTAGTATTTATAGTGGTAGGTTGGGACTTGTGGCAAACCCTAGCGCGCCCTCAGAGACTAAAACTGCCAATCTCCTTATATTTTTAACGATACGTGAACAAGACAAATAAATCGTGTTATAATTATCTCCCGAGCACCCGAAAGTTATTCCAATAATCTTAAAAGTGTTTTTCCATCAATTTTGGTTATAAATACGCGTAGCTTTATTTCTCGTTACCCCAATTAAATTAATATTCGCGTTTAGAATAATTTTTCCAATAAAACGACTATTCATACGCCTCATTCCTGACGAATAATAAAATAATCAAATCAATTCGTCGGTTGTGCCAGTACGCGTTGTGTACAAATTTTTACGTTTCGCGAGATAAAATTCACGTTTTTGAGTCAAATGAGATCGGAAAGGTTCGTAAATGAAAAACAAGGATAATCTCGTATAGAAATAAATCTGGAAAATTGCGGGTTGTCAAACATACCTCTATTTCGGGCCATCGAAGGACAAAGAGGCCAACGACTTTAATTAAAAGCCAAGAACTGCAAAGATTTAAAATGCAACCATATTCACGACGATTGCGACAGCCCCTCAACGGCGGCCACAACTAATCGTAACGATAACCCCATCCTTCTCAAGATCATATAAAAAATAAAATAAAAAAACAACTCCGAACAAGGCCTCAATTTTTTTCCAGCTTATGTAACAATCTTTAAAGATCTCATGTATTTGAACTAAAAACACCACCGATCCATGATAAAGGAGGCAGAAACCGGAAAAATGAAATACCGACTCGCACAAGATTTGGTTGAAGATCTTGAAACCGAAATACCCAAATGGGTGCCGGAGGGTTTCGTGGGTCTCTTTGTTTCGGTTTAAAGAACCATAGTCAAAAGGGAGTTTGCTTTCGGCGCATCTGCCGATAAAAACAAGAAGATATTCTTATGGTTTACGCTTCATGGAGCCGAAGAAAATAAACAACCGGAAAAAAAAGTTTTGTGGTAATGGTGGAGAAGAGATAAGAGATAAATGAATTTTGGTTTTATTTTCTTTTTAAAGATAGAAAGTTAGGTGAGAAGCGAAGAGAATCAGTGCATGTGTGAGGGGCGCTAGTATGAGGGAGACGGGGCTCCCAACATCAAACGCGTCAAAATTACAATTTCACACTTTCTCCTTCGGCTTACTCTAAATTTTAGACATGATCATTAAAATAAACATCGTAATAATCCGGTCGCGAATTCAACAACTCTTTTGTAAAGACCAAACCAGTGGCTCAATAATTCTCTGGGCGTCATATGAAATACGATCGTTTGGAGCGACAATGTTAAAAATTTAATAACCCATATTCAATCTCTCATCTTTGGCACCAACGTGCTATCTATAAGCCTTCGGTCGCATGGATATTAATAAAGAATAATGTGTCGAGCCACTATTACCAACGCAAAAAGAATATATGTAAGGACGTAATGTCAAATTTGCGATGATCGACATCTTATTGTCAGAACCAGCAAACATAAGGTGATGATCTCGTGAGAATCAAAGGATGGTCACCATCCGGGCGAAAAACATCACATGTTGGATATTTAACACTCATGGGTAACAATTGTCATTAATCGTTCTTTATGTTGTCTAATATTTCATTTTGTTTAAGTTCAACAATGCTAATAGCACCGCTAAACTGGGGGGAGTATGGAGGTATGATACCTACACCGGTTATGTTACGGTTCAGTTGCGACCCGATTTTTGTATTGATAATTCGATATATATGAAAGCATTGTGTTTATCTAATGGGAAAAGGCAGGAGAGCTTTTCATATCTTATTGTGCAGGAATAATTGTGTGAGGTTCCACATGCATAACAATTACAAGCAAAGACAAGGCATTCGCATGGCTCCGGCGGGGATTAGCTACCCCCACTCGGCCCACGCAGTCAAAATTTAACCGAGGCGTATCCGCCCCTAACGGCAATGATTAATCTTCAAAATTTAGCCGAGGCGTATCCCCTTCAAAATTTAGCCGAGGCGTATCCGCCCCTAACGATAATGATTAATCTTCAAAATTTAGCCGAGGCGTATCCGCCCCTAACGGCAATGATTAATCTTCAAAATTTAGCCGAGGCGTATCCGCCCCTAACGGCAATGATTAATCCTTGAAACAAAAAGCCGAGGCGTATTAGCTCCCAACGGCAAGGATTAATCCTCAAAATGCAAAAGAATGTGCCGAGGCGTCTCCGCCCCTAACGGCAATAATCAATCCTAAAAACATAAAAGAATGTGCCGAGGCGTATCCGCCCCTAACGGTAAAAGTTCGTCTTAAAAACATAAAGGGATACCGAGGTATATTCACCCCTAACGGCAACATTCGATCCTAAACTTGTACCTCCGGAGCTATGTAAGTAGCAAAGGAAGCAAAGGGATGATGGAAAAAACATAAATAGTTTTCGGCCTCCGGCCAACAATACACCTAGTTGGTGGTCCACAACCATTCGAAAAGAGTTATGAAAGTGTATGTATAAAGACAAGATATTATTTAAGTATTGCACCATCGGTCTTCAACCGATACTACAATACTGGGGGGACATGATGACGTATGTGGTCTGATGGACCTGATTTGTTTAAAAGAACATTGGCTACACAGTGAATGAACAATACATCACATTTACCTTCACAAAGAAGACACGCCAATAGGGCGTCCGGGTAAGAAAGCTAATACTAAAGTGCTTCGTGTGGCGTTAGCAAACTGAATTTAAGTATAGCATCATTGACTATGTCAACAATACTATACTGGGGGGACATGTTGACGTATGTGTTCTGATAGACCCGATCCGTCAGGACATCAAGATGGAATGCCTGGATGAAAGGCACTTGGCCGAACGACCCGAGCCGAACGACCTAAGCCGAATGGCTCAGGTGGAAGGCATCTGGCCGAACCAACTTGGCCGAACGACAACTTGGCCGAACGACCCAAGCCGAATGGTCAAGGAAACATCGCAATTTCCCGCCTAAAGGTTTCCCGCCTAAATGTGTCTCTATCACCGGGTAAGGACAAAGAAGCTCACCTATAAATAGAGGGTGCTTACCACTCTCAAGCCAGGTTCTTTCCCTCTCTATAATACACACATATATACTCTCTCTCTAGAATCACTCTCAACTAGAGGGTTCATCCCTCCATACTTAGAGGAGATTACTGACTTGACCGTCGGAGGGTGATCCCGGGGCTCCGGCCTCAGGATCCCTTCTAACGGGTTCTTTATGATTGCAGCACACTTCATGCTCGGGACAAGGATCAATGGCACATGGAAGCCGTCAAGACCTACCCGACGGAAATATGCTTAAACACATAACATCCCAAGTGACAAGTTTTGTGATAAGAATTTAATCAAACAGATTGTGGGCAAACTAAATTTGTTACATTTTTTATATAATCTTTAAAGTATTAACTTGGGCTTATCTTGTGAGACGTGTTTTAGTATAGCATATAGGCATTGTATCTAGAGCAAAACCGCGAGAAAGATGTGCCAAAGCAGATAATATCTCACGATAATTGGTCAGTTCGTATCATTCCCTTGAAGATCAAGACCCTTTAAAGTTGTAGAAGTACGTGTAGAACAATTAAGAAAGATTGATACTTTGAAACTAGTTAGGTTTTTGGTGACTAAATTGGGCCGTTGCCCTTTTTGGAAATGGAGGTTGGGAGTTTGTTTTTATTAGCCTATGTTATTATGTATGGCCCATTTATGTGGGTTTATTTGTTATTAGTGGACTTAGCCCATATATGGGCTAAGTCCACTAATAACAAATAAACTCATACAAATGGCCCATGCATAATAATGAGTAGGCTAATAGTTTTAAGTAGTTAAGCCTCGTTATCAATAACTCATTTACGGATGAAAATAATGTAAGGTGGAGTGACTTGGCATACGTGCAAAACAAAAGAAAAGTATAGTTGACTAAGTTTAATCCATTGTGAAACATGCCAACTCAGCGTATTCAATTTATAAGTAATAAAATCATTCAATACATCTTAATGGTCTAGAAATCTAAACCGTTAAAGAGCTTTTGACAATCAAAAGTGTTTGTTTTTTTCCCCTCTCTCAGATGTCTCAAGAGGTTTAAACCTCTTGCCCAACAAGACTTGAAAGAAAATCTTAGGTTGGGCACAATCTTGGTTCAAAGCGACCTGGGTCACTGGTTGCCACGTCAGCTTTCTCTTTCCGGCGACCAGAAGCGACCGACATGCCACAGTCTGTGACTGATTTTTTTTTTTTTTTTTTTTAATCAAACATTTAAAATAATCTTAAAATTCATTAATAATAAAAACATTACAATACTGAATTAAAAAAACGTAAACTAATCAGCTACAAATTGTATTTTGCTTTGATTCCTGCCTTAAGCTGCCTAAGATGATTTTGTTCATTTTCGGGCAATGTTGGGTCGATTTTGGTGTATTATAAGAGAAACTCTTGGTTCATCGTCGATTGTTTCAAGAGATCGACCTGTTCTCGTTGAAGTGCTACTTTTTGTTCTTTGATGGCCAACTCTCTTTCTTTCATCGACCTATATTCATCTTCATCGATCTTGTTTTTTCCCTCTTTTGATGGCTTCGATCCCCAGAAGTTCTTGCTTATCGAAGCTACAAACGATTGTGGTGGTTCATGAAAGGAGGACGATGATTTCCTCGCTGCTGCGTCACGACCTTCTGGTCGTGATTCTCTAGTATCATCTTCAGTTTCATCATCATCGACTTCATGAAAATTCAAAGGACCTTGTGTTGACCCCGAAGTTGTTGTAGAGCCCTTTGTTTTCTTCCTACTATTCGTTCGAATAGCTTCCCCCTCCGTCTTCCAAGCATCGTGCTTCCTCAAGATTTTCCAACATTCCACCAAGTTGAACTCATGCTTGTAAAGCGTACGGTATTCCCTCATCGTATTCTTATGATCATCAACATCATTTTCACCACTACCATGGTTAAGCTTGATATTTTCCATGATAGCAGCAAAATTTCCAACCCTGCTCCTAATCTGATTCTTCCATTTGCTTGCGATAGAGTCGTAGCTTCGATCTGAACCGGTTTCTTTCTTAAAATATGCTATCACCAATTCCCAAAAGCGGTTCTTGTTGATAGTGTTACCTCGTTCCGAATTTTCTAAGACAAATACCCAAGCTTTACAAAGAGCGACCTCTTCTTCCTTTGTCCAATTAGTTTGTTTTTGGGACGGTTCGGCCTTCTTCCCTTTGTCCTTCGCCTTCGCCTTCGTAGCACGTCGGGAAGCGGTTCTTGGTTTGACGGGTGATGTCTCTTCGACATCGTCATCGTCCTCAACGGCGAAAGAAACGTGGAACAAATCATGGTAAGAACCGTGACCCGAACCTTGACCCATCGACGCATCTTGGGTCGAATATTGTTGCGTCTCTTGGTTCGCCATGAAATCATCAAAATTCATATCAAGATCAAGATTCTGAATCAGGGAATAATCTTGATAATGTTGGGGAGATTGCAAGAAATCCATGTTAGGCCGATACGACGACCCACTTGGTTCTTGGTAATAACCCGTATTTGGACGATACGGTGGAACATATGGACGATTACGTTCAAACATGTTTTGATTTTGGTTGGGTTCTGGTAATCGTGATTAGTATTCAAAAGAGGGTGCACGAAATCGAATACCCCGTTGTTGTGGTGGTGTTATGCCGTGTAGTTCAAAGTTGTTTTCCGGAGAGAAGTTGTTTTGGGGTAGCCGGGATCGTCGGTTTTTTGATGTGGGAGTGTTTTTGTTTGACATGATTAGAAGTGGTTGGATGAGAAGTTGAATTTGAATTGTCTTTGAAATTGTGTGTTTAAATGGGTATTTATAAGATGGAAAAAGTTTTTTTTTTTTTTTTTTTTTTTTTTTTTTTTTTTTTTTTTTTTTAAAGCATCAAACCGTTTCTTAAATTTGGTCGATTGACCGAACGATATTGAATCTTCCAAGCGACCGACCTATCTATGGCAACCCAAGCGACCGATTGTGGGATCGGTCTGTTTTGTTTCCCCACACCGATCGACCGATCATTTCCAGTGGGTTGGGGCCAGCCTTATTACCTCTTAATGATATAGAATCTAGTGTGTGTGTGTGTGTGTTTTTTATGTTCTAATCATTTAGATGTTTAAAAAATCAAACAACATAATTTGATTCAGATTTAGAGTTTTCCGCCACAAATTTAGATTTAGATATGCAAATCAAATTCAAACTCAGAGTCTCTTAACAAACAAACAACACCTAATGTTCAATGCATTGTGAGTGCTTTGTATGAAAAGTTAGATGTTGACGAAGGAGTGGGTTAGCGGTGTATTAAACTCTATATTATACAATGCATTGTGAATGTCCTAAGTTCTTAATTTATAGAAGAGTAAACATAAAAAGTGTCCTTGTGGTTTGGTCAATTTCCAGGTCAGTCATAATTATTTTGAAAGTGTAGAGACAATCCATGTGAGAAACTTACGAGTGCACATTTCTTCCTAAAGTACAATTACTAGTTTACAATTCTTTTCATTTTTCTCTGGATTTCTACTTTATATATATATATATATATATGGGGGACTTTCTTACGAGAACCATTTTATCTGCGAGAACTGAGAGAACCACAAAAAACATACATGCACGCCTTTTAAAATAAAATAAAAATACATGCAAATCATCAATAATCGTAAGTATCCACCTATGTTCTTCAATATCATCATGAACTCATCCTCTTTTTTCACAAAAACCTTACACAAGGCCGCAATATTGTCGTTGCACGCCTTATAAGAACATACATGCACACCTTCAAAGAAAAATGTTGTATTTCCAATTTCTTATCAAATTCTTTAGAACAACTATGTTTTTATAAAAACATATATGTTGTTTTTAGAACATATGTGCAAAAATACAATTATTGAAGGCGTGCATGTATGTTTTTGGTGGTTCTCTCAGTTCTCGCAGATAAAATGGTTCTCATAAGAAAGTCTCACACACACATATATATATATATATATATATATATATATATATATATATATATATATATATATATATATATATATAGGATAAAGATCAAATAAAAAGACAAATATCCGTACACTACGTAAAAAGATTATTTTTCGAAAAAAATTCACGAAAAAATCCAAAAAAATTCTACAACATCGGGTATGCTGGTGCATGAAAAAGTTGTGAAGAAAGTTTTTCTAAAAGTGGATACTTTTTCTGAAAAAAAATTATAAATAAATACGTTTGTGCATTAAATCGCTTTTTTGTGCACCAGAAATTCGTTTTTGCACCCAACTTCCTTTGACTTTTTTCATCAAAATAACATTGCGCATATAACTAAAACAAGTTAAAAATTTTGTGCATTAAAAAAAACGAATAAAAACTCAAAATTAGAAAAACTTCTTTCACAAAAGTTTTATGCACCAACATATCCGATCTTGTGGAATTTTTTTGGATTTTTTCGAGAACTTAAAAAAAAAATTATTTTTACGTAATGTACGGATATTTGTCTTTTATATATACATATATATATAGGGATAATTCTAAAAGTAGACCAAACACAAATGGGCGGTTCCCTATCTACCCCGAAATCTGAAAATAATTTTGTTGCCCAGGGCAACCGGCAATTTTTTGGGCAACTGAAGGATTTTCAGTGTATTTTTTGAGCAACAATCGTCATTTTTTGAGCAACTGGGAACATTTTTTTGGCAACCGGGGTATGGTATAGACCATTTGGTGTTTGGTCTAAATTAGTATATATATATATATATATATATATATATATATATATATATATATATATATATATATATATATATATGTATGCGTTTGTTTAGGCTTATATAACAAAAATAAGTTCACATAAGTGTTTATATATATATGCGTTTGTTTAGGCTTATATAACAAAAATAAGCTCACATAAGTGTTTGGTTAAGCTTATAAGCTTAGGCTTATGAGCTTATATGAGAGGTCTTTGATAAGGCCAAAAAGTGTGGCTTAGTGCTCAAGTTGCAGTAGCGCCCACACCTTGCTACTTCGACGTGGCTCTCGCCACTTGCCTCGTTACTACACCGTCTCGGGTGCTCGCTAGGTATTTTGCCACTGAATTTGCGTACGCCAGTTTGAGTAATTTACATATTTTTTGTTTTTTTAATTGGGTATGACAGGTCCCAAAAATGAGGTTTTGTCTTAAGTTACTGGGGAGAGTGTTTTTAGGCGTGTGAGTGAGATTTAAGTGAAAAGGGAAAAAGCTTAAAGGGTAAAAACTATACAATAGTCACGTACTTTTCAAAATTGTCCGTCTAGAACCACTTACTTTTTTATTACTTTACTTCACCAACGAACTATCAAATTCTGTTCCGACTTCACCAATACTTCACCACTTACTTGCATCGTTAGTCCTTTTGCACATAAATTACATAAATAGTCCCTTTCGTTACGCTAAATTGCGTCCAACGTCCAAAATATTTTTTTTTCGAAATTAATTTTTTTACAAAAATTAAATTTTTTTTCGAAATTAATTTTTTTACAAACATTAAATTTTTTTTCGAAATTAATTTTTTTAGAAAAATCAATTTTTTATTTTCCGAAACTTTTTTTAGAAAAATTAATTTTTTTTTCCGAAATTAATTTTTCCGAAAATAATGTTTTTAGAAAAATTAATTTTTTTTCGAAAATAATTTTTTTGAAAAAAATTTTAATTTTTCTAAAAATATTAATTTCGAAAAAGAATTTAATTTTTCTAAAAAATTAATTTCGAAAAAAAAATTAATTGTTCTAAAAAAATTAATTTAGAAAAAAAATTATTTTTCTAAAAAAATTATTTTAGAAAAAAATTTAATTTAAAAAAAAATTCATTTAGAAAAAAAATTGTTTTTTCTAAGAAAATTAATTTCGAAAAAAAATTAATTTTTCTAAAAAAATTAATTTTTCTAAAAAAATTATTTTCGGAAAAATTAATTTCGGAAAAAAAAAATAATTTTTCTAAAAAAATTTCGGAAAATAAAAAATTAATTTTTTTAAAAAAATTAATTTCGAAAAAAAAATTTAATTTTTGTAAAAAAAATTAATTTAAAAAATATATATATATATTTTGGACGTTGGACGCAATTTAGCGTAACGACAGGGACTATTTATGTAATTTAGGTGCAAAAGGACTAACGTCCATTAGTATAAAGGACTAACGATGCAAGTAAGTGGTGAAGTATTGGTGAAGTCGGAACAAAATTTGATAGTTCGTTAGTGAAGTAAGATAATAAAAAAGTAAGTGGTTCTAGACGGATAATTTTGAAAAGTACGTGGCTATTGTATAGTTTTTACCCAAAGCTTATATGGCGCACACATGTGGTGAAATGGCTTAAGCCCTTGCACCTTGTGCTCTTATATAAGGATGAAGTAAATTGCAAAAATCGTTTTTGTGGTTTGGCCAAATTGCATGTTTCGTCCGCATGGTTCGAAAAGTGCAGACGACATTCTTTTGGGGAAACCTTTGGTCCGAAATCGTCTTTGGTCAAATTGAAATGACTAATATATCCTCATCAGCTTCCGTTTTACTTTATATTTTTATTTATATTTATTTTTAAAAACAAAAATTTGTTTTTAAAACCAAATGGCTTTTGCTCAGTTGGTACCCACATCCGAAAATCTATGAGCCCACTGGAGAGATTTTGTGGACAAAAGGTCAAGGGTTCGAGTCTCGGCTCGTGCTCACTCCAGTTGGTGCACCACTGGGCTAGAAGAGTTGTCGGAGCTATTCCTTGTGAGGTGGACATTTGCTAGTACCTAAAGGCACCCGGGGTCAGGGTGTTCCCCATGAATATTTATTTTTAAAGCAAAAATTGAACAACAAATAAAGAACATTTAACAAAAAAAGTCATCATCTTCACTTAATTCACACTAAACACATAACACATCACATTTTCTTCAAGTATCATCTATATATTAAAACGTGGGTATGGTGCTACAGTACACATCTACAGTACACATCTACAGTGCTTGCTACAGTGCAGCACAGTAGCAGGCATACATTGGGCCAGAATTTGCAGCCCAACCCAGTCCATTCCCCCCCACCACAATTTCACCGCCTCTTCTCCAGAAAATTCCAGTCTCCTCCACCTGAACAAATAAACCCACATCATTTTTTTGATACTTCTTTCTCAAACCAAATCAAAACCCATTTCTAATACCAAAATAATCAAACGCTACAAAATAATCTCATTATCTTCAATCCAAATCACAGGCGCGACTTAACCTTCCTCCCCCACACACCATTTGACCTCAGACCATCATAGTCTTAATTGGTCTAAATCGAAAAAAGAAAGAAGAAGAGGAAGAACAGCAGATCTACAACAAAAATCAAAAACGCCAACTACATCATAACACATTCCCATCTCCACAGATACAACCCAACCATCACCATCACTCAATAAACACTCATCTTATCCTACTTATACTCGAACCAAACTGAAACATATAAGAAACCATGGATCTCAGCTTATCTCTTTTTTATCATCAAAGATTCGCTCAAAAGAACTAAACCACAAGAGATCTTTTAGAAGACAAGCTTCATCTTTAATATCCGAATCAAAAAGAAAAACAAAAGAAAACTGGAAACATAAAATAACAAATCTGTTAACTTATTTTCTTGGTTCGTTCAAAAACACAGACAAAACTCGAAAACAAAGACCTACCCGAGACCTCCTTTACAGAGATCTTGAAGAATGACTGAGCCACATTATCTTATCAGTGAAATTAGGGTAAGGTTTTAACTGGTTTTGTGGATCTGCGTTTTTTCTTAGGAGATATAAGGGGGGCGGATTTTTTTAGTTAATTAGGGTTGTAAATGAGAAATGTTAGGGTATGGTGTCTTTATATACCCAAAATATAAAATAATTAGGATATGTTAATGTTGGAGTTGGGCTTATACGAATTTTGAAATCAGTTGGGCTGGTGTTATGTTGTATTATTGAAATTTCGAAAAAATAAAATTTAGAAAAATAAAGTTTTTGAAAAAATATTTTCAAAAAAAAAAAATCTTTTAAAAAAAAAACATTTTCAAAAAACTTTAAGAAAAAAAAAATCTTATAAAAAAAAAATTCGAAAAAAAAGTTATAGAAAAAAAAATTCAAAAAAAAAATATATTTTTTTATAAAAATTTTCAATATATGAATTATCACGAAATAATTGTGAACCCACAAAACGTAAAACACATATCGTACAACAAAAAACAACTATCTGAACAACCCATTGCAACGCGCGGGCTTCCCTACTCGTTTAATTAAACCAGCACATCACCTAACTCTAAACCAATAAATCACCATTTAATCATTCATAGTAAATTAAACAAGACACAAAATTAAAAATTTAAAACCAACAAATGAGAAAGTATCTTTTAAACCAGTGGTTCGCAATTCACAAGTCATAAACACATTTAACAATTTAAAAACCTTGTTCGAAAAAAAGAGGATTAGTCTTCATGATTTGCATTTGTTAACAATTTAAAGAACTAACACCCCTCATTTTGGAACACCTTTAATTGTCGAAATCTTTGTACAATTACACTTGATGTTTTTACCCTCATGTTGTACAACACATACGTACAACTCCACCAGACACTTCATCAATAAACTGAAAACCCAATCATTTTAGCCATGGAAAAACCTTACATCAGATTCGAAGAGCGGCAACAGAGGTAGGTCCGTCGGTGGTATGGTGGTATCGTGGTTTCAGAACCGGTAGAGTAGAGGTGCTCCGGTCGGATACGGTCGTATGGTGGCAGTGGTTAGATCTGTCAGATCATGTGGTGGTGATGATTTTTTTTAAGGATGATAATTATAGTAAGTGGAGTTTGGTAATTTCCAAACGAGTGGTGTTTCACGTGTGCTTGGTTCAAACTCAAGAAAATGAAAGTCAATGATAATGGTCGGTTTAGGGAAAGGGAACTTTCCCTAATTTACCGGGTAATGGGTGATTGCATTATACTCTATAAACAACTTTTTTTAATTATTTTTCTCATTCCTGACCCCCATAGCCCCTGCCAAGCATGACCTGAATGCTGGTTCTCTTATTTGTATCTTTTTGTTAGCTGTTGATATCCATACGTACCTTGGCTAACATAGAGTTCTTATATTTTTCATATTGTTTCATCACTGTTTAGTCAATCGTGTATTTTGAAGTGGGTTTTAGGAAAAGAAAAAGGTTTTGATTCTTAAATAAAAGAAGTAGAGATCGTGTAATTTATAATAGTGGTTTGTGGTTTTTAAAGTTGTGGATTAATTTGAAGTTGTTTGTAGTTAAAAGAAGGTTCATGGAAAAAGATGGTGGTTGGTGGTTGGTGCTTGGCGGTGATGGTTTAAGATGAAGATGCTTGGTGGTGGCGGTCGTTGATGGGGGTGGCAGTGTCGGCTGGGTTTATGGAATGAGTTATTTTGTTGAAGATGATGAGGATGGTGGTTGTAGGTGATGGGTTCAAAAAGATGATTAGAGGTTGAAGATGATGAGATTTAATTTTAAAAAATATCATTTCGAAAATGCATAATTGCATATATATCCAAAGCGTGTATAAAAACCATTGTACTATGTTCATCAAAAACTTGTACAAAGGATATATATATATGCAATTATTCACTTTGAGAGAGATACATATGTAATTCTGCCTAAAAAAGAAAATCAAAGGAGAAAATCAAAAGAAGGAACAAATGGGTATTTTAGTCATTTCAGTTTGACTAAAGACGATTTCGAACCCAAGGTTTCCCCACAAGGATGTCGTCTGCACTTTCTAAACCATACAGACAAAATATGCAATTTTACTAAACCACAAGGACGATTTTTGCAATTTACTCTATAACAACATCTCTTGTGCATTGAATCAATTTGGGTGGAATGCACCGCCACATCAGTGACACATCATCATCTTTCACTTTTATACAAAACACTTACAATGTGTGAAAAACTAGAAGGGGGGTTGAATAGTTTTACGTCCTTTTTAATTTATGAAAACTTTTGTTTACTTTTTAAAACTTCGATTCTATCTTATGTGAATTCAACTCTTGATCAATATGAACATATATAAACAAATATAGATAAGTAATGCAAGTAAGGTAAATATAATGAAATGAAATAGAGAGATGGAAAGATCAAACCACAACACGGAGATTTATAGTGGTTCGGCTACAAGGACACCTTCCTTGCCCTACTCCACTCCTCGAGTCACCTACTTGAGAGTTTTCTTCACTATGTCAACAAACTCCCTTATGGCGGAGAAACCTTACACAACTTTAGCTTATACCGGCTTAACGACACAATGCTAGATGTCGAGTTCTAATCGTAGCTAGAACCAATCTCACAACTTGTACACAACTTCTACACAACTTAATCACGACTTCTTCACGACGGCTTCACGACTTCTTCACGACTTCTTCACGACTTCTTTTCCACGACTACTTCACAGCTACTTCACAACTACTTCTACACAACTTCTTTACAACACAACTAGTTACTTACACTAGGATCTACTTATCACAACTATACAACACTTTACACAACAACAATGAATATATGAATTGAGCTATAATACTTCTTCTCTAGTTGAAGGAGTATTCTTCTTTTGCACTTTGATGGTGGAAGCTTGGATCACTTAGAAACCAATGCTTAAGAGAATATGATCAAAGGGTTTTTAGAAAGGATATACAAGATTTAAAACAGAATGTTTTGGGGTGCAAAAGGTAAGTAAAAATCCAGGGAAAGGCTGGTATTTATAGGCAGAAAAACTGGACAGCTGGGAGCTACTGGAGCGTGGCCGGCCCCCTTAAATAGAGGGGCAGTCCCCTTAATTTTAAGGGGGCCGCCTAGTAAAATTAGATTACCATAGGCTTGGGAAAGGATCGAAAACCTCCTCCACTAGGCGTAAGCACCTAAGATAAACTATCAAAGAGGGCTTTTAAATGGGTTATAACGTGAGGTGTAGGGATATGATAAACACGGTTTTGTTGGATAAGGGATATTTTACTGGTGGCGAGTTAAAGATCTTAATTAATTACATGTAAAATATGGCGTTGCTAAGCCAAGACTAGACTCGACTTAAGCTAAAAACAAAATAACAAAAACATAAGACAAACATAAAATGAAACGGGATGGTAGTCCGTATGTTTTTTCTATTTTTCTTTTTCTCATTTTTTTTTTGTATTTTTCTTTATTTTTTTTTTATTTTTTTTTTATTTTTTTTTTTCATACTCTCTTGCCCTACCATCCAAAATAATACATCATAGGGGCGTTGCATTCCCCTTACACTTGAACTTTTACATAACTTTACAAATATTATTCTAATGACTCGGATTAAGATAATCGAAACACTTGGAGTACTTTTTAAAATATTTAGCACATATGGGGGTAATAATGTTGTTCTTCCCCATTACTCCATTACACTAGTACTTTACCCATGAGTCCCAATCGTCCCAAAACAATATGTACAAGGATATGACTCGACTTAGCAACCATGTAATCAATTAGATAATTAACTTGGGTTTAAACAAATGTTGTCACAATAATGCACTAAAAATGAGTGCATACAAGGTAGGCTAAGGCGATTTGGGTGTACATTTAAGTGGGTGTAACAAATTCTTCCTTTAAGTAAAATGCTTAAAGGTCGAAACGAAAAGATAGGCTCTGAGGGGTGTACTAGGGGTATCGTGTACTAAAAATGAGTACAACGCAAAGGGTGTGGGAGAATTACTTGACCAATGTAGCCAAAGTAATTATAACAAAAACACAGGTGTAAAACAATGGGTTAATCCTAATGCCTCTTATCATGTAGTAAATCTAACTACACGAATGTAGTCTCACTTGTGGCCTCAGAATGGTCCTAACGCAAGTTCTAGAATCTAAGTGCTACCGGTACACACATCATAGCATAAATGCTTTTCCTACCAATTCTAGGGGCGAACCTCACATGATGAAGCGAAAAGTGTACCGCTTTTAGGGGGTCATTTAAGCCCTAAATCGTAGTTATTTGATCAAATATTGCCCTAAATCGTTCCTTTTGGCATTTTAGGTACTTTGGAGAAGAAATCTGGAAAAGGAAGCATTTTGGACGTTTTTGGAGCATAAAAGTGAAGAAAACGACAAAGTCTCAAAATTATGCTGGAAAGTACCTTTGACGGCGTCAGGGATTACCCTTGACGGCGTCATGGCTTGGCAAAAAAGGTGGATATGAAAATTACTCATGATAAGCCAGAGAATTTTGCATGAGAAATCTGACGGCGTCACCCTTTGAAGTGATCAAGGTCGTCACGGTTTAAATTAAAGAGGGACGGCGTCAAGCTCAAGTACAACGACGTCACCCCTTGATAGGCCAGAGCGGATTTTGGAGCACTAAAGAGGGACGGCGTCAGGAAGGCCATCCGGGAACCCTAAAAGCGGCGAGGTGACGGCGTCAAGTCCTATAATGTGACGCCGTCAGCCCTTAAACTCTATATATAGTTTTGCAATTTTTTGTCATTAGTGTGAAACTTATTGTGTGTAACCTTGGAGGAGAAACCCTAGACGAATTTCTGCCATTTTTAAGGGTTTTCATACCCTTGGATCTCCCATGTTTAATTGAAGATAAGTATTTATTTAATCATTCAATATGTCTATGTGTTGTTTGATTACATCTTGTTCTTGTCTTTTGATTAACATGCTAGGCTAGATTTATCTTGTATTTGCTTAGATCTAATGAAACCTAACTATTGATTATTGGTTATTAGTGTGTTATTAACTGTATTGGATGATTGTTCATCGATGTTAGGCTTAAGAAAACTGGCTAACTTCCTATACGGTAACTTGCTTGAACGTCTTAAGAAACATGAACCAATGCGTACTAAGGTTTTTATGGTTGTATTTAATGCATGAGCGAATTCTAGTGATCCCATGTTAGGAGCTTCTTAGCCGGCTCGACATAGGAGTGAAGTAGGAGTTTATAGAGTTGGGGAAGTACGTACGCTACCCCACGATTGGTATTAAAGAATACACCCGTCATCCACGCGATTAATACACACTAATCAACCGGTAAAAGATAGTTAGGGAGTAAGGAAATCTAAGTAAACACATTTCTCTCCATATAAGTTTTACCAACCTTTTCATTTTCAGTTATTTTATTTTATTTGCATTCGTAGTTATTTGGGTTAGTTGACTAGCAACTAATTCCGCCCACTCCTTCAAACCCGAGATTTTACTTGCTTTCAAAAAAAATATAAAAATACAAAAAGAATCTTCTCTCACCCTTAGACCTATTAGAGTAGTTTTTCAATCCTAACGACACTATTCCCTGTGGAGAAGGATCAATCCCCCGTACTTACCACTACACTATACTACATCGGTCAGGTACACTGCCTGGTGGGGTTGTAAGCCTCTTGAGATCCCTCGAGAGGTAAAACCTGTTGTAAGGTTGCAAAACCACGCATCAAGTTTTTGGCGCCGCTGCCGGGGAATAGTTATTGTTTAGGTTGAATTTTTATTTTATAGGTCTACTCACTAGATTCCTTTCTAGTGAGATTTTTATTTTATTTTTCTAGGTCTTCTTTAGTCTATCTATTTTCTTCGTTTCTTTGTTCGTAACCATTACCATCCGACATCATGGAAGGTGGTAATATCCTTGATCCCAACAACCCACCACCACAACAACCACCACCACCTCCTAGAGCCCGTAACTTAGGAGACTACTCCCGTCCTAGCCACCATGGCTATCGAAACACCATTGATGTTCGTGTCGTTGTGTTCAAGTTTTAAAATTTATAAACACGATTTATCCAATTCTCTAATCACACATACGAGCAAGTATACTCGTCCGTGGTAGTAAAGGTGGGTAAGTCGAGATCGTCCCAAGGGAATTGGGGTTTAGGTTTAGTAAATAAGTTTTAGCAAAATGGAGTGTCAATCTAATTTGAAGCAAATTAAAAACAAACAAGCAAGCAAGGTTCAATCAATCAAAAACAAATATACTTGTGTGTAGGTTCCATGACAATTGTTTAGAGTAACCAATCAAGTTGGGTGTTACTTGTAATGATGCACAACTTAAAATGAATGATTCACAATCAATGGTTTTTATCATGAGAAATCATATCCAAGAATTCAATCTCCTAGTTAACTCCTTTCGGCCATTATTAACTATTACGATAATTCTATTAAGTCCTTTGTGTTGTTTGAAAGCATGTCTTATCTCAAGAATTCCTACGAATCCTTTCGGCCTTTTTCGTGATGAAATCGTTTCCAAATCCATTTTAATGAGTAAAGGTGTTGCTTGTCACACACCACAATCCATACTAATTCGTGCACTAACTTTTTGGAATAAAAACATAAAGAAAACTCCTTTCGGCCTTGTGAATCTTTGAAAATGTTTTTACCAACCAATTAAGCAAGATTAGATTTTATCTCAACAAACTCATAAAATAAGATATGTTTTCATGCATCACTTATGATAAGATTACTCCAACAATTGTCACATCATCCACACACAAGTATAACTAAATTACTCCATAACAATCATAACCAAAAACACATAATTAACCAAACTTTCATTCATCATATAGTAAAAGTAAAAGTAGTTCATGATAACTCAACAAGAAATACCTATCAAGGAATTACAAGAACTAGAATTGTGGAACTATAGCAATCCACACTCCTCCAATCGCCGATTATCACAAGTAAACAACTCCACAAACGGACGCAACTCTTGAGACTCGAACTCAAGATCTCCTGGACGTTTTCACAGCAACTCCAAGCTTTTGGGCAATAATAATAATAGTGGTGTAGCTTTCTTAGGTTATGTCACTTCCCCAAAAGAACTCTCTTTGCAAACTAACCAAGGGTTCCTTAAATAAGTGAGGAAACCCTTCTTATCCAAGTAAAAACGTCCCATATGATTTAACAGCTGAGAAATGATAAGCCTCAATGATTATGGGGCTTAAATTCACCATTTAATGCAACTTTGTAACTTCAGTGCTGGCCAACCGATCGGTATTTGGCTCCTACCGATCGGTTGGAGCTCTTGGTGTTTCTAACTTCACTCCATCCGAATCGGATGCGGGCAGCATCCGATCGGATGGATGATCCTGCCATGCACTTTTGTTTTCTTTTATTCATTTCTCGTTACGTGCTTGATCCTTCGCTGCACCATTGATTTCCTTCATAGATCTTGATCTTTTCTTGATATGTTAAGCATAGAAGTCTTGGTCTAATCAATTCTTTGAAGTATCAAGTGGTTTCTTTCTCGTAATTCTCCTTATGCGCATAATCTCTTCATTTCTTCGCGTTTTCCTCCACTTTTCCTGTACTTGGCTATATTTACTTGCATACACACTTTTTCATCATTTAGCAACAAATACATGCAAATATAACCAAATATAATGCACAAAACTAGCAATAACGCACCTAAAAACATGTTAGATTTAAGCGTTATCAAATCCCCCACACTTGAGTTTTGCTCGCCCTCGAGCAAGTCTAATTTTTAGAAAAACTGAACTCAATGGCATTTTCATATGTTCATGAAAAAATCCTTGAAATGTAAGCAAATCAAATTGAATTTTGTTAACATCACCAAGTACCTCACAAAGGAAATTTTAAATTCACACAACTCTCGATAGTAGATTTGATTGTATATCACTCAATTGCCCAGGCACGATTCATGTCTCTTACCATAAGCTTGTACTTGTATCAAAACAACAAAATAAAACATCAAAGAGGTCTTTATTTGGGTTTAGGCTTCAAAAAGGGTTTTGATTACCTAGCTAATGTATAGATATTTCATACAAGTACATCATAATTCGCTAACAACGAATCCTTGTGTAGTCAAGCAATGGATGGTCACTAGATCGTGCCTTGGTTCGCTAACGACGTTACTTGCATAACGGATGGTCACCAATTTACTCACCAGATCGCTAACAACGCTTTTCAACTACCCAAAAACTCGGATGGTCACTAAAACATACATGTGCTACATATCTAAACAAAGCCATCACTAAATCCGAATGCTCGAATAAAGTAATTGGTAAGGGAAAGGGATAAGACATGGGAATTTGATTTGGTTCTAAAGAAAAACAAAAAAATCAAGCCCAAATTCAATCCTAACTCTTTACATCACAAATGATTACTCACCAAACTTCTTCGATCATTATTCCGCATTTCATATAAACTCTATCTTCCATAATAACTCTTTGAATATCTTATTTCCATACATACATAGCTCATTGGCTTCTCTTTTTTTCTTTTCTTTTTTTTTTTTTTTTTTTTTTTTTTTTTTTTTTCAAACACCCCCACACTTTGGATGAGCACACGCTACAAAAATATAAATAAGAGTAGTGACCTCCTTCTTCATTGGAACAACATATACACATACAAGGTGTGGTCAATCATGCAATCATCAAAAATAAATAGTTTCGAACTTCATTTGGACTTGATTCGGGAAAGTCTAAGGTGTATGGTGTAATAATTTTCGGGTTAAATCAAAAGAAAAGATAGGCTCAAAAGGGTGTAACTAAGGGTATCTAGCATATAATGCTAACAAATGGGTTCCAATTACTAAGGACAACTAACCGATGTGGTTAGCAAAAATGTATTGTAAACGGAAGGCCATTTGGTGAAAATCCTAATTTGCCTCTTATCATTTGAATATATTTTATTACTTGAAAGTAATTTTAACCGTAATGCATAACAAGTACAAGTTCTAGAATTGACATAATCACGGGCACACTCATACGAAATATAAGGCATGAATCCTCACAACTTAAAGTGGTGGTAAAATGTACTTAGCAATAGCTACCAAAAAACTCTCAAAACTTGACTACATTCCAAAAAAAATTTTAAAATAACCTCATTATTTACCATTGAATCAAGTTGTCTATCAACTAGAAAAATCAAAGGCGAATAAATTCACAAATTCTAGTCCTTGAAATCCAAAAACAAAAATTTTAAAAATTAAAAAAAATCTTTCCTATTTACTTCCCTCCCCCACACTTAAGTTTTGCATTGTCCTCAATGTAATAAAACGAACTTCAAAGTAAAGGAAATGGAAAGAAAAATAGAAAAAACTACCCGGAAAAAAATTAGCATTAGCCTAGTTGATCACAAGTAATCTCGTGAATTCTTCCAACTTCAAAAATTGATCAACACTAAGCTTCCGTCAATTCTTCCCCTGCAAATACTGCATACTATTCTCGAAACAAACAAACAAAATACCAAAAACAATAAACCAAACAAACATAAAAATAAACATAATCCAAACAAACCAAAATCAAAACAAATAAATCCTACAAGAGTTAAAGTTTAAAGTAGTAGAAAATAGAAAATAGAAATAGTTCAACCATCATTGTTTTGAAACCATAATCATAAACCATCCTTGATCACTCATAATCCATGTCCGGATCAATCCTCTTATCTTCACTTTCTTCATCTTCATAATTCTCATCACCCTCAAAAATTGTATACCTTTGTCTTTTCTCTCCAACACCTCTTGAAGAACCTCCCACATCAAAGCTCGAACTCCCAACGTTAGGAACTCTACCATACACCGGTACTGGTTCAGGAAATGGTGCGTACCCAGGATATGGGTAAGGGTATTGGCCAGGATACGGGTCATACTCCAATGGGTAGGGTGGCACATTTGGTGGGTTGTAAGGAGGTACCTCATAAGCGGCTTGTTGAGCCACATGTTGAAGCATCGGCATTGAATAATCATAGTTGTAATTTTGCCTCAACATCATTGAATCTCTCCACACGTCCCTTTTCTCAATCTCATTTAGCTCACGGTTCCAATCTCCCCATCCCGAGTCAAAACTACCCGGGGCATGAATATTCCCAACAGGAGGTGGTGGTTGATATGGTTGTTGTTGGTAAGGCTGCTGTGGTGCTCCATGAGGTGCAACCATTTGTGGCTCAATCCAAGCTCCCAACTCTCGTGTCTTCCTATTCAAGGCCGTATTAAAACTTTTATCATCCCACGTCTCACAATTCAACATCTCTGAACACTTTGCTAACTCTATATCCACATAATAGCCCAATCTTTTTGCCAACTTGGTCACATAGTGACCTCCACAGATTGCACTATTATCCTTGATTCCCGGTGCTCTCCTTGAAAGATATTCGGCTATTATCCAAGCCGCATTCCCATTCTTCTCCTCTAACAGTTTCATAACCCAAAGATCCGGCTGATTGCACTTATCACGGCTCCCTGTCCTATGCAAAACACTCCAAGCTATCAATTTTTGTAAAATTCTCAACAACGGATTCCTTAGCTTTGATGAATTCCTTCTAGTACAAGTTGGGTCACCAACACTGTTCCAATACTCAGCTAACCCGGCATAATCATTATGCCTCCTTACTAACCTCACAAAATGAGATGCAAACAAACGGTCCTTGATCTCATCTGGCTCGTACAAGCCAAGAACAACGGCAAACTCCGGCAAAGTAAACTCATGATCTCTACCACAGAGCCTAAACCAAATGCATTTGTCATTCATAAGATCCACCATCTTCCTCTCAAAGTAAAATGTGGAGAAAAACTCCAAACACCATTCACGGTTAACATTCTCGTGAATACTAAACGCATTCTCCCACGAATAATCATCAAAACTACCACCAAATCCTTCATATACATATGCCATTCTCATCAAATTCCTTAATTCCATCTCACATCCATAATCATGAAATAAACTCCAATCAACTAACCTTGGTTTAGCGATTTTCCTCCCTTGTAACTTCGATAGACGCTCACGAAAGGCGTGCCTCTCTTCGCTGCTTAAACCACTGAACTTCAAATTCTCGTTACGCTCTGGAATCAAAGTATACTTAACCTTCTCTTTGTTATTCCTATTCACAAACTTTTGCACAATCGGATTACGAACTTCACGCGATGAACTCGATCCTCCTGCAAGAAATCTCTGTAGAAATCATGATTATTTGTTAGTATAAGAGTATAAGAAACAAAGTTAGATGATTAAGAAGTCCAAAATATTCAATTTGAAAATCTTCAAAAAGTTTTACCGAGGGCTCCATCCGATCGGTATCTCTCTCCATCCGATCGGATGGAGTTGTGACCTTGTCCAGCCGATCGGTAGCAATTCGCAACCGATTCGGTTGTACTCACTGTATTCAAAACAAAAAATTTCCGACTCCAAACTCAATCCTATCTAATTCTACTCTTCCTTATCCTGCATTTCATCAATCACTATGGTCTCTACACATCCCACTTATCTCCGAATCATATCCATAACATACTCGCATAATCAATCTTAGAACCTATGAACATATTCAAAATCAAACCTTATTGATGTTCTAATCCACAATGCATCATCCTAGGAACAATAATTAACATCTAAACAACATCTGGAAATCACTAATTTCTACCGAGAATCGATTCAAAGTTTTGACCCTTATGATTCAAAAAATCAATTAATTCATTCTTCCTCAAAACTTAATCAATCCATCTCATTCTTTTTGCATTGATTTCCTCAATCATTTACCCATCTATTCCAGAAAAATCATGCCTTAATTCGAACTATATCAAAAACGCCTAAATTTTGACCTAATTCAATCAACTCGAATTAAAACCTAATTGACACAAATTAATGATGTTACTTACTTGTTTTGGTGCCATTGATGATCCTTCAACTCTCCTGCAACTCTTAAAACTTTCCTAATGGTCGAATTAATGAACCCCAAGTATGGTGGAATGAGTGTGTGTGTGTTTTTATGATTTTGAAATCTTGAGTATATATACTTCAATCCATCCGATCAGTATTTCATCCAACCGATTCGGATTGAATTTTTGCAAACTTCACTTTTTCTTTCTCTCTTCAATACTTTGACTTTTGCAAGAACAAATAAAAAGTATTTGACTCCCTTATAAAGACTTCTTTTTAAGTAAAAATACCACCAACACACTTATTCTCCCAACTTGTTATCCAAACTATCTCTACAACTTCTAAAACAAAACTTAACTCCTTAGATTAAAACTTAATAAAACCATAAGATAACCAAAAGGTCTTAAACTTAAATCAAACTTAAATGCAAAACATTAAACTACCATTAAAAATGCATTAAAAATAAACAAAACAAACATTAGCACAAGCCTTGTGCTTTATTCTTCAACTCTTGCTCTTCAACCTTCAACCTTCAAAATATTCATGCTTCAAGATGTCTTCACTTTGGAATTTACCGGATAACTTTCGATTAGTCACTTGAGTTTTAAACTTCCTTGCAAAATTTCTTCCATCCGGACAAACTACATCAAACTTCACATGCCATTCTCCATCACCTTCTTCTTTCTTGTAAACACTAGCTCCTTCGGGTCCCCATTCCAAATTCTTCAATTGAACCGGTAAGGATCCAAGAAAATCTGTCAATTTATGGAACACAAAAATATTCTTGAATGGGTTATAGAAAACCTCCATAGCTAATGCTCTTTCTAACTCATCTTCAATACCAAAGTAACTAGGGACAATCGGCCCATATTTAGGTCTTCCCTCTTCATCTCTACCAACTTCAAAACAACCTAAATGGTCTTCTTCTTCTTCTTCATCATGCACTTCCTTAATAATCTTGCCTCTAGGTTTTGGATAATAGGTATGCTTCAAGATCCCATCACTAATAGTCATAGTACCTCTACCCATATCTATAATAGCTCCGCAAGTTCTCAAAAACGTTCTTCCTAACAACAAAGGTAACTCCTTATCTTCCGGGATATTAAGTACAAGAAAATCGGCTAAGAAAGCTTGATATCCTACTTGCACTCTAACATTCTTCACTTCTCCCATTGCTTTTGCTCTTGAATTGTCAGCCACAGTAAGATTATATTGATTTGGTTGAGGATTACCAAGTCCTAATCTTTTGTACAACGGGTATGGCATCACATTCACACTTGCTCCTGTATCGGCCAATGCATACATCGCATCGGTTCCATTCACCTTAACTGGTAACACAAAATTTCCCGGATCACTCTCTTTCTTAGGCAACCCATTTTCAACTATCCTTTCCCTTGCAAACTCATCAAAATTCTTATCCTCTAGCCTAGCTGTTGCCATCATAACCGCATCTAACTTCTTACGATAACCCATGTAATTGTTCAATACTTCTATAACCGGCTTCTCTTCCATAAGCTCCTTAAATTTCATTTCCAAGTTCTCCAAAACAGCTTCCTTTTGTTCTTCAGTCAATGGTTTAACTTCTTGAGGTGATTTGGGCGATGAACTAGATGAACTAGCCTCATTTTTAGGGGTGGAGGGTTGGGTAAGTTTGTTAAGTGGTGTTTTCTTGCGATTAGCCTTTCCCATTTTAACAATCTCTCCTTTTCCTTCCTTCTTCTCTACCATATCATCATCAACATCAATTCTCATCTCTCCCATAGCAAAATCAACCCTACATTTAGTTTTCACCATGAAATTTCTACCAAACATAACTTCCGGTTCATCCACATTTCCATATTCCAACACAACAAAATCAACCTTGAAAACATGACCATGAATATTAACTTTCACATCTCTCACTATCTTCCTACCATAACTTTCATAATCAAGCCTAACAAAGCCAAGCTTACCAAGCATTTCTTCCGTAATGTAATTCTCACCATATTCCATATTAAGTTGAGCATCCTAAGCCTTAACTCCTTCCACACCACATGGTGTAGCATACCTCATACATGGTACATCAAACTCTTTAGGTGGTGCTTGTGTGAACACAACTACTCTTTTCTCCTTAGGTAAACAAACACTGCTTTCGCCAACTTCTTCTTTCCTTTGCAAACCAATCTTAGCTTCATCCAAAATGCTTTCCAACTTCTCCAAAGAATTTCCTGAATCTCTCAACATCTCTTCCAAATTTCTCAAATACTCCGAAACATTGTTTAAACTCTCCATTCTACTTAAACACTATCATAACATAACCACAAAACAAAAAATTCCAAACTATTAGCGTGAGGGTTAGTTATAATCGAACCATATCAAAATATCAAACAAACATAAGCTAACAAACAACTTC
Source organism: Artemisia tridentata subsp. tridentata (assembly GCA_021014915.2). Classification (NCBI taxonomy): domain Eukaryota; kingdom Viridiplantae; phylum Streptophyta; class Magnoliopsida; order Asterales; family Asteraceae; genus Artemisia; species Artemisia tridentata. Next base: position 414,786,002 of record CP139508.1, on the reverse strand, counting down.
AAATCATCAAAACATGAAAACAACTAAAAATAAAAAATCATAAAAACTTTTACCGAGGCAACCATCCGATCGGTATCACCTTCCATCCGATCGGATGGGTAAACTGCAAAAGATGAAATCTCACCAACCGAATCGGATGCGGGCGGCCTCCGATCGGTTAGATCGAAATTTTTTTTTTTACTTTATTAATAATACTAAGACTAACTAATGACAACCTCTTTCTAATTTGTTTTTGTGCTTTTTTTTTTTTTTTTTTTTTTTTTTTTTTTTTTTTTTTTTATAAAAACTAAAAAGAAGAAATAACTAAAAACTAAAACTAATTAACATAATCCTACAATCACTTATCAAGCATTAAATTATCTAATTAACTTTTAACTAATGAACTAATGATCATAAAAACTAATTATTACTCATTCAATAAAAACTTTAAAACTACCAAACATTAAAATTAACCAATTAACTAACATTAAATAAAAAAAAAAAAAAAACTTTCTAATACCCTAAATTAATTAATCTAATTACTATACTAATTAAACATAACATTAATAACTCATAAAAACTGAATAATAACAAAAATTACTGAACCAAAAAAAATATATTACGAGACCACCAACCGATCGGATGGAAATCCATCCGATTCGGTTGGTCCGAACCAAACTTTTTTTTTACTTTTTAACCTTTCTTTAACTAAAAAAAAAACTTAAGACTACTAAGCCCAACTACCAAGAAAATCTTAACAATTCCCCGGCAACGGCGCCAAAAACTTGATGTGCGTGTCGTTGTGTTCAAGTTTTAAAATTTATAAACACGATTTATCCAATTCTCTAATCACACATACGAGCAAGTATACTCGTCCGTGGTAGTAAAGGTGGGTAAGTCGAGATCGTCCCAAGGGAATTGGGGTTTAGGTTTAGTAAATAAGTTTTAGCAAAATGGAGTGTCAATCCAATTTGAAGCAAATTAAAAACAAACAAGCAAGCAAGGTTCAATCAATCAAAAACAAATATACTTGTGTGTAGGTTCCATGACAATTGTTTAGAGTAACCAATCAAGTTGGGTGTTACTTGTAATGATGCACAACTTAAAATGAATGATTCACAATCAATGGTTTTTATCATGAGAAATCATATCCAAGAATTCAATCTCCTAGTTAACTCCTTTCAGCCATTATTAACTATTACGATAATTCTATTAAGTCCTTTGTGTTGTTTGAAAGCATGTCTTATCTCAAGAATTCCTATGAATCCTTTCGGCCTTTTTCGTGATGAAATCGTTTCCAAATCCATTTTAATGAGTAAAGGTGTTGCTTGTCACACACCACAATCCATACTAATTCGTGCACTAACTTTTTGGAATAAAAACATAAAGAAAACTCCTTTCGGCCTTGTGAATCTTTGAAAATGTTTTTACCAACCAATTAAGCAAGATTAGATTTTATCTCAACAAACTCATAAAATAAGATATGTTTTCATGCATCACTTATGATAAGATTACTCCAACAATTGTCACATCATCCACACACAAGTATAACTAAATTACTCCATAACAATCATAACCAAAAACACATAATTAACCAAACTTTCATTCATCATATAGTAAAAGTAAAAGTAGTTCATGATAACTCAACAAGAAATACCTATCAAGGAATTACAAGAACTAGAATTGTGGAACTATAGCAATCCACACTCCTCCAATCGCCTATTATCACAAGTAAACAACTCCACACACGGATGCAACTCTTGAGACTCGAACTCAAGATCTCCTGGATGTTTTCACAGCAACTCCAAGCTTTTGGGCAATAATAATAATAGTGGTGTAGCTTTCTTAGGTTATGTCACTTCCCCAAAAGAACTCTCTTTGCAAACTAACCAAGGGTTCCTTAAATAAGTGAGGAAACCCTTCTTATCCAAGTAAAAACGTCCCATATGATTTAACAGCTGAGAAATGATAAGCCTCAATGATTATGGGGCTTAAATTCATCATTAAATGCAACTTTGTAACTTCAGTGTTGGCCAACCGATCGGTATTTAGCTCCTACCGATCGGTTGGAGCTCTCGGTGTTTCTAACTTCACTCCATCCGAATCGGATGCGGGCAGCATCCGATCGGATGGATGATCCTGCCATGCACTTTTGTTTTCTTTTATTTATTTCTCGTTACGTGCTTGATCCTTCGCTGCACCATTGATTTCCTTCATAGATCTTGATCTTTTCTTGATATGTTAAGCATAGAAGTCTTGGTCTAATCAATTCTTTGAAGTATCAAGTGGTTTCTTTCTCGTAATTCTCCTTATGCGCATAATCTCTTCATTTCTTCGCGTTTTCCTCCACTTTTCCTGTACTTGGCTATATTTACTTGCATACACACTTTTTCATCATTTAGCAACAAATACATGCAAATATAACCAAATATAATGCACAAAACTAGCAATAACACACCTAAAAACATGTTAGATTTAAGCGTTATCAACCATTGAGCTCACTCAAGGAGCCAATGTCACTCCCTTGCGATCCGACACCATCCGGTTGGTGCAAAGCGGATGCGCATTCCATGGACTTCGTTCTGAAGATCCTAATCAACATCTCAAGGACTTTCTCAAAATCGTTGATTCTATAGATCTTGATGTTGCCACTCGAGAGACGACCCGACTGCGTCTCTTTCAATTCTCTTTGCGGGACCAAGCTAGTCAATGGCTATAGCGTCTACTCGCAGGATCCATCACCTCTTGGGATGATCTCACCACTCGTTTCCTTGCTCAGTTTTTCCCACTGGGAAGAACTACCAAGATAAGGAATGATATCTTGATGTTCCAACAACGTCAAGGCGAAACCCTCTACGAGGCATGGACTCGATTCAAGGACTTACTCCAAAAAGTCCCTCACCATGGCATAGAAATTTGGCTTCAAGTCCAAATCTTCTATGACCATATCAATCTCTCCACGAGGCAAACCATTGACCAATCGGCTGGTGGTAAGCTACGTGATCTAAGTGCGGAACAATCATGGGCTCTCCTAGAAGATCTTGCTCTTTATGACAACGAAAGTTGGAGTGATCCCCGTGATTTGAATAAAACGGTCAAGGCAATATCTTTGCCTTCGAACAATTCAAGCACTTCCGACCTTAGGATCATAGAACTTGAAGACCAAGTCAAGTTTCTTATGAAATCCTACGAGGCTCCTAAACCTTCAAGCCAAGTGAACAAAATCACTTCTTCATGTGAATTATGTAGTGGTCCCCACGACACTCGTGATTGCATGGAACTCCCCGAACAAGCTTTTGCGGACTACGCATCCTCGCGTACCGACGGAGCAGGAGACAAGTGGTACACTTTCAAACCCGAGCCAAACCCCTACGGTGATTCATACAGCCCCTCATGGAAAAATCACCCAAACCTTAGGTGGAAGCAAAACCAAAACGCACAACAAACCAATTCTTCCAACCCACCTAATCGTTTCCAATCAAGCGGTTCCAACTCGAACCGTACTTTCAACAACAATCCTTCCGGCAATGGTAGTACCAATAACTTTGAAGGATTGATGTCCCAATTTATGGCATCTCAAGAAGCTCGTTTAGCCAAGTTTGAAGCCGATTTCAAACAAAAACAAAGCGAGATGACCAATAAGATTGACACTTTGTTGAAAGCCCTCAATGACCGAGAAATGGGAGCACTCCCTAGCAACACGGTCAAGAACCCGAAACTAAACGTCAACGCCATTTCATCAGTTTCGTCTCCTAGTTCTTGTCCACAATATTATTCGGTCAATTCCATGAGCACGTGTTTCAAACAAACCCAAGTCATAGTTGAAACACCTCCCACTCAAAACCTTGACGAAGAATTCAAGGAGCTCCACCTTGAAAGTCCGGTTATTGAAGTGTTGGATGAGAAGAAGCTCAAGTTAGGCGAAAAAGGGACCGCCTTTGTTCAAAACAAGCTACCTAAGAAGTTAGATGATCCGGGCTTATTTGTTCTACCTTGCAAGATCGGTAATTCGGAGGCTTATGACACATTAGCCGATCTTGGATCAAGCCTTAACCTACTTCCGTTACCTCTCTACACCTCTCTAAAACTAGGAAAACTTGAAGAAACCGAGGTGATAATAGGCTTAGCGGATGGGAGTGTTGCTTACCCGGTTGGAGTAGTCAAGGACGTGTTAGTACACATAGAAAAACTAACCATTTTAGCCGATTTCCACGTCCTTGATATGGTTAGCGACCCTACATGCCCCTTGTTGATAGGTAGAGGATTTTTAGCGACCGCTAGTGCTATGATTGATTGTAAGGAATCTAAGATAGCGGTAGGAGAAGGAGATACTTGGTCAGTCTATGATGTGAAGAAACATGCCTATGATACTAGTGATGAACCAACACCCCATTGGTTAGAAGTAAATAGGAGACCATCTAGATATGGACCTTGGATCGATAGAGACTTCATAGGACCCCAACGCCCATTTTACCTAGAAGAGGACTTTGTTAACCGAACACATACGGTAGAGCAACTCTTGGCTAGGGACACCGAATTGGATCCGTTTGAAGACCCTCTAGTTTTTAGGAGGATGATTGATTTCTTAGGAGTTTTGCCAATTAACCTAGGGATGAATAAGTGGAATTGTGAGGACGATGATCATAAGTGGGATTGGGACAAACCACCCAAAGATGGAGATGGGTCATGGCATTTAAGATGACATTGTATGACCCGGATGGAGAGAAGTTTGAAAAGATATATTGTACTAAGCGGACCAATAGGAAACTTCAATCCAAGCTTAACCCTAAAGACGTCCTCGATGACGAACTCACTTACATTGGGTAGAAGGACTTTGAGTCTAGCTACAAGACTCGTTAATAAAGAAAAGCGCTTCTTGGGAGGCAACCCAAGCTTTATTTGCTTTGTGTGTTTATTTGTTTGTTTGTTTGTTTTTATTTGTTTCCGTATGTATGTTTAAATTTTATTATTATTGATTCATGTTCAAAAACTAATTTGTGAAAATGCTTTATCTTGTTTTTAACTTCGTCTTAACTACATATAAAGGTATTTTGCTAAAGTTAAGTGTAAGGGAAATCTAAATCGGTTTATTAGAACACAAATGAACATGAATCATAATAATATTAAATGAACATACATATTCGTATTTGTTTGAGTCAAATGCTTGTATCGAGTCATAATGATGTTTCGCAGGATTTCCAGGAAGTAAGGTATAGGTTTTTCCAAAATTTTTCCGGAAACTTAACATGAGAATTCTGTCAGATCATTTCTGACGGCGTCAGGATTTACAACCTGACGGCGTCAGGTTTAATTTTCTGAAAATTTTTGAAAGTTTTGTTTTCATAAAAAGTTTTTATTAAATTTCTAACTTATAATCTCCAGGAATCTGCAAAATTATCATTCCACAAGCATTATATCCTTATATAGAGTTTATCCCGCCGATGTTATGCAGGTTTTCGTGTTTGTTTTCTCAGGTTTAACAGGTTATTTTGGACAAGGAAATGTTTGTTGGATCAAGCTTATGGCGATGCATTAGTCATGGAGCTTCAACATTACTTTGGAAGAAGATCTAACCGTGTTACCACATTATCCACCGAGCGAATCAGGGGAGTATTTGATTTCATTCTTTTACCTTATTACTTTTACATCTTGTTATTTGAACATTGGGGACAATGTTCATCTTAAGTGTAAGGGGGGGGGGGGGTAAAAGTACGATACTTTAGAGAATACAATTACGCTTGATTTTTGTTTATTTAATAGTAGATGTGTAATAAAACTAAGATAAATACCTGTTAGGGTAATTTTAGTGCCAAATTTAAAATTTTTAACAACATTTAGGAGTGAAACTTTGATCTTAATGAGCGTCTCACGGATAGGAGTTATATGAATAGCACAAAAACCGTACCACTAAAAAATTTTCCACCCCCAAATATGTGAGGTTCGCCCCTAGAATTGGTAGGAAAAGCATTTATGCCATGATGTGTGTACCGGTAGCACTTAGATTCTAGAACTTGCGTTAGGACCATTCCGAGGCCACAAGTGAGACTACATTCGTGTAGTTAGATTTACTACATGATAAGAGGCATTAGGATTAACCCATTGTTTTACACCTGTGTTTTTGTTATAATTACATTGGCTACATTGGTTAAGTAATTCTCCCACACCCTTTGCGTTGTACTCATTTTTAGTACACGATACCCCTAGTACACCCCTCAGAGCCTATCTTTTCGTTTTGGCCTTTAAGCATTTTACTTAAAGGAAGAATTTGTTACACCCCACTAAAATGTACACCCAAATCGCCTTAGCCTACCTTGTATGCACTCGTTTTTAGTGCATTATTGTGACAACATTTGTTTAAACCCCAAGTTAATTATCTAGTTGATTACATGGTTGCTAAGTCGAGTCATATCCTTGTACATATTGTTTTGGGATGATTGGGACTTATGGGTAAAGTACTAATGTAATGGAGTAATGGGGAAGAACATCATTTATTACCCCCATATGTGCTAAATATTTTAAAAGTACTCCAAGTTTTTCAATTATCATAATTCGAGTCATTAGAATAGTTATTTGTAAAGTTATGTAAAAGTTCAAGTGTAAGGGGAATGCAACGCCCCTATGATATATTATTTTGGATGGTAGGGCAAGAGTGTATGAAAAAAAAAAAAAAAAAAAATCAAGAAAAATACAAAAAAAATGAGAAAAAGAAAAGTTGAAAAAACATACGGACTACCATCCCGTTTCATTTTATGTTTATTTTATGTTTTTGTTATTTTGTTTTTAGCTTAAGATTGAGTCGAGTCTTGGCTTAGCAACATTTTATAGTACATGTAATTAATCAAGATCTTTAACTCGCCACCAGTAAAATATCCCTTATCCAACAAAACCGTGTTTATCATATCCCTACACCTCACGTTATAACCCATTTAAAAGCCCTCTTTGATAGTTTATCTTAGGTGCTTACGCCTAGTGGAGGAGGTTTTTGATCCTTTCCCAAGCCTATGGTAATCTATTTGCTATGACAGGTAGTGAGAGATATTATCCGTTTTCATTTATGAGATTTATTTTGATGACACTTGAGAGATGTGAGTATCTAAACACTACTTGTGAGGTGCTAGTTTGTAATCTCCGTGCTTATTATGATTAAAGTGGAACGACTATTTGTTGTAATTACTTTTATATTAGTGTTAAATGACCCCTAACTTGTATTTTGATTAGAATAAAAGCGCATTTGCTTGAGGACAAGCAAATCTCAAGTGTAAGGGTATTTGATGAAGCGAAAAGTGTACCGCTTTTAGGGGGTCATTTAAGCCCTAAATCGTATTTATTTGATCAAATATTGCCCTAAATCGTTCCTTTTGTCATTTTAGGTACTTTGGAGAAGAAATCTGGAAAAGGAAGCATTTTGGACGTTTTTGGAGCATAAAAGTGAAGAAAACGACAAAGTCTCAAAATTATGCTGGAAAGTACCTTTGACGGCGTCATGGCTTGGCAAAAGAGGTGGATATGAAAATTACTCATGATAAGCCAGAGAATTTTGCATGAAAAATCTGACGGCGTCACCCTTTAATGTGATCAAGGCCATCACGGCTTAACTTAAAGAGGGACGGCGTCAAGCCCATTTCTGACGGCGTCAAGCCTTGATAAGCCAGAGCGGATTTTGGAGCACTAAAGAGGGACGGCGTCAGGAAGGCCATCCGGGAACCCTAAAAGCGGCGAGGTGACGGCGTCAAGTCCTATTGTGTGTAACCTTGGAGGAGAAACCCTAAACTCTATATATAGTTTTGCAATTTTTTGTCATTAGTGTGAAACTTATTGTGTGTAACCTTGGAGGAGAAACCCTAGACGAATTTCTGCCATTTTTAAGGGTTTTCATACCCTTGGATCTCCCATGTTTAATTGAAGATAAGTATTTATTTAATCATTCAATATGTCTATGTGTTGTTTGATTACATCTTGTTCTTGTCTTTTGATTAACATGCTAGGCTAGATTTATCTTGTGTTTGCTTAGATCTAATGAAACCTAACTATTGATTATTGGTTATCAGTGTGTTATTAACTGTATTGGATGATTGTTCATCGATGTTAGGCTTAAGAAAACTGGCTAACTTCCTATTCGGTAACTTGCTTGAACGTCTTAAGAAACATGAACCAATGCGTACTAAGGTTTTTATGGTTGTATTTAATGCATGAGCGAATTCTAGTGATCCCATGTTAGGAGCTTCTTAGCCGGCTCGACATAGGAGTGAAGTAGGAGCTTGTAGAGTTGGGGAAGTACGTACGCCACCCCACGATTGGTATTAAGGAATACACCCGTCATCCACGCGATTAATACACACTAATCAACCGGTAAAAGATAGTTAGGGAGTAAGGAAATCTAAGTAAACACATTTCTCTCCATATAAGTTTTACCAACCTTTTCATTTTCAGTTATTTTATTTTATTTGCATTCGTAGTTATTTGGGTTAGTTGACTAGCAACTAATTCCGCCCACTCCTTCAAACCCGAGATTTTACTTGCTTTCAAAAAAAATATAAAAATACAAAAAGAATCTTCTCTCACCCTTAGACCTATTAGAGTAGTTTTTCAATCCTAACGACACTATTCCCTGTGGAGAACGATCAATCCCCCGTACTTACCACTACACTATACTACATCGGTCAGGTACACTGCCTGGTGGGGTTGTAAGCCTCTTAAGATCCCTCGAGAGGTAAAACCTGTTGTAAGGTTGCAAAACCACGCATCAGCGAACCTCACATATTTGGGGGTGGAAAATTTTTTAGTGGTACGGTTTTTGTGCTAGTCATATAACTCCTATCCATGAGACGCTCATTAAGATCAAAGTTTCACTCCTAAATGTTGTAAAAAATTTTAAATTTGGCACTAAAATTGCCTTAACAGGTATTTCTCTCAGTTTTATTACACATCTACCATTAAACAAACAAAAATCAAGCGTAATAGCATTCTCTAAAGTATCGTACTTTACCCCCCCTTACACTTAAGATGAACATTGTCCCCAATGTTCAAATAACATGATGTAAAAGTGAAAAGGTAAAAGAATGAAATCAAATACTCCCCTGATTCGCTCGGTGGATAATGTGGTAACATGGTTAGATCTTCTTCCAAGAGAATGTAGAAGCTCCAAGACTAAAGCATCGCCATAAGCTTGATTCCACATACATTTCCTTGTCCAAAATAACCTGTTAAACCTGAGAAAACAAACACGAAAACCTGCATAACATCGGCGGGATAAATTCTATATATAAGGATATAATGCTTGTGGAATGATAATTTTGCAGATTCCTGGAGATTATAAGTTATAGATTTAATAAAAACTTTTTATGAAAACAAAACTTTCAAAAATTTCTGAAAATTAAAACCTGACGCCGTCAGGTTGTAAAGCCTGACGCCGTCAGAAATGATCTGACAGAATTCTCATGTTAAGTTTCCGGAAAATTTCTGGAAAAACTTATACCTTACTTCCTGGAAATCCTGCAAAACATCATTACGACTCGATACAAGCATTTGACTCAAACAAATACTAATATGTATGTTAATTTATTATTATTACGATTCATGTTCATTTGTTCTAATAAACCGATTTGGATTTCCCTTACACTTATCTTTTTGCAAAATACCTTTATATGTAGTTAAGACGAAGTTAAAAACAAGATAAAGCATTTTCACAATTTAGTTTTGAACATGAATCAATAATAATAAAAATTAAACACACATACGGAAACAAATAAAATCAAACAAACAAATAAATAAACACACAAAGCAAATAAAGCTTGGGTTGCCTCCCAAGAAGCGCTTTTCTTTATTAACGAGTCTTGTAGCTAGACTCAAAGTCACGTACATTACGTGATTCCATCATTGGTCACGGTTCCTAGGCCATTCTCATTTCCGGTTTTATATTCCGGTCCTAATTTCAAACAATCCTTGTAGAAACCGGATATCCTTTCCATAACATAGTCTACTCCTTTATTTCTATCCTCATCATTCCTATAGTAGACCGCTTGCTTAAGCTCCTTCTCAACATTTGACAAGTGTTGGAATTGCTCTATCTTATATGGCATTTGGTAGTTTACCTCATCGGTCTCATCCTTAAATCTAACTATCCCTAAGGACGGTTCATAAGTCATTCTAGAGACCTCAACAAATGGTTTTCCAAATACTACTTGAGTTAAGGATGCATCGACTATTGGGCGGATATCTTCTACAATTACAAAGTCGGTGGCATAGGTGAAGTTTCCTACATAAATCGGTAATCCCTTAACTCTTCCCGTGAAGTTACTCATCCAACCCTTGTCAGGGAACATCCTATACCCAAGTTGCTTTTTCATTATCAAGTTGTAGTGGGCTCTAGTCATGATGTTTATGGGCGATCTAAGGTTGATGTAAGCTTTCCACACATGCAAATTTCCGATGTTGCATGGTATGTTGAGATTAGAAGGATCACCTATTTTTATAATTGGTCTACCTAGGAAGTATGGTGTCTCGGGGTCATCAAATAAGTCTGTATGATATGCGCGCTCTTCCTTAGTGGGTAGCCTATTGAAGTAGTCCTCATCATCATCTACTTCTTCAATCTCACTTTTCCTAACTTCTTTATCAACCTCGACTTTCTTAACCTCATCCTCAGGTTCACTATTATCCTCATTTCTATCAATTGGTTTGATAGTGACAATGTTGACGAAGTGGACATGTTTGGATGAAGAGGGGTCTTTTACTTGGGGTCCGCTATTTGTGTTCCTAGCGTCCTTATGTGGAGGTGATAGCACTTGGTTATTGAGGGCTTTCAATAAGCTGTCAATTTTATTGGTCATCTCCGTTTGTTGTTGATTGAATTCGGATTCAAACTTGGCCAAACGAGCTTCTTGAGATGCCATAAATTGGGACATCAATCCTTCAAAGTTATTGGTACTACCATAATTGTTGGAAGGATTGTTATTGAAAGTACGGTTCGAGGATGAACCGCTTGATTGGAAACGATTAGGTGGGTTGGAAGAATTGGTTTGTTGTGCGTTTTGGTTTTGTTTCCACCTAAGGTTTGGGTGATTTTTCCATGAGGGGTTGTATGAATCACCGTAGGGGTTTGGCTCGGGTTTGAAAGTGTACCACTTGTCTCCCGCTCCGTCGGTACGCGAGGATGCGTAGTCCGCAAAAGCTTGTTCGGGGAGTTCCATGCAATCACGAGTGTCGTGGGGACCACTACATAATTCACACGAAGAAGTGATTTTGTTCACTTGGCTTGAAGGTTTAGGAGCCTCGTAGGATTTCATAAGAAACTTGACTTGGTCTTCAAGTTCTATGATCCTACGGTCGGAAGTGCTTGAATTGTTCGAAGGCAAAGATATTGCCTTGACCGTTTTATTCAAATCACGGGGATCACTCCAACTTTCGTTGTCATAAAGAGCAAGATCTTCTAGGAGAGCCCATGATTGTTCCGCACTTAGATCACGCAGCTTACCACCGGCCGATTGGTCAATGGTTTGCCTCGTGGAGAGATTGATATGGTCATAGAAGATTTGGACTTGGAGCCAAAGTTCTATGCCATGGTGAGGGACTTTTTGGAGTAAGTCCTTGAATCGAGTCCATGCCTCGTAGAGGGTTTCGCCTTGACGTTGTTGGAACATCAAGATATCATTCCTTAGCTTGGTAGTTCTTCCTGGTGGGAAAAACTGAGCAAGGAAACGAGTGGTGAGATCATCCTAAGAGGTGATGGATCCTGCTGGTAGACGCTCTAGCCATTGACTAGCTTGGTCCCGCAGAGAGAATTGAAAGAGACGCAGTCGGGTCGTCTCTCGAGTGGCAACATCAAGGTCTATGGAATCAACGATTTTGAGAAAGTCCTTGAGATGTTGATTAGGATCTTCGGAACGAAGTCCATGGAATGCGCATCCGCTTTGCACCAACCGGATGGTGTCGGATCGCAAGGGTGTGACATTGGCTCCTTGCGTGAGCTCAATGGTGTTCCGGTAGCCATGGTGGCTAGGACGGGAGTAGTCTCCTAAGGTACGGGCTCTAGGAGGTGGGTGTTGTTGTGGTGGTGGGTTGTTGGGATCGAGGATATTACCACCTTCCATGATGTCGGATGGTAATGGTTACGAACAAAGAAAAGAAGAAAAAAGATAGACTAAAGAAAACCTAGAAAAATAAAATAAAAATCTCACTAGAAAGGAATCTAGTGAGTAGACCTAATAAAATAAAAATTAAACCTAAACAATAACTATTCCCCGGCAGCGGCGCCAAAAACTTGATGCGTGGTTTTGCAACCTTACAACAAGTTTTACCTCTCGAGGGATCTCAAGAGGCTTACAACCCCACCAGGCAGTGTACCTGACCGATGTAGTATAGTGTAGTGGTAAGTACGGGGGATTGATCGTTCTCCACAGGGAATAGTGTTCGTTAGGTATGAAAAACTACTTTAGTAGGTCTAAGGGTGAGGGAAGATTCTTTTTGTATTTTTATAATTTTTTATAAAAGCAAGTAAAATCTCGGGTTTGAAGGAGTGGGCGGAATTAGTTGCTAGTCAACTAACCCAAATTACTACGAATGCAAATAAAATAAAATAACTGAAAATGAAAAGGTCGTGAAACTTATGTGGAGAGAAATGTGTTTACTTAGATTTCCTTACTCCCTAACTATCTTTTACCGGTTGATTAGTGTGTATTAATTGCGTGGATGACGGGTGTATTCCTTAATACCAATCGTGGGGTGGCGTACGTACTTCCCCAACTCTACAAGCTCCTACTTCACTCCTATGTCGAGCCGGCTAGGAAGCTCCTAACATGGGATCACTAGAATTCGCTCATGCATTAAATACAACCATAAAAACCTTAGTACGCATTGGTTCATGTTTCTTAAGACGTTCAAGCAAGTTACCGAATAGGAAGTTAGCCAGTTTTCTTAAGCCTAACATCGATGAACAATCATCCAATACAACTAATAACACACTAATAACCAATAATCAATAGTTAGGTTTCATTAGATCTAAGCAAACACAAGATAAATCTAGCCTAGCATGTTAATTAAAAGACAAGAACAAGATATAATCAAACAACACATAGACATATTGATTGATTAAATGATAACTTATCTTCAATTAAACATGGGAGATCCAAGGGTATGAAAACAATTAAAAATGGCAGAAATTCGTCTTTAGGGTTTCTCCTCACAAAGTTGCACACTAATGACAAAAATTGTAAAACTATATATAGAGTTTAAGGGCTGACGGCGTCACGTTGTAGATCCTGACGCCGTCACCTCGCCGTGTCTAGGGTTCCCGGATGGCCTTCTTGACGCCGTCCCTCTTTAGTGCTCCAAAATCCGCTCTGGCTTATCAAGGCTTGACGCCGTCAGAATAAGGCTTGACGCCGTCCCTCTTTAGTTTAAACCGTGATGGCCTTGATCACCTTAAAGGGTGACGCTGTCAGACTTTCCATTGTAAAATTCTCTGGCTTATCATGTGTATTTTTCATATCCACCTTTTTTGCCAAGCCATGACGCCGTCAAGGGCAATCCTTGACGCCGTCAAAGGTACTTTTCCAGCCGAATTTGAGACTTTGTCGTTTTCTTCACTTTTATGCTCCAAAAACGTCCAAAATGCTTCCTTTTCCAGATTTCTTCTCCAAAGTACCTAAAATGACAAAAGGAACGATTTAGGGCAATATTTGATCAAATAAATACGAATTAGGGCTTAAATGACCCCCTAAAAGCGGTACACTTTTCGCTTCATCAGGAGCACCCTTAGAAGCTTCAGAAGATTTAACCTGGTGTTTGGTAATTCTTGATCCTTTGACTCCTTCTAAATACCTAACCCTTCTCTTCAAAGCCTTTATCTCCCCACCTTGAGCTTTGATGAGTCCATCTTGAGAAGCAACTAGTTTTTGTAGATCAACAATTTGTGCAGACAGCTTGGTACAGGTATCCTTCAATTCATTCAAAAGTTGCATTCTATCTTCACCACTTCGGCTTGTGTTACCTAGCCCGAGAGGTAGATCATTGGAAAAGTTAAGTTCAGTCTCACCCCTAGGATGAATATTTGAACCCCCCATTGTTTCCATGTGACTACGTCCTTCACCTAAATCAGTTCCATGTGGACCAGACTCATTAGAAGTTGTCTTGGTTCGAATCTTAATGATGTTACCACTGTCCTGTGCTGCTGCTAAGCTAGACACAGTAGTGGCAGCCCTTGCCAACATGTCACTCTCCCCCTCAGTGACAGCCTCATCTGCAACAGTTGGTATAGAACCACTAGCCTGAGGTAGCTTAGTGTTCTTGGTGTTAGTCCTACGTTTATAGGTCTTTTGTTGTTGTTTAGATGATGTAGCCAAAAGTGTGGGTGTGTGATGGGTACCAGCTGTGATTGCTGAACCTTCACCCATTTGGGTTTGGGCTAGTGCCACCATTGTTGGAAACAAAGGTGTCATTGTCCCTGAAAAATCTTTTCCATCCCTCCTCATATTAGCAAAAACCTTTTTGGTAAGGCAGGGAGTGGAATAAACTTTTTTGTGACTTTTCTTATTTTCAAATTGGTTGTCCAAAAAGAGTTGCAAAAACCTTGGATATAGAAAATATTTACCCAAAGAACTATCCAAGTTCTTAACCATACTATCAAAAATTAATTTTAAAAAATTAAATCTTTGAGTATTTTCAGGCAAACAAATTATAGCAGAAGCTAAATTACTGCTAAGTTCATTCCACACAGTGGTCTTTGGACTTAGACACACTAAGACAGTATGAATTAAGAATTTCCACTAAGGAGAAAAATTACCTTTATAAAACTTTAAAGCATCTGATTTTCTCTCATAGCCCATCAGTGAAAGTTTTTCAAAGATTGTAGTATTTGGAAGATTCTCAACTCCGTTAGCATCATCTAGGAGAAGATCTCTTCGAATAGACACCTCTGTAATGATAATCCTCTGCCCATCTACATGGGCATGGATTTGTACTTCCTCATTAATAGTTTTGACCTTAGCAGACGACCAAAACTGGATAATGGGATATGTTAGAAGTATATGTAGTAGGTTTTACTGTTAATGCAAACTTAATATAGCTTGCATTAAGGAAATCAATGATCTCAGTAAAATCTACAGACTCATTGGATTTTTCTAAAAAGGCAACATTATTATGAGGTTCGGTAAAAGTTAGGTTCGACATTATGATTTGATTTGGGGGTTTTGCAATATGACGATTAAAATTCGTTTAGGCCGTGGAAGAAAGAGAGTAATGTGTGCGTGAATATGATTGTGTGCCGCCATTGGGGATTTATACCCTTTAAGTAAAAAGTGACACAAACGTACCCTGCACTCCCAAACAATACTAACGGATCGATACCCAGCAGTATAAAGTTTTACGCTAGCAGTACAATTTTTTGCCTAGCAGTACAAACTTTGTGCAAAAACTTTTTCTCAGCAATATGAACTCAATTTTCTTTTAAAACCATACTGCACTCATACATTTGGAAGGGACTAAGTGTAAAGGAAGACACTTAATCAGTTTTGGTGATATTGTTGTTCTTGCATTACAACACAGTTTACTGTTTCAGTGTTAATAGTCTTCTATGTATCCAAGAAACCAAACACCCCTTTAACATCAGGGGAAACACATATATCACAAACTAATAATAATATCTGCATTCAAATATCATAAACTTGTATGAATTGGAAAAGTTAGGTAATATATAAACTAAGTCAAAATAAGTTTACATTAACATAGTCAAAATATATAAACAAAAGATACATTAAGAAATATATAAACTATCTTCAATACTTTTGTAAACACCAACTATTTTCTCTCTTGTATCTTCTATTTTTAGTTCCAATCATCTACTTTCTTCTGATGCTCCAAAATGATCTTTAAATCTTCCTTGTTCTTTTCTTCCAGCCTCTTTATACGCTTGTTGTAAAGTTCTATCATGTTTTTTCAGTACCATACTTGCCAGAATGACATTTCTCCCAAATATCTTGGGATATGTCAAAATTTTTCTTTAACTTTTCAGGGATTGGAGGAGGAGAATCATCCCTTGGGCGTTTGTTTTTGTTTGAAACAGGAGTTGAAGAGGATTCAGCCATTGAAATTTGAAATATAATATCTAATGAAAATATCAAAGGAGTTGTATATGAACGGTTGATTATGAACGATAGGTATAAATAGGCTGGAGAGGTATATGAACGGTTCCCAATACTTTAGGCGGGAAAAGGGACCATGGAAATGCGCCAAAAGTAAATAGATGGATAATATTGGTCCGATTTAGTTTGTGTTTGGTTTGGATTGACTAGCATAGTTGATTTGGAATTGTGTTTGGTGTTGGATTGACTAATTGACTTGTTGATTAGGGTTTGACTCGAGAAAATGAAACCGAGGGAATGTTTGGAATGATTTGGGATCGGGTTCATTATTATTGACCCGAGGGAATAAATGTTTGACCGTGACTCGAAAGGAAATAGTAACTCATTTGTTCCCAATGGTTAACGCACCAAGTGCGTTAAACCTTAACTTTCACTGCGTTAAGGTGTGTTAACCATTGGAAGTGTGTGCATTAAGGGTGCGTTAACCCCTTAATGCCACGTTAATGTGAGCTATAAAAAAATCATTTCTACCCCCTCTAGAGTACTATGTATCCGTTGTGTTTAAAAAAAAAATTACAAAACACCCCCTTGGTTCTTAAGCGGGATAATCAAATTCAAATTCAAAATTCAAAATTCAACTACAAGCGGGATAATTTAATTTCAAATTCAAATTTCAGGGTGCCTATATATACAACACCACCAGAGTATTATTATCACACACAACTCACACACAACTCACACACAGATTCACAACAATGTCTCGCAAAGATTTCTCCCAACAATTCCCAACTCACCGTGACTTCTCCAATAATTTCCAACTCACTGTGACTTCTCCCAACAATTTCCAGAACAACACAACTTTACCCAGCAATTTCTAAATGAACCGGTGAACACTCCACCGGAAGATATCTTTTCGGTGTTCACACAGGAAAATGAACTGGCCAACAATCCACCGGCTGTGGAAGAACAACCAAATCTACCGGTTGTGGAACAACCGGTAAATCCGTTTGGACTAAGTGAGGATAAACTCCGACTTCTGGAACAAGATGAGGAAGTGAGGAGAGAAATAGAACAACGCGAACTAGAAGAGGAAGCTGCTCGTATGGAGCAGGAGAGAAATTGGTTTGATATTATGGAAGGAAAGTATTATGATGGGGAGTTTTGGTCCTCTTCGAGTGAGGACGGTTGGGTTTCAGATGATTCCTTTTCTTAATTTGTAGTTTTAGTTTCTATTAATCGTACTATGTATTGTGTTTTAAGTTTAATGTTTAATATAATTTGTGTTTTAACTTTAATGATTAATGTAATTCATGTTTAAAATTCGTGTTAGTTGTTAAATGAAGTATTAATTATAGTTTAGGGGTTGATTTTGAAAATAGTTGAGTTAAAGGTGAGTTAAGGGTGCGTTATGATTACGGGTGTTTTTTTTTCTCTTTTTGAGTTAAAGGTGAAAAGGTTAAAGCTGACGTGGCAGTGTGTTAAACTTTAACACTGAGTGACCATTTGGAATGCTCTTAAATTTGGTTAATAACGAAGTAAGGAAATTATATGTGTACGTGAGACCATGGTTGTCAGGATCCCGATCCTGATCTTAGGATCTTACGATTTTACGATACTGCAAAGCAAAAATGATCCGGATCTTACAAAGGATCTTTAAAAGCTTAAGATCTTATAGGATCCCGATCTTTACCATAGGATCTTAAGATCTAATACGATCCGATCTTACTTTTCTCGAACCACAAACTAAAAAAGTATGGAATGTATTTTGTAGAATAAAAAAAAATGTTAATATTCTTAAAAATTTCATAATCATAATTTAAGACAACATTTCTATGAAATATTTACATAATTTGTGTTTATGATATATATTAATTTATAGATTTGTATAATATTACAAAAACTATTAACAAAATGACATTATAGTAGGATCTTAAGATCCCGATCCGATCTTACAATCTCGATCTTGCAAAGACGAAATCGATCCTAAGTAGGATCCCGATTTTGAAAACCTTGTGAGACATTTGGGATAAAAACGGAACACACGAGGGCTATTGGACTATTCGAGACATGCTACCCGTAGACTAACATATTTGGATTGGTTTAGCGTTCAGGGTATAGGGTTTAGGGTTTAGGGTTTGTATAATACTCGTTATATTATAAATTACTCGGGAAATTGATTTTCAATAAAGTCTTTTGACTTGGAAACGTTCGATAAATGAAAGAGTCATGGCGAAATTTTGTTATTTCCAAAGATTAATTTTGTCGTAAGTCCAAACTTGTTTTAAATCATAAAACAAGTATATATACCTTGTATTTAAAAATGGGATTATGGGAAAATACCAACGATTACCAATCGACTCTCCTTTTTGGATATGTTTTTATGATAGTTATCTCTTTGACTTCTTTTCGTCATCTCGTCTCGACTCGAGTTATCGTCAATACTTTTCTTGACTATTCGGTTATTCCTTTTTTTGGAGTGAGTACTCGTGAGTTCGTGTTCTCTACCGTTACACGAATGATGATACCAAACCCTTTTAAAAGGCTAAAACGAGATTATTTTTGGAAATGAGAATGATTAACTTTTGAAAACTCTTGCGCATTTGATTTTTTCGGTGAATATCGTGCCGAGTACGTTGCGTTGCGATACGTTGCGTTAAATCGTTTGATACGATATTCATTTTCTTTAACTTTTAAAAAATTTGAATATATTAGAGTATTTTCTTTTGTTTTGTCGGTGGATTTTAGTGTGATTTAATCTTAATACCGCCAATTTTGTCCATATAATATTCAATTAAGGATAACCGATACCCGCGGGAAAACCCAAAAAACCGATGGATAATATTAATCGGGTATCCGGTAGGATATGGGGCGGGTACGGGTATATTATAAACGGGTTCGGGTATGGGTACACTAAAACCCGCCCCGAACCCGAACGTTGCCATCCCTAGTTACCGGCTATAGCCGATTTTCACCGCCATGTCAACACCATTAGCCTTTTTCTTTTTTTTTTCCTTCTTTTACAAATCTTGCTACGTCAGTTATAGTTAAACCAAACCACAAATTCAATAGTCAACCGGCAATTAATCCCTTTACCCGATCATTTGTAAACACATACAATAATCAATAAACCCTAATCAACACACACATTCTTCTGGCAAACACAAACACGCAAACAATGAATCCAAATAACAACAAAGGTATGTTTTTTAAAATTTTCACATATCAGTTGATGATTGATTGTACAATAATTAGTATCAGGCTTTTGATCTATAAATGGTGATGTTAGTGGTTATTACCGATTCTAATGTAAAATGGGGTTGTTTTGTATTTTATAATAGTTGTTATGTTATGTCTAATGTAAGCTCTGTTTTTTTTTGTTTTCCATACTCTGATTTTCGTATACATAATGGTTGTTATGCTATGTCTAATTAAGTGTTTTGTATCTGAGTATTTTTTGTTGCCTGTTTGTGAGTACACTGAGAGGTCTAAATCAATGAGAGCATTGGAATGTGCCTAGTTTGTGATTGGCCAGTAATGAGAGTACCTAGCAGACTTGTTTGTGCTTGGCCACCAATGAGAGGTCCAAATATTGCCTATTAGAGTACACTAAGATGTCCATTGAGACTACAAATATAGGCTTTTGAACTGTTTGTGAGTACCCTGAGAGGTCTAATGTTTGTGAGTACACTGAGAGGTCCAATTGAGACTTCAATTGCAGCCTAGTTGGCCACCAATGAGACTTGAAATGCAGCCTAGTTTGTGCAAAATTGCTTCATTGTTTGGGATACCACAAAAGATGACCGAATATGAGAACACAATGGATTCTTCTGCAATGGTAAACCATCAAAAGATTTTTCTTTGATTGTGATATAGTTTAACATTTGAATCAATAAAACTGATCTAACAGTTGTTATTTGTAGATGTCATACAAATTTCTTCTGATTCAAGCAGTTCAGAATCAAATGATGGTGCTCTCAACATCCTTCCTGGCCTCCTTGCTTAGTATTATCCAGAGCAACATTCTGATGCAAGTACTGATACTTGGGAAGTAGAACCTATCCAAGCCATTGAACCTCTAGAGGAACTCCCATCTCAAGCTCCTATCCTGGATCTCCCTGTGCAAGTTCAAATACCAATTGAAAAGGCACACAAAAAGAAATTTACTCAGGATATTGTCTTGGGAATGTCGTGTAAGAAGAATCCTATAGGTTTTGGATCACCTTCTAGCAGCCATGGGAAAGGCAAGACGAAGATGGTTTAGGGGTTTAGGATATACATTAACAGCTATTGTGTTTTGTAAATGGTATTTGGTTCAATTCTGACATTTAATTTAGATACTGATTTTCCCTTATGTATGTACTGTATTATGTTTTCAATATTCTCCTTTCTGTATTCCCCAGCAAATTGCTGGTTTTGGTTTTAAATATATGAATAAAAAGTCTTCAATGTTCAAAAAAATGGTAGCAATTTGTGTTTTGTAAATGTAATTATTAAGGGTACAATAACTGGTAATTATGTAAGTATTTTGGTTTGTTAAATGGGTAGCAGTTTGTGTTCTTGATGTGATGGTTGCACAGTTAGATGATATATTTCCGATTATTAAGATGATATATAACATTTGGAGCCAAAATTTTGATTTATTCAAGTTTATGCTTTAATTAATAGGTTCAAAGGCAAAATTTTCAAATAATTCAATTTTTAATTTCAAATTAGAACTTGGAGCCAAAATTTTGATCCAAATTTTTTAAATCATCTAATTACAAGCAGTTACCAAGAATAACAATTCATATTCTTCATATACCCTCTTTTCTCTCCTAAAAAAAGACTGCAAAGAAAACACAAAAATCAAATCTTCTATCACCATTACTCTCCAAGCTAAGCCAGAATCATTTTCTTTTACCCTTTGTTGCTCAAGAGTCATGGAAATGCAACCCATTGTTGATAATCATCTTTTGCTTCCTCCTGATATTGAACATGATGATAACAACTTATTATATGAATCCGAAAAGTATTCTGATGACGAAGATATAGACGCGCCTGGAACCAACCAACCAGATAGGCTAATAGATAAGAGGGGCATAACCAGGCTAAAAATGTTTCGCCTGAAGTATGGCCAACCTGGTGGAATAAAGCTCAAGGTAACCTTCGATGCATTGAGTAGGGTATCAGGGGAACACAGAGCACTGTTTTCAAGTTTTTTAGGAGATCTGGTTCGTGAGCACATAGGTTTGAAGATTCTTTCCTGGAAGAAGGTGAATAAAGAATCAAGATATAAACTATGGGCTGAAATCACGATACATATATACTATTTTGTAACCCAGTACTACATAAGTTTATCTATGCAGTTACATTATGCGCAACTAATTAACAACATCGTGTTAATCTTTGCAGAAATATTTTGATGTTGACGCAACATTCAGAAAATTGGTAATGACTCGTCTTGGTCAACTGCTAAGGAATTTCAGAATGAAGCTCAGAGAAAAATGCATTTTGCCCAACCTAATTACACCTTCAAAACTGACTGAAGTCCCGGCCAAGTATAGTACAATTGTGAAATCAGAAGACTGGGTCAAGTTTGTAAACTACACGACCACCGATGCATACAAGGTTTTAATTAGTCATCTTTATTTAAGTCTATATGTAATTTCATAATTTTTAGTTTGCGCATTACCGCATCTAAACGCCTTATGATTTTGTATTTTTAGGAGAAATCTGATAAAGCTAAAATGGCGCGTTCCAAAAATATTTATCAGCATAAAATGGGACAAGGTGGATATGTTTATGTCAAAGAGAAAATGGTAAGATTACATAATGTTTGTTTTACAAATTGAGAGACGATCAGTATGAGAAATGAATCTGTTTACATTGCACAATTTTCACATTTTCATTTAATACCCTCATATTTTCGATTATCTTGGTTTAACTGTACATGTGTATGCATCCCCATATTTTCGTTTATCTTGGTTTAACTTTACATGTGTATGCATTTGATGTTTATTAGATCGAAAATAAAGAGATTGAAGCAGATGAAGAACCCCCGCGTGATGTAATATGGTTGAAAGGAAGGGTAAACAAAGACGGAGAATATACAGATGATGAGATTAGATCAATGGGAGATAAACTTGTAAGTTTGACTGCAAATTCTATTATTATGCTTATATACCAGCTGCACTACCTGTGTACTAGCAGTAGTAACTTGTATACCAGCAGTATTAACTGCGTACTAACATCAGTAACTGTGTACTAGCAGTAGTATATTTTTCATTGAAGTTCATGAGCAGCACTAACTCCAGCTGAGCAGCAATGACACAAATATGAGCAGCAGTTACTCTAACAGCATCAAGAAGACTTTTAATCCCAACATTTCCTATATTTTTTGTGCAGAAAGAAGCTGATGACCAGATCAAGGAAGGAACCTTGAGTCTTGATAATGTCACTGATGCCATGACAGTTTTCTTTGGTAAGGAAAAGGGCGGTTATGCAAGAGGAGGGGGAGGTGGAGTAACATACAAGAAGTATTTTGGCCTTCCTCGAAGAAAACAAGAAACCGATGAAAGACTTGAGTTACTTCAAACTCAACTAGATAATGAGAGACGCGAGTGTCAAGAAAAAGATTTATTGGTCAAGAAATTGTCTACCGAGATGACCGAAAAAGATGTGTTGGACAAGAAATTATCCAGTGAGATGGAAGAAACAAAGGGAATGCTTACTCTACTGATGGCGCAGTTGAGTAAACAAGGGATGCATTTTAATTTGGCATCTGATCAATTTCCAGTAGCCTCAGATGTAAGCCATTTTTTATGTTGTTAACAATTTCATTTTCTAATGCTAACACAACTAATGCTAATGATAGCAGGCATTGAACATAAACTGATGAGTCAATGTATTTCTTAAATTATATTGCAGGTGACTCCAATGGCCATTGACAATATAGATAACAGCGCTAATGAGGTGAACGATACTCAGCCAAGTGATGTTGTAAGTGCTAAAGATGCGAGAATTCAGGAGAAGTCTAATGGCCTTGTAACTTCGGAAAAGGTAACGGAAACAATGGTAAGTAATAAAATATCCCCATTTGATTTTTGAATTTTACATACATGACTAATGTACCGTGTTTTATATATACGTATAGGAACCTGCTAAAACTGTCAGGCCTAAGCAAAAGCCTAAGTCACGACGAAACAGGTCTCCAGATTCCCAATAGTAACAAAATGTGTCTCCAACACAAGCACTGCCAACAGTATGTATTTCAACATGTTTCTTGTTATTTTTTTGTTTAAATAATGTAACGTATTTTATATATACATACAGGAACCTACTGAAACTGTCGGACCTAAGACAAAGCCTAAGTCACGAAAAAACAGGTCTCCAGATTCCCAATCGCAACAAAATGTGTCTCCAACACAAGCACTGCCAACAGTATGTATTTCAACATGTTTCTTGTTATTCTTTTGTTTAAATAATTTTTTATATATACATGCAAAAATTCTTTTTTTTAGACATTTAAGTGCAAACTGTGGCACTTAAAGAAATCAAATATCGTTGCTTTGGGTACCGTATACAAGTCTCATGGAAAGCAAATGCTGCATAACCAACCACTCCCAAATGATTGCTAAAGAGTGTCAATTGATTCATCGTTAGTTGATGCAGCATGCATACCAGACGTAGCAAATAATGGGTTTAAAACAGTTAAGGCAGTCGTAGGTGGTTTCGTTGCATGGCCAAAGGATCAAGTTATTATTGAAGAGGAGGTACATACATGTGTTTTTTCAACCTACATATATATAATTCTTCATATTTAATTCAATGTTTAATACAAGCGTCTTTTGTTAATTACAGGTTACACCAACAAACCCTGTGACAAAATGTGGACCACCATTACCATCGAGGCGCAAATATGTATCTACTAAAGACATAAAGCAACTGCAAGCTAAGCCGGCGAAGAGTCAAAAGTCTTTAAACTATGGTACTCGAGAATTTGATTATGTACGACATTGCAATTGTATATTCTGTTCAGTTATATACATTCGAGTTTAATTCAATTTGAAATTTCTTTTTGTTTTTAATTTTCTTTTATATATATATATATATATATATATATATATATATATATATATATATATATTATATATATATATATATCTCTACATTATATATAACAGGAGGCGTTACACGTAGATAATGCCACATAAATGCCACCTCAATGCCACCTCAATGCCACATAATCATTTTAATGCCACATAATTCATTATCAGCCATGTCATCTGCCATGTCATCACATTCAGGCCATGTCAGCAATTTTTTATTAAATTTATTTGTTTTGCAATTTTTTAAATAAATAAGCACTTTTTTTTAATTAATTTCGTACTTTGTCATCACCCAAGCTATGTCATCATCATTTTTTTTTAAATTCAGTATATGTTTTGAAATTCCAGAATTTTGTTAAAAAACATATCATGGAAAGATTCGAACCTGGGCTTTGCTACCACAACTAAACACCTCAACCAATGGATCACTCCACAAGTTGTGACTAATAATTAAAAACAAATATGTCATGCCTAAAAAAATTATCTCCTGAGAGAAATTTGGAAATTATCTTGAGGAGATTTGAAAAAAACGCAGTATCTTTTAATAGGAGATGATCTTTAACATATTTGTAAATCTTTAACATATTTGTAAATTATAACTTTATTCATAAACCCTAAAAACTATAGTTTCTGTTACATGGCACTAATGACAGTATCCGTGGTATCCAAGGCATTGGGATGTTGAAAAGAAAGGCTCGAGCCCATGGTTGAAGATGTTTCAGAATGCTCGAAAATGGTGTTCGTAACAGGTTAGTTTTTCTTTTTTGTTTTTCATGTTCACAAGGTTTCGATTATTTGGTTGGTGTTTCGTACAATGTAATCAACCACCTAAAAAAGGTATTTATCTTATTATGAAAACCCTAATGATGAAAATATGCTGTTACTTGATTTTGGATCTGGTACCGCCAAAGCATATATGGCCGTTAAATTGTGATGGTGGTACAACCTTCTGATATTATTTCTGATGAACATCCTCAGTATCAATTGATACTTAGGAATGATGAACATTGTAGGACTCTTAGGCTTTTTCAAAACAGTCCATTATGGTCTATATAACTATGCCACCATCACCTTCTTTGATCTCTTTCAGATGGAGGTTTAAAAGTCCAAAAACACACAGCTTGCTCAGCTATTTGAATCAGGATATGGAATTCATCATGCAGGGATGGTACGTGCTCATAGAGGTCTGA
Source organism: Artemisia tridentata subsp. tridentata (assembly GCA_021014915.2). Classification (NCBI taxonomy): domain Eukaryota; kingdom Viridiplantae; phylum Streptophyta; class Magnoliopsida; order Asterales; family Asteraceae; genus Artemisia; species Artemisia tridentata. Next base: position 414,760,670 of record CP139508.1, on the reverse strand, counting down.
CTGAGAGTCTTTTCGCCAAAAGTTCCCAGAAATAGTTGTATTGGTCTTACGGGGAACTGACAATATCAAGATTTATGGCAAGTATTTGGGTCAAGTTCTATGGATGATCGGTCGTAGACCAGTTTCGGACTCACTGGGACGAGTCAATCGGGTTGAACCTGTCAGTCTTGAAGAGCTCAGAAGACCTAGAGTCGATGTTGTTGTCAATTACTCAGGAGTCTTTAGGGATCTCTTCATTAACCAGGTACCTTCTTTAACATCCACTTTGAAAACCCATTCATTATATGCAAGTATATACACATTATTTATTTATGTCTATATCATTCTCTTTTTAGGCCATGGATTATGTTAATGAAGATGGGGTTTTTGGGGATGATGATCAAAAATTAATCAAGTCATTAAGACTTTCATGTTGGTTGAATGGTGCAGCTTCTAGCCTCAAACTGAATGACTACCATGAAGCAATCAAGGTATGTTCAAAGGTAATTAGTATTGGCTTATATGGAAACAATTGATTTGCAATTGGCTGAATTAGGTATCAGAAAAGGCCTTAGAGATGGATCCAAATAGCAGGTATGTTCAAAGATGTTGTTGGAGTCACAGAGGCAGATGGTTGCCGCATTTGTTAAAGGTTTAGCTGAGAAACCTAAAAAGTAAGGTGAATTTTGTGTTTCAGTCTTTTTATAAGTAAGATAGAATATGTAATTCATGTTATGACTATCATGTTCATTTTGAGATTGGATATAATGTGAATAAACGAAGATACTTCTTTCAAGTGATGCTAGGATTGCTTAATTAACTTGCTTATCTGGTTAGTGCGCCTTGATACATTTGTTAGCTGTTTAGGTTTGTTTATCCGATCTGCTGCATTAGTCTGGTTAGAGTCTTTTTGACTGCTTACAAGGCTTCTATATCTTGCTTATGGAAAAATGTATCTAAGGCATTTACATGTATCTCATTACCCTTTTGCTGTCAAGTATCTTATTGTCTTGATGTTTCTTACCTAGACAGATTACAGAACAAATTAATGCAATTCATAATGTGTGGCTTGAAATTATTTTGTGGTTGTTGACCAAATTGAGTGAAATTGATGCTTCAAGTGTTTGTACATTAGAGTAAAAGCTTTATTCACGAATTAAAAAGTCTTTTACACGTTGCTCTTTATTTTTGGTCTATAGGCTTCTAAATGAGAAAGAAAAATGTCTTCAAGAGGCCCTTCAACGTGTTCAAATTCTCGAGAAAGAGATTGTTTCCAAGGATTCAGAGGTACTATTTTTTTCTTTTCCCAATTTGTGGTTTATCTTGGATGTTGATTAAACTAATATATGCTTTACCTATAACTGACATCGCTGGATATCGAGTATTCTATTGTGAAATTTTAACAAAGTAACTGTAACCAGGCATATATATGACAACTAAAATGATATGCATTACAACCTTTATGTGTCGATTTGATGGTTTGGCAGTACTGGGGCAACCACTGAAGCAAAAAATAAATAAATCTTATTTTCAGATTTGTTGTTGTGATCAGTATCTTTCTATATATGATTTTGAGTTCTCAGTTTGGGAGTGTCTTGAAGAAGAAAATCAAGAATTCAAGGCCTATGCTTTCGGTGCATCAGGTGCAGCATCCTGTTCCAACATTTAAGGCTGGACCATCTAAACACTCAGGGATGCAATATACTTATAATACATCTGCTTTTGATCATTCGTCCAATATGTTGTTATAAATGCTTCCTTTATTAAACATGGTTTGATCAGTTAAGTTTCCAAGTCATGTATACTCAATTCACTTTGAAACATCAAGACTCATTAGGTAAATTCAAATTTTGGTTCAATTCTTGGTATATATGTAGGATTTTCAGCATTAAAGTAAAATTTTTGATGGTTGTTTCAGGTGGAGAGTCTAAGACCTCAAAGTTTGCAACTGAGCTAATTAAAAATTTACTTTTAAAAAGGAACGTGACAGCTTTCCTTTTGACGGTGTTACAGTTTGAATTATGAATCTGAGTTTAGCATACAGTCAACCATACCTTAGAACCATAATAAGTTAAGGTTTCGTGTACATGAAGTGTGGAGAGAAGATGGATAATCAGTCTGGTGTTCGACTTGAGTATATACACAAGGCTTTCTGTCTTTTTTGTAAAACCACATAATCTTTTATTGTGTATTTCCTGAAGTTGTCTGAAAACAATATCATTTTCGCAGGATATGTGGGTTTCTGATGATGAAGCTACTCAAATACGTGAAAGAGATCTAAAGAATCTGTTAAGACATGAAAAGCTTTACTTGGTTCTTGATTTAGATCACACGTTACTTAATTCAACTCCCTTTATTGACGACGACACAACTCAAGTAGAAGGTTATCTACTAAACCCAGGTGATCCAATGCAAGGTATTCTCTAGATTAAATTATGTGTTTCTCTGTTTGTTAATTATATTCCGTGATAATATTTGACCATTACATATAGGACTATCTTTTTTAAAGTTAATGAAAACAAATTCTATTGGTAGGATTAGAATATCCTAGGGTTTAAGGGGGTGCATCCTGAAAGTTATTATCTGATATTGAATAGACAGAATCACATAATTAGTTGTACTATAATGACCTGTCGAAGATAGTGTTTAAATGTGATTCCGGTGTTTTATGTTGTAATAAACCTCATGTTTAGGTATTTGGCCACTTTATGCTTAATTGTATGTGACTAAATACCCAAAACAAACATGCTTTGTGTGATTAAATATTACAAAAGGCCACACAAACATAAAATTCAAGTGGCCAATGGATGATCAATAGTCACACAAAATACATATTTCTTTACTTTAAACAGCATATGGTCACACTTATTAACACTTTTGGCAACTTTTTGCTTAATTGTATGTGACTAAATACCCAAAACAAACATGCTTTGTGTGACTAAATATTACAAAAGGCCACACAAACATAAAATTCAAGTGGTCATTGGATGAACAATAGTCACACAAAATACACATTTCTTCACTTTAAACAGCATATGGTCACACTTATTAACACTTTTGGCCACTTTCTGCTTTTTTGTATATGACTAAATACCCAAACAAACATGCTTTGTGTGACTAAATATTACAAAAGGCCACACAAACATAACATTCATGTGGCCATTGGATGATCAATAGTCACACAAAATACACATTTCTTCACTTTAGACAGAATATGGTCACACTTGTTAACACTTTTGGCCACTTTTTGCTTAATTGTATGTGACTAAATACCCAAAACAAACATGCTTTGTGTGACTAAATATTACAAAAGGCCACACAAACATAACATTCATGTGGCCATTGGATGATCAATAGTCACACAAAATACACATTTCTTCACTTTAAACAGAATATGGTCACACTTATTAACACTTTTGGCCACTTTTTGCTTAATTGTATGTGACTAAATACCCAAAACAAACATGCTTTGTGTGACTAAATATTACAAAAGGCCACACAAACATAAAATTCAAGTGGCCATTGGATGAACAATAGTCACACAAAATACACATTTCTTCACTTTAAACAGCATATAGTTACACTTATTAACACTTTTGGCCACTGTTTTTTAAATTGCATGTGACTAACTCCAAAAAAAACAACACACGTTGTGTGACTAAATCATCCCAAACGTCACATTTATTATATATTCATGTGGCAATAGGACGGGAAATAGTCACACAAAATACACATTTACTTGAATAAATCATCTCAAATGTCACATATATTATATATTTATGTGGCCAAAGGACGAACAATAGTTACTCTCAAAAAACATTTGTGTGACTATAAAGTGTTTACGGTCATACAAAACTGGTTAATCCAACAAAACTTGTGCCTAATTTGTCACACATATTCGGGTTTTGGTAACTCTTTTTCAATGAAAACGTCCACAAACTAAACAATGTGACCATATGCCACCTATGGTGGCGCGACCTTTGGTGACTGATGCGCGTGATGTGTCGTTGCGGTTTAGCAGTATTAATGCCTATTCAAGTTTTAAATTTATATTTAGCTGACTTATCAATAACACACACACACTTAACGAGCAGTATACCCGGTCAGTATGAATATAATGGTAAGTAGAGTGTCGATCACTAAGAGTGGAACGTATTATCTAGTTAATCTAATCAGTATTTTAATATACCAAGTTAGTTATACAACCTAATCTAACGCAAGGGGTTCAGCCTGAGAGATTGGCACGGTTTGGTTATAATTAAATAATAAACTAAACTAATTAGCACGAATCAACGATTAGCACACACGTACATAGATAGATACTAGAGACAATAAGAAGACCTGTCCTGATAATTAAGTAGCTTGTCACTTGTTTTATTGCTAGTTTTATATGAAGTGTATGTAATTAAATCTTTCTCGTTGGCTCTAATCTTATCGGCGAGTAAACCCTTAATGATTACTTATGTCTAAAAGTTATTTATTAACTGATCAGGTTAGTTATAACCGTGGGAGATATATGATATTCCGTAGTCACATAAACAAGCCACTAATAGACACAGAGGTTATCAATGCACTAATAAAAGTCACCAAAGACATCAACATATAAACTTTAATTGATGGGAATGCAATTTTAAGGGGTGCGCATGATCTTCCGTAGTCACATGACATCAGCCCATCAATCCTGATGAATTAAAGTGTACTATTACAATAAAACAAAACTACTTAATGAATTGAATACATGCAGGACCTTCTTACAGCTCTTGTACCTTCGTTTCTGGTGTGTCTTGTGCTGCTAAATCGTCTGAATTCGGTTATGGTTTGGTACTCTCACGTATGGGATCTTGCACACAAAATTCGTCTGACTTTTGGGGTATTTATAGTTTCTGTCTGAGGGGTCGATGCGGCGCATAGGATTAGTAGATGCGGCGCATTGACTTAACTTCGCGTGGGGTCCAAGATTAATATATTCAGGGAATATTCGTACACCGCCTTAAGATGCGACGTATCTTGATTTCTCTATGCGGCGCATGTCCTTCCTGTATCTTGGATTGTATCTTGTGAAATCTTGATAGTGATACGCCGTATGTAATAAGTATGTTGCGGCGTATCTGGAGCAGAATGAACTTGATCTTATTGATTTCAGTAGCCTTTTGACATTTCGCTTGTTTTGCTCCATAATTAGTCCAAAATCGTCAAGTTTCACCTAATACTTGTTTTTACCTGAGAATCACTAAAGTAAACATTAATGCACCAATTCTCATACATAATATAATAAAACAAGTCAAATAAATAGGATAAATGATGATAATAAAATGTACTTATTTGAGTTCATCAAATATCCCCCCACTTGAACTTTACTTGTCCCCAAGTAAACCTTAGAATTAATCTTATGAAAATGTATCCTAAAAGATATTAGGATTTATTTTATATATAAGCATGTATTCGTTTTGTCATAATCACTCAACCAAACACTTAACGAAGTAGAAATCAAAATAATTTTTTATGTAAAACAATTCTAAATCGTTTAGTGCTTAGTCGTGACGAATATTCTATCATAAGCTTGGCAAGTATACGCATCTCCCCCACTAAAGCCAAGGAATAACAAGTCTAAAGCGGTAAAAAGGGTTTGTTGGTTAAGGGTTAATCATTCTTTTTAATCTCTATCAATCTCACATTCCAGAAAAGGCGACAAAATCACAAATACATGATCGAATCCATGAACACGATACTTGCAATTGCTCAAATCCTTAACTAGAATGGGCTAAAGATAGGACCAAGTAATCTTCACCAATAATATTATATCAAAAAGGGCGACAAAATCATAAATACATAGCCGAATCCACGACTACGATACTTAAGATTGCTCAAATCCCTAATCTCAATAAATCAAAGGTTTGGATGAAGAATGATATAGGGTATGGATAATATTTGGGATACAAATTGGTGTAAAATGAAAAATAAACAAAACAGATAAATTAAAATCCTAAGTGTGGTTAATCACTTTCCCAACCATCCCATGAATAAGACTCATATCATTGAATAACTCACGCTTTAACACTTGAAACACACGCTTTAGGTAGACACGAATTATACTCAACAAAATCTTAATCAAAGAATAACCTTAGTTGGCGTTCCCATAACGGCCAACTCCCATTCAGTCCATAAATATAATATACAACAAATAGTGGTGATATCTCCCACTTTAATACAAAACTTTACATAAGTTGGTTAAAATAAGCTTCCAACTTTTCCTTTTTTTTTTTTTTTTTTTTTTTTTTTTTTTTTTTTTTTTTTTTTTGACATCAACATATGTGTAAAATTTCACAACTTTTCCATTACTAATTTTTCCGGATAATTTTTCATACTTTCCATACTTTCAGAAATAATTGTAATAGTGAAAGTAGTAAACACACGAAAAATAAACTCAAAGTTATACAATATCTACTTTCATACCAATTGCATTGTGCAATTTCCAAACTAACCAAAGATAATGAATTACGCACGCGAACACAGGTAATGTAAGGAAACACACTTTGCCTAAAGCAATTAACCCCGGATTTTAATCTACAGGGTAGGCTAAGGTGTAAGGGTGTATCGAAACATTATAACAAAGGTGTAAGAAACGAAAGAAATGGCTCTGAGGGTTTTTCTAGGGATATCTTACTCTAAAAATGAGAGTAACAAAGGGTTTATACGGGGGCTAACTAACCAGTGTAGTTAGTTAATATCACATAACATATAAAGGCTATTTGGGTGTAATCCTAGAAATTTACCAATTTAGACAAGTTACTCCAATTATATAAATAATACTTATTATGGTGGTCTCGAATAGTATACAAGCCAAGTTCTAAAGTTTACAAGTCACCGACACACTAAAGTTTTAATATTTTTGAAAGAATAGCGTTATGTGTGCGGTTATGTAATTTAGACTTTAAACAAAAACATGCTAAAAAATTTTAAATTTTGATATATTAAGCGCATTTTAAGCATATTTTGAAAAAGTTTAGGACAAGTAAGTGTTCTAATTCTCCAATCCCCCCACTTAAGTTAAACAACGTCCTCGTTGTTTGTGTCAAAGGTTAAAACTGGAAAATAAAAGAATTAGAACAGAAAAACTCCCCTGAGATTTGCTCGGTATGATCCTCCATTATTCGTATAAGAGCAAAAATCAACTTCTTGTGGATGAGAACGTTTAAGTTCCATAAGTGATGTATCCACAAAAACGCAGGAATCTATAATACCATTTACACTTTAACACACCTGAGTTAAGAAGGTTCAAACTTGCATAATATATTAGTAGTTAGTAAAAATAAAACCTAAAAAATTAAACTGTAAATCATCAGGTCAGTCGATACGCCGTATCTTATGGAAGAAGATACGCCGTATCGAGCCTGGAATAAATACGAATCAGGATAAAAGATGCGTTGCATCCTTAACCAGGGATGCGCCGCATTAAATAAACTGATAGAAAGTTTTAAAGTCAAAAATAAAAATGCAGAAAATGAAATATGATATGACCAGTGCAAGTGATGCGTCGCATCTTATGATGGAGATGCGCCGTATCTTCTGCAGGTCTGACAGACTCGACACAGAACAGAATGTAAAAAATTTTCATCGGGTTGTCTCCCGGTCAGCACTTGTCTTTATTCCAGAGTCTTCAAGTTAGACTCACGTTCAGCTCCTTATTCCAGTAGTTCTGGTTCAAACTCGACAACTTCGTTATCAGCGTTGTCGATGTAATTGTCAAGGTATTTCCCTTTAGGTCGTGCCTTTGGAACAAAACTCCTTTAATCACCCTTGACAATTGGTGCACTTCAATCGTCACTTCTCTAATCATATTGTTTTGTTCTTTCAGCAATAGTTCCTTTCCGCTTTCTTGGGCAAACTTTGATATAATCTCGTCGATTGTAAGTTTGATCCTTGATCCTCCGAACCAGCTTGGGAAAAGATCAATCATCATTCCTGAAACATAGAACAAATAGGCTTCGAAGTAAAAATTTTCTAAGAGACAGGAAAGTTGATTAAAATTTCTCAGTTCGGGAAAAATAAAATTTTGCTGATATCTGCAAACGATGCGCCGTATCCAGAAAGTTGGATACGCCGTATCTTATTACGTTAAAATTTAATCAGACTTTTATTCAGAAAACAGATACGCCGCTTATGATTTAGAATGCGCCGTATCTAGTTTAAATTATCAAAAATCGATTATATTTATTAAAATTAAATGCGTCGTATTAACAAAAGCTAATGCGCCGTATTTTCGTTACGTTTCAAAATACAAGATTTTTGATTTAGCAGATGCGCCGTATCGATAAAGATCGATGCGTCGCTTCTGTTTAATAATTCGAAAACTGTTTTTAATTTAAATAGAAAATACGCCGTATCTGCAAAAACAGATGCGTCGTATGGCGTTAGGGTTTAGAAAAATTTCTTATTAAAAACAGAATACGCCGTATCTTGGGGAAAGATGCGCCGTATTCGAATTTATCAAACGCGTTGTATTTTATAAAAATTAAACGCAATATGCCGTATCTGAGAAATCAGATGCGCCGTATCGTTTATGTCAGCACAATACAACGACAGCAGAATGCAGAGAAATACAAAAATAATAAAAACAAACAAAAACACAAGAAACAAAAATCACACAAAAACAGTAAATATGCAAATTATACAATGAATGCAATCTATCTAATATACAACGGGTTAGTGGTTAGAATCTAAAAAGAAGAAAAAACTAAAAAGAAAAACCTAATTAAAATACTAATCAAATTAACAGATAATAACAATTCACTCCCCGGCAGCGGCGCCAAAAACTTGATGCGCTTGATGTGTCGTTGCGGTTTAGCAGTATTAATGCCTATTCAAGTTTTAAATTTATATTTAGCCGACTTATCAATAACACACACACTTAACGAGCAGTGTACCCGGTCAGTATGAATATAATGGTAAGTAGAGTGTCGATCACTAAGAGTGGAACGTATTATCTAGTTAATCTAATCAGTATTTTAATATACCAAGTTAGTTATACAACCTAATCTAACGCAAGGGGTTCAACCTGAGAGACTGGCACGGTTTGGTTATAATTAAATAATAAACTAAACTAATTAGCACGAATCAGCGATTAGCACACACGTACACAGATAGATACTAGAGACAATAAGAAGACCTGTCCTGATAATTAAGTAGCTTGTCACTTGTTTTATTGCTAGTTTTATATGAAGTGTATGTAATTAAATCTTTCTCGTTGGCTCTAATCTTATCGGCGAGTAAACCCTTAATGATTACTTATGTCTAAAAGTTATTTATTAACTGATCAGGTTAGTTATAACCGTGGGAGATATATGATATTCCGTAGTCACATACACAAGCCACTAATAGACACAGAGGTTATCAATGCACTAATAAAAGTCACCAAAGACATCAACATATAAACTTTAATTGATGGGAAAGCAATTTTAAGGGGTGCGCATGATCTTCCGTAGTCACATGACATCAGCCCATCAATCCTGATGAATTAAAGTGTACTATTACAGTAAAACAAAACTCTTGTATCTTCGTTTCTGGTGTGTCTTGTGCTGCTAAATCGTCTGAATTCGGCTGTGGTTTGGTACTTTCACGTATGGGATCTTGCACACAAAATTCGTCTGACTTTTGGGGTATTTATAGTTTCTGTCTGAGGGGTTGATGCGGCGCATAGGATTAGTAGATGCGGCGCATTGACTTAACTTCGCGTGGGGTCCAAGATTAATATATTCAGGGAATATTCGTACACCGCCTTAAGATGCGGCGTATCTTGATTTCTCTATGCGGCGCATGTCCTTCCTGTATCTTGGATTGTATCTTGTGAAATCTTGATAGTGATACGCCGTATGTAATAAGTATGTTGCGGCGTATCTGGAGCAGAATGAACTTGATCTTATTGATTTCAGTAGCCTTTTGACATTTCGCTTGTTTTGCTCCATAATTAGTCTAAAATCGTCAAGTTTCACCTAATACTTGTTTTTACCTGAGAATCACTAAAGTAAACATTAATGCACCAATTCTCATACATAATATAATAAAACAAGTCAAATAAATAGGATAAATGATGATAATAAAATGTATTTATTTGAGTTCATCAGTGACACACACCAAAAAAAAACGTGTGTGACTATATGCATATCGTCACAAAGTTTTGGTGTGATGAAATCCCATATCTGTACCAATGGAACAATACGGATTTAATATTTATTTTTGACTCGGTCAATTGAATCATTATTGGACTTTGGACATTTTGGACCTATTGGACACGAAACGAATATAGTACATTAGACTCGTAATGAATTTAATGTATTTGATTCGTAACGGGCAAACAATATGGAAATGATGTCTAACGGACAATAATATTTATATTTACTCGTTATTTAAATTACTTGAGAGATTGATTTTCAATAAAGTTTTTTGACTTGGAGACGTTTGATAAACGAACGAGTCATAGAAAAATTTTGTGGAATTACTATACTTCAAATATTCTAAAGTTCTTTTTGTCATAAGTCCAAGCTTGTTTTAAACCATAAAACGAATATGTTTTATATAAATAATTGGGATTATGGGAAAATACAGACGATTACCAATCGACTAATCTTATTTGTTAGCATTATTAAAAGTGATGTTCATTTCGTATTTACAACTTTGTATTTGTGTCGTGTAAAATGTATTAAGGGCTAGTGGATTTGGACTAATCTAAGTAACTAAGAGTGTAGATATAATAGTCCAATGAATGTTTAATATAAACTAGTCCAATCCACAAAGCCCAACCGAGCCCAAAGGAAAGCCCATGGCTCGTTAGGATTAAACTATAAATATACACTCCCACCTCATTTTAGTGTGTGCTTTAGAGGTGTAAAGGTGAGGAGTGTGTGTGTATTGTATTGTTCTCTCCTCTCTTAATCTAATACATTCGGTTTACATATATACTCTCCACGTCTCATCTCTCTAGTGACATATACGTATCATATTGTGTGTGATAAAGTTAGTTCTCGTGTCCTACAAGTGGTATCATAGAGCCAAACATCAATTTAGGAGCTTGCTTATTTCGTTTTTTGATCAAAGTTAGCATAAAGTTGCCTTTTTATTTAATAAAAACGTGAGCGTTTTTGTTATAAGCTATGATTTTTTATGTATTTATAGGTTAAAGGTTGTTACTTTTCATAGTTCTATGCATTGGTAGCAAGTTTTGGTAGTTTCACTCGAATCATTATCATCAAAAAATCTAGTTTGTCTCGTTAAAAAGTTCTTAACTTTGTATCAAAATTACTTAAAAGTTAAAATAGGCGATAAAGGTTAGAACTTTATAGTTATTTACGGGTTTTTGAAGTTATTTGATCGAGTGAAATAGCTTAGAAGATTGTTTGTTGATCATTGTTGGATCGTCATTTGAACCTTGCATTTTGTCGAAATTCCCTTGTATAAGGGTTTATCTAAATTGTTGCTTCGAATAATTTAGACAAGTGAGGGTTTGTCTAAATTGTGGCAATGAAGAATTTAGACAAATAAGGGTTTGTCTAAATTGTGGCAGTGAAGAATTTAGATAAGTTGAGGGTTTATCTAAATTGCAGAAGTTGTCGAAATTGTCACTTTGGGAATTTAGATAAAGGTTTATCGCAAATCTAGGGCTTGTCGAAATTCCTTGTATAAGGAATTTGTCGCAGTTCTGTTGCTTATCGGATTTATAGGGTTTATCGGATTTGATAGATCTGTCGCAATTCCCCAATCTGTCGCAATTCCAAGTTTACACATTTCAAGGTTTTGTTGCAAATCCCAAGTCTGTCGCAATTGTCAGCTCTGTCGCAATTCACAAAGATCTATCACAATCCTCAAGACTTTGTTGCAATTGAAAAAACTGTTGCAATTTCAGATTCTGTCGCAATTCAAAGGATTGTCTAAATTCAAAGTTATCTAAATTCTGTCACAAGAAGCTGTCGCAATTTCTAGGTTATCTAAATTAGACTTGAACTTGATTTCTACGAGATCAAACGAGAACTTGGTATTCCCGTGCTTGTATAAGTGTGTGGAATACTTCAATAAAGAAACATCTTCTAATTTGTACAAATTAGATAGATTTTAACTAAATTACAAATTTGTCTAAATTGCACATTTCTATCTAAATTCATATTTTGTCAAAATTGTATAATTTTGTCTAAATTGAGATTTACATCGAAATTGTGATTTTGTCAAAATTGTAATTTTGGTAACTTTGTCGAAATTGTTATCATTTGATTTTGTATAAATTGTGAGCTTGTCTAAATTGAGATTTCCAAACGTGCCCTAATTTATCTAAATTGCAAGGAATTCAACATAATCCATCGAAATTGACTGTTGCTTAGTTATTAAAGACTAAACTTCAAACGATCATAAGTTTAAGACCAGAACTTCACTACAACAACTGAACTTAACCTACCAAACACAACTCCTATTTCGTTGCACCGATCCAAGATCAACTTTATCATACCAAACATCATCAATGGCAACTCAGCAAGACATTCATGCAGCCGGTGCAGAAAACCGTCCTCCTATGCATGAAAAAGGTGGATATCTTCCATGGACGAGCTGTATGGACCATTCAAGCCTCGTCAAGTTCAAGACCCTGGAGAACCAAATGCAACACCTCCTGTCCCACCATCCCTTCATGAACAAAATGAAGATGAATACACAGAAGAAGATAGGAAGCAAATTGCAGTAGATGACATGGCAATGCACTTAATTCAACTTGGTTTACCACGAGAGATCTTTGCTGCTGTCGATAGTTGTGAAACTGCTTATGATATGTGGGAACGAGTTAGAAGGCTTTGTCATGGCACAAAAATTGGGCAACAAGATGTTGAAAACAAGCTTCTAACTGAATGGGAAAAGTTCACAGCAACTCCAGGAGGACCCATTGAATCTTATTAGACCAGGTTTTGCACTCTAATGAACGAGCTTATCAGAAACAAGTTGACTCCAAGACAAATTGTAAGCAACATCAAGTTCATTAACAATCTACCAGAAGAATGGGGACGATTTGTCACTATTGTCAACCAAACAAAGGATCTTCACCAGGTGAACTATGATCAGCTATATGATTTTCTAAAGCAAAACCAGGATGAGGCAAATGAAGTCAGGAAAGAGAAATTAGCAAAGCAACATGATCCTCTTGCACTAGTTGCTCAAACACCAACACCTTTACCAGTGAATACACAACCATCATCATCATCATCTTCCACTCAGAACTACATGCAACAACAATACGTTCCACAAACTGCTGTCATGCCACTACAACAATTCTACCCACAACAACAACAAGTTATTCCACAACAACAATATCCACAATTCCAAAAACCAAAGTTCACTGACAATGATGAAACTACTGCTGCTTTGACACAAGCATTTGCTTTAATGACAAAGGTATTCCAAGGACGCTATTCCACACCAACTAACAACAAACAAAGGATTTCAGTGAACACTCGCAACAGGCAGATTGCACAGCCGAGTTTTAATATGGGTCAGCAAGGACAAATGGTTGGGGTTATTGGGAATCAGCAAGGATATGCTACCAGATTTCAGATTGGTAATTAAGGGTAGTATGCAGGGAATCAGATGGGTCAGTATGCAGAGAATCAGATGGGTCAAGTTGTTGGAAATCAGAGGGGTCAGAATGTTGGGAATTAGAACGTTGGTAATCAGATTAGGAATGTTGCTGCTCCAGTTGCCGGGAATTATGGAAATGTGAATCAGGGCAATCCAGTAAAGTGTTTCAACTGTCAGGGAGTCGGTCACATGGCAAGGAACTCTCCCACCAAGCCGAAAAAGAAAGATCCAGCTTATCTGCAGAAAGCATTGCTGTTGGCACAGAAGGAAACAGCAAGGTTTCAGTTGAGTGCAGAAGAGAATGATTTTGTGGCTCTCATGGATGATATGGAAGACCTTGAGGACATCGATGCAAATTGCATTTTCATTGCAAATCTTCAGGAGGCTAAGTATGACATGGATTCTGACTCACCTTCTGTTTATGACAACAATGTAGTCTCTGAGGTACCATCATTCAATACATGTCACAATAATAAAATATTTGATATGTCGCCTCATGAGGAACAGCATCCTGCAACTCCAACACCCACTTATGATACATATATGGACACGCCAAGTTGTAGCAATATTAATTTGGCAACTCCAGATATGAATCCTAATGGAGGCTTCGAGTCACAACATACTGAGAATGATGAGGAAACACGTGCGTTATTTGAATCATTATTGAACAAATGTAGTATTGAAATTGAAAAAGTCAAAAAGGTCAATCGCGATGTTAAGGCCGCCAATGAGAAATTGACCGCTGAGCTTGAGAGGTGTAAGGAAAATGAAACAGTTTTTGAATTTCATAAAACACGACAGTCAGAATTAGGAACTGGTTACAAAAACTCCGTTTTAAGAGAAAAACAATTGCAAATTAAGTTTGACACTCTTGATGTTAACTTGAACATGAAAATAAAATCCTTAAACATGGAAGTTTCATATTTAAAAAACCAACTTTCTAAACAAAAATCAACTTGTTCTAATCTTGAAAAAGAAAAGAAACAGTTGAAAGCAGATTTTTCAAAACGCGAAAATGATCTTCTTGATGAAATCATTGAGAAACAAGAAACAATTAAGAAATTGGAAGATTTTCTTGTCAAAACGGGTCATTCTGCTCAAACAATTCACATGCTAATTAAAGATCCAAACCCGATTTTGCACACTATTAAGAAAATGGCTATCGGTTGTAAAAACCCTTATACACTCAAGAAAGCTCAGAAAGAACATAATGTTTTATATAATGGTAATGTGATATTTGCTAAACATGATCCTCCCACTGTTCGGGATTCTGATGAATCGATTGAGCTTGCCGAAGAGAGTCGAATCAAAATGAGACAAAAGAACCCATAAATAAAACCAATTGATTGTAACAAACTGAACATACTGTCTGGAGTAAATTTTGTTCAACAACAACAAACACCAAAGGTTTTCAAAAAACCAGTTGTTTCAACAAAACAAAAAGTTGTTTCCAAAAATCTTTCAAACTTGGAACAAATGTCCTCTAGCAACCCTTTTAACACAAGTGAAGCTAGAAGATGTTTGGATGATCTTAAAAAGAGAGTGAAAACACTTCAAAGTATTGTTGAATCCAAAACGAATATTAGTATCAACAACTGGCATTCAAGTTTTCATATTGAAATGAAAAAGGTGTTTGAAACAGAAATTACTACTCCACTAAGTGCAATTCATGCCAGAGTAATTTATGTTGAAAATGAAATTTTAAAAGAAACAGCCGACTTTGTCAAGGACCACAAATCCCTGGTTAAGGAACCTAATGAAAACATTGAATACATCAAAGTTTTGGAAAACCTTCATGATTCTCTCTTCGAAGCAGCTTTGTCGACTGATATTATGTCCATTATTTTGCAAACATATTCTGTTGAAGACGATGAAAGACTCCGAGCTGAGACTTCTGCAATTGTTTTAAAATATGAAAATGCTCTTGCTAAACTTGAAAAAGAAAATATATCATATTTTAAACAACTTGATCGAAAAACTGAGGAATGCAAATATGACAAATTGTCGTATGAACGTGCCTACAAAAACATGAAAGAGCAAAATAATCATTTGAGGTCTCAGCTGGAAAGTCAAAAAGGGAAGGGTGAGGAAACTAAGTTTGCAAAACCATCGACTTCGGCTAAACCAAAAATGTCAATTTCTCAAATAGTTCCAAAAATCGATGTGAAAAATGATGTGTCAAAACCAGTTACTCCAACACCCTTGCCTAAGCAAATTGAAAAAGCAAAAAGTGTTGATAAAGGGAAAGCAGTTATCGAAACACCGAATGTGATAGCACCTGACCTTTATAGGATTAGTACCATTATTGCATCTGCCTCTACATCTCAAACATATAGGGTGATAGACAAGAGTGTAAAAGATAATCCAAAAGAGTCTAGGAATGCTAAATCAACTTCAAAAGACAATAAGATAAATCCTAATGTGTGTGCCTTACCTTCTACAGGATTAGAAAGCACCTCTAGGAGCAGCAAACTACAGCCTAGAAGTAATACAAGGAACAATAGAGTCTCGCCTGTCTCTGTGAGTAGATGCAAGAATAAAAATGAAGAAGTAGAAGAACACCCTAGGAATTTATCGCTTTCTAATAAGAAACATATCTCATCTGGATGTAATATTAAAAGTACTGTTTCTAGTGCATGTAATTGCTCTGTTTGTTTAATGTGCAAGAAATCGTTATCTAAAAATGCTTGTGATGATAATGTTTCTAAGAATGTGAATGATATGCGTGAACAGAAGGATGTTCCTACTAAAACTAGTGCTAGATCTAGATATATAAAATGTCTAATTACAGGATGTAGGTCAACCACTGGTAGTCAATTACCTAGGAACTATCTTAAGTTGTATGCATGGAAACCAACGGGTAGAGAGTTCATACTCGTGAATGGAAAATTGAAAGCGGTTCCAAAAGAACCAGTAGAAACCTTCTATAAGTGTAATTCAAATGTTACCTCTAATCCCATGGAACCAAATGTTAAACGGTTTCCAAATGCAAAATCTTCTGTTCTTGGCAGGTTATCGAAATATGTCTTTGGATCATTGACTCGGGTTGCTCCAAGCACATGACCGGGAATCTAAAGCTACTGATCAACTTTGTATAGAAGTTCATGGGAACTGTGCGCTTTGGAAATGATCATGTAGCAACTATTATGGGTTATGGAGATCTTCATTTTGGGAACTATTTAATCACTCGGGTCTATTACGTCGAAGGGTTGGGACATAATTTGTTTTCAGTCGGAGAGTTTTGTGATGCAGATTTAGAGGTTGCATTTAGGAGAAACACCTGCTTTGTTAGAAATTTGGTTAGAGATGATCTCTTAACTAGGAATCAAGGCACCAATCTCTATGCTATCGACATAAACCAAATGGCCTCTTCATCACCAATTTGTTATATGACAAGAGAATGCGAAACAAAGTCATGGTTGTGGCATAGAAGATTATCCCATCTCAACTTTGACACCATTAACAAGCTAGCCAAAGACAACATCGTCAACGGTCTCCCAAAGGTCAAATACACCAAGGATCACTTATGTCCATCCTGCGAACAAGGTAAAAGCAAATGGGCAACATATAAACTTAAAGACGTACCCAGTTCAGAAGCAAAGCTACATATGTTGCACATGGACTTATGTCGCCAAATGAGAGTTGAAAGCATTAATGGGAAGAAGTATATTCTTGTTATTGTCGATGACTATTCAAGATATACATGGGTAAAGTTTTTGAGGTCAAAAGATGAAGCACCAAGCATCATCATCACCTTTCTGAAGCGAATTCAAGTCCTACTTCAAGCTCCAGTAAGGATCGTAAGAATAGAAAATGGCACAAAATTCACAAACCAGGAGTTAACAACCTACTTTGAAGATGCTGGAATCACATATCAGACATCAGCTATTAGAACTCTACAACAGAATGGAGTAGTTGAAAGAAGAAATCAAACTCTTGTGGAAGCTGCTCACACGATGCTGATTTATTCTAGTGCACCGCTATTCTTATGGGCTGATGCTGTTGCCACTGCTTGTTTCACTCAGAATCATTCCCTAATCCATCTAAGATTCAATATAAACCCCATATGAATTAGTGAACAACAGAAAACCGGATATCTCTTACCTTCACGTATTTGGCGCTTTGTGTTATCCAACAAATGACAGAGAAGATCTGGGAAAGTTGAAAGCTAAGGGTCACATTGGAATCTTCATTGGTTACGCAGAAAACTCGAGGGCATTCATAATGTGTAAAAGAAGAACTAAAAGGATAATGGAGACGATGAATGTGAAGTTTGACGAGATTTCACAAATGGCTTCTAAGAGAATCGCTCTAGAACCCGCGCTTAACCCAATGGCTTCTAATCATAACAGATTAGGACCCTCACCAAACGTTCAAACTTCTGGACATATTAGTTCAGGACTCGTACCTCAAGGAGCTCAGTCAACTACCAATGAAAAACCAACAGAACAAGAACTGGAAAATTTCTTCGAGTTTATGTTTGATGAATACTATGGTGGAACTTCGACCGATGCATCACAACAACATTCCGCTGCACCCGCTCAAAACCATCAACCACCACCACTACAAGATGCATCGACAACAATCGAAGCTGACGCACCAGCTCCCTCAACGTCATCAACATCTACTCCAGCAACTCCAGTAATTGAAATTGTTCTACCAAGAGTTGATGAGCAAAATCCAAACATACTATTTCAAGAAGAACCAAATCAAAATGATGATGTATTAGAAGAAGAAGTATTCGAAAACCCACTTGCTATGAATTCTGCTGAATCATCTTCAAGGTTACAAGAACCATCCAATACGCATTCGTTAAATCCAAGGTACCCTTTTACGTTACAGTGGACAAAAGACCATCGAATAGAACAAGTAATTGGTAAACCTTCATGGCCAGTTCAGACGAGAAAACAGCTCGCCACTGACCCCGACATGTGCATCTACGTTTGCTCAGTCAGCTTAAAAGAGCCAAAGAACATTCGGGAGGCGATGGCAGACAATGCATGGATAGAAGCGATGCAGGAAGAACTTCTCCAATACCAATTACATGACACTTGGGAATTAGTTCCAAGACCAATTGACAAACTTGTCATTGATCTAAAGTGGTTATGGAAGAACAAAAAGGATGAAGAAATGACTGTCATCGCAACAAAGCTTGTCTCGTAGCCAAAGGTTTCAGACAGGAAGAGGGGATAGATTTCGAAGAGTCATTCGCGCCAGTAACAAGACTTGAGGCAGTCAGGATTTTCTTAGCTTATGCAGCTCACAAAAACATCACAATCTATCAGATGGACATCAAAATGGCATTCTTGAATGGAACTCTGAAAGAAGAAGTGCATGTGAGTCAGCCAGAAGGATTCGTTGACAATGAACATCCAGACTACGTCTACAAGCTAAAGAAAGCCATTTATGGTTTAAAACAAGCTCCAAGGGCGTGGTATGACGAACTATCATCTTTTCTGCTCCAAAACAATTTCACCAAAGGAACAGTTGATCCTACCTTGTTTACAAGAAAATACAAAGATGACATTTTGATTGTTCAGATTTATGTGGATGACATTATTTTTGGGTCCACTAATTCGAAACATTCAAAACATTTTGAAAATCTCATGAAAAGCAAATTTGAAATGT
The DNA here is from genome assembly GCA_021014915.2 of Artemisia tridentata subsp. tridentata. NCBI lineage: Eukaryota > Viridiplantae > Streptophyta > Magnoliopsida > Asterales > Asteraceae > Artemisia > Artemisia tridentata. Next base: position 414,741,458 of record CP139508.1, on the reverse strand, counting down.
CCATGATGGGTGAACTAAAATTCTTTCTTGGTTTGCAAATTCATCAATCCCCTCGTGGAATTTTTATCAATCAAGCTAAATAGATTTTGAAAAAACATGGTATGGAAAATTGTGACTCTGTTGGTACTCCAATGGTCACTTCACCAAAAATAGGTGCTGATTTATATGGGAAACCCATCGATCCGAAGAAATATCAGAGCATGATTGGTTCTCTCATGTACCTTACTGCTAGTCGACCCGATATTCATTTTGCTGTTTTCTTATTAGCACGGTTTCAGGAAAGGCCTACCGAACTTCACCTCCAAAAGGTTAAACGAATCTTTTGGTACCTATGAAGAACCATTAACATGGGACTTTGGTATCCGAAGGATTTCGAGTTTAAACTAATTGCATTTTCAGATGCGGACCATGCAGATTGCCAAGTTACAACAAAAAGTACATCAGGTGGAGCACAATTTTTGGGTGAAAAGCTAGTAGGCTGGTCATCAAAGAAACAAGATTGTACTGCACTATCAACTACAGAGGCCGAGTATATGTCTCTATCTGCGTGTTGTGCCCAAGTTCTATGGATGAGGACACAACTAACAGATTATGGCTTTACTTTCGACAGAATACCTATGTATTGTGATTCGAAAAGTGCCATAGCCATCTCGAGCAATCCAGTACAACACTCGAAGACCAAGCATATTAGAGTCCGCTATCACTTCATCAAGGAATACATAAAAAATGGTACTGTTGAATTATTTTTCGTGAAGACTGAATACCAACTCGCCGATCTATTTACTAAAGCCCTTCCAAAAGAAAGGTTTGAAAACTTAGTTCGACGAATTGGCATGCGAAGCCTAACTCCTGAGGAGCTAGAAAGTCTTCTCGAATCTTCTTAAAATTTATCTCAAAAAGCTTCGCTGTAAATATGTTTGAAAAAACAAAATAAAAAATTTGAAAAACCATCAAAAACAAAATATAAAAATAGAAAATTTTCAAAAATACAAAAACAATATAAAATATAAAAACCAAAAATATTCTTCTCACGACATGTCTCTCGTATAATCGATATTCTGTACGTATCTAGAAATGTCATTCAACAATGATACGGACATGTACAGATGCTTGAGCGAGAGTTCATTTAAATGTTTTCTAAAACATGTCGTTTCTCAAAATTTCTTCACTATGGCTTTCGTATACTTCAGTACGAAACCCGAGCTGCAATGTTGACTTCTGATTATATCTGATCAGGACTCGTATTTTCAATGACAAAACAAAGAATTCTTGAGCACATGATCAAGATTTTTCAAAAAGATTCTTCAAAATCTTTCTCAAAATTCTGTGCTCAAGATAACTCCCTCTAAACTTATAAAAGCATGCTTTATTTAAGGGGGAGTATAAAAATTAAAAAACAAAATGTTCCAAATCATGCTAAAACAGATCCGTCTATCTCTCCAAAAAGCCTTATTTTAATCAGTTGATATCAAAAATATCACAAGATGCTATTTTTGAGGGGGAGAAGACGTGATTAAAATGTGATCAATAAAACTTAAAGATCGTAATTGAATCTCAAAAGTGCTCGACTCAAATCTGAACCCTCGAATTGAAAAAAAATAAATGTCCGTAATCGAAAAGACTTGTCCGGGATGGGTAATAGTTTCAAGCTTGTTATAAACGTGTCTCGCAAAGGATTTGTCTAAGTAGAATGTACCAATTTGAGAGATTCTCTTTTGATATAACCGGGACGGGTAATAACTTCAAGCTAGTCTAACTAGTGATGTAAGCGTGTCTCGCAATGGTCATATTAACTGAAAATCGATCAATTCAAATGTGCGAACTCTACCCAACATGTACAAATTTATCTTAAAAATGCATGAGCACATGTGAAGGGGGAGTATTTCAGAAACTACAAAACTCTCGAAGTGTTAACTAAAATGTGTTTTATTCATAAACAATTTAAGAGATTTTCACTAAAGGTTTTATGGCATGTGATCAATGAACCTAGGATAATCATGGAGTAATAAGGTGATTATGGTTAGGTTATGTCCTATGATCCGCCAGAGCCGAAGGGATCTACCCAAGGACAATTCCAATAGATTAGAATTAGTAGTCCTTAGGTAAGATTTAAAAAAGGAGTAAATGAGAAAGGAGAAAGAAGGGGTTGAAGAATAAAAAAGAAAAGTTTAATGAAAGGGTGAAAAGAAATAGCCCTCCATAAAAACTTAGGGCAGAAACCGGGTCAATACATCTGCTATCAGTAATCACAAAGTTGATACTGATATTGAAGACAAGACGTCATGGACCCAGTGACGCGCTACACCACCCCTCCTAGTCACTCAGATATCTCTTAAAAGATATTTGTTTCATTCTCACAGAGAACACTGCATAATCTATCGGCCTCTCACTCCGAGATGTGTTGATATTGAAAAAAGTGGCACTCTGCTCCATGCCTCCGACTACTAAAACCAAAACGCACATTATCGAGTCTAGAGCCATGAGATTCATTAAAAGATCTCTTAGGAACACTTCCAATATAATACACATATGTTCGCCAAAAAGGACACAAGGTGTACAAGAATCTTAAAGGGATCTACGGATCTTCCCATAACATATCATGATGGTTATTTGCTTTAAACGGTCTACATTCGTGAAGTGATACTTCGGTATACTTCAGCGGCTCACCTGAATTGTGGGTATACTTCGGTATATCTGTTGTAAGCCTTCTTGAGGGCATCCAATTCAGGAACAGCCTTTGTAAGGATTAGAGAGGGTTTTTACACTATGCTGTTGATTCTCTCGAAGTCTGAGCCTGTAAGTGCTGGAAATCCCGCCAAGGAGATTCCTTTCACGAATTGAGTCCTTATGACGTGGGTCGTTACTTGGATTTATCAAATGTAATGATAACTATCCCTAACGGGATTAGGACGGCTGATTTGCCCGACCAAGGTGAATGGAATCAAGACATTCATCAGTAAAACAATCGTAGTGGTCAATTCTCTAAGAAAAGTCCACCGTGATCAATTGGTGAGTTCATTTAACACTAAGCAGTTACTGAAGAAAGTCCCCTGGAGAAAGACCAAACACCATCATCTGATTTATCAAACATCTTCACCTCCACATACTCATACTTATGAAGATCATCCTCAACAAAGCTCAAGTGCAAAAGTTCGAGACAAAAAGATCAAGTGAAAGATAAAGTGTTACGAAAAAGTCAAAAAGCTAATCAAGATGTCAAGAACAAGTTCATGTATCAAGTGAGGAAGACATAAGTATGAAGTTCAAGATGTATGAGTATGTTGGAGGATACGACGCTGTAAACCCATGAAGATGTTAATCAAGGCAAGAACAACCAAATGATGATACTTTGAAGATCACAAAGCATGAAGGAACATAGAACCAAGACTATTCTACAATGACACACAAAGTTCAAGACAACGAAGACGAAAGACCTAATCACTGGGAGCATCATTTGAATGACCATCTCTTAGGGGGAGATTGTTAGCATTATTAAAAGTGATGGTCATTTCGTATTTACAACTTTGTATTTGTGTCGTGTAAAATGTATTAAGGGCTAGTGGATTTGGACTAATCTAAGTAACTAAGAGTGTAGATATAATAGTCCAATGAATGTTTAATATAACTAGTCCAATCCAAAAAGCCCAACCGAGCCCAAAGGAAAGCCCATGGCTCGTTAGGATTAGACTATAAATACACACTCCCACCTCATTTTAGTGTGTGCTTTAGAGGTGTAAATGTGAGGAGTGTGTGTGTATCTTGTATTGTTCTCTCCTCTCTCTAATCTAATATCATACGATTTACATATATACCCGTCTCATCTCTCTAGTGCCATATACGCATCATATTGTGTGTGATAAAGTTAGTTATCATGTCCTACATTATTTGATATGTTGTTTTCGTGATCTCTTTGACTTCTCTTCGCCATCTCTTCTTGACTTAAGTTCTTGTCAATACTCTCCTTGACTATTCCGTTATTCATTCCTTTTTGGCGTGTGTGCTCTTGAGTCTGTATTCTCTACCATTACACGACTGATGATACCAACCTCTTTTAAAAGGATCAAGTGAGATTATTTTTAGAAATGGAAATGGTTAACTTTTGAAAACTCTTGCGCATTTGAATTCTTTTATGAGCGATATTTTGAGACGAGTCTGTATATTATTGGGTCGTGACGAGTACGTTGTGCTGTGATATTGTCGATATTGTTGTGATGTACTACTGTTTGGTTTATTGTGTTGTTCTATCCCTGATATTGTTGTGATATTGCACTTCTGTGGCTAAGGTGAGTTTCATAGCCCCATTTTTAATCGCATTATTAATTGTTTTGAAATCTTGAGGTGAGAAACATGCAAAACCTTTTATGGACCCGAATTGTTTATGTTTTGGTTAAATCTGTTACGTGAACTGGCTAAGGTTATATTATTACATGTTGCTCCTAGTGCGCGTTTATATTTTTACATGGTGCTCCTAGTGTGCGTTTATTATTACATGGTGCTCCTAGTGCGCATTTATTATTTACATGGTGCTCCTAGTGCACGATTGTTATTATATGGTGCTCCTAGTGTGCGGTTAATATGTTTGGTTTCATGACTTAGTCCAGGGTAACAGTTAAATGTGATATGGTCCAATGTTAATGTTTATGATTAAACCTATGAACTCACCAGCGTTAGCTGACCTTTCTAGCATGTTTTCTCAGGTAATTGATGATGAAATAGTTGGATGTCTAATTGTTGGAGGTTTTGCAAGCGGCATGGTTTAAGGATCAATTTGACTCTGATATCTTGTTGGGACCTATTTTTATATTTCCTTTTGGGCCTTAATTCAGTGCTTTAGGGCCTTAATTCAGTGCTTTAGAATAAATGTAAACTTGAAGTTTGGATTTTGGAATGTTTCTATCTAAACGGATAATGTTACTCTGTTATCTTATGCTTGTGTTGTATACCAATTTAGGGTATGTTTGGCACAAGTAGGAGCTGGAGCGGATCGCTGGAGCGGGTTGCTGGAGCTGGTTGCTGGAGCAGGTGGCTGGAGCTTTTTTTGACATGCTAGTACAACTAGCATTTCATTTAGTAGCTTATTTTTTTAACAAGCTCTTTCAAGCCGTGTCAGCCAAACGAGACTTATTTTCAATGGTAGCTTATTTTTCTAAAAAAATAAGTTCATGCTACGATAAGCTCTGATAAGCTCGTGCGCCAAACATAGCCTTAGTAGCACCCCAATGCTTGTTTTGTCTTTCGCTGAACCAAATTTTGAGGGTGTTACATATGCATACACAATCACCTAGCCTAATCTTTAAATTCCCCAATTTCGGCAACAGTTACGCCCTAATCGATTGTGTGTTACACAATCAGAATACGATAAAGCAACTATGGCGGCGGTGGAGAAGGTGTGGTTGATGTTGCTAAAGATGGAATTGAGGTTGTGGTTCAGGTTAAAAGATTTATTTAGGATATAAATATGATTTTGTAAATTTTTTTCCCACCATCTCTTCAAAAATTTAATTCTCATTTGGTGAACTACCGGCATTGTCGAAGATGGACACTAGGAAGACACATAGTTACAAACCCACTTTGTAACATAAATCTTGGATTTTAGAAAGATATGCTAAATATCTGTATATAATTTGGTTTCTTTATAATAAAAATACAAGAATAATTGATTAAGAGTTATGATTGACTTGACATTCAAGTTTCAAACCATGTAGATTATTGGAAAAGATGATTCTTGTTGTCCTTAAATTTGGGTTTTTAATAAAGATTAATTTCATATATCACCTGCTTTCATGATTAATTTCGTATATATTCAAAGTGTAAATATCGAATGGATAATGTAAAATGTTTTTAATGATTAATTTCGTATATATTCAAAGTGTAAATATCGAATGGATAATGTAAAATGTTTTTAATGCATGGGTATATATGAAATTTCTAACTAAAAATAGGGATATATAAAATCGCCCCTTTTAATAATACTTTTTTTTTTTTTTTTTTTTTGAACATGGAAGAAGAAGAAGAGGGCAATTTAGTCATTTACTTTGGCCAGGGACGAAATATGCACTCGTTAATTTCTCACAGGGATAGTCTGTGCACTTTCAAAAAGACAGAGAATGTACATGCAATTTAACCAAACCACATAGACAGCTTTTGCAATTTACTCTATAAAATAGTTCGACTGTTATTTTGAGGATAAATATTTGAGTTTTACTAACTCTACGCTAATTAACTTCTTTAGTTAACATCGCATTTCATGTTAATGTTGACTGGCATAAAAAATCAAAGAACCATTGATGCAAGTCAACGTTATATTAATAAAGGAAGAGATTTTAACATCACAACTTTGAATCACTCATCAATAGTTTGGAGCTGTTTTCCTTTACATGTAAAGAGCATTTATTTGTTCCAAACTTAGCAGAAGTTCGTCACTTGACGGCCTATCCTTACGCTCTGTTCTCAAGTCGAATTTTTAAAGAATGGAAGGGGATGGGATGGGAAGGGTAAAGTAAGGAATGACACTGTGAAGAAAGTGGTTATTAATATTTGTGTTCTTGAGTTTTTATTTTATGTTGGAAGGAAAGGAAAAAAAACTACCTAAATTACAATTATACCCTCAAAAGCCAAAAGACTGACATGAATCACTTGGTTTTCCACTTGTGTATGTTAATTTGATTGAACACGCTTCGTATTTGTATTTTTAAAATATGCAAATGTTTGTTAAATTTTAAAATATGCAAATGTTAGAATCAAATAAATCGTTAAATAACAAGTAACTAGCTAGAAATGGAAAAAGGCATTTTTGGAAAAAGGTAAAGGACAAAGTGACTCGTATATATGAATGAATCTGACTGGTTCAGAGTACACTAAACACATCCACATATAACAAAAAAAAAGTCTTGTTTTTTCTTCTTTCCTTGTTTCATGTACGTGTTTCTTTCTTGATTTCATATTTGTAATATATATACTAGCACTTTCCATACATCCAAATTCTTGTGACAAGCAGCAGCTAGCCATCCATGACAGGTGTTGGTAAGCTTTTTTGTTACTTATCATCTCCTTTGATCCAACATCTGCAGCTGCCTACTGTGGATGATGACGGATTTGGTGGTGGTGTTGGAAGTATCAGGTGGTGGTGGTGATGACGGATTTGGAGGCGGTGGTGGTGGGTCGAGCACAGATCGGGTGGTTGTGTTTGAAGAATCAGGTGGTGGTGATGATGACAGATTTGGAGGTGGTGGTGATGGGTGGTGAATGAGGGAGAATGAGAAGATGAAAGAGATAAGGATATATTTGTAATTTTACACAACCTCAGTATCTTAATAACCAGCTTCCCCTCCTGATCCTCCCAAAAATGGACGGAACAGAAATACACAAGAAAGCCCCTACCTTCCCTCCCTCCCACCTTCCCATCCCCTTCTCTTCCTTCTTAAAAAAACTTAAGAACACCCGTATTTTTGATTTCCCTTCTCATCCCCTTCCATTCCTTTAAAAAAAAACTCGAGAACAGAGCGTTAGGATTATTTTCTAGACATCTTAGTGCAAGTTTAGCGCAATTAAAAGCACCTTCTTCGGGGTAATTCTGTTCTAGACGTCGATCCATTATTTCGCTTAGCTCTCTTCTGTCTACTAGGATTGGACTTGCCCACTCCACCAAATTATGCTGATCATGGGGCCTATTTCCATCTATAACTGGTAGGCCTGTTAAAGTTTCCAACATCACCACTCCAAAACCATAAATGTCACTCTTAACGTACACTAAAATGACCTGTCATATAGAAGGGTGTTATATTTAATCAACTCGCTACACCTCAATCAATAGACGTGTTCATTATATAGCAACGTACCCGTGTCCCAACTATGTGGGTCTATATAACCCAAGGTGCCAGCAACGCGTGTACTAACATGGCTTTTCCTATTTCATATCCAGATTTTGCAAATCCAAAGTTGCCCAGTTTTGCATTAAATTTCCAGAACAATAGAAATAGTCAAAATAAATGGGATAAAACCAAAAGTATCGAAGTGCTTCATCACCAAAGTGTTTGGAATTTTAATACATGATAATCATAATTAAATAAAATAAACATCAAATATACATACGGAAGCGTATAGGATCATATAATATGTAAACTAATTAACCAAACATAAATAGTATGCGTACCTTATGATTCTAGCCAAACAATAATCAATTCCAAGCAATCAACCTTATGAACCCTAATTAGGGTTTATGTGGATTATTGGAATTACCCCTTACCTTTTTGTAATTCAATACAAGATTCAATCAATAGTGTGATTGAATCACGTTCTTGTACACATGTACTAATACCAAGTAAACGTTTATGCCAGGTAAAAGAACAAAAAACAAAAAACCAAGCAATTTGTTTAATGAAAACAAAAGTCAATCACCCCTAAAGGGTTTAGGGATCAATCGAACTCAACAAGAAAAGAGGAGAGAAAAGGTTTAGGGTATTGTATGTGTACAAGATATTTAAAACAATAAACCTTGGCCCTCTATTTATAAGATTAGAAACTTAGGGAACAAGTTAGGCTTTAGGTTGGGTTTCCCCTCCCTAGGTCGGTCAACATACACACCCAAATGGTGTTCTAGATCATCCTTGTTCTCTAATTAATTATACCTATAAAACTTTCCTTTTTCCGGTTTAACGGTCGTTAGTCATTATCCGTTAAATACTAACGGTCGTTATATATATATTTTGTGTTATTAATAATTAAATATAACGTTTTATAAATAATTATTATTCATTTACTCTTCATACGTAAAGTGTGCAATCCCGTGATCTCGAGTTCGATCCTAACACACAACTACTAATTTATGTCCACAAAACTAACAGCTCCCACTTGGACATATTTTAATAGTGTGATCACATCGGTTAGCGTCTAGCAACACTTCGATGCCTCTAGTACAACTCGAGTAAGGTCTCCTGGAAAAACCTTTTAATGATTCATCATTATTATTATCCTTTTGTCACTAATACCACGTTAAATAAAGATATGGATCTAAGTCATTCTTCATTCAACTGTTCTGTTTCTCGTTGTTTGTGATTGATCAAGATTACCAAATCTTTTGAACATATTCAAGGGAGATCTTGGGCGTGGCCACGCAAACATCTTGCCAACCCTACGAGAGGCCCAGCAGTATTAAACTCCAAAATAAATTTGAAAGAACAAATTCCATCTTGACTACAAGCATAACCCATGAATTTTGTAACACTTCTGAAAACAATCCTTATGACTACCAGTTACGTGTAGCGTTAAATTGTTCCACAAAATGCACTACATTCATAACAGTTATCCGGTATCTCAAGTCTGAGGATAACTATTCATGATTTACATAATAACAATATCCATAAAGTAACATCATGTAGTTTGGGATAAGTCATATATTCAATTCATTGTATAGAAAACTAGAAGGGGGTTGAATAGTTTTACCGGTTTTTAGGTTCTTTTAAATCTTCTTAAAAACTTTACTAACTATTGGAAACCTTGATTCAAATCTTATGTGCAATCAATCAACACCAATATGAACTACACACTAAACTAACTAATAATAAGTAATGTAAGTAAAGAGAAGAGTTGGAAAGATCAAACCGGGCCAAAAGGATTTTAGTGGTTCGGCTATGAAGCACTTCTTCGCCCTACTCCACTCCCCGAGTACCACACTCGAGAGTTTCAAGCACTATGTCAACAACCTCCCTTTAGGCGGAGAAAACCATACACGTCGCTTATCCTATTTCTGACACTAAGCTAGATGTCGAGTGCTAATATTAGCTAGCACCAATCTACCATGATCCACTTGATCCTTTACTACTTCACACAAGACTCGATCTACCTATGATCCACTTGATCAAACACACTAGCCCAATGGCTTCAAGAGATCTTCAAGATCTCACAAGATCACAATGATCAACTCTCACTTCACTCAACCTATTCTATCTACCTTTGATCCTTTTGATCAATCACACTAGCCCAATGGCTTCAAGAGATAATCAATATCTCTTAAGATCACAATGATCTTGACTCACTCTCTCACAAAAGAAAAATGATCTTGATGTATCCTATGATACAACAAGTGTGTAACAAATGTTACAAGTAACCTAACTAAAACTATAACTCTTGTATCTTCTTGGATACCTTGAGTTCTTCTCTTGCACATGAAGAGGAATGACAACACTTTGTATCTACTTGGATACTTTGTGTTCTTCTCTTGCTATTGAAGAGGAATGGAGAGGATCTCTAGGTTGGATTGGATCACTCTTGAACAAAAGAAAACTAAACTAAATGATCAAGGAAAGAAAAGGTGAAGAGAGTATTAAACTCAGTAGGTTCTATGTGAAAAAGGATGCCCAAAATCTGTGAAGTGGGCTGGTATTTATAGGCAGAAAAAATATGGCCGTTATAGAGGGACGGCTCCACTAAATCACCCACGATTCCACTAAATTTAGTGGAACCGTGGAGCCGTGTCAGTCAAAAATGCTCCTCTTTTTGTCTTTTCCGGTGAAAACTTATTTAGGGAAGTTTGGAGCTGATTTTGGGGGGGGAAAATAGTTGTCATGTGTTTTAAACTTATTTTTCCATTAAAACATTTCTTAATTATTCAAAAATGATTTGTAAAGTATATTTTTGAAAGAAATGTTTTGTCACATAAAAATGTGAAGTCTTAAGCACAAATTCACTTCTTTGATCATTAGTCAAGTTGTAAATTTGTTCTAGAGTGATTTGTGTAGAAACGGGATCTTCTTATTAAAAACTTGTTTATGTTAATTTTAACATAACGTGTTTTCACATTTTGTCATCCTCAAAACGTGAAGTTATCGAAAGATAAAAATAACATTTTTATTTGCATCAACAATCTTCCCATTTTTGATGATGACAAAACATAAACTCATTTTAGGTTAAAATTAATTTTAACAAGTTTTTAATGAGTTTACTCCCATTTCTCCCCCTTTTTGTCAAAGCAAAAAGGTTGCAAGGCTCCCCATTGATGTATACTCCCCCTCGTTTGGAGGACACCAAGGAATCGAGCAATGATTCGTGCTGCAAAACAAGGTTAGATAACATATATACAAAATCTAACATGTAGCACTTATCACAAATATCCAACCAAAAAAAAAATGAATGACTAAGTAGCCGAGCATAAAAAATAAAGGTGAAACAACCACATGAAAGCCCATTCATTCATAAAAATAAAACAAATATCAAACATAGGTATGACTACATCTTAGAAGCAAAACAAACAACAAGAAAGCACATAAACATCCTTAGTGATATGAGACTTCAAGATTTGCTTCAAATGTCAAAAGGGTTTCTAGACATTTATTGGAGAAACTAAACATAACCATGTTTAGTTAGTTGGGCTATTTGGTGGTGGAGGAGGTGGGATGATGGGTCCTTGTGGTGGTGTGAGGAGGTGCTCAATGTAGGAGAATTGAAAGCTCAACTCATCTCTAAGGCACATTGATGGGGCGTGTGTTGGAGTATAGTTTTGGCAGTTTTAATGCCTACTCAAGTTTTAAATTTATATTTAGCCGACTTATCAATAACACACACACTTAACGAGCAGTGTACCCGGTCAGTATGAAGATAATGGTAAGTAGAGTGTCGATCACTAAGAGTGGAACGTATTATCTCGTTATTCTAATCAGTATTTTAATATCCTAACGCAAGGGGGTTTCAGCCTGAGAGACTGGCACGATTTGTTTGCAATTAAATAATAAAATAAACCAAAAGGCACGAATCAGCAAGTAGCACACACGTACACAGATAGATACTTGAGATAATAAGAGGGCTGTCCTTATGATTAAGTAGATTGTCACTTGTTTTATTGATAGCTTTATATGAAGTGTATGTAGTTAACCCTTTCTCGTTGGTCCTATTCTTATCGGCGAGTAAACCCTTAATGATTACTTATGTCTAAAAGTTATTCCTAAGTGATCAATTTAGTAATAACCGTGGGAGCCACATTATGTCCCGCAGTCAAATGCCCGCAAGCCACTAATAAACACAGAGGTTATCAATGCACTAATAAGTAGTAACCAAAGACATCAACATATAAACTTTAATTGATGGGAAAGCAAGTATTAAAGGGAGTGCAATCTTTCGTTGTCACATTACACAAGCCACCAATCCTAATGAATTAAAGTTTGCTAACACAATAAAACAAAACTACTTAATGAATTAAACACATGCAGCACCTTCTTACAGCTCTTGTATCTTTGATTTGGGTGTGTCTTGTGCTGCCTCCTTGACTGAATTCGTCCTTTTTGTTCTTCTGTTCGGTCTTCGAAACTTATATAATGCCCCCGGAATTTGTCTGGCTTTGGGGTATTTATAGTTTCTGTCTGAGGGAAGATGCGGCGCATCTAAGGAGTAGATGCGGCGCATGTACTTAACTTCGCGTGGGGTCCAAGATTATAATATTCAGGAATATTCGTACACCGCCAGAAGATGCGGCGTAACTTCATGATTAGATGCGGCGCATGTCCTCTTGTATCTTGGATCGTATCTGGTGATATCTTGATAGAGATGCGGCGCATGTCATGAGTGAGATGCGGCGCATCTGGAGCAGATTAGTCTTGATCTTCTTCATTTCAGTAGACTCTTAACTTTATGCATGTTTTGCTCCATAATCAGTCCAAAATCGCTAAGTTTCACCGAATGCTTGTTTTTACCTGAGAATTACAAAAGTAAACGATTAAGTATCAATCCTCATACATAATATAGTAAAACAAGTCAAATTAATAGGATAAATGATAGTAATAAAATGTACTTATTTGAGTTCATCAAATATCCCCCCACTTGAACTTTACTTGTCCCCAAGTAAACCTTAGAATTTCTTTTATGAAAATGTATCCTAAAAGATGTTAGGATTTATTTTTATATTTAAGCATGTATTCGTTTATTTCATAATCACACAACTAAACACTTAACGAATTAGAAGTAAAATAAAATAAGTCGATAAAAGCAAATCTAATCGTTTAACTGTCCAGTCGTGACGAATATTCTATCATAAGCTTGGCAAGTATACACATCTCCCCCACTAAAGCTAAGGAATAACAAGTCTAAAGCGGTAAAAAGGGTTTGTAGGTATAAGGGTTAATTATTCTCTTTTCACTATCGATCTCAAATTCCAGAAAAGGCGACAAAATCACAAATACATGATCGAATCCACGAACACGATACTTGCAATTGCTCAAATCCTTAACTCGAATATGCTAAAGATAGGTCCAAACTTCACCAATAATAATATATCAAAAAGGGCGACAAAATCATAAATACATAGCCGAATCCACGACTACGATACTTAAGATTGCTCAAATCCCTAATCTCAATAAATCAAAGGTTTGGTTGGATAAAGAATAATAAAGGGTATGGATAACATTTGGGATATAAATTGGTGTAAAAATAAAAATAAACAAAACAAATAAATTAAAATCCTAAGTGTGGTTAATCACTATCCCAACCATCCCATGAATAAGACTCATATCATCGAATAACTCACGCTTTAACACTTGAAACACACGCTTTAGGTAGACACGAATTATACTCAACAAGATCTTAATCAAAGAATAAACCTTAATTGGCGTTCCCATAACTGCCAATTCCCATTCAATCCATAGATATAGTACAACAAATAGTGGTGATATCGACCACTTACATAACTTTACATCGTTGGTTAAAACAAACTTCCAACTTTTTTTTTTTTTTTTTAACATAAACATAGATGTGTAAAATTTCACCACATCACTATAATGATAATTCTGGATAATTTTTCCATACTTTTCATAACTTCAGAAATAACGGTAATAGTGAAAGTAGTAAACACACGAAAAATAAACTCAAAGATATACAATATTTACTTTCACTCCAATTGCATTGTGCAATTTCCCGACCTAACCAAAGATAATGAATTACGCACGCGAACACAGGTAATGTAAGGAAACACACTTTGCCTATAGCAATTAACCAACCACGGATTCTAATCTACAGGGTAGGCTAAGGTGTAAGGTGTAACGAAACATTTTAAACATAGGTGTAAGAAACGAAAGGAATGGCTCTGAGTATTTTTCTAGGGGTATCTTACTCTAAAAATGAGAGTAACAAAAGGGTTTATACGGGGGTTAACTAACCAGTGTAGTTAGTTAATAACACATAACATATAATAGGCTTTTTGGGTGTAATCCTAGAATTTTACCAATTTAGACAAGTCATTCCAATTATATAAATAATACTCATTATGGTGGTCTCGAATAGTATACAAGCCAAATTCTAAAGTTTACAAGTCACCGGCACACTCATAGATTTGTGAATTTTGGAAAATCACAATTTTTGAAAATAACGTCATGTGTGCAGCTATGCAACTTAGATCTTAAACAAAAACATGCTAAATTTTTTTTTTAAGTTTGATATATTAAGCACATTTTAAGCATAATTTTTGAAAAAGTTTAGGACAAGTAAATGTTAAGTGTTCTAATTCTCCAATCCCCCCACTTAAGTTAAACAACGTCCTCGTTGTTTGTATAAAAGGTTAAAAACTGGAAAATAAAAGAATTAGAACAGGAAAACTCCCCTGAGATTTGCTCGGTATGATCCTCCATTAGTATAAGAGCAAAAATCAACTTCTTGTGGATTAGAACGTTAAAGCTTCATACTTGATGTATCCACAGGAAATCCAGGAAACTATAATACCACCAACACTTTAAAACACACCTAAGATAAGAAAGGTTCAAACTTGCATAATACATTAGTAGTTAGGAAAAATAAAACTTAAAAATTAAAAATGAAAATCATCAGGTCAGTCGATGCGCCGTATCTTATTGAAGAAGATACGCCGTATCGAGCCTCGAATTAATACGGATCAGAATAAAGATGCGCCGCATCCTTAACCAGGGATGCGCCGCATTGAAAATAAACTGATAAATAGTTTTAAAGTCGAAAATAAAAATGCAGAAAAATTAAAATAAGCTATGACCATTGCAGGAGATGCGTCGCATCTCAGAATTGAGATGCGCCGTATCATCATGCGGGCCTGGACTGACTCGACACAGAAAACAGAATAATAAAAGATAAATCCGGGTTGTCTCCCGGTAAGCACTTGTCTTTATTCCAGAGTCTTCAAGTTAGACTCACGTTCAGCTCAGCAATAAGTCCTTGTCACGGTCCATCCTTCGTCCTTCATCCGAAAGATTTTCCCGTATATCTCTGCGACGTTTTCTTCCGTTCGACTTAATCTAGTATAACTCTTTGTCTTCACCGCAGTATATTCTTCATCAGGACCCAAAGAATATTTGATGATTTTAAATTTTTCAGAAATAATCATAGGTGGCTCATTGTAAGGAATCTCAAGTAGTTGACACTTTCTTTTGGTGAATTCTTCCTCGTCTTTATCAACAAACTTAAAATAAGGATCCTTAATCAAATAATCGTCTAGTTCTTCAATCAACGACTCATTATTATAATCGTCTTGAATCGCCTCCCATTCTCTTTCCAAATCATATTGTAACTGACGACTAAGCTTTGTGAAATCATCAAACTGTTCATGCACCCATTCCCAGAAAGTAGTATCCGATGTCCCCTTAAGTCCTTTCAAGCGTTCAATTCTCCCCTTTTCTTGTAAAGCCTCCGCTTTTTGTGGGCAGTCTTCAACATTATCGTACCACTCATAATCTTCAAAGGTTACATCGTTTCCAACCCGTCTCATCCCAATTATACTTCCCCCATTACAGGTTCCGTCACTTTTATAATCGCAGGTCGGCCAAACACTACTCCCGTCCTTGAAAACGAAGGGTGTACAGGTGTGATTGATGTGCGCAAATTCCCATGGTTTATCCCAAACCCATGGTACTTGGTCATTCCATTCATAGTACCAGGTGTTTTTGAAATCGTCATAAGTCTTAAATCCTGGTAGATCTCCAGTAAGCACATCATCGTCGACTTGAAGAAGGTAGTTAAATTCCTTGAACTGCTTGCACAAGGGTGTCTCATAATCGAACACATCAATGTCAATCCTGAAAAGTTCTTCAATGCCCTCATTGATTGTTGAATCATGAAGTGACGACCCGTAATCGCTTTCTACTTCTTCATCTTCTCCTCTCATCCAATATACCCATAATGCATCCTTAGTAGCACGATCCATGCTCTTATGGTTATTAAACTTACTAGCCAACCATTCTGAAAAATCAACATCGTGAGGATCGTGGTTAACGTCAAAGCAAACCTTTCCAATCATTTTCTTTTTTATCTCCATGAACTCGTTAAATTGCTTCTTAAAACTCCGAGTCAACCATGAAGTCATAATCTCCTTGACTTCATTTGCAGGGGCAAATCCCGGACTACCATATTTGAGTTCTAGCCAATCATTGAGGGAGAGGTCTATCAATCTTACCAATCTTCCATGAAATAGTAACTCTGCCAAAGCATAATTCATGTCATTATCCTGATAGTTCTCATTCAATCCCCAGTACTGTTCGGAATAAGGCATGTAAGAGTTTTGGGTATTGCCTCCACCACAGTTTTCGTTGCTTGAATCCATGTATGCAAGATAGAATTTCCCATCATCTTCTTCGATAGTAGTCCAGTTCAATCCTTCGGCTTCAATGATAGGCCATAAGAGCGACAATTCTTCTCCAGTGTACCTCACAAATACATCATAAGAGAATACCTCTTTGTCAATGTTGCATAAACGCATGAATTCCTTAAAAGCAGCTTCAAGAGGAGTCTCCCAAGAGAATAAATCTGCATCGATCATGAGTACATTGAATGAATCTAAAAACAAGCATTCCTTAGCAAGATATCCGTTAACTGACATGTCTTCCATAGCAAAATCTGTCATCCAAGGTAAAATCATCAGTAGGATTTGTTCGCTAGAAGAGAAATTAACGAATTTAGAAACGGATATGTGAATAAAAATGTCTGATGTCTGCAGACGATGCGCCGTATCCAAAGAATTGGATACGCCGTATCTTAATATGTTAAAATTAAATAAGATTTTATTCAGAAAATAGATACGCCGCTTAGAATTTATGAATGCGCCGTATCGAATTAATTAATCAAAAATCAGCTTATCTAATTAAAATTAAATGCGTCGTATTAACGAAAGTTAATGCGCCGTATTTTCGTTACGTTTAAAAATAAATATCGATTTTTGATTCAGAAAGATGCGCCGTATCGATATAGATCGATGCGTCGTATCTGTTTAATAATTCGCAAACTGTTTTTAATTAAAATAATAGATACGCCGTATCTACGAAAGCAGATGCGTCGTATGGCGTTAACGTTTAGAATTTTTTTTTTATTGAAAACAGATACGCCGTATCTGCAAAAGCAGATGCGTCGTATTACTTTATCGCTTTTTTAAAAAAAATTTCGTATTAAAAACAGATACGCCGTATCTTGGGGAAAAGATGCGTCGTATCGAATTAATTAAACGCGTTGTATTTTTTTAAAATTAAACGCAATACGCCGTATCTGAGAGATCAGATGCGCCGTATCGTTTGATTTAGCACAGTACAACGATAGCAGAACAGAAAAAATACGAAAAATAAAAACACACAAACAAAAAATAAAACACACAAAAAAAATAAAAATAAAAGCAAACAATTAACACACAATACAACAAATATGCAAAATAGTACAATGATGCAATTAATCTAATAAAAAGAAAAACCTAATTAAAATACTAATCAAATTAACAGATAATAACAATTCACTCCCCGGCAACGGCGCCAAAAACTTGATGGGGCGTGTGTTGGAGTATAGTTTTGGCAGTTTTAATGCCTACTCAAGTTTTAAATTTATATTTAGCCGACTTATCAATAACACACACACTTAACGAGCAGTGTACCCGGTCAGTATGAAGATAATGGTAAGTAGAGTGTCGATCACTAAGAGTGGAACGTATTATCTCGTTATTCTAATCAGTATTTTAATATCCTAACGCAAGGGGGTTTCAGCCTGAGAGACTGGCACGATTTGTTTGCAATTAAATAATAAAATAAACCAAAAGGCACGAATCAGCAAGTAGCACACACGTACACAGATAGATACTTGAGACAATAAGAGGGTTGTCCTTATGATTAAGTAGATTGTCACTTGTTTTATTGATAGCTTTATATGAAGTGTATGTAGTTAACCCTTTCTCGTTGGTCCTATTCTTATCGGCGAGTAAACCCTTAATGATTACTTATGTGTAAAAGTTATTCCTAAGTGATCAATTTAGTAATAACCGTGGGAGCCACATTATGTCCCGCAGTCAAATGCCCGCAAGCCACTAATAAACACAGAGGTTATCAATGCACTAATAAGTAGTAACCAAAGACATCAACATATAAACTTTAATTGATGGGAAAGCAAGTATTAAAGGGAGTGCAATCTTTCGTTGTCACATTACACAAGCCACCAATCCTGATGAATTAAAGTTTGCTAACACAATAAAACAAAACTACTTAATGAATTAAACACATGCAGCACCTTCTTACAGCTCTTGTATCTTTGATTTGGGTGTGTCTTGTGCTGCCTCCTTGACTGAATTCGTCCTTTTTGTTCTTCTGTTCGGTCTTCGAAACTTATATAATGCCCCCGGAATTCGTCTGGCTTTGGGGTATTTATAGTTTCTGTCTGAGGGAAGATGCGGCGCATCTAAGGAGTAGATACGGCGCATGTACTTAACTTCGCGTGGGGTCCAAGATTATAATATTCAGGAATATTCGTACACCGCCAAAAGATGCGGCGTAACTTCATGATTAGATGCGGCGCATGTCCTCTTGTATCTTGGATCGTATCTGGTGATATCTTGATAGAGATGCGGCGCATGTCATGAGTGAGATGCGGCGCATCTGGAGCAGATTAGTCTTGATCTTCTTCATTTCAGTAGACTCTTAACTTTATGCATGTTTTGCTCCATAATCAGTCCAAAATCGCTAAGTTTCACCGAATGCTTGTTTTTACCTGAGAATTACAAAAGTAAACGATTAAGTATCAATCCTCATACATAATATAGTAAAACAAGTCAAATTAATAGGATAAATGATAGTAATAAAATGTACTTATTTGAGTTCATCACACATGATGAGGTGTTGGTTGTGGTGACAACAAGGACAACTTAGGGTATATGGTTGTAGGGGATAAAGAATGGGATGACCCATAAGTGTTTGTGGTGATAGTGATAGTGATGAAGATGATGTGTTAGTGCCAAGTTCTAAGGGAGTTGATGGTGATAGGGTTATGGTAAGAGCTAAAGGTTGTGGTGATGGTGATAGTGATGAGGATGACGTGTTAGTTCCAAGTTCAAAGGGGGTTGATGGTGACTGGGTGAAGGTTAAAGCTAGTGGTTGAGGGGGACTTGGTTGAGATAAAGGTGTGTTAATCCTAATGGTGGTGGAGGATGAAGATGTTGGCCTAGTTGAGTTGGCCTTTGATGGAGCTAAGGGGTGTAGAGATTAAAGAGGTGGATTTGGTTAGGGTTGGTGGAGTGTTGACATCTTCATCATCATCCAAAGTGAGATCAATGAAAATGATCTCATTGGTTGGTTTGAGGTTAAGCCTTAGCTTTTTGGCTTTGTGTGAAGTGGTAGCAATGGTGGAAGACATGATAATTGTATGGTGAATGTGAAATGGTGAGGATGAGCAATGTATGATGTTAGCTTATATAGCCAAATCAAAACATGCAAGGATGGATAGGATGGTGGATTTGGGGATTTGGGTGTATTGGAATCAGGTTGTGTTTGCAGATTTCCAGGAAAAGAGAGTCAAAAAGTGGAAGAGAACAATAAAATTCGTCTTCCCATGGTACGGTACCACTAAATGACCCACGACACTACTAAATTTAGTGGATCCGTGTCCTATTTAGTGGAGCCGTGGCCTGCAGTTGACTCTTTTTCCAGTTCTGCAGGTTCTAGGCTGCCTAAAATGGGTAATTCTGGGGAATCCATTTGCTGCAAATCTTAAAGCCTCAATCCACTAAAGAATAATCACATAGAATTCCTAACACTAGTCTCTACTAGCAACTAATATGGTCATGTGATTATCTATGTTTAGGCAACTAGTAAGCATGCATCATTCCAAGCCTTTTTATCATCTAGTGCATGCAATAAAATAAAAGAAAATGTATGAACTAAACAAAGCTCATAAAATATAAAGATTGATTATCAAAGTAACCAATTTGTCAAGCAAGAAATATCAAGACAAGTAAAACTAGTTTATGTTAAATGGACATTACCATAAACCCATTGATAATATCTTAATAATACTTAAGTTAGTGACGCTACTTAAGTTAGTAATCTCTAGTCTTTTCTTTTCCCCATCTTCTTTATCTTGTTCCTGAGCCCTTTGATCGCCTTGCCAATGGACTTGAACCCCCCGATTGTTTACTCATGCACCGAGACTTGTCGATTGTACATGGTTGTTTGCCTTCTCATTACGGAAGCTAAGTTGGTTTGGTTGAAAGGAAGGTTGGTAGTTGGCTCAAACGATGATGTGTTAAGGTTACGAAAGTAGGTGTCGGGAGAGGGAGTACGAGGACGAGACGTTCCTTCTTCGTTCACCTCATCATCGTCCTCATCCATAGGTTGAGAAGACGAACCATGCCCGAAGGAGGAAGAAGAAAGAGGAATATCGGAAGTGGATTTACGACCACGTTTGGACCCTTTGTCCTTACGTTGCTTTGTGCGACGTTGTGGTCCACCAAGGGGTTTCATGACGGGATTGACTAGGACATAGCCGACATTATTAAGATGTGGGAAATGTTTCATGACCCACCTGAAGAGACGAGTAAGCAACATATCGTATGGCATGAGCTTATCGGAAATACTATGAATGTTGGCCATCCTTTTGGCTATGTAGTATGCGAGGTTGTATGGCTCCTCGATACTAAGACAGTAAAGCATGTGGGCGAGACTAGCCGAAATGTGATCCTGGTTTCCCGCAAGGCTCAACACGTTCTCACGTAGAAGAAGTTCCCAACTTCTGAGGTCGGGAAGGAGTTCTTTGAGGTAGATTTTGTTGGGGTCAAGATTGACAATAGAACCATCACGCTTTTGATACGTGTTGGTGACTCGAGGAGTTTGGATGACTTGTTTGATGGCTTCGAGGTTGGGGATTTCGGTACGATAAGTACCTTCATTTTCAAGATTGTAGAAAAGAGACTCTAGGGAATGGTCTTCAGTGTATGCACACTGACCATATGAAGGAACACCGAGAATATCACCAAGCTCGGAGATGGAAAGAATGATGTTTTGGTTTTGGATCCAAAAATCAAGGAATACATTACCCTCAAGGTCATTGAAGGTACGGACTCGACTATAAAACTCGAGGACAAAACGAGGACAAATTTGATCATTTATTTTGTATAAACAATCAAAGTCAATAGTAGGGAAACAAGCTTGGATGTTATCCAAGAGAACGAAATGAGCATCGACTACATGACCTTCGTGTATATATCGATCTTGGACTTTAGCAAGATGAGCTTTTTGCTCAACGGGGATGTTTGGATCGTCTACTAGACGGGGAATGTAAGGTTTGGTATCTTGATAATCCATACGAGGCATTGTTACCTACAAAAATATAATTTTGTATATGTTAATTTGTTGCATTTTAATGATCACATTCTTGGTGTGTGTGCGCCTAAATGCAAACAATGTGGAGGTGCGGTAATCTCGACACTAAAATAAAAATAATGAGATTACCCAAACGCTCCTAACTTCACTTTTGCTCATTTAAATATGTCGAATAATACATACTAATTATGTAATTCAATCAATATTTGTGAGATCATGTATGCATGCAAAAACGTTTTTAATTTGCATCAACAATGCACGGAAAAGGATTCATGATCCTAGGCACGTGAACTTTTCGAAAATGATGGAATTGGGGTGTTTGGCAAACGCCTCAACGTGGCGCCAAAAATCTTAAAATTGAAAAGCCTCAATGTTAATCATTCCTAATCCAATTTTAATCATCCTAGACATGATTCCACCAAAAATAATTAATCTTAATCCAATTTAAATGGGAAAATTCGGACTAGATTATGCAATATTAGTGGGTTTATAAAAATCCTAGGTTTAGGGAATCATGTAAGTACTACATTGTCTAATCCTAGTCCTAATTGCATAAAAGTTCAACAAAAATTGAAAACCCCAATTTGATTTTATGCACAAGAACAAACCCTAGACTTAAATTGAAAAGAAATTAAAGATAATTGACTTACAATTTGTGTTGTAGTGATTAAGATTTGTTGATTGTAATGCCTCGATCTTGATTAGCAAGAGTGTAATTGGATTTTGGTGTTGGGTTCGGTTTTTGACAGCAGCAGGAAGTTGGTGTATTAGTTTTGAATGGGTGTGCAGAGGGAAAGGAAGTAAAATTGGGTTCACTCAGATATACGGTACCACTAATGTTTAGTGGTACCGTGCCACTTTAGTGGAGCCATATGTCTGTGAGACCCATTTTTATTTTGTTTCGACTCTTGACTGATTAATCTTACTTATTTAGTAAGACTTTTTGACGCGAGGAAAAAGTTTATACCTAATAAACTCTTTGACGAAAATGATTAGGCGAGATGATAAAGAATGACCTTAGTATTTCCAAGGAAATGCCTAAGTTATCATTGGAGGAAAATGAGGATTGACTTTTAATATTTCCTGTGAAATAAGTAGAAGTCATGAGTCGAGATTTAGAGGATGACTGCAATATTTCCGATGAAATATTTAATTTGTCATGAGTGGAATGAGATGAATAACTCATAGAGTTATGAAGAAAGGCGAGAAAAATGACTTCAGTATTTCCAGTGAAATATTAAAAAGTTACATAACGAGACATACGGAATGACTTAATATTTTCAGTGAAATATTGAAATAGTCATGAGTGGGATGAGAAGGATGACTTAAAGAGTCATAAGATGAGACGTGAGAAATGACTTTAATATTCCCGAAGAAATATTCAAATAGTCATAAGAGGTGTGTGAAGAACGTATTGGTTAGAGTATTGATGATGTTGTCTTTTAAGGGAAACTTTTCCAAGAAAAGACTTCTCTTTTGACATCATCGCGACGGAGGGGATGATGTACTTCGATAAGCTTTGTACATGAGCAATCCACGGGGTTCTCGGTCAAGTCTATTTGCACCTTGGCTATCACTCTTCACAGGAGCGTTGTTGAGATGGACGTCTCATTTGATTAGAGCTTGTCTCATCCATAGTGCTTGTTGTCATGCCTTTCCGGCGCTTGCATATTCGGCTTCGGTAGTGGAGATAGCAAGAGTGGTTTGTTTCTTGGAGAACCAAGAAGTTTGACAACAACCTATGAGGGCACAAATATCACTCTCTCTTTATCAATCCACATTAGCTCCCGCATTATCAGAGTTGGTATAGACAACAATTTCTACACCAATCTCTTTGAGATATCATAATCTCAAATGTATAGTGCCCTTTATGCATCGGAAGATACATCAAACACTTAAGGTAAGAAGTTTTGGGATCCTTCTTACAAGTGGGCACAAAGCCAGACACTATACATGATAATGGGCCTACTTGCCGTTAGGTAAACTAAATTACCTATCATGCCCCTAACCTAGTAATATCCGCGCACTCACCTTCATCTTCTCTTGTGAGATTCGTTTTTGCGGATATGGGCGTTAAAATCGATTGAGATTTTTCTAAGCTAAGTATCTTATACATATATAGTATACTTAGGTTTATGAGGATACTTTCTTCAAGTAATATTATATACGGGCCAGGAAAGAAACTTGATTCACTCATCATTGCTCATCTCAAACTTGTCACGCATGATCTTTGAACGATCATTGTACATTTCTGGACAAGTTGAGTTTGTCATGATAATCTTTGACAAATATTTGAGTTATGATGAAATGTGAATTTCGTTTCTTTGTGATAGTGCCTACTATGTTAGAATCTAACAACACTACATGCTTAGCTTTACTACTAACAAAGGGTGTTTTAAGAAAGCGTACCTTAGCTTGAGGTGTTGCCCTTAAAACTCGACGACTAGATTACCTTTGTTGAAATTTAAACATATGAGACACGACTTAACTTTGCGAAATCAGATTAGTGCAATCACTAATCACACTCCATTTGTTGGACCTCAATTTTATTTACAACCATGTTTATCTAGCAAAACAAAAGCTCAAACATTTGGTTCCCAATATCTCATGGGTCTAAAGTTGTTAGTGGCAAACATCCTACGCATTTGTTGCATTAGTTTAGGATGTGAGAATGGAGGGCACATTTCCCATGGTAAGTAACTTTGTGATTGACGGTTATTCCAAGTTACGGGGAAGTTACTTGGATAACTTTGTCTTCTAAAGTTACCTCTCGGTAGAGGAGTTCTTGACGGAGGTTTGGGAGAATTTATTTTTCTAGGTGGAGGAGTCTTCGACCTAGTGTCGGGTTTTTCAAAATCAAACTCGACGTCTGACAAGGTTTCGTAAATGCTTTTAACTTTCATTTCACTAGCAATGGGTGTTTTGACATTATTAGCAACTTTGTGATTTGGTTTAGGACTTAAGTTATTTTTCAAAATTGACCCATATCTGACTTCAGGACCAGACGGTAGTACGGTACCACGGTACCATTATATTTAATGGTACCGTCCGTACCTTTAGTGGTGCCATCACCTACAGACTCAAATATTTCAGGCTTTAAAATTTTTACATGTTTAGTACTACTTGTATAAGCTTGATTTGGGTCAAATCCTAAGCCCGCATGGTCATGTTCACTAAAGCTAATGTTTTCAAGCATCTCATTAAGTGCCTTAGTTCCTTCTTCGAACTTAATGATTCTCAAAGCATTTTCTTTGAGTTTCTCATTTTCTACTTGAAGACTTATGCATGACCCACATCCTAAGTCTACTTCTTTATTTTTCTCAAGTCTTTTGACTTGATCCTTTAGTTCTAAAATTAGCACTTCAAGTTCTTGCAATTTTAATTTTAGTGTTCTGTTTCTACCTAAAATTTTAGAACTAACCTCGCATAGTTTGTTATATTCGTCATGTAATCTATTATCATCTATTGACGAATTATCATCACTATAATAAGAAGAGTCGGAATGTACCTCATTAGAAGCTTGAGCCATTAGGCATGTTTCATCGTTGGGCTTCTTCTCTTCTTCTTCACCGCTATCACTCCAAGAACCTCCTATGAAAGCTCGTTGGTTGTTGGATTTCGGTGGTTTGGGACATTCTCCTATGAGGTGATTAGAATCTCCGCATCTAAAGCATTTCCTATCACTCGTCCCTTTCTTTTCATCCTGATTCTTTTGAAATGACCTATTTTCATTGCGAGGTTGTCTAGGAAATCTACCTTTCCTCCTAAGGAACTTTTTAAAGTCCCTAACCTCTAGAGCATATTCTCCATCTTCACTATGGGAACTTGAACAATCCTCATCACCAGACTCCTTCTTGGCTTTCAATGCTAGAGATCTAACTCTCTCGCCTTTGCCTTTAACTATATCGGAGTCCTTCTTGATTATCATCTCATGAACTTTCAAGTTTCCTATTAGTTCATCGAGTGACAATGTCGCCAAGTCCTTTGACTCTTCAATAGTGGTGACCTTTGCTCTCCATTTAGGATGTAGAGCCCTAAGAAACTTCCTAACATAATTCTTGCTAGAGTAACCTTCATCAAGAGCTTTAAGACTAGTGATAATAGTATTAAATCTAGCAAAAACATTATCTATCAATTCATCTTCCGAAATGGAAAATTGTTCATATTGTTGAACAAGAAGATCTATCTTGTTTTCTTTGACTTGATTATTACCTTGGTGAGTGACTAACAAAGTTTTCCAAATATCTTTTTCCATATTACACATGAAAATTCTTTCAAATTCCTTTTTAGGCAAAGCATTGTAAATCATCATTTTAGCCTCATTATTTTTGGCTAGTTTTCTTTTAAGTTCATCACTTTGTTTATCATAAGAAACTATTTCATCTTTTTTAGTTTCCGGATTCATTTGAATCGGTTGAAAGTCACCCTCGGTAATAATATGCCAAAGATCAATGTCTTTTGATTTCACATACGTTTCGAATCTTGTTTTCCAATAAATAAAACAATCGGTTTCGAAAAGTGGTGGTCTTTGCATAGATTGCCCTTCTAGATATTTGTCGGAATCCATTGATCGATTCAAGTTTTAAAATACAATATACTTTAAAAGCTTGACTGACGTAGCTTCTGATACCAATTATGGAAAACTATAAGGGGGGTTGAAAAGTTTTACCGGTTTTTAGGTTCTTTTAAATGTTCTTAAAAACTTTACTATTGGAAACCTTGATTCGAATCTTATGTGCAATCAATCAACACCAATATGAACTACACACTAAACTAACTAATAATAAGTAATGTAAGTAAAGAGAAGAGATGGAAAGATCAAACCGGGACAAAAGGATTTATAGTGGTTCGGCTACGAAGCTCTTCTTCGCCCTACTCCACTCCCGAGTACCACACCGAGAGTTTCAAGCACTATGTCAACAACCTTCCTTTAGGCGGAGAAAACCATACACGTCGCTTATCCTATTTCCGACACTAAGCTAGATGTCGAGTGCTAATCTTAGCTAGCACCAATTCTATCTACCTTTGATCCTTTTGATCAATCACACTAGCTCAATGGCTTCAAGAGATAATCAATATCTCTTAAGATCACAATGATCTTGACTCACTCTCTCACAAAAGAAAAATGATATTGATGTATCCTATGATACAACAAAGGTGTAACAAATGTTACAAGTAACCTAACTAAAACTACAACTCTTGTATCTTCTTGGATACCTTGAGTTCTTCTCTTGCACTTGAAGAGGAATGACAATACTTTGTATCTACTTGGATACTTTGTGTTCTTCTCTTGCTATTGAAGAGGAATGAAGAGGATCTCTAGGTTGGATTGGATCACTCTTGAACAAAAGAAAACTAAACTAAATGATCAAGGAAAGAAAAGGTGAAGAGAGTATTAAACTCAGTAGGTTTTGTGTGAAAAAGGATGCCCAAAATCTGTGAAGTGGGCTGGTATTTATAGGCAGAAAAAATCTGGCCGTTATAGAGGGACGGCTCCACTAAATCACCCACGGCTCCACTAAATTTAGTGGAACCGTGTCAGACAAAAACGCTCCTCTTTTTGTCTTTTCTGGTGAAAACTTATTTGGGGAAGTTTGGAGCTGATTTTGGGGGGGGGGGGGAAATAGCTGTTATGTGTTTTAAACTTATTTTTCCATTAAAACATTTCTTAATTATTCAAAAATGATTTGTAAAGTCTTAAGCAAAAATTCACTTCTTTGATCATTAGTCAAGTTGTAAATTTGTTCTAGAGTGATTTGTGTAGAAACGGGATCTTCCGATTAAAAACTTGTTTACGTTAATTTTAACGTAACGTGTTTTCACATTTTGTCATCCTCAAAACGTGAAGTTATCGAAAGATAGAAATAACGTTTTTAGAACATTATTTGCATCAACAAATTGAATATCATGTGAATTTTGTATGTCAACGCATCAATATACTTTCAAGTATATTATACCAAAACTCACATTTGTCTTAATTTAATGATATTCCCATATCATTAATTGACAACGGACAATTTAGAATAACTAAATTATTCATGGATTAAACATGCAAATATAGGACACAATTTATTATTAATGAAAATAAACGTACCAAGTACTTAAATTCATTACAAATAATGAACACTTAACATCCTTTATCCAAATACTAAATAGATCAATGCATGAAAATTCTAGTTGATGAATTATGTCTCAAGCTATGACAATCATACTTGTTGACAAGACATAAATCAACCAACTTTGATCTATCAGAATTTTGAGAATACTTATTTCAAGAATTCAACTTGTATGTGTACATTCAAATAATTTGATATTGCCACATAATATTTCTTAAAGTGTGTGACAACCTCAATCACCAATTTATGATTATCAAACTTTCAAACATTTTTAAAGTTTAAAGTATTCTTATTCTTTTAATGTATAATGCAACTATGCTCTTAGTGAGCATAACTAGTTCACATGGCCAAGGATGAAATCCTACCATGACTAGTATTGAGTGTCATCTCAATTAAACCAGCATCATTGTAAACAAACAACAATATGCTCTTTAAAATTCCGTAAACTTTAATATCTACTGTGTAATGTTTGATGTCTTCCAAACTTTCAAGTTTGTTGGCTATGACAATTTTCACAACAATTGACAAATTGTTCATCTATAGAATCTGGAAGCTGTTCCAGGCTGAGGATGTAATTCTATATCCAAACATATTTCATTAGAATATTTATTACACTAGTTATCTAATAACTTTCAATTAGATATCAACATTGTCATAACATCTTATAACAATTCGTTTATGTAACATGATGTTCATGAAAAATCTTCGAGTCATACTTAGATTTTGTTCATATTCTATCTTTCCAAAAGATTCGTATCCATTTAGATTTTCTAAATGATATATCATGTTCTATTAGATTTATTTATTGCATATGTTTATAATAATAAACATATATTCCAAGGTTATATGTTTTACTTCCTAAATCTTTTATGTGAAGTTTCATTCCAAATTAAGTCTTAACATTTAACTTATATGGAACGTTACTTCCTATATGTTATACAACATATATGATTCAAGAAAATAAACATAATACTCCCACTAGCTTTCAGAAATGCTTAGGAATTATCTTATTTAATTATCAATTCAAAAATTGAATTTAATACTTAAACATACTAATTATCTCCTAGATGCATGCATTAATTCATTCATGAATTATTGCACTTTGTACACTTCCAAATATTATTATGAATTCAAAAATCCTTTCGATTACTTACCTTCCTCGCTCAAGTAATCACTCAAAAAAGAGTTTTGATATTCCATTGTCATTTTTCATATTAATGAAAATAGGTATGACAATTATCATCTTAATATATTTAATGTGCCTATGAAAGAATATTGAGTCACATTTAATTACTTAAGTGTGTTCAATAATCTTGTCATAAGACATGCATTAAATATGTATACAATATTGTCCATATGATTTCTACATAAAGATTCAAACCACTAGGGTTTTCCATCTCTTGAAGAAACTCATTTTCATTCTCTAGTCTAACTATACAGTTCAAGATAAACCAAATTTCCAAAATTGATTATCCTGATGGACAACATCTTTTCATTCATAGAGTGAGTAATTTACCCAATTCAAAATTTGGTAATGCATCATAATGATCATCAGGTTTACCATAATCCTGTTACTCATAATTCTCAGCATATTAATCAAATATTTGAAATATCCTTGTAGATTTATGAATGAGAATTCCATCATCTTCAGGTTTAACATTTAAATGTCTAGCCTCATCATGATAGTCACTAGTATATTTTAGAAGATTATGGCTGTGTTTGGCAAAAGTAGCTGTGAGCAGTAGCAGTGAGCTGTGAGGAGTAGCTGTGAGCTGTAGCCACTGCTCACTGCTCACCGCTCACAGCTTCTTAAAGAAGCATTGGAAAAATGAGCTTTCCTAAAAAATAGCAAAGCTCATCACTATTTTACCAAACGAACACTAAAAATAAAAAAGTTCATTGCTCACCGCTCATCGCCTCAAAAAGCTCTGTGCCAAACATAGCCTATGTATCTTGTAATTTTATCCCTTTAAGATAAAACTCCCACTTACCTTTTGTAATTTATAGACTATCTATAAATACTTAGCAAGTAGAGCAACACTAAATTGTTCTCTTTTAGGACATTACAAATACACATTGCCAGTTCCTTACATTAGTTTGTTAACATCCTACTTCATAAGTTGTTTAACAAATTCAGAACTTCAATTTTAAGACTTAATGTGATTCATCACATTCCATAATATAATGGTGTCTTATTAATCTTCTAGGTTGGAGTCTTATTAAGTATGTACAATCCATACTCAATATTCTTAACCTTGATAACTTTTGGAAGAAAAGAAGTTATAGTTATCTTTAATTAACAATACCAATAAAGTTTGATTCTCCTAACTGAACATACCACAAACTTATGGTACTTCATTAGAACTAATATTGTGAGACAATCTAACAATATTTAAGATAAAAATATACTCATTTGGCTTATCTATTTTCCAACTAAGTCAACTTAATGGTATAATAGAATTTCTAAGCCAATTGCATGCTTTATAACACAAGTACTTGGTCACCAAGTTACTTCATGTCCATGTTTCAAGAAAACACAAACTGTTATACATTCCTACTATACGTTATAAATCATTGATCAACTCAATGTCTTCTTGTTTAAAAAACATAACAAGTTAACGTCTTACTTTATTATAAGTCTTGTAACAGTTAAAAGACTTCATGTTTATAAGAAGATATAAACATGTATAACTAAAGTAATCGTGAACATCACCATTTGGTTTCAATAGTAATTTCAAGTTAATTTATTACTTCATTT
Organism: Artemisia tridentata subsp. tridentata; assembly: GCA_021014915.2. Lineage (NCBI taxonomy): Eukaryota > Viridiplantae > Streptophyta > Magnoliopsida > Asterales > Asteraceae > Artemisia > Artemisia tridentata. The sequence continues at coordinate 414,711,024 of CP139508.1, read as the reverse complement.
ATTTATGTCATTCCAAGAATACATAACTATTCAAATTGAAGTAGTATTAGATTACTTCATTTATTTATGTCATTCCAAGAATACATAAATATTAGAGTTGAAGTAGTCTTGTTATCATATTAACACATGTTCTAATAGGTGTCTAATTTAGAAACAGTAAATTATCCATGTACGGTCTCACGTAATCATGGAAATTCACCTTGTTGTTGTAATCTAGTCAAGGTCTCACTTAAGCTAAATTGCAACACCAAGTGTTTCTTGGATTAGATGTGTATAAGTCATATTAGAATGTTAGTCTCTTACATTGCAGTTAACAGAATCCTTTAAATCATATTCCTATGTTTTGTACCTTGCACACATTAAAGATTTCTCCCACTTGTGCATGGAACAACATCATGTACCAGATAAACAACACGACACGAGTTTGTTAATGTGAACAATATGATTGTGTCATTGATATTAGCATAACTAGTAGATATAGAGCTACTTAATTAACAAGGAAACACACATGACTATCCTTGAAAATATTAGTGTCTATATTTGGAAAGTATTTATCTTGAGACATTCAAAAGATAATGTAGATTACCACCAAGATAACAAAAACTTGTAGCTCCCACTGAATTAGAGATCATTACAATAATTCCTTATTCAGTAATAAGAACACAATGCTCCCACTGGATTTGACAACATTGTAAGTGTTTCATTAACCAGTGAAAGAAAATAGTGTGCTATTTACTTTCCTACATCTTTGAGAAAACCTATACATAACAATTACTTAGGTGCAAAAAGAATGTATTCTACTTTGTAAATGATGGACTATCCATCAATGCAATTAACCTGAAAAATTGGGCGTGCAATTTCTTTCTTAATAGGTCTACCATCCCCACAATGGTATGTAGCACCTTTAAATGGTCAAAACAAAATAACTAGATAAAATATACTAGTTTGTCTTTTACCATTTTGTGGTAATTAGTCTAGCTTCTAATTTAATAACTCATAAAATGTGCAATAATCTTAACTATTAAAGTTTGCTATGAGTTATGTATTTAGAATTTAGACAATTCTAATTTTTCTATCATACCTTTCTCATTCATGAAAAGGAATAGGATTAAGTCCCACGCTTCTCTCATGGAAAGGAGACTAAGTTTATCTTTTTAGTAAAGTTGACTCTAGCCAAAAACCCTACGGGTGTAGATCAATTTACCAATAAAAGAATATCCCACGTTTACGGTTTAATGTTGCATTAATACATTTAAAAAAATTTACAAAATTCAATTTTAGTATTTTCAATAATACAATCTTTAAGAAAATTAAATACCCATTGGTTAATATTCATATAAACCATAGAATTTTCTTAAAGCTAGGATCCTAATTGACATAATTCCATTACATCAGTTGATCTGCTAGTAATGAAAGTATTCAACAAGGTAATTGTTGAACAATAATTGGCAAACAATTTTTAATTCCTAGATCTTTATGGAATTTACATTGCCAAACATTATTGCAAAGTAAGCATGTTTTATGCCCATCTTATGCCTTGAGTCCAAGCTCTCACTTACAACTCAATTAAGTCGTCTAATTTAAAGAACTGCAAATTAACATAGTCCATTACATCAGTTGATCTGCTAGTAATGAAAGTATGAATTTACCTTTCCATTGCAATCTAGTCCAAGCTCTAACATGACGTAAATCACAACTTCAAGTGTTCTTTTAATTAGATGGCATCAACTTAATTTTAAGGGTACTAGTTTTTGATGTATATAATCAAAATATGTACGAAGAAGCATGCATACATCTTCGTATCATAAGTTTAATAAAACCTTTTTATTTACCAATTCAATAAGATCAAATTTACCAAGGTTTTCAATTGAGGTATTGGGTTCACCAATCAAAGAATTTACCTTTAATTATCGTCCATTATATCGTACTTTTGCATAAGTCAAAAGACTTAGTGTTTTGGATAATTACCACAAAGTGGCGCATGGAATTAAAGCTAATTCACCCTTAAGGTGATTTTGTACACATAAATAGTCGTACTAGGTAGCTCCAATTTGACGCACAAAGGAGCGGAGAAACGAAGGTTAGCATAAAGCTATTAAAAACCCGTTTCTTTAAGGTCACAATTTAATGCGTACCCTCCTTAAACCCCTCTTATAGTTTGTCACAATTGGGTGAGCCGTTCGTACTATTGGTACAAAACTCATCATTCAATTAAACACTTGAAAAAAAAATCATTGTTTCATCATTATTTAGTCTATATTATTTTTCTATTCAAAATTACCCTTTGTTTATAAACATGTCATAACACAATTAAAAAAATAAAAAATAATAATAACAATTAATATGTGTAAACATGTAGCCACATGCAAACTTTATTCGATAAAACCTATTAATAATCAATTATAGGTTTATATTGTATATATTCAACTAAGGCCCTCACTTCAAAGGAAGTGAACCACATGCATTGACGAATCAATTGCGTAAGCCATAATTAAATATATACCACATAGCACGTAATCGATTCATTAATTATATTGAGGTCTTCCTCAATTCAAGAATTATCAATAAATATTAAATAAACATGTGAAAAACTTAACAATTAATTCATATAGCCAATTTAAACAATTTAAATTATATCGACAATAAATCCATGCCAAACATGCACGTTTTCATGGATTCTACATAAAAATTATTAGCACGTTGTCAAAAGATCGCATACAATTAACACATAAACATGTCAATCCTAGGGTTTCTAATCAAATTAAAATTACAAAATCCAAAACCCTAAAAAATTAATTTTGGGCAATCGGCCCTTAATAAAAAATTAGGGTTCGAATATTTAACCTTAAAAATTCGATCAACATGTATAAACACAATTCAAGATTCGTTTTTTATGCGTTTTGGTAATTAATTACACATTATCCAAGTCTCTGATACCACTGTTGGAATTTTAATATATGACAATCATAATTAAATAACATAAACATCAAGTATACATGCGGAAGCGTATAGGATCATATAATATGTAAACTAATTAACCAAACATAAATAGTATGCGTACCTTATGATTCTAGCCAAACAAGAATCAATTTCAAGCAATCAACCTTATGAACCCTAATTAGGGTTTATGTGGATTATTGGAATTACCCCTTACCTTTTTGTAATTCAATCCAAGATTCAATCAATAGTGTGATTGAATCACATTCTTGTACACACGTACTATTACCAAGTAAACGTTTATGCTAGGTAAAAGAACACAAAACAAAAAACCAAACAATTTGTTTAATGAAAACAAAAGTCAATCACCCCTAAAGGGTTTAGGGATCAATCGAACTCAACAAGAAAAGAGGAGAGAAAAAGTTTAGGGTATTATATGTGTACAAGATATTTAAAACAATAAACCTTGGCCCTCTATTTATAGGATTAGAAACTTAGGGAACAAGTTAGGCTTTGGGTTGGGTTTCCCCTCCCTAGGCCGGTCGACATACACACCCAAAGGGTGTTCTAGATCCTTCTTGTTCTCTAATTAATTCTACCTATAAAACTTTCCTTTTTTCGGTTTAACGACCGTTAGTCGATCGTTAGTCATTATCCGTTAAATACTAACGGTCGTTATATATATTTTGTGTTATTAATAATTAAATATAACGTTTTATAAATAATTATCATTCATTTACTCTTCATACGTAAAGTGTGCAATCCCGTGATCTCGAGTTCGATCCTAACACACAACTACTAATTTATGTCCACAAAACTAACACACAGTACGTACGTTAGATAGTTAAAGATTACATGATCCAGAAAAATACTAGAGCTTTTCACATTCCGATGAATCACTTGATCTTTCAATGAATGCAAATATGCAAGTCCATGAGCAACTCCTATCAAGATTTTAAGTCGTGTTTGCCACAATAATGGTTCAACAGTATCGGGTGCATCTGAAAATTTGTTCAATGAAAAGACTCAACTTAATGTTGAAAAATCAAAATTTGTTGAATAGGGATGCCATTTACAAAATACTGATGAAGAGATTAGGATACAAATTACCTCTGTTTATAAATTGATCAAAACTTCCGGTATGCATGTACTCATAAACACACAGGTATTCATGTTCATGTCGGCAGTAGCCCAAGAGAGTAACAGTATTGGAGTGCCAAGTTAATGATGCATGAAATGAGAAATCTATAAAACAAAGGTTAGTGCATAATTAGCTCCCCCTTGATCAATACTCCCCGTTGCTAGGGTACCAACGTATATGATGCAAGGATGAGAAATGCTACAAAACAAAAGTTAGTTTTAGATAAGCTAACCAAGTAATATGATGCATGATTAAAGGTTCAACCAAGAATAGTAGTTCAACCCGTTTGACTAAAAAAGTCAACCAAGTATAATTATTCAAACCAAGTTAATAGTTCAAACCAACCATATAATAATGCACAATGTTAATAGTTCAACCCAACCAAATATAAAGCACAATAAGTGATCACACATAAGCATTAACACAACATCCTTCATTTGAAAATTATTTGCAACCAAAGTCACAAATTAAGATGTTACAAAAAAAATGGAAAATAACCTAAAAATAGAAAGAAATCCTAAAAAATCCTATAAAAAGAAATAGAGAAACTCCTAGCGTCTATTGTGGTGGGTGTGAAAGAAAATTTAGGCAAACTAGGATGTGGATCAAAATGAACCGCATTTCATTTTGTAACTTGTGAACCAAAATGTTGGTCCGTTGAGTTAAGTGGGCGGTCCTCTCACACATGGAACATCCATGTCTAGGGAAGTTGGGTGGAAGGGTTGGTTCATTATTTGGTGGTGGTGGTGGTGGTTGGTTGTTTGATGGTGGAGGTGGTGGAATATAGGTGGGAGACATGATGGAAGCTAGCAAAGTGGATTGTAAATCCATAGCTTCATTTAGGTGGGAATCCACCATGTTGGAGAAGGCGTAGAGGCGATCAAGTTCCTCATTGATCTCGCCTTGTCTTTGTGGTTGGTTTATCCACATTGCCTCATCAATGGCTTGAAGGGTGGATGTTGGTGAAAGAGGTTGAGGTTGAGGTTGTGGTGGAGCTTGATCACGGTAAAGAGGACCGTGAATGTCCCTATAGATAGGGTGGAAGAGGAGTGGTTCTTGAGCCTCAAAAGGCATTGGTGGTGGATTTGTGGACCTAGTGGAAGGTCTTCAAGAGTTTCTAAGTATGGGTGTGGTGAGGTTGGTGGAGTAGCAAATAGCTCCATGGGTTGAAGTTTGGGTGAATGGGGAGGTGATGGTGATCTTGTCACTTGAGATGGAGCGGGTGGTGGTGTGGTAGCCACTGGTGTTATGGTGGGTGGTGGAGTGGTAATGGTGATATGGGGTGGTGTTGGAGTTGACAGAGTAAGGAAATTTTCATTGGCAATGGGGGATGAGATGTTCAAGGGTGATGATTCTTCGGATGAAGATTTGAGATTAATGAAACAGCATGGTCTAACACTCATTCGTGCTGTCCTTCTATGAGGTCTAGATGTAGATGAGTTGTTTGACTTAGGCATTGTTGAGAAGAGAAGTGATGGTGATATATGCAGAAATTGCTATTAGAAGTGATGGTGAAGGTGTGAATTGTGATCATCCTAAAGGTTCTAATTTATAGGCTCCAAGATTTATGGAAGAGTGTGTTTGGATGTGATGTTGATCCATAGAAAGATGTTGGTTCCTAATGATTTGGAAGAAGAAAAGGAACTAGTCATATCACCAAAGTCAATCCAATGGATTGAGTGGAGTAAGAAGAAGAAGATATGCAGTAAATGCATAATGGTGAGTGGGAAATCTAATGATGTGATTGATCCATGGATTGCAAGGAACCATTTTGAGGGGTCCTTGCTTGTTAGAGAAAGGTAACTTGAGTGGAATTTTGAAATTTCAAAATTTGGTGGGAAATTGTATTCCTATTTGTCTAGTGTTGCTAAAATGATCCTAATGTGATGAAATATCAGTAAAGGAATCCTAATTCAAGAATCAATAATCTAAAGTGCGGGATTAGACGGGAAATTTAAAAATATGACTGTTGGTCCGCGGAACCAATCGACAAAACAGGCGGAACCCTGTTTTTGGCTCCACGGAATCCGTGGGGTTTATTTTGGTGGAACCAAAAATTTCTACAGACGCAACCATAAATTTGGTTCCGCCATATCCGCCAAGCAGAAAATCAATATAGAGGGGCTTTTTAAGTACCCGAAACCCGTTCAAATCCCGAAATTTTTTCTAAATCATATGTAATTAATTAGTTGTGATTGATTGATAACAAAAACACATGTACTAACACATGTTAACATATAGATCAAACCGAGGAAAAGGAACTTACCATTAATGGAAGTTAAGCCAAACAGTGGCTTAATCATTGAACATTGATAACAACAAAGTGTTATCATCCTGCGTAGTCAAATTAGTTTTCATAGATGTTTAACAACAAGATAATATCCTAAAATCATAACAATTCAACACATCATTGTTTCAAATTGATTGTACCAAACAGTCCTAATCCCGTCACTGCTTGTCGAGTTTCTTGTTTATCTTCATTATCCAACGCCCGATGTTCTTGAACATTCCTTGCGTCTGCTTGAACTCTTCACTTTGTTGCTTAATTGGTTGAAGTTGGCTCAAATATTCCAGAGGAGGAATCCTAGAGTTAGGGAGACCATCATCCTCACTCATGGATGATGATGATGAGGAGGTTGGAGGATGAGGGCGTTTTCCCTTTAACTTGGCTACTCTCTTGTCACTTAGGGGTACAAAGGTATGTGGAATGAGAGAGTAGTCCGGGTAGAAACCTCTAACATTTGGAGGAATAGGTGCAAACGCTCTATAGAGATGGGTGAGAAGCATCCCGTATGGCATGGCGGTGGTTTCTAACACAGGAATGTCGGCTATTCTCTTGGTGACATAGTAAGCTAGGTTGAAGGGTTGATGGGTTGACACACAATAGAGCATATAACATAGGCTAGCATTGAGATGATCCCTATTCCCTATGGTGCATAAAACATTTGCCTGAAGAATTTCTTCCAATTTCTTGAATTGGGGCCTAAGCTCGTTTAGTCCATGCCAAACTGGTCTCTATCAATCTCATGACCTTGACATGTTGTCCTAGTGTGGGTGATCCTAGGGAGGAAGAGATTATCCCAGATTATCTCTTTTGGAGTCAAGGGTGTGTCGTATGGAGGCATACGATCAACAATGGAATCGAGGATTGACAATGACCATTTGTCGGTATAAAGACAAGTACCTACACCCGGAATTCCTAAGACTTTCGCGAATTGGTTTAAGGGAATGTTGAATTGGGATTGATTTACCTTGAAGTGGATGCTGATGAGACCATAGTCATTGGAACTAAGAACGACACTAGTATAGAATTCTAGCACAAATCTAGGACATATAGGTTTGTCTATGTCCAAAAGACAATCAAAGTTGATGGTAGCTAATTGTTAGCTGATGTTGGTTTCTTCTAAAAAGGAGGGGTCTATGGTTTTACCCTCGTGTACGTACCTCTTTTCTAAAGCCTTAAATATCTTAACTTGCTCGGTTGAAAGTCCCTTTGTCTTATGGTGTTTAGGGAGGTAGTTAAGGGTGTCTTTGTGGTCGTAGTATGTTGCGGGAGGCATGATGTTATCCTAGACACGAAAATTACATAGTTTAGTTAAAACTAACAAGAATATGCATATAATGTTCTAGTGTGTGCCTATATGGGGACAATGTGGAGGTGTAGTTATCTCTACTCCTTTTAATGCATGAAAATTTTGTTTTGCAAATTTTGTAACAAAACGAGAGATAACCCAAACGCTCCTAATTCAATGTAGCTTTGATTGAATGTACCTGAAAATACATATTATTTATGTATTCCCTTTAGCATTCAAAAGACATTATGCAAATGATGTTTAAACATAACATTTTTATTTGTATGAACAATGTGAAAGATTGTTTTTCCTAATAGTGAGAAGATTTTTGCAAGAATTTGACAGTGGGTTTTTGGTAAATTGTGATAATGCCTTATGATATGCAATTCCTAACTAAGGGAAACATGATTAGTTATGTAATTTAACAAATATGCTTCATGATTTTACAAAAATATGCATAAACCCCAGATTTTGATTGTGTGCAAGAAATAGAAATCCTAGACTTAGATCAGAAATGTAGATATAGTTAGGATACTAACAATGTGGATTAAAGCACAAGTTTGTTGAAGGGGATGACCTAAATTCTGAGAATGGGGTGCTATGGGTCGAGTTTGTGTTTCTTGTATGTTTTTGGGGAATGTGAGATGAGGGTGTTTGTCTGATATATTTAAAACAATCTCAGGAACCCACGGATTTGGCGGAACCAAAAAGTGGGTTCCGTCTTTGTTATCGAATGGTTCCGTTGGAACTGTTTTGCAATTGGTTGTTTTTGTCGTGTTTGGTTAAGCTAAGGTTTTAACTACACATTTGGTTCCATTAATCCTAAACCAAGTCTAAGAAGGTTAAAGGGTTCTCTCTTAAGAGGTTTCGTGAGAATATCGGCAATGTTGTCTTCTGAGGATACTTTCTCGATTGAGATGTTTCCTTTTTGAACATTGTAGCGAAGAAAGTGGTGACGGATCTCTATTTGTTTGGTTCTAGCATGTTGAACTGGATTCTTACTAAGATCGATAGCTCCTTTGTTGTCACAAAGAATGGGAACGTCGTTGAGTTGAATTCCATAGTCGACGAGAGCTTGTTTCATCCAGAGAGCTTGTTGGCAAGCTTTTCCTACTGACACATACTCGGCTTTGGTTGTTGATATTGCTAGGGCTGTTTGTTTCTTTGCAAACCATGAGGTAAATGCCCAACAAAATTAAAAATACCACTTGTACTTTTTCTATCGACATAGTCACCAGCATGGTCTGAGTCGGCATATACTATGGTTTCAACACCCGCTCCTTTGGGATACCATAATCCTAAGTGTGTAGTACCTTTAATATATCTAAATATTCGTTTGATGGCTTCAAGATGGGATGTTTTAGGATCTTCTTGAAAGCGAGCACATAGACAAACACTAAACATAATGTCGGGTCTACTAGCTGTGAGATAGAGTAGACTACCAATAATTCCCCTATATTTAGTGTTATCTACGGATTCACCTTCTTCATCCTTGGTGAGTTTAGTTTCCGAATACATTGGTGTTTTCATAGGTTTAGAGTCTTCAAGACCAAATTTCTTAAGCATATCCTTGATATACTTAGATTGGTTAAAGAATATCCCATCTTCTAATTGTTTTATTTGGAGACCTAAGAAAAAGTTTAGTTCCCCCATCATACTCATTTCAAACTCGTCATGCATGATTTTTGAGAAATCGACGCATAACTCTTGACAAGTTGATCCGAATATGATGTCATCCACATATATCTGAACTATGATAATATGTGATCCCTTTTTCTTAGTGAAAAGAGTGTTGTCTACTAGTCCCATGGTGTACTTATGTTCAACTAGGAAAGTCTTAAGTCGATCATACCATGCTTTTGGTGCTTGCTTAAGTCCGTATAAAGCTTTTTTCAGTTTGTAGACATGATTTGGTTTTTCAAAATCGGCAAAGCTGGGAGGTTGTGCAACATACACTTCCTCATTTATGAAACCATTAAGAAATGCACTTTTGACGTCCATTTGAAAAAGTTTAAACTCATGTGCACATGCATATGCAAGTAATATTCTAATTGACTCGAGCCTAGCTACCGGAGCAAATGTTTTGTCGTAGTCAATACCTTCTTGTTGATTATAGCCTTGAGCTACTAGCATAGCTTTGTTTCTAGACATTACACCATTTTCATCCATTTTATTTCTAAATACCCATTTTGTTCCGATTATGGTTTGACACTTAGGTTGAGGAACTAATGTCCAAACATCATTTCTAACAAATTGGTTTAATTCTTCTTGCATTGCTATGACCCAAGATTCATCTTTTATAGCCTCATTTATATTTTTAGGCTCAATAGTTGAAACAAAACAAAAGAAATTACTTTGGTTTTGGACTCTTGATCTTAAGGTTCTTTCATTGATTTCTCCTATGACATTATCTAATTGATGACTTTTAGACTCTTTGACATTGACTATTTCTCTATTTAAAGGTCCATCTTCTTTGTCATTATCTAAATTTTCTTGGTTTTCAACCATTTGACTTTCAACTAAGTCATCATCTACCAAAGGTGATGTCTTAGAGGGAGGTGGACTTTCGTCGAATTTTACATTCAACGATTCCTCGACTCTTGAGGTTTCTTTGTTCAAAATGATATAGGCTTTACTATTTTGCGAATATCCAAGGAACACACCTTCATAAGACTTTGGGTCAAACTTGGTGAGATAATCCTTAGTGTTTAAAATGAAGCACTTGCTTCCAAAAACTCTAAAATATCCTAATGTAGGCTTTTTGCCTCTATATAGCTCATATGGAGTCTTTTTCAAAAATGGTCTAATTAAAACTCTATTTAAGATGTATGTGGATGTGTCAACGGCGTTACACCAAAACTTTTGTGGTATATTTTGTTCATTTAGCATTGTTCGACTCATTTCTTGAAGTGTTCTATTTTTACGTTCTACTACACCGTTTGATTGAGGAGTTCGAGGAGCCGAGAAATTATGTGTTATGCCATTAGCATCACAAAAAGCTCCAAATTGAGTTTCGTTATCAAATTCACGACCGTGGTCGGTTCTAATTGACACAATGCTATTTCCTATTTGATTTTGAATTTTCTTACTTAGAATTTCAAATTTATCAAATGCTTCATTTTTAGTTTTCAAAAATTTAGTCCAAGTGTATCTTGAATAATCATCCACTATTACCAAAGTGTAGAAGTTTTCTCCGTAACTTTGTATAGCGGATGGACCAAACAAATCCATATGCAATAGTTCTAGACACCTAGATGTAGACACCATGTTTTTAGCCTTATGGCTATTATGAACTTGTTTCCCAATTTTGCAAGCATCACAAAAGTGTTGGTCGTATTTCAACTTGGGTAGGTTCCTAAGGAGTTCCTTAGATGATAGAGATTGGATGAGTCTCATATTGGCGTGGCCTAAGCATCTATGCCACAGAGTTGAGTTGTCGTCTAAGGAGGTGAGACAAAGTTTGTCTTTAGATGTTGTGTCTAATTTTATAACGTATACGTTATTCTTCAAAACACCTTTTCCTACGGTTATACCATTTTTAAGTATCTTACTTCCGTTTTCACTGAAAAGGACGTCATACTTTTTATGGCATAGTTGACTAATACTAAGTAAGTTAAAACCTAAGTTATCAACATGAGCAACATCATCAATAGAGAGAGACTCATGAGAGATAGTACCTTTTCCGATGATTTTACTTTTAAGCTTGCTACCAAACGTAACATTACCTCCGTCGTACACTTGAAAGGTTTAGAAAAGGCCTTTGTTTCCCGTCATGTGCCTTGAACACCCGCTATCTTTTATCCACTCGTCCGGTTTTAACCCGACTTTCAAGCATACCTAAGTTAAAGAAACTCTAGCGTTTGATCCCCAATATCTCATGGGTCCATTTTGGTTAAACATTTCATTATCTTGATTCATGTATGGAAATGGTGGATATGGGTTCCATGGCATGTAGTTGGGACTTTGATAACTTCTAGGTAAGTTTGGGTTTCAACTATTTTGATAATGATGTTGTGTGTTGTAGTTAATCTTTCGAAAGGGGCGTTTGGGAATAGTCGTCCTAGGTCTTGGTTGAGTAGATTTAGCTCTAAATTCATTTTTACCTTGTCCTACTCCTATAGTAACAGCTGGTTTTTGTTTATTAACAGTTGTACTAGTGCTAGGTTTTCTTGTGACTTTAACGAATTCAGTACGAGCCGAAGTGCAATCCTTCTTTTCAGCAACAGTACCCGCGGAACCATTTTCCACTACTGGCGGAACCAAGATTTTGGTTCCGTGGGATCCGTGGGTTTCTGAACTTGTTGGAACAGTTTCTTGTACTTTCTCTGTTTGTTTCTTAAAGCTACTTAAGTCTCCTAATTTCATAAAACCTAGTCTAGTTTTATCATGAGGTAATTTTTGAATCTTCATTATCTCATCTACACAAATTATATTTTTATCAAACCTTTTAAACTTAGAGTTTTGTTTGATAAGTACTTCCTATGTGTTCTTAAGCTTCTCTAATTCTAGTTTAACCTCTTGACATGACATGCATACTTCTTCAGTAGCTTTACTCTTTTCTAATCGTATAACTTTTTCTTTTAATCAATAAACTTCGTTTTCTAAAAATTCCTTTTTGGTTTTCAAAAACTTAATTTTGTTTATGATTTTCAATCTAATCTCACAGAGTTTGTTATATTCTATTTGCAAGGTGTCATCATCAATAGAAGAATATGACGAGTCAGAATGTACCTCTTCTGAGTCATGAGCCATGAGAGCAACTTCGTCGTTCTTAGGCTCTTTTTCATCATCTTCAATGTCACTCCAAGCACCACTAACAAATGCTCTTTGAGTCTTGTTCTTGGGTGGCTTCGGACATTCCCCTATTAGATGACTAGTATCCCCGCACCTAAAACACTTTCTATCTCCCTTTCCTTTCTTGTCATCACGGTCTTTTTGAAAGGATTTCTTTTCTTCTCGAGGTTGTCTAACAAACTTTCCTCGTCTTCTAAAGAACTTCTTGAAATCTCTTGCGGCCATGGCATACTATTCGTCTTTGCTACCTGAACTAGACTCTTCATTATCAGTTGACTCTACTCTAGCTTTTAAGGCAATGGACTTGATCTTTTCCTTTTTTCCCTTAACTATTTTTGAATCTTTTTCCATCACCATCTCATGAACTTTGAGATTTCCGATGAGCTCGTCAAGTGGCATGCTTGAAAGATCCTTGGATTCTTCAATAGCCGTCACCTTTGCTCTCCACTTCGGATGGAGTGCCCTAAGGAATTTCCTGACAAAGTTCTTACTACAAAAAGATTCGTCAAGTGCTTTAAGAGAAGTAATGATAGTATTAAACCTAGCAAATGCACTATCAATGGTCTCATCTTCAGGGATAACAAATTGTTCATATTGTTGAACAAGAAGATCAATTTTGTTATCCTTGACTTGTGAGTTCCCTTGATGAGTGATAATTAATGATTTCCAAATATCTTTAGCGGTTTTACACATAGAGACTCTTTCATATTCTTTCCTAGGTAAAGCATTATAAAGCATCATTTTAGCCTCATTATTTTTGGCAATCAACTTATTTTGTTCATCACTGTGACGAACAAGTGAAGTATCCTCATCCCGACCACTTGATATATCTTTAATTATGGGTTTATGATCACCCTCTACAATAATATACCATAGATCTATGTCCTTTGACTTCACATAAGTTACAAAGCGGTTTTTCCAATATATAAAACTATTTGGTTCAAATAGTGGTGGTCTTTGCATAGATTGCCCTTCTTTGAAATTTTCAAAATCCATGGATCGTTCCAAGTTTTAAAATACAATATATTTTAAAGATCTTGAGTAACGTATCTCTGATACCAATTGTGGAAAACTAGAAGGGGGTTGAATAGTTTTACCATTTTAAAATTCTTTTGCTTTGAATACTTAACGTGATTTCAAGTTATGCAAACAATAAACAATATATAACAAGTAGAGAAAGAAACAATCAAACCACAAAACGGATGTTTATAGTGGTTCGGTCTACAAGGACTCTCTTCCTTGCCCTACTCCACTCCTCGAGCCTCTAACTCGAGAGTTTTTCTTCACTAAGAAACAAGCTCCCTTCTCGGCGGAGAAAACCTTTACACACGTCGCTTACACTTTTTCCGGTACAAAGCTAGATACCGAGTTCTTTTACAAGGGTACAACTACTCCCGACACTCTACGTATTTTAAGGACTAAAATACTAACCGATCACTACTGAATGTTTGGTACAACAATGATGTGTGAAATACAACTAAATCACACAGTAACTACTCTAACAAGTCTTACAACGGTATGTTGAAGCTTGTGATGCTTTGATCTCTTTGCTACAAAAGAAAGATCACTAAGAATGAAATATGTAATATGAATGGGTTAGTAATGAATGAAAGAATGTATACTAATGTTTATGCTTATGAGTGATGAGTAAACAAGAATGAGTGGCCTGCTATTTATAGGCAAATGGATAAAACAGGCCACGGATTAGGCGGAACCAATTCAAGGGTTCCGTCCCTTATATGAATTGGTTCCGCCAGTTCCCTGACAGCAAATCTCCAAATATCTTTCCAAATCTATCCAAGATTTCTTTGCTTGAAGATCTTTCCTTGATATTCTCAAAATCTTCAAGATATCCTAAAGATATCAATATGATGTATGCAATGATGTCATGTACATATTTCCATTTTTAGAATAAAAATGTAAACTATGTAAATGTATATATGTATGTAATATGTATATCCTAGTGATCATGAATGTAGCATGTTATGATGTTATTAGTTTTAAAAGCTTATTACTATATATGTAAAAGACTTTAACTTATATTTATGCTTTGCTAAAGATAAAGTTTATAATTATCATTAACAAAATATAGCAAAGATCGTAAAATATAAATAACGTTTTTAGGACGATATTTGTATTAACATATACGGTGACATCCCAATAGGGGTCTTAAAAGCCGTCCTATATGCCCACAAGGCATCATCTAGCCTCAGGGACCAATCCTTCCTATCGCTACGAACGGTCTTTTCTAATATTCGCTTAATCTCCCTATTAGATACTTCCACCTATCCACTAGTCTGTGGGTGATAAGGAGTAGCTATTCTATGATTAACCCCATAGTGTTTCAATAACTTTCCAAATTTGAAGTTCTTAAAGTGGGAACCCCCATCACTAATGATGGCCTTGGGGATTCCATGCCTAGCAAAGATATTTTTCTTGAAAAACTTAAGAACTACACTATGGTCATTTGTTTTTGTAGCCTCAGCCTCTACCCACTTAGAGACATAGTCAACTGCCACCAAAATATACACATTGCCATGGGAGGTAGGGAATGGCCCCATAAAATCAATACCCTACAAGTCAAAGATCTCAACAACAAGTATGGGATTCATAGGCATCTGATCACGCCTTGAAATCCCACCAACTTGTTGACAACGAGTACATGCTTTCACAAAAGACTGGGCATCCTTGAATATAGTCGGCCAAAAGAAGCCGCTTTGCAGGACTTTGTGCCCAGTTTTTGTAGCACCAAAGTGTCCCCCACACGCATAAGAATGGCAATGAGCCAATATGTCCATATGATCGCGATCGGGAACACACCTCCTAACAACTTGGTCAGCACACACTTTATAAAGCTCCGGATCCTCCCAAATATAATGCTTCAATTGAGAAAAGAAGTATTGTCTTTGTTGTTTGGACCAGTAATCCGGAAGCTTTTTAACTACAATGTAGTTAACAATGTTTGCATACCAAGGGAGCTTAGAAACCTCAAATAAGCTTTCATCTGGAAAGCTTTCTTTGACCACGTCAGATGGGTTCAACGGTGGAGGGATAATCCTGGACAAATGGTCGGCAACCACATTTTCCGACCCCGTTTTATCCCGGATTTCCAGATTAAATTCTTGTAAGAGCAGAATCCACCTAAGAAACCTCGGTTTTGTCTATTTCTTGGTCAATAAATGTTTCAAGGCACTGTGATCTGAAAATACTATCACCTTAGAGTGCCTCCAGATATATGACCGGAACTTATCAAGAGCAAAAACCACGGCTAGCAATTCCTTTTCAGTAGTGGTGTAATTCATTTGAGCTTATGAAAAACTCTTACTAGCATAGAAGATTACAACGGGTTTCTTATCGGCCCGTTGTCCTAGCACCGCCCCAGCGGCATAATCACTCGCATCACACATGATCTCAAAAGGCTTCGACCAATCAGGTGACTGCAGAATCGGTGCTTCAACAAGCTTTTGCCTAAGCATATTAAATGATTTAAGATATGATTCATTAAAGTCAAATTGTGCCTCTTTTAAGAGTAAATTACAAAGAGGCTTTGATATAGCACTGAAATCTTTAATAAATTGCCTGTAGAACCCTGCATGACCAAGAAAAGATCGCACAACTTTAATGTTAGTGGGAGGAGGAAGGGTTAAAATTATTTGCACCTTGGCACGGTCAACCCCGAATCCTTTTTTAGAGACAACGTGCCCCAATACAATTCCCTCACGAACCATGAAATGGCTCTTCTCCCAACTAAGCACTAGATTAGTTTCGGTGCATCTTTTTAACACGCTTTCAAGCTGACCCAAACAGCTTTCAAAGGATTGACCAAAGATGGAGAAATCATCCATAAATATCTCTACAGATTCTCCAACCATGTCCGAAAAGATGCTCATCATGAACCGCTGAAAGGTAGCGGGTGCATTACACAGACCAAACGGCATTCCGTGGAATGCAAATGTCACATAAGGACATGTAAAAGTAGTTTTGGCCTGGTCATCATGATGGATGGGTATTTAATTATATCCAGAGTACCCATCCAAAAAGCAATAGAACTTCTGACCAGAAAGCTTCTCAACTATTTGATCAATAAAAGGTAGTGGGAAATGATCTTTAGATGTGGCATTATTTAGCTTACGGTAATCTATGCACACTCTTCACCCGGTCACTGGTCGGGTGGTGAGTTTTTCCCCACTCTCGGTTTCCACAACAGTGATACCAGCCTTTTTAGGCACCGTCTACGTGGGACTTACCCATTTACTCTCCGAGATGTGATAGATGATACCAGCATCTAGCCATTTGAGAACTTCCTTCTTCACTACCTCCTTCATATTAGGATTCAAGCGCCTTTGCGCATCTCTTGATGGCTTAACATTTGGGTCCGTAACAATTCGGTGCATACATAATGAAGGACTGATTCCTTTCAAGTCTGCAATTGTCCATCCCACTACTGCTTTATACTTGGAAAGCACTTTCAAAAGTGATTCCTCTTGTGATCTAGAAAGATCAGAAGCAACAATAACGGGTAAAGTATTGTTAGGACCTAGAAAAGCATATTTGAGATTGGCGGGCAAAGGTTTCAGCTCAAGAGTTGGAGGCACCTCTAGCAATGGCTTTGTGGCCGTGTCAAAATTAGCAGGCAAGGGCTCCACTTTATAAGACCAAGGTGGTTTTGATGGTCCAAATAACTGACCAAACACTCTTGAATCTCTTGTACTTCAGCAACATCGAGAATCTTCTCATTCTCACCAGTTATATACAAATCCAAAGGATCATCCTTAAGCATATGGGGTGCATGCTTTTGGACTTCCTCATCGATCACATCCACCTGGTAGCATTCATTCATAGTAGGAGAATTCACAGAATTAAACACATTCAATCTTAGCTTCTTATTACCGAAGGCAATATCCATGGCGCCAGTTTGACAATTAATCCTAGCGTCTATCGTTGCTAGGAATGGTCGCCCAAGGATAATGGTTGGCTGGACATCCTTGTATGGTAACTCGGTGTCCATAACAAAGAAGTCAACTGGGTAATAGAAGTCATCAACTTTTACAATAACATCCTCTAAGATACCTCTAGGAATTTTGGTAGATTGATCGGCTAAGGAAATTATAGTGTCAGTCTTACGAAGAGTTCCTAAGTCATACTTATCGACCAAGCTAGCAGGAAGGATGTTGATACTAGCACCGAGATCAAGGAGCGCCTTCTTAATGGCAATATTTCCCACCACAACTGAAATCAATGGTGCTCCAGGATCTTTGAATTTGGGAGGAAGAGAGCTAGATAAGACTGCACTGACATGCTCAGTCAGGTCAATCTTTTTAAGCAAAGTTGCCTTCAGCTTCCTCTTTTGGGTACACAAGTCCTTTAAAAACTTGGCATATGCAGGAATTTGCTTGATAGCATCAATAAGGGGGAGATTGATCTTTACTTGCTTGAAAGTCTCCCACATATCCTCAGAATGAGGACCTTTTTTAGCCAATCTTGCAGATGCCGATTTTTCCAGAGCTGCGGGGTAAGGAGTGGTTGTGCTTGACACACCACCCTCCCCAACTTTGGGTGATTCGGTAGCTTTAGGATTCTGTGTTGTTGGTTTTGGAAAATCTTTTAACAAATCATTTACCAACTCAGAATCAGACTTAACATTATCAGCTTTTTTACCTTTAACAACAATTTCGTCATCAGTAACGAAATCCTCGACATCATGTGAAAAATCATGAACACTTGGAATTTTGATTTCATTGTTGTAGGTTTTACCATTTCGAAGAGATGTCACCATATTCAACTGCTCAGGACCACCTGGCTTATGCATTGGATTAAGGGTGGGATAGCTTGGAAGCTTACCCGCTTCTCGTTTGTGTACCTCTTAGGCCAACTGCCCCAGTTGTCTCTCAAGATTTACTACAGATTTAGAGAGAGACTCAAACTTTAGGTTTGCACCTTGATTGGACTTGGCTAACTCGCTTAGGATCAAGTCAAACTTTTGGTCAACATTGGATTGTTGGCCATTGCTTGAACCTTGATCCTTATTTTGGTATTGATGTGGCCTTTGTTGGTAGGAGCTTTGTTGTTGGTAACTGTTAGAGTGATTGTCGTCATCCTTCCAACGAAAGTTGGGATGATTGCGCCATCCCGGATTGTAACTTTCGGAGAATGGGTCGTTTCGTGGACGGTTTCCATAGACTCCATTTACCTCCTCATTTGATGGCGTCCCCCAATTTTGACAATTATTGATCGAATGACTCGGATCACCACACATTGAGCACACGTCATGCGACACATTTGAAGCATATTTTCCTAGATTTCTCAACAAAAGATCAACTTTCTTACTTAACTCACTAATTTCAGAATTTGCGACATGTTGGTTAGACACAAAATTGGCGGAAGATGTGTGGTTGTTATTTCGATCCACCGAAGCTTGTGTCTTGGAACCCTTGCTCAGCTTTTCAAAAAACTCCCATTCTTCATCCATGGGACGTGAGAAAAACGTACCCCCATTAGTTGCCATCACAAATTGTTGATTGTGATAATCCAACCCATCATAGAAGATTTTGACCAGCTCCCATTTTGGAACATCGTGGTGAGGGAAAGTTCTTAACAAATCTTTTAGCCTATTAAAAGCTTCGTGAAACTGCTCGCCTGGGATTTGACAAAAGGATTTAATCTTATTCCTAATGGCAACAGTTTTACTTATAGAGTAAAATTCATCAAGAAACGCGGATTGCATTTCAGACCATGATTTAATACTACCTGGTTCGAGAGATGTGAACCAGGCCTTAGCTTGATCTTTAAGAGAAAAAGGAAAAAGGCGAAGTCTTACCCCATCCTTATTGGTGTTACTAACTTGATATGTATCTGCAATGGAGAAGAACTCCCGCAGATGTGCGTATGGCTCCTCATGACCTCTAAACACGGGTAGGATCGCTATGAGGTTCGGCTGGATCTTGAAGTTGCTCACAGCCCCATTAGCCGCAGTCAGATAGACAATCGGCGAGGGATCCTCGAAGTTCCCTGGTCTGTAGTAGGAATTCACACCCCGTGGTGGGGATTTTGGTCTGGCGGCATCGTCGTCACCTGGCCTTTCCATGAAAAGCTCTTCTAAACCTACAAAATCAAGGTTAGTAGAAAACTGTCTAACTGCTTTCCTCCTCAACCTTGCACTTCTCTCTACCTCGGGATCGTAAGCTAACGGTGATGTACGTCCCGATCTACGCGTGCGCATACACTAATTAACCAGCACACTTACAACTAACAAAACAAACAAGCAAACAAAGCAAGAGAAAAAAGAAAATATTTTTGTTTTTTTTTTAAAGTATTAACAAAAAGTTAAACCAAAAGTGCACTCACTCCCCGGCAGCGGCGCCAAAATTTGACCGATGTCGTTGTACCGATAAAAAATAAACCTAATTACCTTATACTAGATAGGGCAAGCGGGTATCGTATCCACGAGGAGTATGTGGCTTTAATTTAAGTTTTGGGGTGATCACTGATCAATAAAAGTATTGGTTTGGAAATCTTAATAACTAAATACTAATTAAACTAATAATTAAACTACTAATTAACTAGAAAGTGACTAAACTAATAATTAAAGTACTAATTAACTTGAATGTAAATAAGCAATAAAAAGTAAATAAGCAAATAAAAGTAGAATTTGTAAACAATTGGGTAGAAAAGCAATCCCTCCCGGCTCCGGTTATATTGATATGATCAAGTTACGGATTATTACTAATGTTTGTTTTCAAACCACATAGACATAGTTTGTATTAATTTAAAAGGACAATTTTTGGCACAAGTTATACTCACCACACGAATCGTCTTAATACCTAAACTAGTTGGACTCGGCACGACTCGTTGACTAGAAATAACATGTCTTATAATAATCCTATCAATTAATTTTTTAATTACTCAAATGAACAATTATGGGTACAAATTTACGTTTACCACACGACCGTCTTAACTCTTATACTAATTAGGCTCGGCAATCATTGACTCGCAGTAATATGTCTTTCAATAATTAAATCAAATAATTATACTAAAATATTAAAATCAAATAAATGATATGCATTAAAATCATATGAATTAATATTTGACAAATAAAATAAAATCCGTAACCATGATCAAACCAAATATCTTTTATCGAGAGAGATTACAAGAGCTTAGCCACGCATCACGATCGTAGTACCCATCGCATTCATTATCTTATGCATGCTACTTACCTATAATATCCAAACCACAATTAATTCCCTTCCTTGTTGGCACGTCCGTCGAGAAAAACAAATACTAGTAAGGGGGGAGGGAGTGGTCACCAAATGGTGAACTTCCCCAAACTCGCCATGTCACTAACAACCAATAAAAACCTTCCAACTCATAAGTCCCCAAATCACCCCAAACCCACACTAAAATGGAGGGAGTGGTCACCAAACTATATTTTTTTTTTTTTTTTTTTTTTTTTTTTAATATATAAAAACACAAACAACATAAAAATAAAAAACACATTTCATTAAAATAAAAAAGAGTACATGTTACAATACTTAAAAAAAAAACACAACTTAAAAAAAAATCCTACAATACTTAAAACGAAACATTAATTAAAAGCGAAACTACAATTTAAAAGTTACATGGTCATCCCCATTTTGCGGCAACTTGACGTTTTTCTTCTAGGAGGAGTTCCAACATAGCGGGATCGGTTATGTGATTGTGCGGGTCGGTATAAAACTTCAAATCCCGTTGGCGAACCTTTGACTTGGTCGCGTCAAGTTGTGTAGCCCAAAAACTTGCCGCCAATTGATCCTTCTCTTCTTTGATGTCCAAATATTTTGTCTTTCTTTTTGCGTATGTGCTAATGTCTTCGCCCACATCATGGACCGACGAAGAGGACGCCGCTTGCTTCTTTTTCGCCTTTCTTGATTCAATTGGAGGGGAGGGGTCTTCATTCATGTCGGGAATGAAGTTGTCATTGCTACCCGATTCATACTCCCCCGACTTCCTCTTGGATGAACCGCTAGCAACACAACCCATGCCGGGAATATCTTGAAAACACTCTTGCTCTTTCCATTTATCGTGATCCTTCACAATCTCCCATGCCAGAATATGACCAAAATCTTTACCTTTTGTTCGGGTGTTGTAATCCTTCAGGGCGACTTTCATGACGTCCACTTCGCTACACCCACTAGCCCTAACACGATCCTACACAATTCCATAAACAAAAAAAGTGTACAATAATCTAAAAACTATATAATTCTAAAAAGTATATAATTCTAAAAACTAAATAATTCTAAAAACTATATAATTCAAAAAAATATAAAATTATACCACTTGGATGTAGGCGCCGTTGAATATACCCATGGCTTGGTTCATTGCTTTCCACTTCGTTGTCAAACCATGAATGGTTCGGGTAGTACCTCCCATAGTTGTCGCGTAATGCTCGAGAACCCGTTTCCAAAAACCTTCCCTATTTTGCTCATTCCCGAATCTTTTGCATTCGGAGATTTGAATCCAAGCCTTTGCCAACGCCACCTCTTGGTCGGGCGTCCAATGTTCACGCTTCGCCTTTGTGGTAGCCTTTTTCTTTCCTCGCACATCAACTTCTTGAATGTCATCGTCTTCATCTTCTTCATCGGTGTCTACACAAAAATAAACAAACGTAAGTAAACAAAAGTGTATAAAATTAAATAAAAGTAAGTAAACAAAAAATGTATAAAATTAAATAAAAGTAAGTATGTATACCGGGTAATGATTGCGTTTTGGGTACAACCTCGGCTTGAGGTTCGTCCCACGGGGACCACTCGGACGTTGTATTGATGTTGTAGTGTTGAGCATTCATTGGCGGAGGGTTGGCGCCCACATTATACGGAAAATAAGGATGTGGAGATGCGGGTTGTGGAATGTAAGGGGTTGATGGTTGAGAGAATTGGTTGGGAGATGATGTAGAAAATTGT
The DNA here is from genome assembly GCA_021014915.2 of Artemisia tridentata subsp. tridentata. Lineage (NCBI taxonomy): Eukaryota > Viridiplantae > Streptophyta > Magnoliopsida > Asterales > Asteraceae > Artemisia > Artemisia tridentata. The sequence continues at coordinate 414,688,645 of CP139508.1, read as the reverse complement.
TGTGAAAATTGTTGAGAGAATGGGTTTGGATATGTAGTTTGTTGCGGTGGTGGATAAACCGGGCGATTGGGGTGAGATCGAGTTTGTTTTTTGGAGGTAGTTTTCTTACCACTTCTTGGATCCATGATTTTGTTTAGTTTTTTTTTTTTTTTTTTTTTTTTTTTTTTTTTTTTTTTTTGATGTATGATTTGTGTTGAATTTTGATTGAGAAAATGAGGTATTTATAGTGAAAATTGTGGTTGAAAAAAGGGTAAATTTTTTTTTTTTTTAGCCAAACGGCTAGTTTTCTCTTTTGGTCAAATATGACCGTTAAACAACGTCTCCCATTTCACTCTTTGTCTTCGGTGAACTTCACCAAAATTTTCCCATTTCACTCGGCACCGCCTACCGGCGGCGGTGTGCCCAATCGGCACCGGTCGGCACCGAGGACTTCCCCGAGTCCACTCCTTCCCCCTAATAGATATATGATATATATGAATGTTGCTGATTTAATTTTTCTCGGATGAACAGTGTATTGATAAAAGGGTTGCAGCTGTTTTTTCTTTTGAATGAATCCAATTGAGTGAAAAAATAATATGGGATGGGTCCCACGATTAAAAATGACGGCTGGAAATTTTATTTTGCGAATGAACGAATAGTGTGGTGTCGAATATCTATCGAATGGGGGTGTTTGTCTTCTCTATACTGACGAAGATACATATATCAAACCCTTTTTGCTTCCTCTGCGTCCAAGTTAATGCCATCAAAAGCCCAATATTATTTTCTTTCTTGGACTTTTAATAATGGATTAGTAGCACAAGGCCCACTCATATAGATAGCTCAAATTAAAGTCCAAATTACGAGCTAAACATTATGACGGAAATAAGCATCTATTAACTTCAGATTTTCGTGCTCTTTATCATTTGAATGTATGACTCTCTCTCTTTTCTCTTTAACAATTTAGTAGCTTGCACATATTTTAAACGTTTAGCCTTTATAAGCTTGTAATATCACTAACTTAACTCCTTTATGCGCATAGCCTACATAATCACAAAACACCCTCAAAGTACATGTATAACCACGAATAATAATGCAATAATGCGTAATTAACATACTATGAGGTGTATGTAAAATACACCGATCATTTGTGTGTGTCGCTCGAAAAACACGTTTATATGTCGCTCGATAATCACACACCCAGTCTTGATCTTCAAACGCAAAAAATAGATCTTAAAGATGATTAATTATTATAGGTGAAAGTGTTTTGTGTGTGTTTTAACAATAAATTTCAAATTATTTCTTTTAAAATATGTGTTAAAAATAAATTAAAAAACTTATACTTTTTTCAAAAAGAAGTACAAAAGGTAACATTGAAAAGGCAAAAGTACATAGCCGTAAGTCGCTTACGTCGCTTGACTGTTGTTGGGGTACTAAAAGAATAAAAAATTAATATTTGATGTTTGACTTTTGTACTCGAAAATGACATAATAGAAGGTCGCTTAAAGTATAAAAAAATCGTTTAACTTAGGTCACTCAAAAAGTACATTCCTTTATAGCTTACACATGCAGAAAAAATACATGTCATTTGGCGACTTATTATCAAAAGTAAAAAAAATCGCAGGTCGCTCGGTATAGTTTGGGAAGAGCACTTTTTTGGTCTACAAAAGGTAAAAAAGTTGAGCGACTGGTCTAATCTCGAAATTTGCTCTTTTTTAAATTGTGTGTAGCCTTCTTTATATTTTACTTATATACCATTAACTTTTGATTTCGACTTCTTTGTGTATTTTGTTCATTTAAAATGACCACTTTATCTTTCGTGTCAATAAAGTGATTACAATATCTAAAAGTAAAATAATCACTTTACATGAAAAAATACACACAAAAATCAAAATTCAAAAGTTTAAAGTATATAATAGCAAAAAATAAAGAAGATTACATACAATTAAAAAAAATACAAGTTAGATATATTTCGCGTGGACAAGAAAACTCGGTCCCATCACTACTTTATGTCCACAAAGATTTTTATTTTTTATTTTTTCATTTACTTTTTTAAATTCCTGGAAAACAATACAAAGTCAAAGACACCATAAAGGAAACTAAGGGTGCGTTTGGTTCACAAGTGATATTAAGATTTGGAAATGGTTTGAAAGATTGGGGAAAGGTTTGAGAAAAAATATAGAGTTTGAATTAAATAAAGAGAGAGAAAAATAAAATAAAATAATATATTATATAATGTATAAGTAAGGATTTTTTATTTTTTTTAATACTCCGTAATTGTATAAAGAGTTAAGTTCAAAAATCGTCCCTGTGGTTTACCGGGTCATATAGAAATGGTCCATGTGGTTTAAAAAATCCGGATTTCGTCCCTGTGGTTTACGACCCATACGGATCTGGTCCCTTGACCAAAGAATCCGTTAGTTGACTAAGTTATGTGGTGACTTGGCTAATATGTGAGGGGTAATAGTGTCTTTTTATGTTTGTTAAAAGCTTATAATACTTCTTCTTCTAATTTTTGAACCGTTACAAACACAAACAACAAACACAAGAGGTGAACAATGGTTAGATGCAATCAATGTGGTTCAATAGCCACAATCAAAACTTCATGGACATCTACAAACCCAGGAAGAAGATTCTACTGTTGTGGCAAAAGAGTAAGTCTTTAATTTGGTAGTTTTAAAAAACCCCAATTTTGACCTAATTTGACCTAGTTTTTGGAATTGGTATATAGGTAGCAAATTGTGGCTTAGTGGATTGGTATGATCCTCCAATGTGTCAGAGGGCTGTCCAAATAATTCCTGGTCTACTCAAATCAATGAATCGGCTAGAAGGAGGAGTACTAGCAAAGGGTCATGAAGCAAAAAGATTCAAGAACTTGTTGATTATCAGTTGGGGTTTTTTTTTTTTTTTTTTTTCCCTTTATTTGGTCTTAAAGTGATATGCTTGGGTAGTGTATGAATGTATGTTGGGTTGAACATGAATGTATTTTACCAAGACAATGTAGGGGATAGTCGAGTTGTATTTTGGGAACATCATGAATGAAAATGATAAGTTTCAACTTGACAAACTAGATATTTTATTTCATTTATTCATACATTGATGCATTGTTCATTGCATAGGATGATTCATAGTTGCATTACAGATAGGGTGTTAAACTGCCATCATAGGAGGATTCATTTGCCTTGTCCTCTCTTCCACCTCTGCCCCTCGATCACTTCAAGAGTGTGGTAATTTGGTAGGCCAAGAACTTGTACCCTTCCATCATAGGGTGGGTGACCTTTGACAGGAGCATTGTTCACATGGTAGCTAGTGAAAGAATGTGTAGCCTTGTTTGTGGCAGCTTCCAACCTTGTACCCATTTTTGAGACACACTGATCTTCTGAAGATGTTGAGTTATAGCTGGATACCCAGGTATCATTGAGAAAGCTTCCATCAATGCTTGAGTCAGATGTTTCTTCCTTCTTTCCCTTACCTTTTTTTTTACCAGAGCTTGTTTCACAATAACCCATTGGAAAGTACTCTTCCCATGAGTTTTTAGGACCTTCAGAAGTTGAGTCACTGCTGTCAACATAGATGATTTCTGCCAAAAAAAAAAAAAGAAAAAAAAAGAAAAAAAGAGTCAGGCTGTGTTTGAAACAAGTAGTAATGGTTCAGTATGTTAAATGGGGTGGTGAGGGAATGGTTGGTGTGTTTGGTTTTTATAGAGGAAAAGGCATGCTTGGTTATTGGCCAAAACAGTCAAATTGATATTTCCAAAACAGTTTGCTGTGCATTCATGAGAAAAAGCAGTCAATTGTGCAGAAAGTAGAAAAAAATAGTGTACAAAAGAATCAAATTACAAGACATTAAGACTTGTGCACACATGAGAACAAGTAAATGGTACAGAACCTTTAACTGCATAACTACTAACATAAAATACTGAGTAACATAAAATACCATAACTGCATAACTAGTAACATAAAATACTGAGTAACATAAAATACCATAACTGCATAACTAGTAACATAAAATACCATAAATTCTTCTTGTCTAAACATAACATAAGACCATAAATGGCCATTGTCTTAACATAAATGACACATAACACCTTAAGTCTTGTTACATAACATAAGTCTTTTGGCTGATGACTTGGTCCATTTTGATGGTGAATTTGGGAGTAAAGGTAGAGGGGTCACCACACTAGGGGCACTTGAAGCCTGTGTGCCTGCAACATCATTTTGTGAAGCCATTGGACTTTCAAACACCATGCTTTCTTGTGTTTGTGCTCCCATAGCAGTCATCTTTGAACCACTTGATTTGGTTGAACCACCTTTTCCTTTTTTTGAAGCACCACTTGCACTTGTTGTACCACCATCCCTTTGTGCTTTGCATCTTCTCTGATTGTGCCCAACTTGCTTACACAATTTGCATGTGACACTCTTTCCTAACCTACTAAGCTTGGAGCCTTGAACCATCTTATCAGCAAGTTCAACAGCACTCTTTCTTCTTTTCTTCCTTGGCCTTCCAATCTGGGGCTTATAGTCAGGAGGGATAATGGTATTCACAACATTGCATTTTTCCCAATAATCTGGTGATCTTGTGGGATTAATCTTGCATCTGTACATATCTTCCCAAGTAGACAGCCAATGACATGGATGACAATATGATTCTGGAATGGCAGTTTCAATCCCATTTGTAGCCATGTTCCATATTGAGGCAACTGCATGTTTGCATGGGATCCCACTCAAATCCCACCTTCTACAAGTGCAGTTCCTATCCTTGATGCTCACCACACATTGGTCACCCCAAGGACCATTAACCTGATACAATTCCCCACCATTCCACTCAACCTGTACAAGTATACACATTTAGTATTGATTTATAAGAAACAAACTAGTTAAAGAATACAAAACAAACTAGACAAGAAGGTTGCTGTGCATTTCTTCACATTTCTTGACTGTAAACACTTGTGAACATCATGAAAAGTTTTCACTTGCCATGAATCCTCATTTGGCAACTTAGAGCAATGCAAAGACCAAGGGCATTGTGGTTCACTAGGTTGAATAGAGGCACTTTTTGACCTAATTTATGATCCACTAGCTGTTTTCGACTTAATGGGCTTACCCTTAACTCGTGGCCCATCATCTGGCCCATTATCCTCTGGATCATTGTTAGTTGTAAACATTGGTATCTTTCCCCTACACACTGCCCTGACCCTAACCTTGTCATTCTTCTTAAGCCATAACTCTCTTCTCTGTTCAACAGCCACCCTTGTGACCATTTCCTTTATCATTTTGTTGTTACCAAAAGTTTGACCAACATAGAAATTTTCTTTCCATATATTACCTTCACTACCAGAGGGAACTTTATTCAACTTACACACATTCCTTATAGCTTTTCTCCTCTCACACTCAACATCAGAGTCACTGCCACTAACAAACTCCTCATAATCAACATATTCATCCTGTACCACCTCATTATCTTTTGCTACAGTATCTAGACTTTCAACCCATTCTACATTTGTGTCTATGTTACTCCTAAACTCAGCCATATCAACCTCAACATCATTCACCAATTGTTCTTCATCAACTATAAAATCACTATCATCACTGTCACTATATGAACCATGTTCACTATCTGAACTATGGTCACTCTCAGAACCATCCACATTCTTATTCAATCTTTTAACCTTATTTGTGCAATTCCTTAGCCACTCATCCTCACTAACATCAGTTTCCATAGTCTCTAATACCTCATCACTATTATCACTAACATTTTCTACAAACTTAGGATCCTTACTTTTAACACAGTGAAGAACATATAGATCAATAACCTTATACTTACCTACATTCTTCAACAATTGCAACACATCATCATCTGTTCCTAATTTTCTTAAACCATTATCTAAGTCACAGTTAGGTAACTTAAAAAAAATCCATACCTTCTGGTTCATATCCTAACTCTTTCATCATATTCCCAATCTCTTGAACAGAAAAATGGTCGGAATCAATGGTGTCAATCCAATTAACCTTCCCCCCTTTGTATCTTCTCTTGGGAAGGCTTGTGAACTCACCTCCATGGTTAATCTTGAGACAAAAAACAGTCGGGAACTCACCTAATCAACCAAAATACCAAATAAAATCAGAAAATAAGTGTTACATTGTAAACAGAGTATCGAATTGCAAAAAAAAAAAAAAAAAAAAAAAAAACAGTTTACTTACTATAATCATGGTATGGATTCAAAGCAGAACCCTTTTTACGGACCCTCCATTCGCACAACATTGCTTAATTAGATTTTCATATACCTTGGTTTTACTGGATTTGGCGCGTTTTTGAGAAGAAGGTATGTGGGTGAGTGAAAGCTGCTAACCTTAGGGATCAAAAGTGATCTGCTAGGGTTGGATGGAGGAATATATAGGCGCCATGGGTAAAATGCCCAAAATACCCCCGCAGATTAGTATTATTTAAGGTTTTAACGGTCAACTGACGGATATGTTGGTCAAGGGACCAGATCCGTATGGGTCGTAAACCACAGGGACGAAATCCGGACTTTTTAAACCACAGGGACCATTTCCGTATGACCCGGTAAACCACAGGGATGATTTTTGAACTTAACTCTTGTTTAAATGTGGAATGTGAGTATGTAGGGCCCATTCTCATTTTTTACTTTCGAATCCCACCTGAATCCCACCTCACAAGCCTGGATTCACTTTTTTATCATCCTGGCCCACATGAATTACTAATCCTTTATACCAAACAATTACTATCACCAATGAATTCATTACTTCAATACAAATGTCTCATACCAAATGGGCCCTAAGGTGCAAGGCCATAAAAATCAACGTTTCCGACCAAAAATATTGCGATCGACTCAGCCAAACGCATCCGTTGACCAGCAAGTGTGAAGCTCTTTTTGCAGTTAAGAACTGAATACATCTCTTGCAAACTCAAAGCCAAAACAAAGGCTATCAGGCAATATATTAAACTAGCGGCGCCCTCAAACTCCAACCCTGCTTGTGACGATTAGGTTACTCTAGTGACAATCATTCCTTACAACTAAATAAACAGCCCAACGATGTTACCTGGATATATCAATGATACTGGCTCCTCATTCATACTGCCAGAGAAAACATGTCACTGTTTTACCCTTGGTGAGATTCAACGCGCAACACGCAACTTTGATGATTCTTTAGTCATAGGCCGTGGGGGATTTGGAAAGGTGTATAAATGTCGCTGGAAGATCGGGTCAGTACGCCAAGTTGCAGTTAAAAGGTTGCATTCCATGTCTAACCAAGGAGCACATGAATTCGAGGCCGAAGTTCAGATCCTTTCTAAGCTGCGGCATTGTAATCTCGTGTCATTGATTGGTTATTGTATTGAAGGAAAAGATATGTGCCTAGTTTATGAGTTTATGCCAAATGGGACGCTTGAAGATCATCTGCACAAAGATGATACTGAATTATCCTGGTTACAACGGCTAAATATATGTATAGGCGCTGCTCGGGGCTTAGACTACCTTCAAACCAACAGTTACAACTAGGGGTGGAAACGAGCCGAGCCGAGCCCGAGCCTGCCAGAGCTCGAGCTCGGCTCGTTTATATTCTAGAAAGCTCGAGCTCGTTTCGAGCCTAATATTTGAGCTCGAGCTCGGCTCGTGAAAATTTTCACAAGCTCGAGCTCGAGCTCGACTAATTTGTATGATTTTTAAAGAAAACAAAGTTAAAATGGAGCTCGGCTCGTTAATTACATAAGGCTCGAGCTCGTTTACTACTTTTAAGCTCGTTTATACGTATAGACAATATATATACGTATATATTTATAGGGCTCGTTTAGGCTCGCGAGCCTATTCGAGCTTTTTTTATAGAGCTCGAGCTCGAGCTCGATTATTAAATGAGCCCAAACTTAGGCTTGAGCTCGGGCTCGAGCTCGTTTAGGCTCGGCTCGTTCGAGCTTTTTACCGATCCGATCCCGAGCTTTTCACGAGCGGCTCGGCTTGTTTCCACCCCTAGTTACAACTCTTCTGCAAAGACATAACCTTTGATTAAAAAGGTTTCACAAATTTTATAAAAAATAAATTCTGTGATAGTTAATTAATCAACAGAGCCCAAGAGCCCCAATCTTTGACCATTAAATATATTTAATTTAAACCCGTAAGCCCAAATAGACCAATCCATACCACAAACCAAACCCAAACCAAGCCCAAACCCCTTGGCCCAACCTCTATCTAAACTTAAAGTAGGCTTGTGGGTTTGTATATAAAGAGAATAAATTTCTCTCTTGGTTTCTATGTGGGATCAGTCCCACTACACAAAACAAAGTTCCAACACCGTATTATTTCAATAGCGGAAAGTTGACAAGAAAATATGATGTTTGCGCCTTTGGGGTTGTATTATTTGAGGTGTTGTGTGGGAAGCAGGCAGTAGACCAATCCCTTGATGAAGATCAATGGAGTTTAGCGGCTTGGGCTCAAGATCAGATCAAAGAGGGAAAACTCAATCAGATTATTGACTCTAGACTGGTGGGACAAATCTCAAAAAAATGCTTGAAGGAGTTCACAAGGATAGCATGCCACTGCTTACATGATCAACCAAAACAACGCCCTACAATGGCAGAGGTTGTGGTCAGGCTTGACTCAATTCTATTACGAGAAAGAGAAAGTGCTGAGGCTGGTGTTGATGAAGGGATATTCATTAGCAGGGTAAGATATATTTGGACAGGAATAGCTGACTGGAGGCTCACTCAGGCTGTGGAAAGAAAGGAAACCAAAGGTTTGCGAACTTTCGCATTTGCTGAATTGGAAAGGGCAACAAATTATTTTAGCTAGGAGGATTATTCAACAACTTTAGGTGTAACCATTTACAATGGATGGGTTGATAAAAGGGCATATGCCCCAACAGAAAGTGGTATTGGTTTGAGGATGTACGTTATGAAGAGGCTCACTGAAATGTCAAAGATACTTTGAAATAAATCACCCTTGTGGGACGCCTTATTCGTCATTTTCATACTTATAACTATGTTTCTGTGAGTGCAATTTTATTAATTTAGTAACACTTGTTGTGCAGCTGAATCTCAAAGCTAAAGAATACAATCATCCGATTCTTGTCAAACTCTTAGGCTATTGCTTGAATGAGAAATAATTGTTTTGTGTTTACGAGCACATTCCGGACCCAAGTTTGGATAAACTACTTTTTGAAGGTAAATATACATTTTAGTTTATATTGTGAAGAACACACTCGATCTTTAGATTTTCATCTCACCAGTTGGACGTTTCTAAAACTCGTATTGAACCAACATCCATTGTCGTGCTTAGAAGTCATCGAATAAAGTCGTTCACAAATACACTTACTTTGAGTCGTTGATGACCGTATATGCAGAGCCATAAGGTACTTCACTTTCTTTGCTCGCACGACTTAAAATAGCAGTAGGATTAACTAACAGCCTGTCTTTTGCGCATCAGAGGAGGCATCAAGCTTATACCTAATTTAAGACCAATTGTATATTGGTAGACATGGTAAATTAGGTTTCCTTACACATGCCTTTAATCATATATTTATCATCTCAATGTAACTTCTATTTTAGATTCTTTTCCTATATCTTTCAGGATTATAATGCACGGCTTTGGGATTTTAATGTGGAAAATTCATTTTTGGCTGATGGTTCATTCTTAATCCATATAGATGCACCATTTGCTGCACCTGAATGGTTTCGTTACCAAGCAGATGTTATATTGGATGGACATTTCACATCATGTTATTGCGATGATATGATCTGCTTTAAAAAGTGGAACTTTTTTTAGTCATATTCTCATAATATATGATACATAGCAGATTACATAACTACTTATCAACAGATTTGAAATGATATCAACATGTTTGAGAACTTATTTACTCAACGAAGGCTGAATGAAACACACTTTTGCAGATCCTGGTGTGCAGAGTGAGATATATGCTTTTGGAGTGGTATTTCTGGAACTACTAACAGGGATGAAGGTGTATGATGATAACAGACCCGAGGGAAAGAAAAAGTTGGTGAAATGGGCTATTCCATTGCTAACAGATGAAGACGACTTGGGAAAGATAATTGACCCACAGTTTCAACATGAGAGTTTCCTTCCAAAGGGAGCATACAAGTGGCTTCACTTGTTTCAAAATGTCTTCATCCAAGTCCAGAAAAACGCCTGCCAATGGAAGAAATTTATCAGGTTTTAAACTATTATTATCTAGAAGAAAGTTTAATTCCTGAATGTCAAACAAAAGTAGATACTTTACTGAAGAAATGTGTATTTAGTCTTAATTTCTTGATGTGTAATAACTTTATACAAGAAAAAACAGTGAACTTGAGTCATAAGGCCTCTTGCGATGGATTATCCTTGTATACATTATCCAATTGAAACTATTTTAGGCCTATCATGATCTGTTGTATCTCAGGAATTAGTAATTACTCATCATGACAGGAATTAGTTATATTCTTGTGTAAACTTAAGCTCTTAGAAAAGATGAAAACATCCATTAGGCCTAAATTTGGGGGGGGGGGGGGGGGGAAAGAGTAACCTGTTGGTTCCGGGGTTTAGAATGATGGTTTTGTAAAATGAAGTTTTACGCTACTACTTGTTACTTCAAGGCGAGTTCTCTCTGTCCTTAAAGCAATTTCGCCCCCACCGTTCTTTCGAACAATCGTGTTTTGGGTTACCGACGAATTGCCTCCCAAAATACAATGAAGCAACATATGTAGCAATTATCAACACTACACGATAGTGGTGATAATCCGGATGAACTACCGAGTTATCGAGGATTTCAAGACACTATAAGTTATATTTCTATAGCAATATAACATATAGCAACCGGGCAAAGAAAGAGAGGTTTTATTGTGTGATTTTTGTGGTTGGAATATTCAGAAATGGCCTGAATGTTGCTGATATATATAGGCAGAAACGTGACTGTTCAAACAGTCACAATGGTTCACTAAAAGGTGCAATTAGTGACGGTTTAGCGACGACTTAGCGACAGAATAACCGTCGCTAACTGCCACTGGTTCAAACAGTCGCGATGGTTCGCTCAATGATGCCTTTTAACAGAAATAACTGCCACCTTTGACGAATAGGCGCGTCTTATTGATATGATGGTTCATTAGCGACGGTTTTGTGACAGAAAAACTGTCGCTAATTGCCATTTCATGGCAAAAAGAAACACAACAAACCTCTCTTTTCCATCCTAAGATTCAACCCAAATGACTAATGTATCTTTTGAAAATAATTACCCAACAATCCCCCACCATATTCAAAATAGACATAGGTTTTGAAAACGACACATAAGACCTAACCCGATTCAGAAATCCCTGGGGGTGTTATGCATAAGTAAAGATGGAATATTACACCTTGAATCTTTACGTAGTGAAAGCGCTCAAGCTTAACTAGGGTAAGAATGGTTGGACCAAAACCATTGAACCATCTTCCTTTATATGTTAAACGGAAACGCTTCACGCATATCCTTCCTCTCGTTCATTCAATCCACTTTGTGCCGACCCTTTAACTGGCCATGGGTCTTATCTTGGTTTCTCAGAATGCTTTATAGCCAAGCCCTTGAACTCATAGGAAGCGGCCTCACTTCCACATTCAGATAGGTGGACATTATCAAGAGTATTCCCGTAACTAAAATACCCTAACACAATGTGTGTTATAATTCCATTAAGAACTGTTTTCAACCTTATTTACATTACGGTTCCAAGTTTTGCTAACCCTGGGATGGATTTAATATTTTTTGCAAAACTTCAGTCACGTTCGGATGATGTACTTTTGCTTAATCTAAAGACTTGGTGAAGTACCAAGCGTTAAGTCAAGGTTCCATCATGGGTGGCTACTTATAGGTGGGCTTGAGTCCCATCCCTCACAATTTTCAATCAGTTTTGGCATGAAAAGATCTTACTCGACAGTAAGACACTAATGGTGATCACCTTATCTTTACAAACTAATTGAATTTCATATGGCTAAGTCCAATACTTTGAGAATTGACATGTAAACATAATTGACGACTTGACATTGTCGTTGTACAATTATTATTACCAAGGAATTAGCCTTTATGATTCGTTTATTAACATTCCTTTATATATTTTTTTCTTGTTTGAAAAACCATATTATGACAACATGCCATAGTAAAACTTGTTATAAACAAGCTTCTTTGATTCTAAGACTTCACCCTCACCAAGTGCTACTAACTAAGCACTTGTGAATGCATATAAAAGTCTTTTGAATCAATAATGCATGGCATCAACATATCCTAATGACACTAAGCAAATGTCTTTGCTTTATAAACCAAATTTCATGGATTTCCTCAAGTAATTAAATACTTAGTTCAAGCATCCCAGTATGTTACTCAAGGGATACTACCATGTTTGTACACCACTTACGTGTACTCAAGTACTTATGTACTTTGGGTTATAGTGGCTCGACGTATCATTTACATATAAACAAATGATATTCCTTTTGTCATTGTTTGGCTCATTAATTTTGAATCAATAGACAAAAGCCTTCGTAAAATTTTGTTACCCTTTTCATACGAAAATTACAAGTTTCCAAACCTTCGGTATCTTTCCTCAAAGATTAATAAAATTCTCATATTGTTTCATGGACACTTTCTTTTTCCAAAATCACCGATTAAGACAATGCATGTCCTACTTATAAAATCGGTGGATCATGAGCGTAGCAAAGACAATCACTAAGCTGTGTCTTTTGTCCAAATCACGTTATGTGATTTATTTTAATTTGTACATCAAACAAAGAGTAAACTGTAATCGTGAATTCAGCCAATTCACAAATGCGGATATACGCAAATCACTTTTGTAGGAAAAAGTTTAACATACATAAATGTCATATAAACATAGACCGTGACCATGTTAAAATTTATACATCAAGTAAAATAACATTTATCATTCATGCATGTAACTGTAAATGATCCAGAACAATTAAATTGCAAATTCAATATCAAGATAATGTTCTTGCACTCCACTCATTTAACAGTTTCATATCATTCCAACATCTATGGAATGCCAACGTCTCAATTCCAAAAATGATATCCGTCATCAGCAATCCGCAAATGCAAATTAAAATATTAGTTCTACTAATTGGTGATTACAATTAAATATAGATACCAAGTAAATAAGATTCACAGTAAAAATGCATTGTAAGCATGTCAAATCCTATTGCTTCAATAATAATAAATTAAACATAACAGTTGTAATTTGCGGGAAAAATAACCGCCAACAACGGTTATCATAAACCAACAATTCGAATTTACCGGCAAAACTCAAGAATTGCTATTTGATCATCCAACATAAACACATAAATTAATGTGTCCTATTTATTGTCCATGAAGACCAGATGCAGGATTCTAATTAATTATCATCAAATTTCATGCAGACATATTATTATGTCACCATAACATATATGTTTATCAGTATATATGGTTCGAATTTATCAATTCAAGAGTTCTCAAATTTCACTTGAACATAGTCATGCAAATATGGCACAAAGTTAAACAGTGTCATATCATCATAATTTCATATAAAATACGAAAACCATTTCAGTGACAATAATCAACGAGGCCTTACTGCTAATTCCAACAAGATTATCAATCTAACACATATCAGTTACACATGATATTATGCCAAATGTTATCATATATTTCATGCAAATCATACTTACATGCATCTCATAATTCAATATAAAGTTTAAAAAGAATTGCGTACTTGTAAACGTTGGTTGTTTCACAACGTTTGTTCTACAAATTCAGTCTCCCACCATGATTACTCTTCAGGTTGACATTCACTCCAAAATACAATATCTCTTGATAGTTGATGACGATCATTCGACGCCATTACTCAAGCGGAAAATTGCTTTAAGATTGTTGGTTCCGGGGTTTAGAATGATGGTTTTGTAAAATGAAGTTTTACGCTACTACTTGTTACTTCAAGGCGAGTTCTCTCTGTCCTTAAAGCAATTTCGCCCCCACCGTTCTTTCGAACAATCGTGTTTTGGGTTACCGACGAATTGCCTCCCAAGATACAATGAAGCAACGTATGTAGCAATTATCAACACTACACGATGGTGGTGATAATCCGGATGAACTACCGAGTTATCGAGGATTTCAAGACACTATAAGTTATATTTCTATAGCAATATAACATATAGCAACCGGGCAAAGAAAGAGAGGTTTTATTGTGTGATTTTCGTGGTTGGAATATTCAGAAATGGCCTAAATGTTGCTGATATATATAGGCATAAACGTGACTGTTCAAACAGTCACAATGGTTCACTAAAAGGTGCAATTAGTGATGACTTAGCGACGACTTAGCGACAGAATAACCGTCGCTAACTGCCACTAATTCAAACAGTCGCAATGGTTCGCTCAATGATGCCTTTTTAACAGAAATAACCGCCACCTTTGACGAACAGGCGCGTCTTATTGATATGATGCTTCATTAGCGACGGTTTTGTGACAGAAAAACTGTCGCTAATTGCCATTTCGTGGCCAAAAAAAACACAACAAACCTCTCTTTTCCATCCTAAGATTCAACCCAAATGACTAATGTATCTTTTAAAAATAATTACCCAACAGTGTAACCCCTGTTCCCCAGTAAAATATAGGCCATCATCCAATACACTCGAGCCGTTAGTCGTACACACGCAGGTATGATTTTTTATAATACTAAATATAGGCCTGTTCCTCATTAGTAATGGAAAAAATCATTTTGGATGACTTCCGTTTGTCCTAAAAGATACCAATTCTATTGTTGCTCGAAATCTTGAGTTGAATCTTGCACTTGCACATGGATGGGTGAGCAACAAAAGTTTCATACTTTGCAGGTTTTTTATATAACGTCATCGGGTCTATCGGAACTAGATTCGCTATTGTGTTAGTAGATAATATATTTGTGTATATTGGGCCAAGCCCATGTGTTGCTTAGTGTATATATTGTAACAAACCCTTTCATTATCAATAACAAACCATTACATTCTACATGGTATCAAAGCCACGATCCTCTCCAAAACCCTAAAAACTCCAAACTTCCGCCCCCAAAATTAAACCTCATTTTTTTCCCCTCACATCCCACCGTCCCATTATCATTAAATCTCCAAAGTCAGTGCATACTTTTCCTTTACATTCACGTACAAGTATACTAGTACCCTTCTACATATCCTTTATACTTTGCATGCTTGCTATCTCCATATCATATATACAATATACCAGTAGCTATTTCCATAGCACTGTTTCTTCCTACTAATAACATCAGTAGGGTCAATGACACCGCACCTCCTCCCAACACGATCTCAATATCCGATAAGATGCTTGCTGTCCAACCATCGATCACCGGTCTAATTCCGATAAAGCTTGATGTTACAAAAGCTAACTACTCGTCTTGGTGTTTTTTCTTCAAAAGTCAATGTGAAGGCTTGGAGATTCTCGATCACATCCAACCTAAGGAAGCGTCTACAAGTGTCGAGGCCGTTGCTCCACCTACTATGGAATGGTTAAAGGTAGACTCGTTACTCAAATCTTGGATTTTCTTGACTTGTAGTGAGGTAATCGTTGGTAGACTTGTTAAGGCTAATCCTAAAACCGCCTTAGATGCTTGGACCTTTCTTGAGAACATATTCCTTGATAACAAACGGACCAAAACCGTTGCCCTTCGTGGGGAACTTAGACTTTTAACTATGGGAGACATGACTGTTGATGCATACTTTGCTAAAATCGAGTCTATTGCAACGCTTCTTGCCGATCTAGGTTCACCCATGCATGACGATGACCTCGTCACGTATGCCCTTCATGGCTTGAGTGACCGTTTTGCTCACGTAGCCGGGATTATTGCTCACCGTGACCCGTTTCCCAACCTTGATACGGTTAGGTCAATGGTGACCACCGAGGACCTTCGTCTTAAACACAAAACTACACCCTCGAATGACCCAACTCACTCCTCGGCTCCAACTGTTTTACTAGCCGCGACCGCGACCCGTGACTCCAAACCTCGTGACATACGAGCTAGCTCATCTCCTAACGTGTGTCGTCATTTTGCTCGAACGGGGCTTTGTAAATGGGGAACTGGTTGTAGATTTGTGCATGGGAATGCTTCTCAAAATAATGCACATATTACACAACGTGATATCCTATGGTCTTCGAATTCATCTAGTCAACCAAGTTCTACTGGTCTTGTAAATGGAAATGATATTACTAGTATGGGACAGGCCCAACTCGTGAACTTAGTTAAGGCCCAACAGAGGTTGTTAGCTCAATATGGTCTAGCAAATAACATCACTCAAGCTCAGCGAGTGCTTCAAGCCCAACAACAGCAATTTAATAACAACAGGATCAATAACCCTCCCCCTACACCCCCTGGTTTCAGTAACGTTCCAAACCCCCAGGCCCACTACACGGCTACTGTTCATCAGTCCCAACAGCCTATATCTACGGCCCAACAGCAAGTTTCACAGGTTTCACAACATAGTTCGGGTTCATTTCCGGGTTACAATGGTCAAGAAACACTTCTCCCGCAAGCCTTTAACACCTTGACTCTTCAGGATTTTGGAGATGCCGGGTGGAATATGGACACAGGTGCGTCTTCCCATTTAAATTCAAATGCAAATAATCTTAGTACTATTTATAATAAAAGCATTTATCCGTCCGTTTTTGTTGGTGATGGTAATTCCATTCCCGTCACCAACACGGGCCATAGCTTGTTGCCTAACCCTCACCGTCCTCTTCATCTTCACAATGTTTTAATTACTCCTCATATTGTAAAAAATTTAATTTCTGTTCGTCAATTTACTCGTGACAACAAAGTTTCTATCGATTTTGACGAGTTTGGCTTTTCTGTGAAGGATTATTTGACTCGGCAAATTCTGCTCCGATGTGATAGCACCGGGGATCTCTATCCTGTCACAACACCTACCTTCTACCCACAAGCTTTTCTCGCTAGTCATCACACGTGGCATCAACGACTTGGACATCCAGGAAATGAAGTGCTACGTTCTTTACTTTCCAATAATAGTATTTTGTGTAATAAAGTGAAGTCTCCCCAACTTTGTCATGCTTGTCAGCTTGGCAAACATGTGAGGCTTCCATTTTTTGTTTCCGATACCATAGTTAACTCTGTTTTTGATATTGTGCATTCGGATCTATGGACATCCCCACTTTCGAGTCAAAGTGGCATTAAATATTATGTTATTTTTTTGGATCATTTTTCTCATTACTTGTGGGTATATCCATTGCGTAATAAGTCTGATACTTTTGCTAAATTTGTCGAATTTCGTTCCCTTGTAAAAACTTAATTTAATGCGGAAATTAAAGCTTTTCAATGTGACCATGGTGGTGAGTTTGATAACACCACCTTTCATCAACTATTTACCAAACATGGCATCCATACACGTTTCTCGTGTCCCCGCACCTCACAACAAAATGGCAAATCCGAACGTATGATTCGGACAATAAACAACCTTATACGTACCCTACTTTTCCAAGCCCATCTTCCACCTCATTTCTGGGTCGAAGCTCTTCACATGGCCACTTACCTTTTGAATATTTTACCATCAACCGCCATCAATAACGACACACCTCACTTTCGCCTTTATAACACAAAACCCACCTACACGTCTTTACGTGTTTTTGGTTGTTTGTGTTATGCCCACATCGACACCAATCACAAACTTGGCCCACGATCCACACCTTGTATTTTCCTTGGCTACCCATCAAACCACCATGGTTTTCGTTGCCTAAACCTTTCCACCAACAAAATCATCATTTCCCGTAATGTCACATTTGATGAGACCATTTTCCCATACGGCTCGGTGACACCAAATGATGCTCCTTCCTACACCTTTCTCGACACCACTCCAAACATAATAGCTCGACAACTTCTCAAACAACCGGCTCCTGCCATCATTACACCTACACCACAACCCACTTCTCCCTCATCTACACCCTCTCGTGTTACGACGACCCAAACCACACAACCCCCATCTCCCGTATCCGTTACAATCGGCCCAACACCCACACAACCCCCACTTACCTCCGAGCCTACTCCTTCTTTCCAAACCAACCAACCCACCCCTCCCGTGACAAACTCTCCTGCACCTAATACTCGCCCTAACCCAACATCAACTCACCCTATGGTCACTCGTTTTCAAGTTGGTACTAATAAAAAGAACCCGCGTTACAATTTCCATGTGTCTACCATTTTTCCTCTACCCAAATCATACGCCATAGCCTTCAAAGATCCTAACTGGCAACGAGCTATGCTTGACGAATATAATGCTTTAATTAAAAATAATACTTGGGTTCTTGTGCCACGGCCATCGGACGCGAACATTGTTCGTTCCATGTGGTTGTTTAAGCACAAGCATTTTGCAGATGGATCTTTAAGCAGGTACAAAGCACGCCTTGTAGCTAATGGGAACAGTCAACAACTTGGCGTTGACTATGATGAGACATTTAGTCCGGTTGTTAAACCGGCCACTATTCGCACGGTGCTCAGTCTAGCTGCTTCTCGACATTGGCCTGTTCATCAGCTTGATGTCAAGAATGCATTTCTACATGGTACCTTGTCTGAGACAGTTTACATGCATCAGCCTCCTGGTTTTCGGGATCCTCAGCGTCCCGACCATGTCTGTCTCTTACAGCGTTCGTTATATGGCCTTAAGCAAGCACCACGTGCATGGTTTCAGCGGTTTGCGAGTTATGCTACTCGTGTTGGTTTTGGTCACAGCAGATGCGATTCGTCCTTGTTCATCTATAAACAAGGATCCGATGTTGCTTACTTATTACTTTATGTAGACGACATTTTGTTGACAGCTTCTTCTACCACATTTTTACAGAGGATTATCACTTCCTTACATCAGGAGTTTTCTATGACTGATCTTGGTCCACTGAACTATTTTTTGGGCATCTCTGCCACACGTTCCACTACGGGGATTTTCCTTAGCCAGAAAAAGTATGCAACAGAGATTCTTGAGCGCGCAGGTATGCGCAATTGTCACTCGTGTCGGACCCCTGTTGATACGGAGTCCAAATTAGGAGCTGATGGTACTCCTGTTTCTGATCCGACCCTTTACAGGAGCCTTGCTGGGGCTTTACAGTATCTCACCTTTACTAGACCTGATTTGTCTTATTCAGTTCAGCAGGTTTGTCTCTATATGCATGATCCCCGAGAGCCTCACCTTGCTGCTCTTAAGAGGATTTTACGATATGTTTGCGGTACTTTGGATTATGGTCTTCAGTTGTATTCTTCCACGACTTCTTCGCTAGTTGCTTATTCGGATGCTGATTGGGCAGGTTGCCCGACTACTAGGCGTTCTACTTCAGGATATTGTGTTTTTCTTGGGAACAATCTACTGTCTTGGTCGTCCAAGAGGCAGTACACTTTGTCTCGCTCTAGTGCCGAGGCTGAGTACCGTGGTGTTGCCAATGCGGTGGCTGAGACTTCCTGGTTGCGGAATCTTCTTCGTGAGCTTCATTCTCCTTTACATTCAGCTACCATAGTTTATTGTGATAATGTCAGTGCAGTATATTTGTCTTCTAATCCCGTGCATCATCAGCGCACGAAGCATATCGAGATTGACATACATTTTGTTAGAGATCGTGTTGCAGCAGGTCACGTTCGTGTGTTACATGTTCCTTCTCGTTATCAGTATGCCGATATCTTCACCAAGGGTCTTCCATTTGCTTTATTTGATGAGTTCCGGTCCAGTTTGAGCGTTCAGCTTCCTCCCGCTTCAACTGCGGGGGGCTGTTAGTAGATAATATATTTGTGTATATTGGGCCAAGCCCATGTGTTGCTTAGTGTATATATTGTAACAAACCCTTTCATTATCAATAACAAACCATTACATTCTACATATTGTTTGTCCACCCATCTTTTTGTTTTCTTCTAAGAGGACAGGTCGATACAAAGACGGATCACTTAAGAAAATGCATTTCGCTTGTATTAAAGAAAAGAAATACTTTTTTAGAATCTTATGTAACCTTCTAATGTGAACAAAATTCTATACCTTTCTATTTTGCTGGAAGAAGTAACGATAGGAAGATAAACTAATTTAACAGATATGTTATAAGACAGAACACTAGAAACAAATAGAAAAAGAATAAATAACGAACAAAACATCGCCATCAAGGAAAAAACAATGAAATGAAATCTCAAATAATTGAATCTCGGCAAAGACATACCTCATTCTTTATATACTAGTTTTTCGAGTTCCTGGAGTCCATCTGCAGAAGCTATAGACTTGAGACAGGAGCTGCTTCTGACACTGATCATCGACAAGAGCAAGTTTCAGAAGCAAAAAAGAAACTAAATTATGAGACCTGCAACAGTCATTAAAAATGAATCGGCATTTTTATGGCCGGGTCAGGTGTGTCGACACTTCACATTAGATGAGATCAAATCCTCAATACGAAACTTTTACAAAAAATTGGTAATTGGCCGTTGGGGATTTTGTGACGTTTACAAAGCTAAGATAAAGAATGGGTCAACATATGCCACAGTAGCAAAGAAGCGGTCACATCTGCGGTCTAGTCAAGGAGCGCCTGAGTTCTGGGATGAAGTTGAGATGCTCTCTAAGTTTCGTCACTGTAATTTGGTGTATTTAATTGGTTATTGCAATGATGAACATGAGATGGTACTTGTTTATGAGTACATGCAGCATAAACCCTTGAAGATCAACTTCAAAGGGCTGGTAAAGTGTCTTGGTTACAACGGCTTAGAATATGCATAGAAGCTGCTCGTGGACTAGACTACCTCCACACAGGAACATGCACTAGATATGGAGTGATACACTGTGATGTCAAGACCTCAAATAAGATTTCAGACTTCGGGCTAGCAAAAATTAGCCTAATAAATCAAGCACACAGTTATGTGAGTAGAAGAATCAAAGGCACATTTGGCTACATGGATCCATCTTATGTCAATACTGGAAAATTGACAAGAAAATCTGATGTTTACGCTTTCGGGGTTGTGTTGTTGGAAGTACTATATATGCGGGAGACGAGCAGTGGATACAACTCTTGATAAGAAGGAATGTGGTTTAGCAACATGCACTCAATACTGTATCAAAAATAGAAGGGTAAGAAGGGTAAGTCGAATTGATGACTGGAGACTACATGGCCAAATCTCGGCTAATTGTTTGAAAAAGTTTGCCAGTATTACAAGTTGTTGCTTACATGAGAATCCCATAAAATGTCCAATGATGGCTGAGGTCGTGACTGTGAGCTAATATAATCTCGACATTGCTTCTTGGAAACTTGAAGGACCAAACGTGTTCGAAGGAAAGTTTATAACCGCCAAAGTTAGTTATGTTAATTAATTAGTTAGTTATGTAAATATCGAATGGTTGTGTCGTTTCACATGTATCCATTCGAAAAGGACACATCGGTTCAACATACCGATTAGTAAACTATATAGTTGTAACTTTGTAACATTACAATGGTTAGACGAAATAAACATTTAGTTATCTAGTATCGCGTTATTGTTTGCAATTGTATTTCGAATCATACAGAAAGTTTGGGACCAACATTTGGCATCAGAGCCTTGTTACCCAGCCTTGTTACACCTCTCGTTACATCATTACAATCTATCAACCCAGAAATTTTAACGAGGCAAAAGAAAAACCAAAAACCAAGAACAAAACTGAATCGTTATATTCAGAAACAAAATATCTCCTGCGTATAAACTTTTGTACGCTGCCTAGATAACCAATGAACACAAGAAAAGTCGTATACAACTTATCTTGTGTTGGAATTGCAAACGGAAGGACACCAAACGTGTGGTGGCCTGTTTTGTTGTGTTCATTGTACGCGACAACAAAACCAGAAAAAGGAAGGAAACATTTGTTTCGATACTTTGTTGGTGTCTTGCACACGACAACAAAGGAGAAAAGGAAACTTGTTGCTCTCACAACGCAGCAAGAAGGAAAAGATGTCAAGGATAAAACCTGTGTATACAACAAGATACACAAAGAAGAAAGAAGCGTTGCTTGTACAGTTTTATAGGGTATACCGAAGAGAAAACAATCAAGGATTGTTTGGAGATGTTTAGCAATACAAGAAACAACAACAAATAACAAACAAGGACGGGCTGATCACTCGTTTTACAAGAGAATACCGACGGGTATTGAAGAGTTGTTAAAAGGATATGGTGTGGACATAAAAGGAAGGAAGTATTGTGGTACAACGTGGAAAAGGAAACAAGAAACAGGGCAACGACAAACCAAACCATTTGTTTAAACGTTGGATTAATACCGAAGGGTATTAGTGAAGAAAAGGAGGAAAGCAAACTGTTTTGCTTTGGCAGAAAGAAATACCGAAGAGTATTTGTGAAGAACTTGGAACGAAAAAAACAACAACAACCAACAACAAATTTGGTTATGGTAGAAAAACACATTGGGCGTTTTGAAAGGATAACGAGACAAAGGAGGCTTTAGGGCATACTTTGGAGACCAAGTTGACACAAAAAGGGACAACGTGAAGTGTGGTAGAATATAAAAAGAAAGAGGAACGTTTAGAAGAGGAAGTAATTGGTATAACTCAATACCGATACACAAGTGGGAACACGGTTGTGTTTTGACATAGCGAACGAGGTCACAAATTCAATTTTTGGGTTTCTATTATACTTTGGATAGTGTAGATATTTATTTCATACTATTAGGAAATCCCAAAACTATATATTGATCCCGTACTACTAGGATTCCCAGATAATTACTTCTGTTCCCGTAGTATTAAGAGATACCACTGGTTAGAAATTCCCATACGATCAAAGGGTGAAAATTATAAACACCTTTAGGATGTCGGGTGACAATACAAATGGTACTACGCCACCAAAACCCCCTACAACACCAATTGCACAATATCAATGCCCAAAATTAAAAACCACAAATTACACTGTTTGGGCTATACAAATTAAGGTCATATTAGAGGCACATGGTTTATGGGAAGCGATAGAACCTAAGGAAAATACACAAGTAGACGATAAGAAGGATAAGGCAACAACGGCCTTCCTTTATCAAGCGTTGACCGAAGATGTGATTTTGCAAGTAGCAAATTGTAGAACGTCAAAGGAATTATGGGAATCATTGAAAAGGAGACACGTTGGAGAAGAAAGAGTGCAACAGGCACGGTTACAATCACTAATGATTGGATTTCAGACACTTCAGATGAAGGAAGATGATACGGTGGATGCGTTTACAGCCAAACTGAACGGCTATGCCACGAAGGCTAAAGAATTAGGAAAAACGTTGGATGAATCACTTTTAGTATGAAAACTACTAGACTCCACACCAGATAGGTTCATTCAAATAGTAGCATCCATAGAACAGACAAATGATCTCGATGATATTACTTTAGATGAGATCGTTGGAAAACTTAAAGCATTCGAGGAAAGGATAAAACTAAGAAAAGGAGAACAAGTAGAAGGCCAGGACAATTTATTGTTCGCACAAGGTGAACACTCTAGAAATGGAAAACGATTTACCAAATATAGAGGTAAATCAAACAACTCACGAGGAAACTGGCAAAACAATAGAAATAGAGATAACTCGAATGAAGGAAGTTCAACTCACAATGAAAGGTCAAACAAGAATAAACGTGAGTGGAATAAAAAGAACATAAGATGTTTCAAATGTGGGAAACTCGGACACATGAGGAAAGATTGTAGAAAACCATCAACAACTCAGGAGCAATCAAACCTTATCTTGGAAGACGATGAACCATCACTATTAATGACAACACATGAAACTACACTCAAAGAAGTTTTGTTAAATGAAGGACAAGTACAACCCCGGAAATATGCTACAACAGATACTAGCATATGGTATTTAGATAATGGTGCAAGTAACCATATGACGGGAACTAAGAGTCATTTTAAGGATATTAACGAAAGCATCACTGGACGCGTTCGTTTTGGAGATGGATCATACGTAGAGATAAAGGGTAGAGGTTCTATACTATTAGGATGTAGAAACAAGGAACAAAAGATAGTTTCAGATGTTTACTACATTCCAAACCTCAAAAGTAACATACTTAGTTTAGGACAACTTACTGAGATAGGTTGTAAGATCATCATGGATGGGAACAAATTGACTTTGTATGATAAGAACAAGAAGTTGTTGATGAAGGTGGAAAGATCTAAGAATCGACTTTACAGTATTAAACTACAAATAGAAGCACCTATATGTCTCTTAGCAAACATAGATAACCAAGCATGGTTATGGCACGCTAGATTAGGTCATTTGAATTTTGACGACATCAACAAAATGACAAGAAAGGGTCTAGTGGAAGGAATACCAAGGATAAATCATGCAGGACAAATCTGTGATGCATGTTTATTAGGAAAAAACAGTCGAACCCCATTTCCAAACCAAGCTAAATTCAGATCAAAGAACCCATTGGACTTAGTATATGGAGATCTCTGTGGTCCCATAAGTCCACCCACGCACTCTGGAAAGAAACTCATCTTCTTATTAGTAGATGACTGTACACGTTTTATGTGGGCCTATTTCTTAACAACGAAAGATCAGGCGTTCAATACATTTAAGGAATTTAGACAGAAGATAGAAATGGAGTTAAGATTGAAATTAAGAATGCTAAGAACGGATAGAGGAGGTGAATTTACATCAAATGAATTCACTAAGTACTGTAAGGAGAATGGAATAGCAAGACAGTTAACAGCACCATACTCACCACAACAAAATGGAGTAGTTGAAAGAAAGAATAGGACGGTGTTATCAACTACTAGGAGTATGATGAAGGCAATGAAGTTACCCTTAACTTTTTGGGCGGAAGCAGTCAAACATGCTATCTACATACTCAACAGGGTACCTACAAGAGCCCTGGAAGATAAAACACCATATGAAGCACTCTACAACAGGAAACCAAATCTTGAAAACCTAAAGATATTCGGATGCACAGCTTATACTAAAATAACGATACCTCACTTAAAGAAATTGGATGACAGAAGCATACCAATGATTTACTTGGGAGTAGAGGAAGGATCAAAAGCATGTAGGTTATATGATCCTATAGGAAAGAAGAAACATGTTAGTAGGGATGTAAAGTTTATGGAAGCAAAACCGTGGGATTGGGATAAGGATGAAGAAGAAAAGGATACACAAGACTCATTTTGGGGAATCTTTGTGGAAGAAGAAGTTGACAATGAAAAACCTATACCAGTCAACACAGAAAATATTGATAATACACATCAGGAACCAGATCAAGTACCAGATCCAGAATCACCAATCACACCACCAACATTCAATTACAACCCTAACTCAGAAGATGAAGATGAAGTTACTTTTAGCTCATCTGGAAACTCAAGCCATAGATTTGATCATAGACCAGTACAAGGTTTTAAAGATTTAGCAGAGTTATATAGGAACACACGTGAAATAGAATCTGAAAGGTTGCTATTTACGGAAGAAGAACCACGTAATTACAAGGAAGCATCAATAGATAAAAAATGGATTGAGGCCATGGAGATTGAACTGGATTCAATCAACAAGAACAATACATGGACTCTTACTGATCTACCTAAAAATCAGAAGGCAATAGGACTCAAATGGGTCTTTAAGACCAAAAGAGATGCACAAGGACAGATCATAAAATATAAGGCAAGATTAGTAGCAAAAGGTTATGTACAAGAACAAGGGATAGACTTCGATGAAGTAATTGCACCAGTTGCTAGGATAGAGACAGTTCGATTGATATTGGCACTAGCAGCCTATCATGGATGGCAAGTACACCACTTAGATGTAAAATCAGCATTTTTACATGGAGACTTGAAGGAAGAAGTCTATGTTACACAACCTGAAGGATTTATTCAACAAGGAAAATCAGAAAAAGTCTACAAGCTAACCAAAGCTTTGTATGGCTTAAGACAAGCACCAAGAGCTTGGAATGTGAAGCTTGATCAAACCTTGAAATCATTAGACTTCAAGAAATGTAATCTCGAACAAGCAGTTTACACAAAGAGAAGCAAGACTTCTACACTCATAGTTGGAGTATATGTAGATGATTTGATAATCACGGGCACTCCAAAGAAGGAATTAGACTTATTCAAATCCCAAATGGAAGAAAAATTTGAAATGAGCGATTTAGGATTGCTAGCATATTACCTTGGGATAGAAGTTACACAGACAGGAGGAGAGATTACAATCAAGCAAACAAGATATATTAACAAAATCTTGAAAGAGACTAGTATGACAGAAAGCAATGATACAAAAATACCATTGGATCCCGGTACTAAGTTGGTCAAGGCGGAAGATGAAAACCCAGTTGACGCAACTTACTACCGAAATTTAATAGGAAGTCTTAGATATTTATTACATACAAGACCGGATCTTAGTTACTCAGTCGGACTACTCAGCAGATTTATGCAAGAACCAAAAGATCATCATCTAAAATCAGTAAAACAAGTAATCCGATACATCAAAGGAACAAAGGATCATGGGATAATATACAAGAAAGAAGGCGGCTGCAAGATTACAGGTTACAGTGACAGTAGTTATGGAATCAACACCGATCAAGGAAAAGGAACTACTGGAATAGTATTTTACTTTGGAGAGTCACCTATTACTTGGTGTACTCAAAAACAACCTACAGTGGCACTCTCATCATGTGAATCAGAATTCATGGCAGCTACTGGAGCAGCATGTCAAGCTTTATGGTTAAAACGACTACTCAGTGAATTAACTGGATGGCAAGAAAAAAGGATAACGCTTAGAGTTGACAACATATCAGCAATAGCACTTGTAAAGAACCCAGTTTTTCATGGAAGGAGCAAGCATATCGACATTCGCTATCATTTCATTCGTGAATGTGTAGAGAATGGTCATATTAATGTGGAACACGTCAAAGGAGAACTACAAAGAGCAGACATCTTAACAAAAGCTTTACCAAGACTCAAGTTCGTGACTATGTGACAGATGCTCGGAGTTCAAGACTTAGGACGAAGCAACGATCAAGATTAAGGAGGAGAATGTGAGCTAATATAATCTCGACATTGCTTCTTGGAAACTTGAAGGACCAAACGTGTTCGAAGGAAAGTTTATAACCGCCAAAGTTAGTTATGTTAATTAATTAGTTAGTTATGTAAATATCGAATGGTTGTGTCGTTTCACATGTATCCATTCGAAAAGGACACATCGGTTCAACATACCGATTAGTAAACTATATATAGTTGTAACTTTGTAACATTACAATGGTTAGACGAAATAAACATTTAGTTATCTAGTATCGCGTTATTGATGGCTAAGGTCATGACTAGACTTGTGTCTTTATTGTCATTACAAGAGAGAATTGAGTCGTCTAGTGGCAACAACATCACATTTATCAAGATGATGCGGACACTTTTTTTGTGCAGATGTTGCATAAATTGAAATAACTATATATTGGCAGATGAAACTGACAGCGATATGTTGGAATATGTGAATCATAACAATTTATATTAACACATAAATATGAACATCAAAGCATGGCAGCGGAAAACAGGAACTAATACAAGTAATTAATTAATTAAAAATAAAAGAATACACGTACCTTAGATTACTAGCTAAACAAGTAATCGAGTATTCAAGAACAAGATAAACCCTAGTTATGGTTCAATGAGGATCGACTAAACCACAAGTCGAATGGGGAAAAATTCTCTAACAAAGGTATGTTAGATCTCCGTTCTTGTACTCACGTATTACTAGCGTCTCAATGTGAAAAGCTAGGTTCTAATTCCACGAACAAACCAAACACTTTGATGTGAATGTTGGATCGAAAAACCCAAGGGGTTTGGGATTATCGACCGGTTATACACAAGAGGGAGAGAGGAGAGAAATTTGGCTTGCTAGAGAATTAGATTAATGAACTATGAATACAAGGGTTTGTATTTATAGGCTTCACAAATCTTTCTCTCTAAGTTAGGGTATAATTGGGTCTCCTATACCCCATTCGGCCGCCCATATGGATCAAGAGGGATTCTAGATCCTTCTTGGTCCCTAATTTCATCTCTAGTCCTTCAAGTTAATATTTAACGACCATTATCCAAACCCCGTTAAATACTAACGACCGTTAAGTGTTTATTTCGTGAAATTTAATAATTAAACATATCTTAATATATTAATTATTAAAATATTGAAACTCATACGTAATGTGTGCAATCCCGAAGTCTCGTGTTCGAAACTGGTCATACGTATATTAATTTATATCCATAACTCTAACACGATATTGAAGCAAGCGATGAAGCTGGTGACATAAACGATGCAAAGATGGAACAAGAAGCTTCTTCTCTATTAATGCATGTGCATGATTCATCTTATTGTACATTTTCTGATGTATTATGTGCACCTGCTGAAAATATAAGCTGTAACAGTTACTCCTCAATTTATAGAGTTCTACTGGATGACGGTACTCCGCTTTTTATCATTGGAGAGTTTTTCCATATGAATATTATTGCTCTCAAGGCTTGTTACACGCAGAAAGAGACACTATTCTTATCTATGCATGTAGTCGGAATGGGCTGTTGCACCACTTCTGAGTAGTATGTTTATTCGACCAATTTTTTACTAAATTTTTATTTATGATAAATCAACTGATATTGATCCTCTGTTTGCAGCTTCAAAAGCTCACAGGCCAACAACCGTCAAACTGGCCTACCAGGATGAAGATTATTGTTGGCATAAAAAGAGGCCTTGTCTACTTCCACACTATGAAACATATGATTCATGGAAACCTCCATCAATGTGTTGCTAGATTAGAACTCTAATCCCTTCATAGTCAATATAGGCCTTTCATGGCTTCGAATCTACGCAAGACCAGAGTCTCCTAATTATAATCATGCTCCAGAGCTCTTGTATTTCCAAGATGCTACTATGGAGACAGATGTCTATAGCCTTGGGTTGATAATGTTAAAACTGTTGACAGGAAAATCAGTTGTGAAATAAGAGTGGACCATGAAAACATTTGATCCTGAAATGATGTGTAAGGCTGATATTGAGGAAGAATTGCTTTGTATATTGTATTTACCCAAGGCTAGACTAAAAGCTGATGAAGTTCTAATGCAACTGGAGGAGATTGGTGGCACTAGAAATGACAAGGATTATTACTTGACAAAATTAACAAGAAAATAAAGGCAATTGAAAATAAAACGACAGGAAGTAGGTGTGGAAACGACACCAACTGCTGCTGGGTGTTGATGAAAAGATACAGCCTAAGAAGCCGAAATGGATGAAAGATTATGTGTAACTGCAACATGTATAGGCATTTTGGCTAGTTTATCATTTCATATTACCGATCATAAAATCAATATGTGTTTGTAACAACAGTATGTGATAAATATTAGAGAACTCGCATTGGCAAATAGAATTCCGTAATAATTGAATTCCTTTGCTCTATCTCTGTATCCAGAAGATTGCAAACACTGCAGGCTCCTTCCACTGGTTCAAATTTTCAACTACCCGAACCAAACCGTCCCATGAGCTATATTTGTTCCAAGCTCTGCAAAACTTCCTCAACTGATGGCCTGTCTTTAGGTTCATTTGCAACACATCTTAATGCGAGGACCCCGCATGCATAAGCACCATCTAGGGGGTAATTCTCTTCAAGACGCAGATCCATTATTTCATTTAGATTTATTCCATTTGCTAGGACTTGACGTACCCAGTCTACTAAACTATACTCCTCATTCCCATTGCCTCCTATTGCTGATAGGATGGTTGCAGATATGTTTCTGCTTCAGAGATTGAATAACATGAAATAAGTATCATGTTTGATAGGATCGATTTACAGGTTGCATTTTCACAGGTTTCTAATGTTTCAGGATTGTTGTAATTCCAGGATTGAATTAAACACAAGATTAACAAGAGTAATTTCTGATGGATATCACAACATAATAATGATTATGTTGTATTTATTGAGTGATCATAATTGATAACTTTTATACAAGGAAACAAAGAAGATTGGGTTTGAACCCTTTTAGTAATCTGATATATAAAACTGAAAGGGTTAAGTTGTTTACAGAATTTGACCCCTATATATACTAAATGAAAAGGCATGATGTAAAGGTTGTGATGGTTCACAAGAACCAACAGTCATGTCTTTTCATCAATAACTGTCTATAACTAACTTTCCTAACTGCCATAGCCTTTACAGTCGATAATATGTAGCCCTTTATTCTATCTGTTGGGTTTGTTGGCTTGCTGGCCCAAACCAGAAAACTTGTGCAGCCTTATTGGCATTCTAACAAAGATTAATGGATTATAATTTCCAACATATTCCCCCCTAATCTATTAATCTTTGTTTCTTCAATCTTCTTGTTCCTTGATTCTTCCTGTTCATGCTTTCTTTCTCTTCTGCTTTCTTTCTCTTCTGTTTTGTTTTTTGCTTGTGTTGTTCTTTGACTTGATCCACTCACTGAATTCTTTCCATCTTTCACAGGTTGTTGCAACTATTCTTATCTCTCACAGGTTGTCTTCTATTCACATCTCTCACAGATTGTTTTTGCCTCACACAAATTTTCACACCTCACGTATGTTGATCATAAGTTTCTTGCAATTCTAGGGATGGATTTTTTCTTTCACAGGTTTCTTTCTTCATAATCGAATCACTCGATCTTCTACACCAACTCGCTCGGTTTTCTTCTTCTTCCAGGATCACTTAACCGTGGGCTCTGATGCCAAATGTAGAATGCTTGCAGATATGTTTCTGCTTTAGAGATCGAATAACATGAAATAAGTATCATGTTTGATAGGATCGATTCACAGGTTGCATTTTCATAGGTTTCTAATGTTTCAGGATTGATGTAATTCCATGATTGAATTAAACACAAGATTAACAAGAGTAATTTCTGATGGATATCACAACATAATAATGATTATGTTGTATGTATTGAGTGATCATAACTGATAACTTTTATACAAGGAAACAAAGAAGATTGGGTTTGAACCCTTTTAATAATGTGATATATAAAACTGAAAGGGTTAAGTTGTTTACAGAATTTGACCCCTATATATACTAAATATACTAAATGAAAAGGCATGATGTAAAGGTTGTGATGGTTCACAAGAACCAACAGTCATGTCTTTTCATTAATAACTGTCTATAACTAACTTTCCTAACTGCCATAGCCTTTACAGTCGATAATATGCAGCCCTTTATTCTATCTGTTGGGTTTGTTGGCCTGCTGGCCCAAACCAGAAAACTTGTGCAGCCTTATTGGCATTCTAACAAAGATTAATGGATTATAATTTCCAACATCCTATTGCTGGTAGGGCTGTTAGAATTTCTAATAGCACTACCCCAAAACCCAAGATGTCACTCTTCACATTATAATGACCTATAACATTGATGAATGTTGTTTAGAATAACCCAAAAAAAAATAAAAAATAAATAAAATAAAATAAAATAAAATAAAATAATAAAATAAAATAAAATAAACTTTTAAGTTTTTGAAGTAGCCAATTTTTTGCCACATCAGGCTCTAAACTAGAGGCATTCATTTTTAACAGGTTTAATTACCTAGACACATGTATTGACTTTCACATGAGTGGACCCTTGTTTTTCGAATATATACGATGTTTGTTAGCTGTTCAAAGAAAATTAGATAGTATACCTACCAGTCCTTATATACTCAGGGTCATGATGTGGTGTCTACTAATCGATGCACTATAGTTTGTTTTCCCAAATCCATGGCCAGATTTCGCCAACCCAAAATCTAGCAGTGTTGCATTAAAATCCTGCAATAAGACAGCATAAAAGATTAATAATTAACTTTATACGCATAAAAGCTAGATATTGAAGTGGTTTGATCAGTGTCTTATATTTATGAATAAAGCTAAAGAGTACGTGCTTGATCTAGCAATATATCAGAGCTGTGAACACCACGGCATATAATTTGATGTTTTGACGAATGCAAATATGCGAGTCCATGGGCTACTCCTATCATTATTCCAAGTCGTTTTCCCCATGAAAGCGGTTTGGCTATTCCAGGTGTATCTGCAAAATTATTCATGTCACAAACCTCTTTGCTGCAATAATTCAACTTCTTAGTAAATACAATACAGTCGTCTTTTTGGGAAGTTTTTATATAACTTTACTTGTGAATAAAAAGGTATCCAAACTTCGGCTCTCCATGTACTCGTAAACAAGAAAGTTTTCATCTCCATGATCGCATTATCCTAGGAGACTAACAATATTTGGATGAGTCAAGCGTCCTAACAAGTTCACTTATGCCTGAAGTCAGAAACTTCATATGTTATATTACATACAAAAAACCATAAAATTAAACAAAAGCATCAATATTCTATAATGTCTCCTTTACATGGTTAAAATGATACCAGGAATTGATAATACTCTTGAGAGCTTGATGAACTGCGCCTTTTAACAACAACAGCAATTCCATCACCACATCTTGAAGGGGCGAATGACTTCTCGTCGACCCAACCTAGAAATATCTCTCCAAAACGTCCCAAACCCAAGTGCAAATCTTTACTAAAGTTTCTTGTAGCACAATCTAGATCAGCAAACTTAAACACTCTAAAGCTTGGATCATGAATTCTGAAGCTTAAATCATCACAAACATCTCTTACATCCACCATCGTATTGTTGTCACACTTTACATTGGTGATAAGAGTTTTAGTATTGTTTCCTTTGATGTTACTTGCTAGCTTTGAATCAACATGAGCTGAAATATATCAATAGAAATACATTATATAGCGACCATTTCAAAATTTTAGTATATTAACCTTATATTTCACCAAGTAAAAGAATATGTACACATAATTCAATAGAAGCTTAATATACCAGAGTTCCCTTTGTTGGAGGGGAAGGGAAACATATTAAACATTCTACTGAATATTGTTCTGACTGTCGTAGCTTGCAGTAAAGTATTTGTTTTCTTTTGTACAGTTGACAAAGATTCAAGAATGACCACAATCTCAGCCATGGTAGGGCGTTGCTTAGGATTGTTGTGCAAACATCTTTCTAAAAGTCGAACAAATTCCTTTATGCATCTTGCAGATATCTGACCACTTATATCGGGATCAATAATATGCTTTGAATTTCCTTCTTTTATAAAGTCTCTGGCCCATGTTGCTAAACCCCATTGCTCCTCATCAAGACTTCTGTCCATTGCACGCTTCCCGCACAACACTTCCAGCATGACTACCCCAAAAGCACATACATCAGACTTCCTTGTCAGCCTTCCGGTTGTAAAATAATTTGGATCGAGATACCCAAAAGTGCCTTTAACAAGTGTGTTGACATAAGTCGATGGCTGATTTGTTGGGCCTATCTTGGACAACCCGAAATCTGAAATTTTCGCTGCCCAACTTTCTTGTAACAAAATATTTGAGCTCTTGACATCTTGATGTATAACACCAAATTCAATCCCCATACCAGTGTGGAGATAGTGTAATCCACGACTAGCACCTATGCAGATCTTGAGTCGTTGAAGCCAAGAAAGAGGGGTACCAAGTTTGTGGAGATGATCCTCAAGTGTTTCATGGGGCATATATTCGTATACAAGGATCATCTCTTTTTCATGCTTATAATAACCGATCAAAGAAACTAGATGACAATGACGCAACTTAGAAAGTGTTGTTAGTGTTGTTGATTTTATTCATGGGGCATATAGTTTTTTATAGTTAGATCTATAAAAAAAACTTATAGATCTAAAATAAAATCTATAGATCTATGAATAGTTAGATCTATAAAAAAAACTTATAGATCTAAAATAAAATCTATAGATCTATGAATAAAATCTATAGATCTTTAAAAAAAAAACCTTCAAAAGTTTATTAATATACATAGATCTATTAGAAAACGCAAAAAAATACCTCAAAACTTTTAAAACCCTTTTGAATCTTGGTGGTTCCGGAACCGGCAGAACACGGCGGAGGGTGGTTTTCGGTAGTGGCGTCGGTTTATATGGTGGTGGCGTCGGGCGGTTGTGGCGTCGGTTTCTGTGGTGGTGGTGTTTGTGTGTGTTTTTGTTAGTTGAGGTTGGGAGTGTTTGTGTGTGTTTTTGTTGTGAGATGAGAGGTGTATTTGTGTGTGTGTTTTTTGTTTGTTAGTAGATGAGAGTGTTTCAGGTAGGGGTTTTTTTGGGTGAAATAAATAAAGTGGAAGTAAATGGGTGTTTGTGGGGTAGTCTGTGTTCATACGCATGTGTCTTTAGTTAATACGCATGTAGTCTGTAGTTAATGCACGTATGTAGTTAAGATGGACAAGGGCAAAATGGGGATTACCCAAAATTCAGTTTTTCACTTTCTTGACTTGTTGACCATTTTTCCTTTATAATTAGTTAAGATAAGCCTTTGTTATGTATGGGTCTCCATCTACCCCAGCACAATGTATCCAAACAATTTGGTAGTCAGTGTTGTAACATCTCATAAACATGCATTTCAAAAGTAACAAAGAAGTCATAACCAACAAATGAGAAGTGCACTGTTTCAGGTAAGTAACAACTCAATTTCGAGGTATTGACAAACACAAACTTTCTCTCTCCTTTCTCTCTCCTCTAACCGTTTTCCCGCCATTTCCCACCATTAAAAATTTTGAAATTCATTCAATTACACTGCAATTTGTGCGCTATTTCAAAATCCAATCCGTGTAATTGATTCAATTTTCAATTCCGCATCTATTGATCTTGTTTTCCCCAATTTTTGACCTGTTTTGATTCAATTAGGGTTTCTTTTGTAGTTTTTTTATTTTAGGCTTAAAATTCACAAAATCAAAAATAATAGAGTAATTCATTTGTATTGATGATTAGTATAAGCCTTTAGAATGGCAACTAACAAAAGGTCTTCTAAGAGAACAATTAGGGTTCCGACCAGATTTGGGGATTCTGTACAGGGGATTCCCAAGAAGAATGGTGTTGCGGGCACTGTTTCAAGGGAAAATAAAGGAAATGATAATGATAAAGATGGGAGTAAAAGTGGTAGTAGTATGGGAAGAACAGGGGTCAAGAATAGTGATAAGAAGGGGAGTTTTGATGGTGATCTGAATGGAGATGGTTTCCCTACTCTGAGCAGTCAGGTAAGTAACTCTCCTAGTAGTGCTAATAATCTGAGTAATGTTTTGAGTAAGGATGGTGATGATAGTTTGAATGCATGTGAGAGGTTGGTTGGGATTGATACTGATAAGAATTGTACTAGTGCTAATAAAACTGCTATGAATATGAATGCATGTGTTACTAATGATGTTACTAGTGTTGAAACTGATGGTGGTAGTACAAGAGTGACTGATGCTAATGATCAGGATATAGTTGATAAGCAGAACAATGGGAGTGAATGTAAGAAAAATGAAAAAACTGTTATGGAGAATACTGATGGGAGAAACAGTAAATTGGTTGACATTGTTAAGGCTAATAGTCTTGATAATAAACTGTTATTGATTCCTACTGAAACTACTGAGGATGGACATGAAGTTGCAGTATTTGATGAGGAAACTATTGAGTTAGGTAGTGCTAAGTGGAATAGGACTATATGTGGCCAATTCTTAGGATGCAACATAAGCTTTAATGAGGCTAAATATCACTTAAGAAGGATGTGGTACAAATATGGACTTGAGGACATTACCCTTAATGATAAGGGTGTGTTCTTCTTCAAGTTTCATGATGAGCAGGGAATAATTGAGGTTATTAGCAATGGCCCTTGGATGGTGAATAATAAGCCAATGTTTGTACAAAGGTGGAGTGTTGATGTATGTTTAGATAAATCAGAACCAGTGAAGTTGCCTGTTTGGGTCAAATTGTTAAATATCCCTTTGGAGGCATGGAGTGTAAGAGGAATAAGTACAATAGCTAGCTGCCTAGGAAAACCTATCATCATGGATGATGTAACTACTAAGATGTGTATGACTGGGGTGGGTAGGCTAGGCTATGCTAGAGTTTTAGTGGAACTTAATGCTGAGAAAGATTTAAAGAGTGTAGTGGAAATAGTGTATAAGACCAAAGGTGCTGGTGTGGTTATGCCTAAACTTGTTGATGTTGAGTATGCCTGGACACCCTTTAGATGTGCACATTGCTATGTGTTTGGACATGAAATTGAGAAGTGCAGGCTTGCTCCAAAAGAAGTTGAAGATAAAAATGTTGGCAAGGAAGCATAGCAAGTTGATGATGGATTTAGACATTTTCAGAATAGGAAAATGAGAAGTGAAGAAAACAATAAGAAAAGTGATGTGAAAAATCAATCAGTGGGTAATAAGAATAAGATACCTGAACAAAAAACAGTTTACTTATAAGTATCAATATAGGAAAAAACATGATACAACCTTTAATGAGAAGCACAATAAGGATAAGGGCAAAGAGAAAAGTAGGGAGTATGATACAGATAAGGAGAAAACCTATGATGCTGGTAATGAACAGGTGTCTAAAGGGAAGCAGGATGGGATGAATAAGGGGGATTATTGCAAGGCTAGTACTAGTAATGAGGATAATACTGTCAGTAAGGCAAAAGGGGGTGTGGCAGAATCCAATAGATTCAGTGCTTTAGAATCACTAGTTGAGGAAACAGTACTAGTTCCACCTATTGATGATAGGAGGATAGTTGAGGAAGCAATAAGTATGAAAAATGAATTGAATGAGAATGATATGGTTAAATGGACAACTGATATGAAGAAATATTACAAGGATAAGAAAGAGCTGCTGGAAGTTACTGAGGAAATTGAAGAAATAGAAGATGTTATAGGTGATTTTTCAGTAGCAGGGGATGGAATTATAAGGAATGAAGTGGAGGGATTGAGGGGGAATATGCTTACATAGAATATCCCCCAAGCATAATACATCCTGTAAACAGTATTAGTAGTATAGTATTACTAGTATCTCATCTTTGTTTTGTATATAGTATTGTGTTTTATTAGAATTGTGTGAAAAATAGATAGAATGTTTGTCAGTGAAAAGAATTGAGAGAGTTGGTGAGAATAAAAACAGATAGAGAGTTTGTGTGTTGCAAAAACAGACATAGTGTTGTAAGCAAAAAGAATTAAGAGAATTGTAAGCTTTAAAAACAGATAGAGAGTATTTTGTCTCATATAAAAATAGATAGAGTGTTGTAAGATAAAAGAATTGAGAGAATTGTGAGTATAAAAACAGAAAGAGAGTTAGAATTTGTGTGATAAAAACAGACAGAGAGTTGTGAGCAAAAAGAATTGAGAGATTGGATAGCCAAAAATAGAAAGAGAGTTTGTGTGAAAAACAGACAGAGAGTAGTGAGTCAAAAGAATTGGGAGATACAAGTGAGTTAAAAAACAGAAAGAGAGGATACTAATTCAAAATGGATTTCAAAATGGCCACTTGGAATATTAGACGTATGAATACCTCTGATAAACAAAAAAAAAGTTAAAAAATTCATTGTTGAGGAAAAATTACAGCTATGTGAGTAATTGAGACTCACATAAAGCATACCAAAGTCGCAAAGGTTGCTGATTCTATATTTGGCAATTGGAGTTATGTTACTAATAGTGAGAATAATAACAAGGGGTGTAGGATAATGATGGGGTGGGATCCTAACATGGCTCATGTCTGGATGCTGGGAAAGGAAAAGCAATGCATGTTGTTTCTGTTAGAGTTTGTGGATATAAATTAATATTTGTATATCCGGTTTCGAACCCGAGACTTGGGATTGCACACAATACGTAAGAGTTCCAATGGTTTGAATAAATTAAATATATTTTATATTTATATTTATTCATTTCACAAAACAATACTTAACGACAGTTAGTACTTAACGGAGTTGGAGATAACGGTCGTTAAAGGACTAATATTGCAAAGATGGAAAGAAGGATCTAGAACCCCATGGGTTCTAGATGGCCGGCCAAACCTTAGGGTTTTGGGTCGGTTGGGTTGTCTTTGGGAGCAAGTCAAGAGAAACTATAAATACATCCCTTTGTGTTCATTGTTTCCCTAATCTTGAATCTCCTAACAAGCCAAACTTCTCTCCCTCTCTTCTCCTCTAAGCAAACCGATCAACCCATTTTTTAATTCCACTAGGAATTGGCGATCCAAGTTAGCTTATAAAGTGTTTGGTTTGTTTTGTGATTTGAACCTAGCTTTTCCCATTGGAACGCTAGTATTACGTGTGTACAAGAACGAGTGACAAGCTTATTTTAGCTTGTGTTTATTTGTGGTGTTCGATCCATATAAGCCCTCCCCTAGGGTTTATAATTTTGTTCTTGAAGCACGTGATTCCTTGTTCTTGCTAGGAATAAAAAAGGTACGCTTTCTATTTAATTTTAGTTAATTATTTACATGTTATTGTAGATCTATTCCGCTGCGTGAGCTTTGATGTTTATGTGTTTATAGTCCTTTTATGATTCACATATTCCAACAGTGGCATCATAGCCTCGTTTTTTTAACATGTAATTAATTACTAAAAACCTTAAAAATTGAATCTTGTTGAGATACATGCAATTAATTTTCTAGGGTTTTGTTTGTTTTAGTAAACCCTAATATGGGTCAACACCCATAATATTTTTTAGGGTTTTAGTTTTTGTTAAAACTTGTAGAAAACCCTAGGATTGCATGCAATTTTTAGGGCTTAATTAATGAATACCGTATGTGATGTCATTAATTAATTAGATTGCGTACATGATATATTGACATGATAATATGTGACTACATGATTATATGTGCAATATGGGATCCATGACAAAATCTTGCATATTTTGTCATGGAATGTTATGTGTTTAATTGCTACATGTTTTAAGATAAATCTTAAATTAGGGAAGACCCTAATATATTAATTAAAATTGGTTATGTGCAATGTGGTATCTAATTAATCAAAACTTACGCGGCCAAATTTATTTGGCGTCTGTGGTCCATTGGGTACAATGAGCTCGAAAACCAATGGGAGTTTTATTGATTAGATACATTAAAATTCACATAGATAATTAATAGGATTTATCAAAAAGGTTTGCATGTGGCTATATGATATTGTTAATGATCATAAACGTGTTATTGAGTGTTTATTTTTATTTTTTTAATTACTTGTTCTTTGTGTTTAATTATGATGGATTGTAACAACAAAGAGGGTAATTTTTTGAATAAAAAATAAATGAACCTAATAACTATGAAACCTTTGTAGTAAACCATTTAATTGCCAAGTCTTATGTGCCGACAGTGGTTCGCTTCGCACTGTAATTTGCTCCCAGGCGAGACTAGCAATTAATAATTTACTACATAAATAGTTTTAAGCTTTAAATCTTAAAGTTTTAATTGATTGATGCGACTGTACAAAAGTGGTCGAAGCGGACCTATTATTGACAAACTAAAAAGTGGGTATAAGAGGCTTGACATTAAATTGTCATCCGAAAGAGGCGCGTTTTTAACTGCCTTAGGGTAGACGTTTGCCTCTCCGCTCGCCTGTGCGTCAATAATAGACTTACCAAGTACACCATGAAAAAGTACGAAGCATCTTAAGGCAATGTTGTAAGTTTCTCAACGCCATCAATTAAATTTTGTTGATTTTAAGCTGCGAATGAGTAAACAGTTTTTTGTAGAAAAACATATGATACAAAGATGAATGCATGACATCTTTGTACATATTTTTGATTTCACACATCAAAATTATACCCTTAAAATTTAAGTAATATGCCGACCAATTAATACGGAAACACCTAAGATGACATTCTACCATTGCTAGCAGCCTCAGCTGATGTAATGGTTTTCAAAGAATGGTAGTCAAAAGGGGTAAATTGAGCACTTTCATTGCTAGCAGCCTCAGCTGATGTGATGAAACGGCGTCAATTTACACGTTTCTAAATTGGTTAACTTAATTGAGCACTTTCATTACTAGCAGCCTCAGCTGATGTGATGAAACGGCGTCAAGGCATAAAGATTTGGGGATGAAACATGTTTACATTTTGCAACTGATGTTGGCAATATAATGTAAGTCCCATGATTCTAGGAATTGCAATTGGATATTGGCAATTGAGTGTAGCTCTACCTTATTGAGTACTTTCATTGCTAGCAGCCTCAGCTGATGTGATGAAACGACATCAATTTGGATCCTAATTTTCAATGAAAATTAAATGGTTAAATTTTATTTACCTTGGGTGTTTAATTTTCTTGAAAAGTTATTATCGAAAATACTAAAATTGAATTTTGCAAATTCTTTTGATGTATTTAATGCAACGTTAAAACCGTAAACGTGGGGTTTTCTTTAAGTAGTAAATTGATCTGCACCCGTAGGGGTCTTTGGATAGAGTCAATTTTTACTGAAAAGAATAAACCTAGTCTACTTTCCGTGTGAAGAGTAAGACTTAATCCTATTCCTTTTCATGAATGAGAAAGGTATAATAGGAAAATTAGAATTGTCTATATTATAAGAAATAACTCATGGCGAATTTCTTAAGAAATTGTATGGTTAGGAGTTATTAAAAATTAGAAGCTAGACTAATTACAGCAAAAGTGGTAAAAGACAAACTAGAATGTTTAAATCTAGTTATTATGCTTTAACCATTTAAAGGTGCTACATACCATGATGGGGATGGTAGACCTAACTAAGGAAGAAATTGCATACCCAATTCTTTCAAGTTAATTGTATTGATGGATATTCCATCATTGACAAAGTAGAATACATTCTTTGAGTACCTTAGTAACGTTACGTAAGGGATTAATCAAAGGTGTAGGAAAGTAAACAGCAAACTATTTGCTTTTACTGGTGATGCAACACTTACAATGTTGTCAAATCCAGTGGGAGCATTGTGTTGTAATTAACTGAATAATGAGTTCATGTAGTGATCTTAAATTCAGTGGGAGCTACAAGTCTTGGTAGTTACCCGGATTATCTCTAGAATTTCCTGAGATAAAATACTTTCCAATTATAGACACTTGTGGTATT
This sequence comes from Artemisia tridentata subsp. tridentata, assembly GCA_021014915.2. Lineage (NCBI taxonomy): Eukaryota > Viridiplantae > Streptophyta > Magnoliopsida > Asterales > Asteraceae > Artemisia > Artemisia tridentata. Next base: position 414,647,838 of record CP139508.1, on the reverse strand, counting down.
AAGGATAGTCGTGTACGTTTCCTTACTAGACGAGGTGATTCTGTATCTACTTATATCTATGACACAAATCATATCGATCAAATAAGCAAACGATTGGCGTGTTATTTATCTGATACGTGATGTTGTTCCATGAACAAGTGGGAGAAATCTTATTGTGTGCAAGCAACAACATAAAGGAATATGATTTAAAGGGTTCTCTTGACTGCAAGGTCAGAGATTGATGTTCTAATGTGTTTTATACACATTCTAATTTATAGAACACTTGGAGTTAATATCTACTTTCATTACTAGATATTAATGACAAGGTAAATTACATACTTTTATTATTAGCAGCCTCGGCTGATGTAATAAAACTATGTTAATTTACAAGTTTCTAAAAATTAGATAACTATTAGAACAAGTGTCAATATGATAATAAGACTACTTCTAATGTGAATATTTATGTATTGTTGGAATGACATAAATAAATGAAGTAATCTTAAACTACTTCAAATTTGAATGTTTATGTATTCTTGGAATGACATAAATATATGAAGTAAATAAATTAACTTGTAATAATGTTGAAACCAAGTTGTGGTGTTCATAATTACTTTAGTTATGCATATTTATATTTATTGTAAAAATATAAATATGAAGTCTTTTGTTGTAAGACTTATAATAAAGTAAAACGTTAACTTGTTATGGTTAAGACATATACAAGAAGTCATTGAGTTGATTAATGACTTATAACGTACATTGGGATTATAACAGTTTATGTTTTTTGGTAAGACATAGAAATGAAGTGACTTGGTCAAAAGGGCACTTATGTTATAAATTATGCAATTGGCTTGGAAATTCTATTGTACCATCAAATTGACTTAATTGGTAAAATAGGTAAGCCAAAACGAAATAAATTTATCTCACATATTGTAAGATTAACTTACAATATTAATCCTAATGAAATACATATGTTTATGGTATGTTCAGTTAGGAAAATCAAACTCTTGAAAAATTGTTTGATTAAAGATAACTATATCTTCTAATCTTCCTAAAGATATCAAGGTTAGAAAATTGAGTATGAATTGGATATACTCAATTAAGACTCCAACCTAGAAGATTAATAAGACACCATTTAATATGGAATGTGTTGAATCACATTAAGTCTTAAAATTGAAGTTCAGAATTTGTTAAACTACTTGTTGGGTAGGTTATTAACAAATTAAGGTTAGGAACTGTCAATTTGTATCTGCAAAGTCCCAAAAGAGAACAAGTTTGTGTTGCTCTATTTGCTAAGCATTTATAGGTAATCTATAAATTGCAAAAGGCGAGTGGGAGTTTTATCTTCAAAAGATAAAATTACAAGATACATAATCTTCTAAATACGCTAGCAAAATCATAATGAGGATTTAACATGTTAGTGTTAAATCTCAAAGATGATGAAATTCTCAATTCATAGATCCGCAAGGATATCTCAAATATTTGTAGAATATGTTGAGGGTTATGAGTTACAGGATCGTGATATGCCTGTTAATAAATTGCAAATGTTATTTGGCAAATTACTCATACCATAAAGATGCCGTCCAAAAGGATAACTAATTTGGAAACGTAGTTGATCTTAAACTCTATAGTAACACTATAGAATGGAAATGAATTTCTACAAAGGAAATGAAAATCCTAGAGATTTAAAATTCTTGTGTAGAAATCATAATGGACAAATTTGTATACATATTTAATATGTGAAAAGATTATCAATCACAATTAAGCAATTAAATGTGATTGAAATTCTTTCTAAGCACATTAAATATATAAAGATTATGATTGTCATTATTAGTTTCATTTATATGAAATTAATAATGGAATATCAAAACTCTTTCTTGTGTAATTACTTGTGCGAGGACGAAAAGTAATTGAAAGGAGTATTTGAATTCAAATAATCTTTAATAGTATACAAAAGTGCAAATCATTTGAAAATGGATTAATGCATGCATCTAGAAGATATACTTATTTTTAGTTATTAAATCTGGTTTTGATTTATAATTAAAAATAAAATATTTCTTAATATTCCTGAAAGCTAGTGGGAGTGATGTATTTATTTTCTTATTTCATATATGTTGTATAACATATAGGAAGTAACATTCCATTAACATTTATATGTTAAGACTAAGTTTGGAATGAAACTTCAGATGGAAATTTAAGAAAATAAAAACCTTGAAGTATATGTTTATGTTTATCATCATAAACATAAGCGGTAAAATAAATGATTCTAATAAACATGATATTCTATTAGAAGATCTAGATAGAAACATATCTTTGAAAAGATATGACATGAATAAATCTAAGGATTGACGAAGGGATTATTCATGTATATCATGTTGCTTGTTGTATCATGCTTGAATGAAAGATGATTGACAACATTAATATCTAATTGAAAAATTATTAGATAGCTAAGTGCAATAGATATGGTTTAGAATTTACATCCTCAGCCTGGATTTGCTCCAAAATTCTAATATAAACCATATGGCACATTGTTGAATGATTGATATAGATGACAAATCTTGTAAGATTTGTAGATGTCAAACATTACACGATGGATATTAAAGTTTGCGAAACTTTAAAAGAGCATATTGTTGTTTGGATACAATGATGCTAGAAAGATTGAGATGACACTCAATACTAGTCATGGTGGGAGCTCATCCTTATTAGGAGACCATGTATACTAGTTGTGCTCAATATGAGCATAGTTGCATTATACATAAAGAATTAGAATACTTTAACTACAAGGTTTGGTAGTTTAATTGTCATAAATTCGTGCATGAGGATGTCACGCATTTTATGAAGTATGTGGCAATATCTAGATAGATGAATGCACACATACAAGAATTTCATTATTGAAATAAGTATTCTCAAAATTCCGATGGATCAACATTAGTTGATTTATGCCTTGTCAACAAGTATGTGGAACATGACTTGTGGCATAATTCACTAATGAGAATTATCATGCATTGATCTAGTTAGTATTTGGATAAGGGATATTAAAGCAATATTATTTTAATGAAATAAAGTGCGGATAACGTTTATTCTCATTTATAATATTGTATCCTATATTTGCATGTTTAAATCCGTGAATAACTTATGTTATTCTAAATTGTACGTTGTCAATTAATGATATGGGAATATCATTGAATAAAGACAAATGTGAGGATTGGTAGAATGTACTGTAAGGTTGAGACACCAATATCACATGATATTCAATATGGATAAATTGAATATAGGACTTATCCCAACCACATGATTATACTTTATGGATCGTCGTCATTAAGTAAATCATGAATATTTATCCTCAGACTTGAGATACCAGGTGACTGCCGAGGATGTAGCTCATTTTCTGTAAGGTAGTCTAACGCTATCCGTAAAAGGTAGTTATAAGGGCTATTTTCGGAGGTGATGCAAAGTTCGAGGGTCACGCTCATAGTCAATAAAGGATTTGTTCCTTAAAATTTGTTTTGAAGTATAATACTGCTGGGCCCCTCGTAGGGTTGACAAGATGTTTGTGCGGCCGCACCCAAAGTCTATCTGGAAGACGTTCAGATATTTTGGTAATCTTGATCAATCAATAACAACGAGAAACAGAATAGTTAATTATGGAATGACCTAGATCCATATCCATGTTAACGCGGTATTAGAAATAAAAGGATACGTATGATGATTAAATTCATCACGTGGTTTTTTCTAGGAAAACCATACTCGGTTCGATCTGGGGGCATTGGGATCTGTTAAGCTAGACTAGCCCATGTCATTACGATATTAATGAATATCCAAGTGGGAGCTGTTAGAGTTTGTGGATATAAATTAATATTTGTATGTCCGGTTTCGAACCCGAGACTCGGGATTGCACACAATACGTAAGAGTTCCAATGGTTTGAATAAATTAAATATATTTTATATTTATATTTATTCATTTCACAAAACAAATACTTAACGACAGTTAGTACTTAACGGAGTTGGAGATAACGGTCGTTAAAGGACTAATATTGCAAAGATGGAAAGAAGGATCTAGAACCCCATGGGTTCTAGATGGCCGGCCAAACCTTAGAGTTTTGGGTCGGTTGGGTTGTCTTTGGGAGCAAGTCAAGAGAAACTATAAATACATCCCTTTGTGTTCATTGTTTCCCTAATCTTGAATCTCCTAACAAGCCAAACTTCTCTCCCTCTCTTCTCCTCTAAGCAAACCGATCGACCCATTTTTTAATTCCACTAGGAATTGGCGATCCAAGTTAGCTTATAAAGTGTTTGGTTTGTTTTGTGATTTGAACCTAGCTTTTCCCATTGGAACGCTAGTATTACGTGTGTACAAGAACGAGTGACAAGCTTATTTTAGCTTGTGTTTATTTGTGGTGTTTGATCCATATAAGCCCTCCCCTAGGGTTTATAATTTTGTTCTTGAAGCACGTGATTCCTTGTTCTTGCTAGGAATAAAAAAGGTACGCTTTCTATTTAATTTTAGTTAATTATTTACATGTTATTGTAGATCTATTTCGCTGCGTGAGCTTTGATGTTTATGTGTTTATAGTCCTTTTATGATTCACATATTCCAACAGTTTCTGATTGAGACTTTGGACAAGAAAACTAAATTTTTTTTACACAATTGTATATGCAAGCAATTCTGGGTTTGAAAGGAAAAGGCTATGGAAAAGTTTAGAGATTCACAAGAAAGTTGTCAATGGGAATCCATGGATTATTTCAGGGGACTTCAATGTTACATTGGATGTAAAAGAGCATTCCAATGGTAGTTCATCTTCCTCTGCTGATATGATTAACTTCCAGAGTTCTGTGGCTGAACTGGAAATTGATGATATTTTGAGTTTTGGATTCCAATTCACTTGGACTAAAAGTTTAAAAAATCCAAGATGCAAAACTTTAAAAAAGTTGGACAGAGTAATGAGCAATGAAAAGTTCCTGAATAACTATCCTACTTCCCATAGTATCTTTCTCCCATATATAATCTCAGACCATTCACCTGCTGTGCTAATAATTCCTAATGGAGGTACAAGAAGAAGAAGAGCATTCAGGTTTTCTAACTTCATAACTGAAAAGAGGAACTATTATAACATTGTGAAAGCAGAATGGGACAAAGATGTGATGGGATTTAATATGTATAAAGTTGTGAAGAAAATGAAGATGCTCAAAGCTGAGTTGAACAAATTGAGTTGGGAAAAAGGCAATGTCCATGATAGAGTTACTACACTTAGAAACAAAGTCAAGCAAGTGCAGGCTGATCTTGACAAAAGTCCTTTTGATGAAGTAGTAAAAGCTCAGAGTTGTAACATCCTTAATGAGTACTGTGAGGCCATCAGAGATGAAGAAAGCTTATTGTTCCAAAAAGCAAAGGTGGATTGGCTTAAAGAAGGAGATAGAAATACAGAGTTTTTCCACAAAATCATTAAAGGAAGGATACACAAAGGAAGAGTCATGTCAATCTGTGATGAAAATGGAATAAGATATGAGAATGATGAAGTGGCAGGGCAATTTGAACAACACTTTAAGAAGTTTTTGGGAACTAAGGATGAGGTATTAGCATTTCCTAGAGACTGTGTTAATTTTTGCAACAAGTTAAGTGAGGATGAAGCTCTGTACATGATCAGACCTATAGAGGATGATGAAATCAAGTCAGCAATGTTTGATATTGAAGACTCTAAGGCACCAGGGCCAGATGGTTTCACTGCTAAGTTCTATAAGTCTACTTGGAAGATGATTGGGAAAGACATCTGTTTGGCAGTCAAGGAATTCTTCTTAACAGGGAAACTTCTTGGAGAGGTAAATGCTACTTTAATATCTCTTGTCCCTAAGATCTCTATTCTCTACACCCAATAAAGTATCTGATTTTAGGCCTATAGCATGCTGCAATGTCCTATATAAGTGCATTAGTAAAATTATGACCAATAGGATCAAAAAGGTGCTAGGGAAGATTGTTAATGAAAATCAAAGTGCCTTCATTGCTGGTAGGCAGATCACAGATAACATTTTATTGGCACAAGAGTTATTCAGGGGGTATAATAGAAAACAAAAACTGAAAAAATGTGCATTTAAGATTGATCTTCAAAAGGCTTATGATACCATTAGTTGGGACTTTCTGAAAGTTGCTTTGGAAATGTTTGGGTTTCATGAGAAAATGATAAGCTGGATTATGGTTTGTGTCACTACAACCAAGTTCTCTATAAACATCAATGGTGATAGGGTAGGATATTTTAATGGTGGTAGAGGGTTAAGACAAGGGGACCCTATCTCTCCCTATCTATTCACCTTGGTTATGGAGGTTTTCACCCTGCTTATGAAAAAGAACATTAGTGAGTCAGAAAGTTTTAAATTCCATCAAGGTTGTAAAAAACTTGAAGTTACACACCTTTGCTTTGCTGATGACTTGCTAGTCTTTTGTCATGGGGACTGTGGTTCTGTTAGAGTGATTAAGAAAACACTTGAGGATTTTAGTCAATACTCAGGATTGAAACCAAATATTCAGAAAAGCACTATATTCTTTGGGGGTCTTTCAACACCTGAACAAGAAGCTCTACACCAAATTATTCCATTCAGTATTGAAAAATTGCCTGTGAGGTACTTAGGAGTTCCTCTGGTCACCAAAAAGATTAGTGTGAAAGATTGTAAACCACTAGTTGATAAAGTGAGAATCAAAGTTCAAGACTGGAGGAACAGATCATTGTCATATGCAGGGAGACTCCAATTAATTGCATCAATTTTGTCATCTATGCAAATTTATTGGGCATCAGTGTTCATGCTACCTAAGTCAGTTGTGAAGGACATTAATAAAGTGTTGAAGGGTTTTCTTTGGTGCCAAGGAGAATTGACAAAGGGAAAGGCCAAAGTGTCATGGGCCAACATTTGTAGACCAAAGGATCAAGGGGGGCTTGGATTGAAAGATTTACAGAAATGGAATGAGGTTTTGATTATGAAACACTTATGGAATGTGGCTGCCAAAAAAGATAATCTGTGGGTAAAATGGATTAATGTTGAGAAATTAAAGGGGAGAAGCATTTGGGAAGTAGAAAGTGATAGTAACAGCAGTAGTATTTGGAAAAGCCTATTAGAATTGAGAAGCAAAATAAGAAAGCACATCTACTTCAAGATAGGTAATGGGACATCAGTGTCTGCATGGTATGACAAATGGTGTAACATTGGCCCCTTATGTGAATTCATTAGTACTAGAATGATGTATGATGCAAGATTGGATCAGAAATGCACAGTGGCTGAGTTAATTCAAAATGGGAACTGGTGTTGGCCATCTGAATGGGTTGAAAATTTTCCAGCTTTAAATCAAATTCCAGTTCCACAGTTATTAGAAGATGTAATGGACAGAGCAGTTTGGATAAATAGTAATGATCAAGTCACTGAGTACAAAACTAAAACTGTATGGAGTGATATGTGCAGTGACAGTCCCAAGGTTAGATGGAAGCCTCTGGTGTGGTTTTCTCAGTGCATACCAAGGCATTCTTTTGTACTCTGGATTGCTGTGCAAAATAGACTAATGACTCAGGACAGATTAGCTATTTGGATGCCTAATGAACCTATGAAATGTGCTCTGTGCAGTCATTGCCCTGACTCACATGAGCATTTATTCTTCTCCTGCTCTTATTCATATACTATTTGGTCTGAAATGCAAAAAATGTTAAACAAGACAGTGAGTTATGACTGGCATACCACCATTGAGGAATTGGCAAGAATGAATGTGAAGAACAGTATAGATAGTGTTGTAAGAAGATTGGTCTTTGGAGCTACAGTCTACTTCATATGGCAGGAAAGAAACACAAGAGTATTCAAGCATAATCACAGAAATGAAGAAACTCTTGTGCATAATATCAAAGAGATAGTTAGACTCCGAATGATGAGTCTAATTGTTCAAGACTCTGCTGCTGTTAGAAGAGTGGAAGAGGTTTGGAATGTAAAAATGACTAGAAGATGATACAGTTTTTGTTTGGAAAAAATACTATAAAAAGAATAGCCTAAGTATATATAGATTAGTATAGTGTGGTGTAGTGGTATAGAATGCATTGATTAGAGTTGGCTATTCTTATAGTTCTGTGTTTTTTCTTTACTCTTGCATGAGTATGTCCATGGCTAAAGTAGAAAAAACTATGTACTCTTTTTTGTGATTAATATTAAATTCTCCTTTCATAAAATATATATATATATATATATATATATATATATATATATATATATAGTCATTGCCCTGACTCACATGAGCATTTATTCTTCTCCTGCTCCTATTCATATACTATTTGGTCTGAAATGCAAAAAATGTTAAACAAGACAGTGAGTTATGACTGGCATACCACCATTGAGGATTTGGCAAGAATGAATGTGAAGAACAGTATAGATAGTGTTGTAAGAAGATTGGTCTTTGGAGCTACAGTCTACTTCATATGGCAGGAAACACAAGAGTATTCAATCATAATCACAGAAATGAAGAAACTCTTGTGCATAATATCAAAGAGATAGTTAGACTCCGAATGATGAGTCTAATTGTTCAAGACTCTGCTGCTGTTAGAAGAGTGGAAGAGGTTTGGAATGTAAAAATGACTAGAAGATGATACAGTTTTTGTTTGGAAAAAATACTATAAAAAGAATAGCCTAAGTATATATAGATTAGTATAGTGTGGTGTAGTGGTATAGAATGCATTGATTAGAGTTGGCTATTCTTATAGTTCTGTGTTTTTTCTTTACTCTTGCATGAGTATGTCCATGGCTAAAGTAGAAAAAACTATGTACTCTTTTTTGTGATTAATATATAAATTCTCCTTTCATAAAATATATATATATATATATATATATATATGAGAAGTGCATACATTTAAATATCTCCATTAGACACCTGAATTATATCTCCCAACAGATGAGAAGTATATAGAAAATTTTAAGCATATTGAAGTGTTGTCTAGTATCTTGCATTGGTGTGGCTTGAAATGTCCTTAGATTATTCCTTAGCAGCATATATTTCTTCCAAACTCTGCAAGACTTCTTCACTTGAAGGCCTGTCTTTGGGACATGTTTCAAGACATCTTAATGCAAGTGCAGCACATCTAATAGCACCTTCTAGGGGGTAATTTTGTTTAAGGCGTGGATCAATTATTTCCTTTAGCTCTTCACTCGTTCCTAGAACTGGACGAACCCATTCGACCAAATTATGCCTTTCAGAGGGCCGTGTTGGATCCAGCACTCGCAGGCCTGTTAGAGTTTCCAGCAACACTACTCCAAAACCGTAGATATCACTCTTCACACACAAATGACCTGTAGCATTGAAGTGTGTTGTTTACATTAAAAACATGGTTCTTTTATTAAAAAAAAATGAAATAACCATTGTCGTGTGCCCCCAATGATCAGGTTCTCAAGTAGAGGCCTTAACTTTTGTATCTCATCGCTTGATTATTCTATTGAAAATAAAGTATTCTTGTAAAAATACACATTTTGAAGCAACAAATAGTCATGTGTATGATGATTTTTTTAAATCTTTATCTGAAATATTTGCTGCTATGCTTTTCGCAAGGACGATGCTCTGTTTCACAATTATAAAAAATAAAATTATAACAATCGTAAAGTTACACTCTCAGGCACATATGACTAATGCAGAGTTTCTTAATGTCACTTCATTTATTTTTGGAAACGTACCTGTTGCAATATACGCTGGGTCTGCATAACCGTACGTTCCCATAACCCGTGTGGTAACATGTGACTCCCCTATTTTAGGGCTAGATTTCGCCAAACCAAAGTCTGCAAGTTTTGCAGTAAAGTCCTGGAATAAGAGAGTAAAATATATTATTTACTTGATGGCACAAAACCAGAATTATCAAAGTGGTTTGATCACCAACATCAGGTCATAGACATAAAGAGCAAGTACTTTATCCAATAATATATTACTAGCTTTTACTTCACGGCACATGACTTGATTTTGTGAGGAATGCAAATAAGTCAGTCCACGTGCTACTCCTATCATTATCATAAGTCTAGTTCCCCATGAAAGTGGTTCAGCAGTATTTGGTGGATTAGGTCCATCTGCAAAGTAATTCATATTACATATATAACTGATTGCATGCAGTCATGCTGATTTCAAGTAGAAGAAAAATTGATTGATAGTTTTAAAGATATCCCAACATAGTTTACTTGTAAATAAAAAGCCATCAAAACTTTTGTTAGCCATGTACTCATAAACAAGCAAGCATTCGTGTTTATTGCTGCAGTATCCCAAGAGACTAACAATATTTGGATGAGCAAGCCGTCCCAAGAAGCTCACCTCTGCCTGAAAGTTAAATTCAGCAAAACAATTCATTGCACTAATTTAGAAAAAAAGACACAACTCCATTGCATTCATAGACTAACTTATAAATAAAGAAGTAAACATATGTTCTAAGTTTCGAGCTATATAAATTCCGATAGCTACATTTGTCTTTTTTTCACACAATTTACTAGTCCTTTTCTATCAAGTGTTACATTAAGGGTGCGTTTGGTTCGTAAGTGGGATTGGAATTGGATTCGGATTTGGGAAAGGTTTGAAAGATGTGGGAAAGGTTTGAGAAAAAGTATAGATTTTGAATTAAATGAAGAGAGAGAAAATAAATGATTGATTATTTTATTTTATGTATTTTTTTTAAAAATTATATATAAATTTTGATTAATATTTATATATTATTTTAATTTAAATGAAGAAAGAAACAAAAAGTGGCAGTGAAAAGTTTATGAAAAGTTGTATCATATGAGTGATGTGGGACCCATTTGTAAGAAAAAAAATGTGATACCAACCTATGTGCCCTGGTATCAAATTAATGGAATCCGTACACAATTTTGTTAATGATTCTATTGAATTTGTTAACCAAACATTTGTTTACTGTCTTTTCATACTAAAACCTATACCAAAAGTGTCAAACAAACAGCACCTAAGATATATATCAAGGACATTTAGTTGATCATGTTAGGCACAAATAAGTAAAAAATACTGATGCAAGATTTAAAGTCCTACATCATAGGTATCTATAATTCTTTTTTTATTATAGGTATAAGTTGATTCACATTTGGTAATACTTGCCTGCCATTCAGAATGTCCTTGCACACCCTCTTGATTGAGCCTTTTAACAGCAACAGGAACTCCAACACCATGTTTCGAAGGGGCGAATGTATTCTGGTCAACCCACCCTAAGTACACCTGTCCAAAACCTCCCTCACCCAAAAGCATATCTGGACTAAAGTTTTTAGTAGCCTTTTTCAAATCATCATACTTAAATTCTTTTAAGCTTCTGGCTTCGTAATCTGCAGGAAGTTCTGATGTGTCCAGAAACGTATTGTTGTCATCCCCTACAGTATTAGTACCTATTCTACTCTTTCCCTCACTCAATGGCTTTGAATCACCTTGGGCTGAAATAAATTAAATACAAACACTCAAACAGATTATATAAATAGTATTTAAACTTTTTCACCACTATATAAATAGCTGTGCTTGGAATCTACCTCAATTTAATAATGTACCCATCTTCAATATGAATGACTAAGTAAAGAAAAGGTCAACCGTGTAATACAGGCCTCAAGTTTATTGAAGACATTATATGAAATATGTGATATTATTCAACTTTAAGGGTCACCGCGTATCAACATCTTTAAATACAAGTTATTTGGGTAAATATGGTGCCTCTATTCTAGCACAGATCCTGACATCCACTAGGTTCTAGGAAATTGTTGTCACCTTGGTTAACATACCCAATTTGACAACCTCAGAAATACATTGTTTAAAGACAAGTTATAATCACTTATCATTAAAATTTCCATAGAATACATGTACAACTAAATTTCTGTTATGACAGCCACTAATTAATTGTAAGAAAATAATCTTCTCTATAGGCATATAATTAGGCACACCAAGAAGTCATCCCAGTCATATTCCATAATAAAAGGAGTGGTCTCTAAAACATGGCACCTACTAAAATCTCCGGCCAGGGTTGTAATGTGTGTAAATGAGTCTCCAATGATGGTTAATAAATGTAATATACTAATGACCAGGCACCGGACTGTAAAAGGGCTTCAGATAAATACATGCTAAACTAAAGACATAAAGTGGTCTAAAAGGAGCTACAAAGTTAAATCAACAAAAAAACTAAGAGATGTTGGTCACTTTTAGATGGTCACTGAACATATCGATGAATAAATTATCAGAGAGAACCTACAGACTAGTAAGTAAAGCAATAAAAGAATTAGAGGAATTGTACAAGAAAGTAGGTAGGAAAGAAGAGGAAGAAATGATGTCTATCATTTGGCACAGATTAGATATATACAAGTGTTGTAACAATGAAACTAGTGGCACATGCAGGCTCAACAGAGAGAATTATCATGGATCGGGCTTGAGATAAGAACAATGAAGCTATGGAAACAAGTTAGAGGCAAAGTTAGGGTGTTTTATTTGTGGAAAAATTTCTTTAATTCTTTATTTTGATTCTTCTAGAGAAAAGAAGGGGTTTCTATCTCTGAGAAAAGTTAAAATTTTAGAAAACGCGTTTAGATGATATTTTTCTAGAAAACGACAAATGGGAGGGATGTAGAAAAATGGAAGAAAAAATATAGGAAAGAGTAAATAGCTCTTTTCAAAATTCTAGTTAAATTTTGAAAAATGAGATTTTCATTCATTTAGAAAATTTTCTCAAAAATTTGTGACTAAACGGGTTTTCAGTTTTTTCGGTTTTTTAAGAAAAATTTCTAGGAAAAATAGGGTATTTTTCACCAACTAAACACACCCTTAGATTTCTGTATTATCATTGATGTTCTGCTTAATTTATGCCATGATGGATGCACACACATTTTATAATAAATATGTGACTATCACTCTAAAATGTGTGAGGTCACAAGTTCAATTCATGTTGGTGCAAACAACCTTAAAGTGGCCACGCTAACCTCCTGAAAAAAGGGAGGGCTTTACCTGGTTTGAGTCTGTGTGGCGGTGGGTTTAAACCATGTGGATTAGTCGGCCAAAAGGTCGGAAACCCTGGTTACCAAAAAAAAAAATAATAATAAAAATAAATAAATAAATAAATAAATAAAAATATGTGCAAGTATTAAAGAGGAGCTTGAAATACCGGTGTTCTCTCCTTTGGAGGGAAATGGAAGCATATTAACCATTCTATCGAGTATTGTTCTGCCTGCAGGTTGCACTGAATTATTGAATTTCTCTTGTAAGCTCAGTATAGACTCAAGACTGGACAAAACCTCAGCCATGGTAGAACGCTGCTTCGGACTGCTGTGTAAACATCTCTTTGTAATTCGAACAAACTCCTTCAAACATTTTGAGGATATTTGACCCCTTAAATCAGGATCTATGATATCTTTTAAATTGCCGTCTTTGATTGATTCTTGAGCCCATATCGCTAAACTAAAAGCTTCTTCGTCAATATCAAACACCGCACGCTTCCGGCAGAGCACTTCTAACAATACCACCCCAAAAGCATAAACATCAGACTTCCTTGTCAGCTTTCCAGTTGCATAATAATCGGGATCAAAATACCCAAAAGTGCCTTTCACAAGTGTGTTGACATAAGTCATAGGCTGATTTGTGGGGCCTATCTTGGACAACCCGAAATCTGAAATTTTCGCTGCCCAGGATTCCTGTAACAAAATATTTGAGGTCTTGACATCACGATGTATGACCCCTACATCAATCCCTGTACCAGTGTGAAGATAGTGCAACCCGCGAGCGGCACCTATACAGATGTTGAGTCGTTGAACCCAAGAAAGTGGTGTGTCAAGTTTATGGAGATGATCTTCAAGTGTTCCATTCGGCATATACTCATACACTAGTATCATCTCCTTTTTATGATTGCAGTAACCAAGCAGTGAAACAAGGTTACAGTGCCGCAACTTTGAAAGCATCTCAACTTCAGCCCAAAACTCGGGTGCCCCCTGATTTGAGTTAGGATCCAAGCGTTTAATCGCAGCAAGAACAGTTGCAGATCCACTAAAGATGGTACCTCTGTATACTTTTCCAAATCCACCCTCTCCAATTACTAATGATTCGTCAAAGTTTTCCGTTATTAATAGAATAACAGAAAGTTCGAAGTGACGGCATTGTTGTGACAATTGAACAGAGGAGGAGGCGGATGGTTCAAGTTCCTTCCTATAACCAGTAGCAACCGACATAGCTATTGATGATGTGGATGATAGCAGAGATTAAAATGGGCGATTCATAATTGGATGTTGATGTTAAAGGATGATAGTCAACTTCCAAAATTATAGTCTTCTTCATGGAAAGAGACGAAAGAGAGACGGGGGCTTTTTTTTTTTTTTTTTTTTTTTTTTTTTTTTTAAGAGACATAATGCCATTTTAACATTTGTTTGTAAAAATGGGCCTTTTTTTAATGTAAATATGGGTTTATTTTTTGATTTGTAGATCACAAGGCATAGACTTTTACAAAGAGTAAATTACACCGTTCGTCCCTGTGGTTTGGGGGCACTTGCATTCTCAGTCCTTATTTATTTTTTTATTTTTTTTTTTGCTTTTTTCGTCCCTAGATAGTTTAAAACGCACGCTGTTGGTCCCTAACTCAATATTTGACTAATGCCGTTTGTTAACTGACAAATAAACAGGGGTAGTTTAGTCTTTCTATCTTATAACATATAATAAAGAAATTAAACACATCCTCACTCTTAAAAACACCCGGTTATCATCACCCACAACCACACACAACATATCCAATAAAACCCACATCCCACATAAACCCAAAACTAGATCGAGAATCACAAAAACAAATCCAACACACAAGCACCAACAAATCCTATCTTTACTCACAAACAAACAACACAGGAATCACGAATCTAGATATACACTCATTGATTGTCATTTTGTTCGATCTATCAAAACCATTTACAAAACCCAGATCCAAAAAAGGTGCACCCAGATCCAAAACCACTTACAAAACCCAGATCCAAAACCACTTACGGGTCCAAAATCCTGAACACAAAAACTCAGAAGAAGAGATTTGATTAATGGTTTTGTTGGAAGGTAAAAGTGTTTGTGAAGAAGGTAAAAGAGATTTGATTAATGGTGACGAAGGTAAAAAGTGTTTATGATGTTGTGGTTTTAGTGAATAATAGTTTTGTGGAGGTAACATGAGGGAAAATGGTAGTGGTCACTAAGGTTATCACTACCATGAATGGAGACGCGGTGAGCTTCTGGTAAAAATTAGGGCAGCTGAGATTGAATTTAGTAGTTTTATTTTGTGGTTTTATAAGGAATATGGGATACGGGTCAGTTGTTATTCAGGGAATGATGTGATATAAGACCGAAGATGACAATCTTAAATAAGGGTGGGCTTCAATTGAGTGGGGTTTAATGGAGGTTAAAGTGCGTGGTTTGGTAGTTGGCGGGGTCGTAGATGATGGGGATATGGTAGTATTGGTGGGGTTTAATGGAGGTTAAAGTGGGTGGTGTGGATGAGGCCATGGTGGTGGTTGTGGCCGGAGATAAGGAATTATGGGTGGTGTTATGGATATCACGGCTATGGCCAGAGATAAGGCATTTAAAGTTGTATGAAGGAATACATGTCCATTATGTCGGTTTGAGGTTCCAACTGATGATGTAGATTATGAGAATAGGAAGCAAAGTGTGACCAATGGATCAGTGGTTCAAGAAGTTGAACATCGGGTGGAGGATACGTCTTTTGAAGAGCGTGAAGATCAAGAAGTTTTGAATTTGATTTTGCTTTTAATTTGATTTTGATTTTGGTTATTCTGAAGTGAGCTAATAATGAGTTTGTTTGCTTTTGCTTTGATTTTGGTTATTCTGATGCAACAGTACAATGATTGATGAATGGTTGAGAAGATTGCAGTTAACATTTGTACATAATGTGCTTCTCATTTAGATTAATGAATATTTTTAAGAAACTTTGCCAGGTTTAATCGGCACCTTCCTCAATATATTTACATTTATTGGTCACCGGATTCTGGGTTTGGGGTCGCCGGAATCTGGGTTTAAATATGAGGAAGATGGATGACTGGAGGTTGGTGATGGTGATGTCTGGAGGATATTTAAGTTAGAAAAACTTCAAGTATTTTGGTGATGGTGATGTCTGGTGGTGGTGGGTTGTGGTATATAGGATATTTAAGGTAGAAAGACTAAACTACCCCTGTTTATTTGTCAGTTAACAAACGGCGTTAGTCAAATATTGAGTTAGGGACCAACAGCGTGCGTTTTAAACTATCTAGGGACGAAAAAAGCAAAAAAAAAAAAAATAGGGACTGAGAATGCAAGTGACCCCAAACCACAGGGACGAACGGTGTAATTTACTCCTTTACAAATTTAACCCATAACTTAAAAAGGTTCCGTATATAATAGCTCATATATAGTAAGCTCTTATTTTTATTAGAGGCGTCAATTTGAGACCTATTAGTTAAATTTGGGTCTAGTTGTGTAAATAACTTTTTCTACTTGAGTCTTTCTTAATAGTTAATACTATAGATTGGTCTAGTTGATTATTTGATATAAAGTCTTATTATAAAACAATTATCGGGATCTAGCGGGTCAAAGTTTTTTTCCTTTTTTCCTTTTTTTTTTTTTTGGGTAAAAGACTAAAGCTAAGGATGCTCTACATACTTACCGAAATGATTTATTATATATAACCAACTAACGAAATTTTTTGGTTTATACGTTTTCATCAGTTTTTATACATTTATGTATGTTTTCATCCGTTTTTATACTTTTTTTATACATTTCTACGTTTTATCCATCTTTATACGTTTTCATCCTTTTTTATACGTTTTGTACGTTTTTTATGGTGTCTATACGTTTTTTGCGGTGAAATTATAGTCACGTTATATGCTTTTGTACTTTCTTATACGTTTTTTGACGTTATTATATGTTTCTCTACCTTTTCGTCCATTTTTATACGTTTTCATCCCTTTTTTTTACGTTTGGATACGTTTTCATATAAAAACATACAAAAATGTATACACACGTACAGAAGGTATAAAACGTACAAAAACGGATAAACATATGAAAACGTATAAAAATGTTCAAAAACGTACAAAACCGTATAAAACGTACTAAAACATATAAAATGCCTTGAGTCATAGATCTCACTAGCTAACTCAATTAAGTTGTCTAATTTAGAAACTGTAAATATTCCAGATACGGTCTCACGTAACATGGAGATTTACCTTGTCATTGCAATCTAGTTAAGATCTCACTTAAGCTAAATTGCAACTTCAAGTGTCTCTTATAATTAGATGGCATAAACTTAAATTTTAGAGTAAACTACACCGTTCGTCCTTGTGGTTTGCGTTGACCGACGAGTGTCGTCCTTTGACCGAAAAAAATGCACCATCCGTCCCTAAATGTGAAACGTTATGTATCGTTGGTCCCTCTCTTTAACGGCTCAAACTAACCTTCGTTAAATATACACACATGAGGGTATTTTCGTACTTTTAAGTTTGCACATAAGGATAAGTCATTTGACCTTTTTGACTCACCATTACCAACTATGTGGTCTCACACTCTCAGCACCATCGATCAACCTGCTCTACTTTCTTCTTCAACTAATAATCATCACTTCACCACTCCAACCATCTTCTTCAACTTTATTTGTCACCACCACCCCGTTAGCATCACTATCATCCCGTCAATAGCACCACCACCACCATTCTGTCAACATCACACTAACCGGTCCGTCACCTGTCATACATCCGGCCACCACCACCTTCCTAAATCAAGCGACCACCACCTGCTACTGATTCTCAATTGGAAAAACCATCCCTCGATATTAAATCACTCAAGAAACCTTAGATCTAAAAATATAATCCTTTAAAAGACCAAATAATAATCTTTTAAATCCTTTACACTGGTTGATTTTACCAAACCCAAAGGGTCAATCTCGTTCCACACAACCCATTCTAACTGGTATACCCATTTTGGTCTCTTACCTAACCAGCTTGATCTACCCATCATTCCACATGCGTTTGGATTAGTAAAAAGCTATAGATTTGCAAAACAACAAAAAATATATAGCTTTTATTCATTTTGCTCGATAAAGATCGAAGCTTTAATAGTTTGATTTAAGATCATTTGAGTATCAAATTTTTTTTACATACCAAGGGACTAATTTCCACCTTCCATCTTTATTTGATCTAATTGATGAGATTAATACAATCAATTTAAAAAACCCACTTTCATCCTTTTTTTTTCAAATATTAATATTTTTCAAACCGTTAATCGTTAAGCGAAAAAAATATACCGTTACGACGAGCATTTAATTATCTTTCTATAGATAGGCACTTCGATATACTTTCGAAAAAATTATTTTTTTCGTGTTTTTCACCTTTTTTTTACATTTTTTTGTTCGTTGCTGAAATTTGTATGAAAAAATCATATGTGATTTAACACTAATATCACATGTGATATTATATATCATACTAGATATAATGCCCGCGCACGCGCGGGGTTTTTTCTAATCATTTAAATAAATTATTATTTTTAATTTCGGGTTTTAATTATTATAACATGACCTTCAAAACCATTGTACTTTGATTGAGGTATTAAATTAGGATTATTTACGAATGTAGTGGGTTTTAATATTAATTAGATTTGGAGGAGATGTTCTTGTGTCAATGATTGTGCGTGAATGAATTATAAGAGATCGAGTTTGATTGATGGAGGAGGAATTTGGGAATGTTGGGACTTCAAATATTTAGTGGGAATGATACTGAATTTTAAGTTTCAGCCCAAATCTTTGAAAAACTTGCTCCACCGTTTTCAAGTTTTAATTTTTTATATTTTGACACATATATTTTTGTAAGTTTTTATTGAATGATTACAAATCACATTCGTTTTTTTGTAGAATATGGATAAATTTAGAAGTATTTAGGCTTTTCTTATTTAATATTTAAGAAAATAATAATAATAATAATTTGATTATTACTTAATAAGGTATGATTTGATTTTTTTGAAATGTAAAAGTCCCCACTAAAGATTTTGTTTTATTATATAAAAGATATGATTTAACACTAATATCACATGTGATATTACATATCATATGTGATTTAACACTAATATCACATGTGAATTTTTTTTTTTTTTTTTTTTTTTTTTTTTTTTTTTTTTTTTTTTTTTTTTGTCGAAAGTATATCAAAGTGCCCGTCTATAGAAAGATAATTAAATGCTCGTCGCGATGGTGTAATTATTTTTGCTTAACGATTAACGGTTTAAGAGATATTTAAATTATAAAATATAGGTGAAATATTAAAATGCTTTTAATCTCAACCATTGATTTCATTTTAAATTGATGGTAGAGATGAGTCCCTTGTTATGTATGATAAGTTTGTTATGTAAAATAACTCTACTCTAATAGTTTTCTTGATAAAGATTGGATCTTTATTCGTTTTGAGAAATGCTATATAAGTTTCAGCTAAAAAAGTATCGATTCTTTAAATGATATTTTTATAAGCGGCGAGTGGAATTAAAGGTCAATTCACCCTTAAGATGTTTTGTACATAAAAATAGTCCTAGGTAACTCCAATTTGACTCGCAAAGAAGCGGAGAAACAAATGTTAGCTTAAAAGCCAATTAAAAACCCGTTTCTTTCGGTTGACAATTTAATGTCAATCCTCCTTATGGTTTGTCAAGATTGGATGAGCCTTTCTAACTATTTTGGTACAAAAACCATCAATCAACTAAGAGTTTTAGATTTAACTCTTAAAAACAAATCCAATTTCACCATTGTTTAGTCCGGTTTAATTTTCTATTCTAAAATCACCCTTTGCTTACAACTTTTCATACAATAATATAAACAAATAAGCAAATAAAAATTAACCAACTATAACAATAAACATGCTAAAATAAATCAACTAACATGTATATATTTATCTAAGACTCCCATTGGTTTTCGAGCTATGTACCAATGGACCACATACACCAAACAATTTGGTTGCGTAAGTCCTACGATAAATATATACAATAACACACATATATAGTTGATTAAATAAAGATAAAAAATGAGGATTTCCCTAATATTATAATTAATTAACCTATTAGTAAATTAATCATGTCATACAATTTAATTACTAATAAACCCTAATTAATTATATTACATGTATCGCACAATTAGCATGTAATCATAAAAAACCACTTAACAATTAACGCATAAAATATCCCTTTGATCCATGATCAAACATGCACGTTCATCATGGATCCAAATAAGCAATTATTATCATATAATAAATCCCAAGATACACATGTAATGACATATAGCAAATATTCATTAATTATCACATAAAAGCATTGCATGCAATCTAGGGTTCCTACTAATTTTATAAACCCAAAAATTAATTTAAATAAAAAATAGTGACAGACTATTATTAAAAAAAAATTAGGGTTTCATAAATCAAAACCCTAGAAACCAAGAAACATGCAATTAATCACTAAAAATTCAATTTTTATTTGTTTCGGTAATTAATTACATAATATTAACGGCTCGTGATGCCACTGTTGGAATTAATATATCATGACAATCATAAAATTAATATAAAAACATCATGAACACTCAACGGAAGCTATAGGATCAAGTACTTGTAATTAATTAACTGAAACATAAAGAATGCGTACCTTTTAGCAACTCCAATCTATTATGAATCAAGACAAGATCAAAACCTTAATTAGGGTTTATAAGGTTTAAAGAATTGACCCTTACCCTTTTTCGATTCAAACCAAGAAGCAAACAATAATGTGTTTGCACCACGTTCTTGTACGCACATACTATTAGCGATTTGATGTGAATGCTAGTTCTTGATCACAATAGATTAACCAAACACCTTTGTTATGCTCAAGGTCACTCGCAAATCCGTTTTCGTGGGGTTTCACTCGTTGACCTAGGAACAAGAGAGGAGAAAAGAAGAAGTTTGGTCTTCTATTGAAATCAAGTGTACCAAATGATGAATACATAGGGATGTATTTATACCCTTATGGTAGATATCAAGTTTACTATGGATTCCCATGTGGGATCCCATATTCGGCCAAAAACAAGCCCAAGAGAGGGTTTCTAGAACCTTCCCTTGGCTTGTTTCCTTTTCTTCATATCCCGTTGACATTTACCGACCATTAGTCAATTCCGTTAAGTACTTAACGCTCTTTAGTCGTTGATTGTGAAATAATAATTAAACATAACGTTTTATATTAATTATTTAAACATCGAGTCTCATACGTAAAGTGTTCAATCTGGTAGTCTCGTGTTCGAATCCGGTTATACACATATAAAATGTGTCCATAAACTAACAGTAAATTTAAAAAGTATTATCATAAAATTTAGTTTTTTTCTTCTTTTTACGTTTTTGCACAACCTTACAACCAATCCCAAGTTGTGTCTCCATTACCAAAAAAAGTTGGTTTAGGCATTATTTTTAGTTATTATATCATGGTAAATCGATTATACCGTATTGAAAACCCATATTTCTATAAGGGTTTATAAAGCGCAAATGTTTGTGGTTAAGACTTTGACTTTTATTATAAACTCATAAAAATATATGAAAGTATGAGAATTTTACATTTATGTTCATAAAGGTAAATTTGGAAATAGCTCATTTTTTTTTTTAAGTTATAGACTTTTGTAAATGAGTTAATTTCATAAATGGTCCATGTGGTCTGTCGGGTTTAACGGGTTTAGTCCCTTTACTTTTTTTTAACGGATCCAGTCCCTGTGGTTGCGACCCATAACGGGTTTGGTCCCTTGACCATTTTTTCTGTTAGTTTGACTGTTTGAAGGGATGAAATGACCAAAATACCCTCATATTATTATTATTATTATTATTATTATTATTATTATTATTATTATTATTATTATTATTATTATTATTATTATTATTATTATTATTGTTTATAAAAACATCACTTTATTAGAAACATATAGGATTTACAAGAAGTTAGTAGGGAGCCGAGATACTAATTGGGCTCCCACTCCTCTAGCTATAGAAAAGCTAATCCTACTAAAAATATGAGCAGCAACACGTGCTCCAATGTCTTGAGTCATGGAAAACTTTCGAATTCGCTTCAGTAAGGTCACTGCATCCTTCTCAAGTTCCCCAAAAGAAGAGAAAGAGAAGGGGAGGAACCCATATCCGATATGTGCGCACTTAGCCTCATACTTGACGCGTTTACGTTGTGCAGTTTCAATTACCACATGACCCGACACAAAATCAGACATACCAGTTTGTGTTAAGGGCAATGATCCAGTCAAATCAACACATACATCAAGACCTCCATCCCACAAGTAAAGCAACATATCAGTTGGACGTAAGGATTTTTCCCTTTCACCACAAAGCCCAATATCAACCTCTTTACGAGCCGAAACCCCCGACCGAGAACATATGTCAACAAGAACATCACGTACCACGTTATGCCGATGTTTAATACCGATAATACCAGCACAAGATACAGCATGGTCCCCATAAATATCCCCAGTAAAGACCCTGGAACAAGCTGAGCACGGCATCTGAACAGAGAATAGGGGAACACCGAGCCGATAACATAACACGCACCGATAGGTCATAGCATTCATAGTCTGTCCCAACCCAGATATCAAAACCACCCTGAGCCAGTCCGAAGTGTAGTCCTCCATTTGCGATTTCCATAATGCCATCTGTTGAGTAGATAAAGAAAATATAGATTCGGCTGTTTGGGTAACACGTGTGAAATATATATCTGCCAGTTTCTTCATGAGTTTGGGGGCAGCGATCTCACATGGATTACTCAAAAGGTCAATCTCCATTTTCGCATTAAAAACACATAAGGCATTATCAAAGGAAGGCCCAGAAGTTACGATACCAGAATGTCGAAGCAACTTAGTCTGTAAGCTAGCAGATTGAAGTCTAGACGCAAGAAATGCATAGTTCAAGACGTCACCTGCAGAGTAAACACCAAGTCCCTCGAATGCAAAGGGTAAAGTAGCAAGCCTCCATTGCCAATCGCCAAAACCAGGTCCAGAAGCAGTGACAATATGCTCTAGAGGAGAACGAAGAGCCACATCAAAAGAAATCTGAGCACGCTCAAAGACCCGGGGAGAGCAAGTACGCATGGAAAAATATAATTTGGAAATACCGGCATAAGCACGAAGGAGCAATAACTCACACTGAGGGTCATTAATCTTAGCAGCAGCACCCATAAGCTCAATGGTTTTGGCAACTCTTTTCATAACAAGCTCACTACTAAAATCAAAGTCCACACTAACGGGCCCACCCAGTAATTTAACACCATGCAAAGGTCGGGCAATATTAGGTGGGAAAACACCCACAAGCCTGCTTCTGGGATCTTCCTTAGGCAAAAAAACCTCAGTTTTATCAACATTGAGGTGCAAACCGCAACGAGGTCCATCCACCCTGATAAGTTCTAAAACCTCCCCCACAACCAAAGTATCTCCAATAATAGTGCCATCATCCAAGTACCAAGCTTGAAAGGAAAGGCTAAAGGAGTCTCTAATCTTACATACCAAAGGATGTAACACTAAAGAAAAAAGCAAAGGTCCAAGTGGATCACCTTGTTGTACACCTTGATGTGACCATAAAGTGTGTTCCCCATAATATAATCTAGCTGGGCTGGAGTAACAAAATTCCACCCAACGTGAAATAGCAGGACAACGAAGGCGAACCTCGTGTAGCATAACCTTACGATCCACCAAGTTGAAGGCGTTTTTGAAATCCACCAACAACATCGAAAGACCCACATCATCTCCATGGTCTTCAATCAACCGATTCATGGCATGAAGAATAGCCTCTCCTCCTCCAGATACCCCAACACCAAACTGTAGATCATTTAAATAACCGTCCAAAGAATGGCCAATCATAGCAGTACTAACCTTGGAAACTAAACGCCTCCAAACGGTCCCCACAGCAATAGGACGGATACCACCACCCTGCTTGACCAGCGGTGTGAGAGGAGCATTAGCAATATACTCACCCAACGCCCTAGGGCATTTGCCATCAAGAAAAAGATTCACCACTTGGGTGATAGAAGCGATTAACTCATCAGAAATAGCCACTGCAGCACCACTAAAACAATCCAAAAGGTGTTGGGCACGCAAACCGTCCCGACCACAAGACGTACCACGAGGGAAACTCTTAATCATATCAAGAACCACAGTAGAAGATGCAATGAGGTGATGATGATCAATAAGTAAAAGAGGCAAAGAAGGAGCAGCTTTGAAAGGGTGCTTAACCTTTAAGTCCTCAAGAGTTGCATCATCATAATGTGCAACACTAGAAAAAGAAAGAACTCTGACAGCCGTAGTATAATGGCCATCACAAATCTTCCTCTTACACTGCTTGACATTACGCTCACCCAAGTCCAAGTTATCCTCATCAATATTAGACCATGATGGGGAGGGTTCGGCCAAAGCCTCTCTCACAAGCTGCAAACTACCACCCGACATGCCCCAAGATCGAATGGCATTAACAATGTACTCTTCCTGGCGTTGACGCTTAATAGCAGACCTACACTCTTGATTACTCCTCGGGCAAAAGGTTTTAAGGATACAAGTAGGCAAGACTAATGAACTAACCCAGCAAGAAATGTCATCAGGTGTGCAAATCACCTTATCAAGAGCTCCTTTGAAAACCCGAGAGAACCCTAAGCGACACTTGGGAGGGATGGATTTAACGGTGCGCAACCCCTTAGACAACAAAGTGTCAAGAAGAGGCAAATCAAAACCAACATGCTCGTCCATAACCAAATCTTCAACATGGGCAAGTTGAACAGAAGAAGGAATTTGTGGTTTGGTGAGACCATACAACACGAACCTAACAACACCATCACCACAATCAGGGGGTGACACAAAATCAGAGCCATGTCGACACTTAGCCCGGAGAGTATGCGTGTTGAAACAAACACCCACATAACCAAAGTCCCATACGCTTAAGAGTAACCTCAGCCCTCTCAAAAACAACCAAATCAGAAACAAGAGAGTGTTTAGTGATAGCTTGTGCCTCACCATTACAATGTCTATCACGAAGATGTGTGATCAATGAAGTCTTAGTAAGCCCATTTCCACTACCATCGTGACACCCACTTAGCCCCACGAAAGGACAGTGAAATCTCACAATCATCATAGAATAGATAGTGTGTTCCGTGAATACAAAACAACCACTAAAGACCACCACTACAGCCCACAAAACCACGGAACAACACCGTAATGCAGAGGCAAAATGAATACTCCATAGTAGCAAGCACACCGAAACACAACTTTTGAACCACAAAACCATGCAACACCGTATCTTAAACCAAGAGAACCAGAACTGATCCCATTGAAACAAGCGCACCAAACCACAAAACCACAGCAAGCACATCAGCAAACCCTTAAAAACAGTTTAGAAGAAGCCCACAACTGTTTTGAAGAAGCGGGAAAACCGTAGCAAGACCGAAACCCAATATATAAAACTGTACGAAAAACCAGTCACAAATGAAACCTGTAACGAGGGAAAACCAACCACAGCAGTAACCACAACAGATTTGGAGAACAACCACAGCAGTAACAACCACAACAGTAACAACCACAATCAAACGATGCCCTTCAACGGGTTTCAAAACAACCACAGCAGTAACCGCAACAGTTTTGGAGAACAACAACAGCAGTAACAACCACAATCAAATGAGGCCTACAACTATTTTGGAGAAGCAAAACAACCACAGCAGTAACCGAACCGAAACGGGTTTCAAAACGAAACCCTAAAAGGTAACTGTACGAAGAAGATAATGAAAAAAATTAGGGAGACGAAATCACGTTACCACAGTCCATGTAGAATCAAACAAGATCTATCCTGAAGACGGGAGAGATCCATGCGCATTGATCACACATATAATGATAATATAACCGAAACCCTAAAAGAAGATAAAAAGGAAAAGAAACAACCAGGATCGCAAACCTAACCCAACAGAATGTTGAATCAATGAAGAGACGGGATCAAACCGTTTCCAGAAGTCACGGCCTGAAGATGGAACCCAGAATTCACCTTAGATCGCCCATATAAGATAGAGGAATGTACACTTGTTTTTATAAACACAACACCAACACTATCATCTTTATAAAAAAACCCAGATTCACAAATACAACACCAACAGTATCAACACCAACATCATCATCACCAAATCTTATCACCTTCAATCATCTCCAAAAAAAAAAAAAAAAAAAAAAAAAAAAAAAAAATCCCTCATCCCTTCGACTGCCACTACCACGAAATCCATCATCACCAAAAAATTTACATATCATTTTTTTCAAACACACCCATCCAAAATATACATATCATATTAAATCTTCTTTAACCAAAAAATTTTCTGGAAACCACTTACACCATTAACCAAATCTGTCCTAAACTCAGCCATCAAACAAAACTTATGTTTCTCTCTTTTCGAATAGTTAACCACAAACACAACCTTTTTCTTTCATTTTCATACATACTCACCATCTTGTGTTGAAGACCAACTGATTTAATCACCAAAAAAACAACATAAAATTCAGATCTGAACATTATAAAAACACCACATAAATCTCGATTTAAACAACATAAAATTCGTTTGCGTTGCTCCAAGTGGTGGTGGTTGCGGATAGTGGCTGGGTATGGTGGGGTGGGTAGTGGATGCAAGAGGTGGTGGTTGTTCGTGGTGGTAGTTGGTTGTAGGTGTGGTGGTGGTTGGTCTGTGGTGGGTGTGGGTGTTAAGGGGAAGAAGATAAGAGAAAAGTTATTGAATGTTTGTTTTTGTTTTTGTATGTGTTTTAATTTGTTCAATGTTCAGATCTAGAAGTAAGATAGTGTTATATGTAGGTGGATTTTATTTATTTAGTTTAAAGATAAAACGTAAGTGAAATGACCTAACTACCCTTCTATGTGACTGTCAAATTGCTGAGTTAACGGTCAAACTAACAGAAAAATTGGTCAAGGGACCAAACCCGTTATGGGTCGCAACCACAGGGACTGGATCCGTTAAAAAAAAGTAAATTGACTAAAGCCGTTAAACCCGACAGACCACAGGAACCATTTATGAAATTAACTCTTTGTAAATTGATCAAAACAAAGTTTAATTGACTTTTATTGGTCAATCAAGACTCACTTTTACGGTTTTAACACATGACAAAATCGAGGTACACTATTATCTATTACTAGTACAAAATTGACCCATGCCGTTTGGTTTGCATGACGGAATCACAATGGGTATAGGTTTGATAAAAGGGTAGAATGAGAATGGATATGATTGTTCCAAAAATATTGTTTGGTATAAAAATTAGGTTTTAATATTCTTTCAATATAAAAAGCAAAAAATTAAAATAGTACATGCAAAAATTAAAAAAACTATTACTCCTAAAAGAAATGATGGTGGGGTACCTGTAATAAATATGGAAGAGAAATACATTTGTGTTATTTAATAATGTAAATGATATAAAGTATGTTAGAGGTAATCAATTTCCATAGTGTACTATCTTGACTCCTACCAATAAAGCTAATATCATGGAATGCATGTCTACTGTTGATAGTTATATCCACTAACCAAACACCTTTAGTGACTTTCAAAGTCATAGACTCATACCGATACACCCCAACCAAACGGGCCCATTAATGAGTATTTTACTATCATATAAAAAACCTGCTGATCAATTTTTATTTTTATTTATTTATTATTTTTTATTTTTATTTTTTGAAATTGGAACTTTGGATAACATTCCGTTTAGTTCCGGCACTTTCTCAAATTTTATCTTTTTTATATGTTTCGTTTGACAAGCTCTCAACGCATCCGAAGTCCAAAAGCTTATTTGAGCTTGTTGGATTTCCGAAACACATTAACGGATGTTTATTTGCACTTATTTGACAGGGTACGAGCTTTTCAAAACAACTGAAAAGCAAATAAACTCATTTCTAATGGCTTACGAAATTATCATCTTGGACTTATAAAGTTAGATGAGCTATAAACTCAAGTTAACAACATTCACAATGCAAAATATTCATTAATGACCTTATTTTTTTTTTCAAATCACATCTCTATTATCTTCTACCTTTAGTGGCTAACGAGGTTGAGTACCCGCGCGTTGCCGCGGGGTGTTTGTATATGTAAGGTAGTCGTAAAAAAATAGGTTAAAAGTTACGATGTTGCGCTAAGGTGCTACCATGTGTTACAAAATTTCTTGTGCACCCCTACACAGTCCACTGGAGCTGGTGCTCAAATACATGATAGTAACAGAAAGTGTGGTATACCATATAGCTTTTTTTTCTAAGGAATAGAAAAGAAAAGTAAGATATCCTTTGTATTATCCTTTGTTGATCCCAGTTGAGTACTTGATCGAATCCCTTAGCTTGTAAAGGTTTAGTTATGCTAGATAAATCTAACACAACTAGGTATAGAAACTGCCTTGTAAATTTATCAAACACAATGCGGAATCTTGTATTTGATCTTAAGAAGATCTTTATAATGAATGAAACAGTGAACAATGAATATCCAACTAAATACTTCAATATTATTAATAATACGAATGCTCTCTGAGTATTAAGGTCTTGAAGTAAATCGTAAAATAACACCTTCATCTATGCACAAGGTCCTCCTTTTATAGACTAAGGAGTCTTAGTCGGCTTACAATAACTTTCTACACAAGATAAGTCTTTATAGAATCTTTTCTATACTTATCTAAACATACTATACATAATAACCGACTCTAATACTCTAGCAACATTAATAATATATTAGCAATACTAACTATCTGTTTTAGCAGTATTAATCTTGTAGCAGCATTAATCTTCCATAAGCAGCATTAACTTCATAACCAGCCGCAGTATTGACTTGTTGTATTTCCTTTGTAATCCCTGAACAGTCTTAATAATGTCAGCAGCAGTAACTTCAAGAAACCTTTAAAACCCAACAATTGTCCCCTAAACTTGATATTTTCTTCCGAAATTATCAAGTTTCAATCTAAGCTTGAACCTTCACTAGGAGGATGTTTCCAAACACTTACTTTCTTATTTTCTTGTAATCAGCCCCATAAAGTTGTTTCTCCATCTTTGTGAGAAGCTAATATACCATTTCACTCCAATGACCAGTTTGAAGTTTAACAGATCCATTAAGCATCATATTAAGTGTACTCTTTGCCAGAGGATAGTCTTTTTCTACTAGCATGTAGATTTCAACTCCCCTCATCATTACAGTGTGAACTCCACATGATTGAAAAAGTTTCCAGAGGATAACTTTACTTTTGTATTGCTCATGCCAAACTCTATCTTCATGATAGACTTCAAACATAATCTTCAAGTCTCCCCAAAGAACTATATCCAAAACATTTTCTGGCCTTGAATCTCCATATTTTTTCTTGATTAATGCCCATAAGGTTTCCAAATCTTCTCTATCAAAATTTCTGAGCATTTTATGAAATGTTACAAACCTTTGTGACTGTCCACCAACTCTGATTATCTCCCACCAAGGAGTTTTACCATTATAACCAGCCTTCCAATCAATGATAGGAACTTTAGTCTTCAAAGGGACAGCATCAACAATTGCATCATCATCATTGTCTACAATTGCAATCATTTGTTTTAGATCAGCTATTTCTTTTGCATCCCTTTCTTGAAACTGATCTATCTGCTCTTGTTTTTGCTTCTTGCTGCTTTCAGATTCTAACTCTTCTCTAGACCTCTTAGAACTCCTGATCACCAACTCTTCATCATTCATAGGAATAAAAGTGTTAACCCTTCTGAAAACTATGTCAAACTCCTTTTTGATTCTGTCATAGCTCATCCCCTTGAACTGAGTTTGTTTCCATCCTCCCATATTTTTCAGATAGGTCTGCATAATTTTCTTTTGCTGTGCCATGGTAGGTGGTTTGTTCCTCTTTTCTTCAGCTCTTTTCTGTGCAAAGAACTTCTTCTTTTGAGCCAAGAATTCCATAAAGAGCTTTGATTTTTCTTCCAAAGACAGCTCTTCTTGTTCATCATCCCACATTCTCTGGGCTACCATGTGATCTGGTTCACATTTGGCTTGAATGTCATCCCAGGAATTAATAAGTTCAAGACTTGCTTGTTCTTCTTTTTGAGCTTGCTTTCTTCTTGCCTCTTCTTCTTCAGCATCAAGATCAGCTTGCACTTGTCTTGCAACTTCTTCATCTGTAATAAGTTGTTGACTGAGTGACTGAAATTTCTTCTTAGGTTCTTCAATCAACAAACCTTTGCCTTTGTCAGATGGTGAAATAGTTGTTGATGGTGTTGCTGATTGATACTGGCTCCTTAATCACAATTCCTTTTGCCTTAGGTCTTGTACTCTTTAACTTTGTTAATACTTGAGCTATAGTCATATCTTCATCACCTTGAGTAGCAGCAATACTAACTTCATTCTCAGCAGCACACCAGCAATATTAACTTCAACACTAGCAATATTAACTTCATCATTGGCAGTCTTAAGTGTAGCAGCATCAAGTAACACTTTAGCTACTTCAACATCATCCATAACAGCTGCATTACCCTGTTGATCAGCAACAACAAATTCATTCACATCATCATCTTCCCAAGATTCATTCTCTATCCCAGTATCAACATCTACCACAATTTCCTCCCCTGAAGCTTTGCTTGTATTCCTCCCCTGTTTGGAAACATCCTTCTGCAAACTCTGTGACTTATCAGAAGATTCAACTCTGGAAGTAGTTCCAATCTTGTATAACCTTTTGGTTTTGTGTGTCCATGACCTTTGTAGACTTTCAAGATACCTAACCCTTCTCTTCAACCTTGTGATTTCAGTACCTTGAGAAATTTTAAGCTGCTTAAGATCCTTCTTGAGATCAAGAACATCCCTTGACAATTTTGCACAAGTAGCCATCAATTCATGAATAAGTTTAATACTACCCTCAACACTTCGGAGTGTGTTACCTCTCCCGAGTGGTGCATCATAGTGTGAGTTAGGCATAGCCTCAGACCCAGTCTGAGCATCTACATCCCCCATATTATCCGGTTGGCTGGGACCTTCACCTGAATCAGTTCCAGAGGAACTGGATTCATTAGAAGTTGCCTTAGATTGGGTCTTACTTATGTTATCACTATCCTGCTCTGTATCTAAGCTAGTAGCAGTAGTGACAGCCATTTCTAAACTGTGACCCCTCTCTTTATGCACAGCCTCATCTGCAGCCATACTAGCACTAACCTGAGGTAGTTGAGTGCCCTTTTTAGTGATCCTAGGGGTATGGGTCTTTTGTGTTGCTGATGGGGATGGAAAAAGTGTGGGTGTGGGATAAACATCAGCTGGGATTGCTGAGCTTTCACCCTGAGTTTGACCTAGTTCCAACATTGTTTGAAACAATGGTGTAGCTCTGCCTGAAAAATCCTTGCCCTCTCTCTTCATATTAGCAAAAATCTTTTTAGTATGAAAGAGAGCAGTATAAACCTTTTGATGAACCTTTTTATTCACAAATTGTTTGTCCATAAGAATTTGTAAAAACCTTGGATATAAGTAATATTTATTTGATGAATTATCCAAGCCCTTAACCACACTATCAAAAATCAATTTTGAAAAATTAAATCTTTGATTTCTTTGATTTTGAGCCAAGCAGATAATAGCAGAAGCCATATTACTACTAAACTCATTCCAACCAGTAGTCTTTGGACTAAGACACTGTAAGATAGTGTGTATTAAGAATTTCCATTATGGAGAGAAAGCACCTTTTGAAAATTTCAAAGAAGTACTCTGGCTTTCATACCCCATCAATGCAAGGTTTTCAAAAATTGTAGAATTTGGAAGATTGCTAATACCTTCAGCATCATCAAGATGAAGAACATCTCTAACAGAAGCTTCAGTAATAATAATCTTCTGCCCATCCACAAGGGCGTGTATCTGTACTTCCTCATCAATAGTTTTGACCTTTGCAGTATCCCAAAACTGTTTGATGTTGGAAACATATATAGTAGGATTTACTGTTAATGCGTACCTAATATGAGCAGCATTAAGAAAATCAATGATTTCAGAAAACCTTCACTTTCCTTGGGCTTTTGCAAAAACGCAATCATGTTATGTTGATCTGCGAATGACAGAGTCGACATTGTGAATTTTGAAAATTTTTGGTAGGATTTGGCTGGGATTTACAATTAATGGAGAAAAAGAGTTAGGGTTTATGTTTGAAAGAGTTTTGATCGAGCCGCACTAACTTTTGGGAATGAGTGAAGGATATAAACCCTTAATCATTCCTATTTATGAAACAGTACCCTGTTCTTTGAAACACAGCAGCAGAACCCTAGCAGCACTAAATTAGGCATAGCCGCATTAACTTATGCCTAGCCGCATAAACTCAATTCCTGCAAAAGATTAGTCCCAAAAACACAAAATCACAAACATAACACAATTTACAATAATCATATCATCAATTATACTTAGCAATACTAAGTATAACTGGCAACATTAACACATCAATACTAAGTAAACTAGCAATACTAATTGTACTTAGCAGCAGAAACAATTTATTATCCTAATAACAGTACTAATCCTTATAAAACTTTACAAAGACACAGAGAGATAAGAGTTTTTCAAAGATTTATCATTCCAATACTGACAACCAAAAATTGAAATCTACCCACATCAAAAGCTTTTGTGAGCAAATCTGCAACATTATTATCAGTATGAATTTTAACAATTTGAATTAACTTATTTTCATAACAATCTCTTATAAAATGATGTCTTATCTCAATATGTTTTGTTTTTGAGTGATAAACAGGATTTTTAATAATGCACATAGTACTATTATTATCAATATATATTTTAGTATGCATAAAATTGTACCCATAATCCAGCAACTGATTCTGAATCCAGAGCACTTGTCCACAACAACTTGAAGCAGCAACATACTCAGCTTCAGTTGTGGAATTTGCAACCACAGTTTGTTTCTTGCACTGCCATGAAATCAACCTGCTCCCCAAAAATTGACAACCTCCTGTTGTTGATTTTCTATCCAAGCTAGCTCCAGCATAGTCACTATCAGAGTATGCAATCAAGTCAAAAGGTGAATCTTTTGGATACCAAAGGCCTAATTTGGGTTGACCTTTCAAATATCTAAAAATCCTTTTCACTGCATTAAGATGTGAAACTTTTGGTGTGACTTGATATCTTGCATAGGCACAGACAGCAAACATTATGTCAGGTCTTGAAGCTGTAAGATACATCAATGATCCAATCATTGATCTATACAAATGAGCATCAACTTCTTCACCATCTTCATCTTTGAGCAAGGGCTTGGATGTTTCCATAGTTGTCTTTGCAAGCTTCACATCTGTAAATCCAAACTTCTTCAAAATTTCAGCCACATATTTATCTTGACTGATAAATAGGCCATCTTCTTTTTGTCTAACTTGCAGCCCTAAAAAGAATGTAAGTTCTCCCATTGAACTCATCTGAAATCTTTCATGCATAAGCTTCTCAAATTCAACACATAAAGCCTTGTGTGTTGATCCAAAGATGATATCATCAACATAAACTTGAACTAACAAGATATCATCTTTGTGCCTTTTGATAAACAAAGTTTATTAATCTTCCCTCTACTAAAACCATTGTCCAACAGGTATGTTGACAATGTATCATACCAAGCTCTGGGAGCTTGATGTAAGCCATACAGTGCCTTATCCACCTTGTAAACCTTGTCAAGAAAATTAGGATCTTCAAAACCAGGTGGTTGTGAGACATAAACTTCTTCTTCAATAGTCCCATACAGAAAAGCACTTTTAACATCCATTTGATACACTAAAAAGTCTTTGTATGAAGCATATGCCAAGAATAATCTGATAGCCTCAATTCTTGCAACTGGAGCAAATACTTCATCATAATCAATACCTTCTTCTTGTGTGTGTCCTTGAGCTACCAACCTTGCCTTGTTTCTAATCACAATGCCTCTTTCATCCTTTTTGCATCTAAAAACCCACTTAGTAACAATTGCCCTCTTCCCATTAGGCAAATCTACCAGTGTCCAAACTTCTTGAAGCTTGAATTGTAGAAGTTCTTCTTGCATATCTTCCACCCAGCTTGGATCTTGTAATGCTTTGTAAGCATTCTTGGGTTCTATTTGTGATAGAAAACATGCAAACAAACAGTTTTAAAGGTCTTTGTGACTGTTTCTTTGATGAAGGGATCTTGCAAAGAAACCTTGTTCCTTCAAATCATTAACCATCTTCCTTGTTTGAAAATCAGACTTTGGCTCTCCAATGATCTGTTCCTTAGGATGATTCTTGTGAACTCTTGTAGTTGGAATAGGACTGACAGGTACTTCTTCATTCAAATTGGTTGAGTCAGCCTCTGCACCAAGTACATCTTCATCAGTATCAGGATAAATGTCTTCCAATACAGGCATGTCTGGATCATCTGGGTAGACTTCAGCATCAAAAGATATGCCTTGCTTGCCAGCAACATTAACACTTGGCTCAGCAATATTAACTGTGTTAGAACTGCCAGCAACATTAACACTTGGCTCAGCAATATTAACTGTGTTAGAACTGCTAGTGTTAATATCATCTGATACATCATCCTTTGCTTGATCCTTTGCACCATCCTCTTTATCATCATTAGGAGCTTCATCAAAGTCATCTGCTTGTGAACTCTTTGACTCTTGGGTTGTGAAGGGTGGATCAGCAGTCCAAATAGGCAGCAAAATATAATCTTTGTCATGTAAGTTCTCTTCCACTTTCCTGGTCCTACTATTGAATACTCTAAAAGCTTTGCTATTTAATGAGTATCCAACAAATAATCCTTCATCAGCCTTTCCATCAAACTTGCCTAAGTGATCTATGGTATTTAAGATAGTAACAGGACACCCAAATGGTCTTAAGAAATCAAGCAATGGTTTTCTACCATGTAAAAGTTCATAAGGGGTCTTGGTATGAGGCTTAACTACTTTACTTCTATTTTGTACATAACAAGCAGTATTAACTGCTTCAGCCCAAAAAGTAGTAGGTAATTTAGAATCAGCTAACATTGTTCTAGTAGCCTCAATAAGTGTCCTGTTCCTCCTCTCAGCCACTCCATTTTGTTGAGGAGTTCTAGCTACACTATACTGTCTCTCAATACCTTTCATCTCACAAAACTGGTTCATTTCCCTATTCTTGAACTCAGTTCCATTGTCACATCTTATCACTTTAACCTTATGATTAACTAGGTTTTCTACCTTGGTTATAAAAGCCTTAAGAATGCTACTTGTTTCATCCTTAGTTGCTAAAAAGAACACCCAAGTAAACCTACTATAATCATCTGTGACAACTAGGCAATACATCTTTTTCATTAAACTCTTCACAAATGTTGGTCCAAATAAATCCACGTGCAACATCTGTAATGGCTGACTAATAGAGTTCACTACTTTGGCCTTACAAGAAGCTCTATGTTGTTTTCCCTTCTGACAAGCAACACAGATTTCAGAATCTTCAAAAACTTTTGAAGGCAAACCTCTTACAAGGTTTTCCTTAACCAATTTATTTATTGTTTTGAAATTCAAATGACCAAGTCGTCTATGCCAAAGTTTAGATTCATCTGATGAGGCCTTTGCAAAGAGACAAGTCAAACTTCTTTTGGGAACCATATTCTTTAAATCAACACTGTATATGTTGTCTGTTCTAGGAACTTTAAGTAGAACATGAGTTTCATCAGTCAACTTAAAGTCAG
Organism: Artemisia tridentata subsp. tridentata; assembly: GCA_021014915.2. Taxonomy (NCBI): domain Eukaryota; kingdom Viridiplantae; phylum Streptophyta; class Magnoliopsida; order Asterales; family Asteraceae; genus Artemisia; species Artemisia tridentata. The sequence continues at coordinate 414,612,203 of CP139508.1, read as the reverse complement.
GAGATAAGACAATACATTCATTGTCAGTAAAAAGAACACTATTCTTTTTTTCACACATTTGTGAGATACTAAAGAGATTGAACTTAAGCTCTTTGACAAAGTACACATTATCAAAATCTAATTTGCTAGTTCTTATTGTACCTTTACCAATGATTTTCCCTCCTTTGGGATTACTCCCAAAGGCAACATATCCTCCATCAATAGCTTCAAAATCTTCAAGATAGGACATGTTTTCAGTCATGTGCCATGAGCATCTACTGTCAAATACTCCTTTATCTTTCAATTCCACTTGTGGATTGCCCTGCACATAAAGTAAGAAAATTAGTTCATTTTGGGGACCCAAGCCAATACTGACTTGGATCTGCCTTGTGCATCTATATAATCATATCTCTTTAAAACTATAGATGCACTGCTGTTTCTGGAAACATGATCTAAAACTTTAATTTTAGTTTTTAGACCCAACAACCTGAGGACTTCACAGCATAAAAATGATTTCCCAAAACAGTATCAGTTATTACTTTTGGCTTAGCAGTAGAAACTACTGTTTTTGCCTCAGCAGCACTAATTGCTGTTGGCTTTTGAATGGGATGTTTTACAGTGGAATGTGCTTTGTTTGAAAACTTTGACAATTTATTTGCACTGCTCACTGTCCTTTTGGTGTTAGTAGTATAGGTGATGTAATAATAAAATAGCATATCAAACATATAAACGCAGCGGAATACATCACCAACAAGGATCCATATAGCCATATGATCAATCAAATGAATTAAACAAACAAGTTATACCTTTGTAGCGTGATCCGGATGTCACCAACACAAGCAATACAACGACTTGTATAAGAAACCCAAGAGATCAATAAGGTTGATCTCCTCTAAGTGTGAAACACACTACACGTCACCGTATGCCAATGGATGCTAGTCCTTTAACCACCGTAAGCTTACAAATCACCTTTGAATAATCAAGATTCAATGGAGAGATGATCAAAATAAAAACCCCTAGGTTTTCTTTTGTTTTGTGCCGTACAATATAGTGGAGAGGGAGGGAGGAGATAAGTTTGGTTAGTTAGCTAATTGGTAGGAGATTAATTAGCATTAACCCATGACCAAAAATAAAACCAATCCCCTCCTTAATCCATGCATGTGGCCGGCCCCTATTGGGCTCAAATGGGCTTCCCATTTTGATTTCAAGTCCAATACAATAAGTCCATTACTTAGTTATTAGAAGCCCAATAGTAGTTCTTAGTTACGTACGGTTATTTATATATCGTAAATACAATAAACACGATATATAAAGTGGCACCTCAGTGTATATGTGTGTGACCCCATAGGCTCACATATGTCTAGCCATATAATTAGTAATTATGACACGAGCATACTCCAACAAGTAGTACTAATTGATCTAGCAGTATTAGTTACTACTGCTTGTTTAGAAGCATTTTGATTAGCAGTTGTAACTGATACTACACCATATCTCATTTGTACTGCTTTTGGAACCATGTTTCTTTTAGTATGTGGGTGAGTATTCTTAGAAAAAAAATTTATGATTCACCCTCTTAGCATAGTTCCACACTGATTTTTGATAGTAAAAACAATTATCTTGTAAGTGTTCAAAACTACCACAATGATAACAAGCCTTATTGATCATCTCAAAGTCACTTCCTAATCTTTGAGATATCATGCCATTCCAACTTCTCTAGTTACCTCTAGGCCTGTTTGTGATCTGCCTAGGTTGCTCAATGTACTTAACAAATTTCTTAGACACCTTATTACCAAAACTAGATTTGACAAATTTAATTGGTTCAACTCTAGGCTTGACTGTTACACTCTCAACCTTAGGTTTATCCTTTTCCTGTTCCTCATCATCATTAGACACCCAATCCTCAATAATAGGTGCATCAGAATACTTTCTTTCAGTCTCAGGTTTTTCCTTATTAGATTCACTACTTTCTCCTAAAGACTTAACATTAGACTCACTTAAACAAGACAATTCTGGAATAGGAGGTACATATTTTCCTGTTATTGAGGGAGGAACTTCATTATAACCTATGCCACTACCTCTCCTCATTAACTGACACTCAATTGTCTTATTTACACTTTTAGATGCAAACTCAAGCTTATTGACCTTAACATGATGTTTTTCTAATTCCTTATAAGCTGCATCTTTTTCTTTTTCAGCCTTTCCTAATCTTTTTGAAAGTCCATTGACTTCATGTTCTTTTACAAAAAGCTTTCCTTCAAGAACATTTACTTTTTCCACATATTCAAACTCATTTTGTTTGAAAAAGTCAAGTCTCTCCTCAACAGATTTTAGACATACCTTATAGCCTAAATTGTCTAATTTTAACATTTTTACCTCTTCCATTAGCTTTTCATTCATAGCCTTAAGTTCTTCAATATTATCTAAACAAGACTTAAATGAACAATTAGAATTGTTAGATACCTCAGAATCAGAACTTGATGCAGAAGAGTAGGCCATAAGAGCAAAGTTAGGTCCTTCAGCTACTTGATCACTCCAGTCATATGCTCCAAGACCATTACATTGAGACACCAAAGCTGTAGAGGTTGTTATTTCCACAGCTTTCCTAGAGCTTTCTCCAGTCTTGTAATCTTGGCTTCTTGGAGCTCAGCATTCTCTTGTAAAGTGACCATTCCTTTGACAGTTGTAGCATTCAATCTTGGATTTATCAAAACCCAAGTTATCCTTCCCAATAACCTTGAGATTTCTTCTAGTCCTATTAAAAAAATTTCTTGCTCTCACAGTCAACATTTCCATCTGCCACTTCAAGTCCATCTCTTCAAGATCATCTGGATGGATCTTCTCCAAATCTTCATGCATAATTTGAGAACTAGTAGATTGACCAGCAAAGAAAGCATAGATAACAGCATCACTCAAGTTATCAAGGGTTGTAAACCCAGCAGCAGTAGCTTGTGTGCCAGCAATACTAATACCATGAGCAGTATTAACCACTTCATTAGGACTGATAGAACTGTTGTTGGAGGAGGACACAAAAGCTAAGTTTTGGTGCTTGTTGATGAGCTAAATGACCCTTTAACTTCAGGTTCATAGACTTTAAGATTGTTGTACAGATCATCTAAACTCATAGTGTCAAGATCATCCTTGTTTCTCCATACCACAGTGTGTGTGTTCCACTCTGGTGATAAGCTTCTCAAGAATTTTTTTATTGACATCTTCTTGAGAAATTGAGACTTCTACAAGTGCCAATTGACTTATGAGTTTCTGAAGCCTGTCAAAAGTTTGATCAAGATTTTCAGAACTTGAAGCAGCAAAATTTTCATATTGTTGCTTTAAGAGATTTTTCTTTGTCTTCTTGGTTGCAGCATTCCCTCCAAATCTTGTCTCAATTGCTTGTAGCAACTATTTAGCATCCTTGATGTGATTGAAGGTTAGCTGATGATCATTAGGAATCCCCATCATAAGAGTACTTCTGACCTTAACTTCAAGCCTTTTTTGTGCCTTGTCTTCAGCAGTTTTAATAGGCAAGATAGTGACAACACCAGCATCAGAAGTTTCTGTTTTAGGTAAAGTATTGCCATTCTCTATTACCTCCCACATAGAATAATCAACCATCTGGATATACTACTCTATCCTCATTCTCCATAGCTCATATTCTCCAGGCTTGAGCATGGGAACCTTTGATGCAGTAATCATGTGAGTAGATTCTGAGTCCATGTCTTCCTTCTTCAGTGAGATGAGTTGCAATAGGTTCTTCTTGATTCACAGTCTCTAAATCACAAGCTCTGATACCACTTGTTGATCCCAGTTGAGTACTTGATCGAATCCCTTAGCTTGTAAAGGTTTAGCTATGCTAGATAAATCTAACACAACTAGGTATAGAAACTGCCTTGTAAATTTATCAAACACAATGGGGAATCTTGTATTTGATCTTAAGAAGATCTTTATAATGAATGAAACAGTGAACAATGAATATCCAACTAAACACTTCAATATTATTAATAATACGAATACTCTCTGAGTATTAGGGTTTACAACCTTGAAGTAAATCGTAAAATCACACCTTCATCTATGCACTAGGTCCTCCTTTTATAGACTAAGGAGTCCTAGTCGGCTTACAATAACTTTCTACAAAAGATAAGTCTTTATAGAATCTTTTCTATACTTATCTAAACATACTATACATAATAACCGACTCTAATACTCTAGCAACATTAATAATATATTAGCAATACTAACTATCTGTTCTAGCAGTATTAATCTTGTAGCAGCATTAATCTTCCATAAGCAGCATTAACTTCATAACCAGCTGCAGGAATGACTTGTTGTATTTCCTTTGTAATCCCTGAGCAGTCTTAATAATATCAGCAGCAGTAACTTCAAGAAACCTTTAAAACCCAACATCCTTGTCGAGTGAAGTAAGATATCCATTGTGCATTATGTATATAGGGTATGTGTGTTGAAGTATAGAACAATTGTGGTAATGTTTATTTAGATGAAATGATTAGCAGTACATAAAGGTTTGTATATATCAAAAATGAAATTATATTGGTAAAGAGAGAACAAAACTATATCTCTTCAGAAGTTTATACATCTGATTTTAGTACCCAAAATACACACATCTCGGCCTCCATTTCATCCTTCAATCCCACCTCCATTTAAGCCCAAAAAATGACCCATTTTAACCCCCATTTCAGCCCCCAATCCCGTATCCATTGCAGCCCCAAAACTGGCCTTTGGCCCCCATATCAGCACCCAAACACACCCATCTCAACCCAGCCCCAGACTCATTTTAGCCCGCAAATGCAACCATGCCAATCCCCATTTCATCACCTAAACCCGCAAGTAATCAATCGTCTCTGAGAGCAGAATTATGGTGCACGTGGTTTTTTAAAGAATTTTTACTCCTTTGTTTGTCTAGTTCCAAATAAACCTAAAAAATGCAGTTACACTAATTAGAATGGTAAATACTTAGTACAAATAAGTATCATTATAAAAAAGAAAATCATACTTTTTGCTTCGTGTTTTGATTTGAAGTTCTAACCGAATACCTCGCATTAGAAGTTCTAACTGGATACCCCGCTGCAGCAGGATTGGGTGGTGTTATTGTATTTGCAGTTCTGATTGGTATGACATCTAACACATCAGACTCCTCACTTACAGAAGACACCAATTTTCTATTTTTCTATCCTTGCAATATCCTAAAAGTCTAATAATCTGATATAAACCACACCTCTTTCAATTGTTCAGGTGTGAAAACAACAGGAGTATAGCTTTTCACATAAGTCAGCATCCTGTAAAAATCACAAATACATGTCAGAACTATTCGAAAGCACAGAATACTCAAATGCAGGAAGATATTAAAAAAAAAAAAAAAAAAAAGGACCTAGATAATATTTGCCTATTCAGTTCCTTTTTGTTTTGGCTCATGGAGCTAAATACATGCAATCAAAAATTGTCGCAAAAATCAGAACTAAAAAGGACTCTTCTTTAAAACAAAATCACATTTTTTAAAATAGTGAGACTCATAAACCTAACTAAAGTAAAAAGCTTTTTAAAATATCTTATTGAATTAACAGTCCGAATAGAAAAAAATGCCAACTGAACCAAATCATCTTTACTCAAATCCGCATTATCCGAAAGCAATGTCGACAAAGTGTCCAACAAGTCCTCAAGTCTCGAACAAACATCTTCAAATGATCTACAACCAAACCATATCAACATTACTTACTTTAAAAAACTCGAATCATTTAGTTTCAAATTAATCGATAAACATTCAAAATTCACAAACTTACTCCTTTCCATCATTCACAGTTTCAACTATACCCTTCAACCCGACCTTAATCACATTAATCCACTTCTTATTAACATCACCATCATCATCCTCCTCCTCCTCCTCATCAATCTCCATATCAACAACATTCGCATTCTCATTCGCAACATCCGTAATAACAGCCGTAACATCGGTATCTAAATCGATCTCACCTTATTCAATCTGACCTTTCACAACAACAACACTCTAATCAGTACCCTCATTATTATTATTATTATTATTATTACTATTATTAGAAAGTTTATTGTTTTTATTGTTTTTATAATTATCAAGTGGAGATTTTCCTCACAGCAACTTGAACACTTTTTTTTCTTGGTTATGAGCAAGTGGTTTTCGGTAAGATTATATAAAATGACCAGGTGTTACTTAAGTAAATTGTGAAAAGACATGTTACCCAAAAAGAAAGCAGATGTAAACCAGTTCCATACCAGACCAGTAAAATTTAGTACATGTCCAGTTCGGTCTGGCTTAGATCTTAATATTATATGCTTAAATCACTATCTTAAAGTTAACGCCTACTCACGTTACAGCTACTAAACAATCGGATCATGTTTTCAAATTTTCGGAACGTATATACTCAGGCACACTACTAATTAAACTTGCAACAAAGCAAAAAAAAAAAACATTTCTAGTCTAGTACAATTTAGCATCTATCTGGTTTCAGTTCGGTTATTACTTTTAGGCCTATTACGCCTAAATCAGTAGGTCAAAGTTAGATTCTACTTCATATCACATTTGCTAAACCCTTCGATTTTCGGTACTAATATTCACGAATTTTGGCATCTACATACTCAAGCATGCAACACAGTAACAATTACAACATAATAAGATAGAAACCAATTGTAGTCAATACGGTATAGCCAGAATGTATTGTTGGGCTAATTTGAAGTTGACTTAATAATATTTTAAGCATATACTGTTAATCCAAGGAGTAAAAACAGATTTTTTTAAGCATATATTGTTGGGCTAATTTGAAGTATATGTACAAACTACAAAAGCACCAATAACAAAACAAAAGCGACAGGATGATAATAGTAAAGAACAAATGAACTACCGAATCATGTGTCAAATATGTGTCATAGTAATCCCTCCAAATAAGCAATCCCAAACACCCCTGATGTTAAAAGCCAGCTACTTCATAAGCTCAACATGCACCTCTACTTTCCAAAACAATGGATCCTCACTATGTTAATGATTTTTATGTTTTCGGCAAACATCTGTTCACATTTACGGCCGGCTGTAAAGGCCGGTCTCCTTCTTGGATTAAAAAACAATTAAGGATAAATGCCTAGAAATAAATGTTTTTATTTTATTTTATTATTTTTATTATATTTTTTTATTTTTTTTTTAAGAGCAAATTAGAAGTTTACGCATTAGAAAACAATTTAAGTGAATTTTGATCCATTTGTCCTATTTGTATTTTAAATAAGTCTAAGATAATGATCAAATTCCTAAAAAAAATCAAATGCATAATTTTTTTTAAAAGTTACAGCAATTTCTTACCTGCTGTATATCTGATTATTTAGACTAGAGATAGCGGAAAAAACCGTAGTGACAATAAGTTTTTGCTAAATACTCTTGGCTGATTCAGTTGATGCTCATAACTTACCAACAAAAAGTAACACGAAGCTTCTCTCTTTGGGCTTTCGGGCTTAAGGTGTTGATTCCTTGACTGTGATTCCCGTTACAAAAGTGCTTTATGAATGTTGCTATGACTCTCTCAACGAGGTTAGCGACCTTAAGGGAATTATTGGTTAGAAGGTTGAGCGCAACATACAAAACGATATATCTATATTTTATATTCTAATATACCTCATTAGATTAGCCCATGTAAGATTCTTCAATCATTTGTAAGTAAGCGTCCGTTGCATTTCTCCTTGGGATCTGCGCTAACAATCTAGGTTAGCAATTGAACACGTGGATACACATATAAATGTTTTTATTAAAAGTCCCTAACATTATCATATTTCTTGATTATCTTGAAGAAGGCCAACTTAAAGGCAAGAACAAATTCAGTTAAAATTTGCAGTCAAGAAATAGGCTATGATTACCTGTAGTTCTTTAGGTACTGAAGCTTTTCGTAGAACTCAATAAAAGCCTGCATTAACTTTCCCTGTGCTTCTTTGAGTTCATTTTTTTGTCACCTGCAGACACAAAGGATATTGGTTACTATGCGTTGCAAAGACCGATAATATAAATTACTAAAAGTTTTCGAGTACTTCCCGAGCTAAGCAGGTATATTGAACTTGTGACTATTGATGTGGCATTAGACTATCCTGTAATTCCCACCAGTTTCTTCAGGTATTCCTTGTAGTAACTGTTGGGTCAAGAATTTGACCCAAGTACCCTGACAAGATTTGAACATAAAATAGCCTAACTCACTGATAAAATAGTGGGTTACTCACTGATAAAGAAATCAGTGAGTGTTTAAAAAGCCCGTTGTTGAAGAAACACTTTACTTACTGATACGGTGTTAGTGAGTAAAGTATACGAGCTACAAACAACACCAGTATCACTGAGAATTGACAAATGTCGCAGTGACCCTGAAGATACTATCTCTACAAGCAGACTGATAAATATAGGCACGAACTTCTACAAGATAAGATAGAAGTCTGACAAAGACAAAAGAGGAAGATGAAGAGGGACCACTTGGTGGATGACAACTCACACCAAGTGGATGACAACTCACAACAAGTGGATGTCTAATCATACCTACCACATTTGACTTTGTTTATTTACCTGTATATATAGTGTGCTTTGTAATAGAGATAGTATGGATTCCTAAACAAACAAATAGAATACACATAGTGTATTAGTTGATAGGATCATCACTCTCACTGAATCACAAGCATAGCTTGGATCAGTGAGAGTTTATTTGTCACCAAATGGGATGATTAATTTGTACCCAAAGGGGATACCATACCGAAAGTATCCCCTTAAAGAAGCTGAAGATGTTATCATGTAATCTAATAGGTTTTGAGTAATCATGTAACAATCAGTTTCACTATCAATGAACTGTTCTTGTTTTACTCGAATTTCATGGACCAACAAGTGGTACCAGAGCCTAAGGTTCATTCTTATGAGCCAGATCCATGTATAACTGCTGATAACATTCTTCAAAAATTAATAAATGTGATCTTCAAAAACTGCTACTGATATAGCAATTTTTGAGGGGGAGAAACACATTTATTGGTGACTGACAAACACCAAAACCCTCCCTGAACCCCACAAAACACACACCCACCACACAAATCTTATCCAACACAGATAAGATTATCCCCTCCCTGAACCACAAAACCCAACAAAACCCACACCACACAAAAATCTTATCCATATTAACAAAAAAAAAAAACCGGATCTACAATTCCATCTCACACACACTACAAATAACACAAAACTCTCACAACACAAACAAAACCCATATCAATAACAATCAGATCCACACAAACCAAAGTCTCAAAAAACAACCAGATTCACATGTCTATCGATCTAAACTAAAAACATCAAATCCACACAACCAAAAACACCAAAACTATCATCTCCAATCAAGATTCATCACCGAATCTTCTATCTAAAACCCAATAAATCTGCGGCGACCGGCGACATCTGTGGCGGCGACAAACTCAGATCGAGAACAATCGATCAAAACCAAAATGAATCGGATTCCTTTTTGGTTATGAGTATTAAGGAGAAGTTGTTTGTTTCCTTCGGACATCAAATACCTAAATCAGTATTGTTATTGCAAATATTACGATATTTAAACTAAACGGTTTATTCGGTTTTAATAATGACAAACATGTAACTTGTAATACATAACGTAAAATGTGCAAGTTATTTGTAAACACAAATCATCAATGCATAATTACATCAACACCTCCCGACGTCTCAAGTATGCTTCAACGAAGTCGTAGATTTCCATCCTGACATAAATCACTCAAGGTGTGGACAAACAAATCTACTACTTGACAAATGATCAAAGGATTATATTTTTCTAAACTTCACATTTTTAATGTGACAAAACATTTTTTCAAACATACATTTTACAAATTATTTTTGAATTAAAAAGAAATGTTTTATTTTGAAAAATAAGTTTGAAAATCATTTCAAAAATAGTAACAGCTATTTTCCCCCCCAAAACAGCTCCAAACTTCCCCAAATAAACCTTCACCACTAAAAGACAAAATTTGGAGCGTCTGGAGCGTTTTCGACACCGACGGCTCCACGGTTCCGTTAAATTTAACGGAGCCATCGGGTGTTTAATGGATTCGTCCGTACAAAACGGCTAGATTTTTCTTTGCCTATAAATAGTGGACCATTTCACACTTCCAACTTGATTTTTCCAGTCCTTTTTCTCTGGTCTAATCCCTCCTCACTTAGAAAACTTTCTTTGATCATTTGGAGAGTCTTAGGTTGTTTAAGAGTGATCCAATCATCCACTCAAGTGATCCTCTTCATTCCTCTTGATTAGCAAGAGAAGAACACAAAGTATCCAAGTAGATACAAAGTGTTGTCATCCCTCTTGATTAGCAAGAGAAGAACACAAAGTATCCAAGTAGATACAAAGTGTTGTCATCCCTCTTGATTAGCAAGAGAAGAACACAAAGTATCCAAGTAGATACAAAGTGTTATCATTCCTCTTCATTTGTAAGAGAAGAACTCAAGGTATCCAAGAAGATACAAGAGTTGGAGTTGTTAGGTCTTGTAACATTTGTTACACTCTTGATTGTATCTTAGCATACATCAAGATTATTTTTATTTTGTGAGAGAGTGAGTCAAGATCATTGTGATCTTAAGAGATAGTGAAGATCTCTTGAAGCCATTGGGCTTGTGTGATTGATCATGTGGATCAAGGGTAGATCGGGTAGATCGAGTCAAGTGGGTGTAGATCATTGTGATCGTGTTGAGATCTCTTGGAGCCATTGGGCTTGTGTGATTGATCATGTGGATCAAGGGTAGATCGTGGTAGATTGGTGCTAGCTAAGATTAGCACTCGACATCTAGCTTAGTGTCGGAAATAGGATAAGCAACGTGTATGGTGTAGATCGGGTAGATCGTGGTAGATTGGTGCTAGCTAAGATTAGCACTCGACATCTAGCTTAGTGTCGGAAAACAAGTTAAGCGACGTGTACGGTTTTCTCCGCCTAAAGGGAGTTTGTTGACTAGTGAAGTAACTCTCGAGTTGGGTACTCGGGGAGTGGAGTAGGGCGAAGAGGAGCTTCGTGACCGAACCACTATAAATCACCGTGTCCGGTTTGCTCCTTCTAACTTATCTCTTTACTTTCATTTCATTCGTTATCGCTTTATATTTATATTTGCATTGCGTATATGTTTGTGTGGCTAGTTGCTTATGTCGTGATTGATTATGTATGTTCCATGGTTTGATTATGCATATGTTGTAGTTTACTATATTCATCTATAGATGCTATATAATCATAGTTGACACTTTTCATATTACGTCACACTTGATCGGGTGTTTGATACAAAAAGTTTAAAGTTTTTAAATGGAAACGTATTCACCCCCCCCCCCTCTACGGTTTCCACAATTGGTACCAGAGCCACGTCGCTCAAATTTTTAAAACAAATGGTTTTCAAAATTGAGTACGATCCATGTATCAAATTACCCATGAAGGTGATAAAAATATGAAAAGTATTTAGTTGCATAATACTTACAAGTTTTGTTGTTAAGTATATGTTGTCATACTAGCTTGAAGTTTTTTTTTGATAAAAGTTGGTTCTGTTCAAAAACTGAAGTAACATGTACGGCACCGTTAAATATAACGGACGGCTCCATTAAATATGGACGGTACCGCTAAATTTAACGGAGCCGTCCGTCTGTTTTTCAGAATTCGGTAATTTTCAAAAATTCGTATAAAATCAACCGTAAGTCCGTAGGAGTCGTGCCACCTATCGTTTTAAACGTAATTGAGTCTACTTTCACTTAAAAATATTTTTAGAAAGTGATTGTAAAGTAAAATTTATGAATGTCTTTAATTCGTAACAGAGAGTCTTTTCCGGTCATGCCGATTGCACAAATTTTTTGTCAAATCATAAAGTGAACATCACACGTTGATGCATTCATGATTTCAAGGTGTTGAACTTGATAAAATTTTTAAATGGGGTGGAAAATAATTCATTTTCAAATAAATTCAAGCTAAGTGTACATTGTTATACTTAATACACAAAATGACGATAAGTATCTTTGTGTGTTATGCTAAATGACTATTTGCTTTTCTTTGTGTCTTAGTATTGCTAGTTAATACTTTTGTATGCTTATTGTTATTTTTAGTTGAGCTAATTTTATCTATAAGCATAAGTGTCTTTCATGTCTTGTTGCTATGTGTCGAATATTAGCTTTTCGGCTTATGCGTCAATAGGACTTAGGCTAGACTTCTTGTACTAAGTTGCGTAATTGATTTTGCATTGCATATAGGCATAGACCATTTTTCTTGCATTTGTTGCAAGTTTTTAAAATGGTTTAGTAACCTTCTTAGGAATAGAAACTAAGTTGGTAGATCATGTGTGTCGAAAGATATTGCCTTACACAATTATCTTTCCAAAGGTTTAAGTGTAAAAAGTATATCACTCCAAAATACTTAACACTTTCATAAAATCCGTAACATGATCTTTAAAACATTACATCATTTTGTCTTGTTGACCATGGGTTGTCTAAACAAGATAAAAGGTCATTTTAATACATTAGTACTTAAGTAAAGGAAAATGTATTAAACTTGCATTGATCTAACACACATACAAAATGTTTTAAACATTTAGTATTTTAGGTATGTTGTATAAAAATAGTTAAGATAATTATTTTTATACCAATGAGGTGTCGAAAAACTAAGAATATTATACTTAATAATATAAATAGTTTTTCTCAAATAAAAATAAATGACAATATCAAAGTAGTAACTTAATATGTCATTAACCTCACACATACAACTAGTGTTAGAATAAATGGAACACACTCCTTAATTTTTTTTTCTTTTTAAAAAGGGAGTGATTGTGAGGGTCAAGAAAGATCTCGAGTACATATCAATTCATTATTCAAATTATGATTGATATCATTATCGAATCTAATTGACAAGTTTTTGAGTGTGGACATGAAATTGGAGTCATTATTTGTCTAGCTTCAAGATAACATCAAAATATGATGAAAAGTATTATCTTGAATCTACATACTCAATCACACTCGATTGTTATGAAAATAATGACGTCCTCTCAAGACGAAAATAATATGCATCGGATCATAACTCACACTTGTGTTGAAGTTGCCATATTGAGTCTTCGTGTCCAATGGTTGTGTTCCAAACTTTAAACTGATATGTTTAAAAGATGCATAAAATACACAACTAAGTAGGATTGACAACTTGGATGTTTCATCCGAAATATACAAGTAATTTACATTGCAATGCAATTGGTAAATGTGTCATTTCCGAAAAACCAAACACGAGCAAACAAACAACATATGTAAACTTTGCTCATGAACAACTCAACACTCAAAGCCACATGTCTAGTAAAAGTGTCACACATAATATGTTATTAACTATTATGTAAGTCATCAATCTTTGAGAATATCACATGTATTTCTCTTATCAAAAGATTGACAAAAGATAACCTATATCTCATGCATCTTATTTTCTTTGTAACATGAATGGTTATGTTACAAGAGAATACATAGCATCCTGTTAACAAATATAGGATATTAGAGTTGAATAATAACCCAATACAACATGTGTCATTGCATAAACAAGTAAAATTGGTCATACACTAAAATACTTGTTTCACAAAGCATTCGTAAGAGTGATAAGTTTCCTCTTAGAAAAGCATATATGTTGAAATATAAAATATGTCTCATTTTTAATATAATGCTCACAAGATCTATTGAGGTATGTAACCTTCACTAGATTCTTTCTCAAGATATGCAATGGAGCATTCTTGAAACACACACGATGTAGTAGGTTCTACATTATATCACATTAAAGTGTCTCTTAGTTCTAGGAAACCAAATCATGTTAAAATAACATGTAACAACTCAACAAACAAAGATGATGTCCAAGAGATCATAAAATACACCATCTTCATCAAATAACCTCTAAATCTCAAATACGAAATTAAAAACATTTCGCTTGCCTTTGTTAGGAGTTGTGTAAGACATGTCATTCTCTTAACCAAATTTGAAAGTGTGGTTAGTTGAGTCATATTAGGCCATATATTAGCGAAACAAGCTAATATCATCTTTGCTATACTTCGATAGGCAAATATGGGAATTTGAATTTTTCTAACATGAGAATGACTACTGGAGAACCTATCGCGCTAGAAATTCAATTTGACCTAATGGTTGAATTGCTTCCAGGAGAGAAGTTGGGTTGGTGGTATAACCCGTAAAAATGGTCGTGTTTAGCCTTAATTGAGCACCACTAGTGATAGTCTCATACTCATTCTTTAACTTGAAAATTTTTCATTCCTACATTTGACTAGAGACAGTTTACATAGGTGAACTTTATCTCCCGTTAGGATTTCATTTTCAACAAGTAGTAATTAGGATCTACCTTAGCAAACCTAGATTGCTCGCATCCCACATACGTGTTTCAAAATGATAACATGTTCTCATAAGACATGATTAAATGTCTTCATGATCTTAAATGCTAAATGATTATCATGTTTTGCATGATGGTTGTATTTATTCCTTATGTGCATTTTACATGATTTGCTTGTAAAGTTTGCACCCACACTATGCTCTTTTGACACATTAGGAATTAGGTATGCCCATCACTATGAACCCTTAGAAGTCATAGAGTCATACACTAGTGTCAAAACCTATAAGTTAGAGTAGTCACGAAGTTGTCTTAATTCCCTAGTTATCACTTCGCCTTCTTCCAAGTATACACCCTTTTGTCATGGGAAGGTTTGATACAAACCTAGTAGAACTCGGAGTAGGATTGACAACTTAAATATTTCATCCGAAATATTCAAGTAAGCTTAACTTGCGATCGCAATTGTTAAATGTCATATCCGAAACATCATACTCAAGCCTTTTAACAACATATGTTAAAACGCTCATCCCAAAGCTAAAAGCTAACATCAACCCTCGGGTGACAAAGGACTCACGAGTTGCTATTTAAGTGATTAGTAGTTCCTTTCATCCTCGTGTGATTATACACGTCTTAAGATCCCAAACCCTGCTGCGAATCAGCACCATAGGCTTAGCTTTACGTCTTTCAAAACCCCATGAAACACTCGTGTGCGAAGCACATCAAAATCCGTAAATCAACCAAACCTCTCAACCTAGAATCCCCTAACCATCTTCGTCTAGGTCTAGGAATGATGGAACATTTTCCATAAATCTTATGACTATTTAAATATTTCACTGGAAATATTAAAGTCATCCCTCGTACCCCTCTTATGACTATTTAAATATTTCACTGGAAATATTAAGTCATCTTTCACATTGCTCTAATGACTACCTATGTATTTCCTCGGAAATATAAAAGTCATCTCTTCTCGTCCAGTACCGTTCAAAGAATTTATTAGGTATAAATTCTTTCCTCGTGTCGAAAAGTCTCACTAAATCAGCGAGATTTATTCGTGAAATCCTCTTAAATTCCAATGACAACTTAAATATTTCATCCGAAATATTTAAAGTATATTTAATTTGCGAAATGCAATTAAATGTCATTTCTCGTTCTCGAAAAACGTTCATCGAATCCGGTTGGATTCATTCATGAAAGAATTTATTCGGTATAAATTCTTTTAATCTAAGGTCTAGAAAAATCACAACATATGTGAAATTTCTTTGTCAGAAATCTAATTCTGGGTCAAAACTGACCTCAGCAGGTCACGGTACCCTTAAAGAGGGGACGGTACCGCTAAATTTAACGGTACCGTCGGACCGTTTTCTGCTGAGACAGTTTACTCTCACTGTTTCAAAACCACTATCGAAACCCACTCGATGTAGTCTTGAACCAGAACCGTATCCTATCAGAACAGATTGTATCTATCTTCTGATTCCTAAGCCTTCTTCCCTTTCACTTCCGCATGGTACTAAACACTACTAATGCTTCCGCATCCCACTCATCTCCCACACACTTCAGACGATGAACCATTAGGATATGTTGAGATAACCCTTCTTCATCAACATAGATAACCCTATAACCTTATCACCAACCTCACAACCCTGAAGATCTTATCTTCTTAACACTTAGGATATCTCCAAGTAATCACATGCCTCATCATATAAATATTCTATGAATATTCACAATGATTGAGAAGAGCTACGTGACTTCAAAGGTGAAGTTTATCGCATGCTATCCACCACTTTTCATAACGTTACTAAGCTCATCACTTCAGTCAACGTTTGTTTTCCTCTTTATCTTTTACATCTTGTCCGGATGATCATAGATTAAGGGGGAGCGAAAACACACTCATATAGCCTTTCACCAAACACTCTCAAGAACACATTAATGTGGTTCTTATTCCCTAGGAAACTTCCCTTTAGCTGCCCAGAACTAGGCTGCACAGGAAAATTCGTGACTTCCAGGTCACGGTACCGTTAAATAGGCCACGGTACCGTTAAATTTAACGGTACCGTGTGGTATTTAGTGGTACCGTGCCTATGTTTGATGAATTTTCACTGTTCCCTCCTAATCCCTGCATCCCTAACCTCAAACCTGCAAAATTTTGCAAACTCACACACACCCTAAGATTTCCTCACTACACCATAGGACACCATCACCAACTTTAGTTTGAATCCCACAACCCTTGCCTATATAAGGCCTCACTACTGCAAGCTTATCTTGCATCTCATCTTCAAACCTTTTAGCTACACTTCACTCTTGACAGTGATAGTTAGTCTAAGTACCTTCAACCCATAGATCATCACACTCAAACCTTACAACCTTCAACTCATCAATCATCACACTCAAACCTTACAACTACTCCTCACTTTGGATAAGTGATAGTTAGTTAAACAACCTCCAACCCTCACAATCACACAAAACCTTTCATGCACCAAATTATCTCTAACACACAACTAGGATCATCCAACCTAGAAACCTAGAACTTCATTACCTTAACCCCGTTAGAGATATCCACCAACAATCCTGTTAGGATCACATGCACCTTTTCTTTTTCCCTTTTGAAATATATCATGCATCTCATTGTCAGTGCAAACGATATATTAACCTAAACCATCTTTTCCCACCTTTCCTCAAAGGGCAAAACCAACATCTCCAACCACATCATCATCATCCTCCACCTTTAGGATTCCTACACCCTTACCTCCACCAATTCCACCACAACCTTTAGCTATCACACTAACCCTATCACCATCAAACCTTTTTGAACTTGGCACTAACACATCATCCTTATCACTATCACCATCACCACAACCACTAATGGGTCATCCCATTATTTATCCCCTACAACCACATAACCCAAGTTGTCCTTGTTGTCACCACAACCAACACTCTCCCACCTTATGGAATCATTTACGTATAACCTCTATCGAGTCTACTTTATGGCACGACTTGTCATAATAGTAATCATTTAGAGTATATCTTATCAACAAACTATCCTTAACATCAATCATCTTAGGTAGATGATTATGTTGTTCAAAAGATTTGTTAGAACTTTCCTTCCCAATGACAACTTGGAATAAGTCATTTAGTGCGTCAGTCAATGAACGAATCTCGTTCTTGATTAGTGTGATTGTGTGAACAATTACACCTTAGGTTTTCGGTCGGGTTGTGACACTTACGTATTAACATAGTTTAACCCATGCATGTCTTGCTATGTGTATTCTATCCCTATAATGTTGCTCCTATACTGTTATATATTATGCTGCACGAAGCTAACCCTTGATGTAGGAAAAGCCTTTGTAAGAATTTGATCCATGGATCCGCTAGATACTAAGGTAAATAAACAAGGGAATTAAGTCACCATAGGGGAACATTGAGCTAGGGGGAGCTCGGGAGTATTTGAATACATAGCACGGAGTCTTTCTAATGGTGGTGATAGAAGACTTCACTGGGATGATACAAGCTTGCCTTTCGGGGGAGAAAGGATATCAATGCATGTAACCACCCGTATTTTTCCAAATATATTTTTATACGAGACTTTACCCGTTTCTCATAAACGGATCCTTTCTGAACTATTTTGATTCTAAAACGTGAAGTTTATCTCGCGAAACGTGAAAATGTACACAACGCGTACTGGCACAACCGGCGATCTGTTTTGATTATTTTATTATTCGTGAGAAACGAGGCGTATGAATAGTCGTTTTTATTGGAAAAATTATTCTGAGCGCAGTGGTGAAATTCTCGTGTTTTGAATCAATCGTTTGCTATCTTAAACGAGCCCCGAGTCTCATTTCATAAAAGTTAACAAAAATTACAACTATGGTCCCTGCAGTAAATTTTATTCTTCTTTCCCTAAACTTTAGTTATTGACTGTTTGGTCCCTGGAGTTTATTTAGCCTAACCTACACTATATATATACAACTTATAATTTTTTTTAAGGAATATTTCATTTGCTACTTCTTCCCAGCCGCCCCACATCACCACCTCTCTCCTCTCTCATCATTTTCCGGCCAGTGGAGCCGCCACCGCCGCTCACCCTATTACACCACCACCA
The DNA here is from genome assembly GCA_021014915.2 of Artemisia tridentata subsp. tridentata. Classification (NCBI taxonomy): domain Eukaryota; kingdom Viridiplantae; phylum Streptophyta; class Magnoliopsida; order Asterales; family Asteraceae; genus Artemisia; species Artemisia tridentata. The sequence goes on along the minus strand of CP139508.1, from coordinate 414,593,767 downwards.
CCAAAATAAACCTTGAGATCTCCTCATTATTTTTATATGGCTCACGCGCCACCTAAACCTTCCTCCACCATCACTGCTGCTGCTGCCGACACCACTATGCGCCACCATCTCCGCTTGTTCTTTTCTCTTTTCTCGTCATGGTAAAACCGAGAAACCTGTTCGATATTATTATTATTTTTTTTTTTTATATATATACCGATTTATTTTGTTGCGTTTGTTTTGCTCGTGGATTTAAACTGTCATTTGAAATCAGGATTATTCATTTTCGTGATTTAAAACCGGATTTAAACTTTGAGATAAATGGTTTCGTGTGGTAAGACTTAACTGAAAACGGTGTTGGTGATATATTGTTGTCGTGTCTGCGTGTTTCTATTTATTTATTTACTCTTAGTTTGGTCTTGACTAGTGTTTGGATACGTTGGTTATATTATTTTCGTGGGATATGTTGGTTGTTTCGATTCACAGTTGGGATGTTTGGTGTGTTTGATGAGTCACAGTTTAGTTTGAATCTTCGAATATAATTTCATACCCATTTTGGTTTGGATTCAAGATACTTGGTTGCATTGGGTTGGTGTCGCTATTGGTTCGACACCGAAGGGTGTCGTGTGTCACAGTCTGGTTCACAAAAGAACACCCACGTAGGGTGTTGTTGTTTGTAGTGGTTTTGGTCTCGGTAGAGCTTGTCGACCCTTTCTTGTTTGTGTGACCAGTCGATTTGGAATACACGTATGGGTTTACACTAGGATTTGGTTTGTATTTTTTTTTTTGCCGCAAACAAATTTTGCTCCTATGTTGTAAGAACATTATATATATATAACCAATAGGAAACTACGTCGTTTTACTAAGCAAGTTTCCCGCCAAAAAAATTTCCCCAGGCCCGGCCCAAAAAAAAAAGTTAGCCTGGTCATTTTCAATGTTAAAAGAAAATTAATATAAACAGGCCCAGTAACTGACCCAATAACTATAACCCAAAACAAAAGCCCACCAAAGGCCACATGGTCACATACTTTTAGCAAAAGCACACAAGCAACAAAACACGAGCAAAAAAGCCGCAACGGGACTTTATTACAGCCAAAAAATAAAAAAATAGTCCGTTCTTATAACTATATCGCAAACATTTATTGAGTTGTGGGCACGAGCGGACAATAACTTCCAAAAAAAACGACAAAAAATTTATGCATTTAAAATATAACAATATCACAAACATTAAAAAAGCGCCAAAATAACAAAGCACTATTACGCAGGAAAAAATCCCCGCTAGGCCGCAACGCGGCCGACCGACGCCTAACTTGTTAGAGTTAAGATGTGTTTGGCTTAAAGGATGGGCCTAAGCCCAACATTTAACAAGGGTGCGTTTGATGTTATTTTGGGCCGAAGCGCAAAACTAGTGCGTTTGTTTTTAAAAGGCTCACAAGCCCATAAGCCTAAAATATATAAAAAGAATGTTTGTTTAAAATTTGCTGGTGACACATCAGTACGTTTCGGGTAATATTTGTAATCGTGATTTGACTTGAATACGGATTTGATTATTATTTTTGGACATTGGACAATCATGTATCGTTATCGGATGTACAACATTAGATATTGGACTTGTTGAACATTTTGACTCGAGGCGGTATACTATATTAACTTCAAAATGAACTTAATATATTAAACACGAAACGGACACAAAATCTTCAATAAATCCAAAACTAATATTTACGAGAATAATAACGAGACATAAATCTCAGTTTTGGTTAATCCAGTCTCGACGACTCGAGAAAAATTAATTTTATTAGTTAAACTCTTTTTATTATAAAACGTTTATGTTTTATACAAACCATTTGGGATAACGGGGTAAATGTCGAAACGTACAAACCGAGTTAGTTGATTTGAGATGTTTGTCTGTCGTTAACTTCTAGAGTTGTCTTCCTTGGTTTGAGTTCTCGTCAGTATTCTCTCGACTATGTCGATGTCTATTCCTTTTTGGCGTGAGTTGTCTGTCGAGTCTATGTCTTCTTACCACACCACACGAAACGTTGAAACTAAGCTTTTGATAAGTTTTGAAAACTGAGTAATCTACGACAACTACGACACGCTGTCTTTTATAGACTTTATTATTTTGCGAGACGTGTTTTGAGATAATCGTATACATACTAGGTTGTGCCGATCCTAGACCGTTGTGTACCGCCGTGCTTGTACCTCTGTGTACCGTCGTGCCGTATGTCTTGAGACCGTTATGTCTTGCTTCTCGATGCCAGTCATGTCAGTTGTGATCTTGCATTTCTGTGGCTAAGGTGAGTTCATGGCCCCTACTTTTACCGGTTTTCTAACTATTTTCGGGGGAGAATACATGCTCGTTTTTAACTAAACTCATGATTATTTATTCTGAATACGTGAACGGTTTACTCAATTTTGACTATTTGGCTGATATATTTGATCTGGTTAGTTGATGGCATTACGTGATTTGTCTGGTATTCATGAGTGAGTTTCATAGCCCCACTTTTACTCTTATTAACGTTTTATTAAACTTGGGGGAGAAAACATGCAAAACCATTTTGAACGGACCAACTATTATTTTATGTTGTTGATGTGCTGCTATGCTAGTTGACTATGGTTATTATGTATGAGAGCTCCTTGTGCTCTATCGTGAATGTAGGCTCCGTGTGCCTAATATATGAGAGCTTCTTGTGCTCTATCGTTAATGTAGGCTCCGTGTGCCTAATATAGAGGGCTCCTGTGCCTGAGACATCCGTAGTGTGCACCTACAGGATAACTATTATTATGATTGGATACTCCCATGTGTGGGATTTGGTTTGGTTGATTTCGACCTAGTCACTCATAGCATACTTGATTTTTTGATTTTGGTCCACTGTGTAGATTTTTGAAAACCTATGAACTCACCAGCGTAAGCTGGCCCTTTTTAGCATGTATTTTCAGGTTTAAGGCTATAGTTTATCTCTGGAGGCGCTTGGCAAGGGGCATGGTCATAGACGACTCTGATGAATATATTTGGGACCGCTTTATTATTTTGGGCCTAACTTCCGCACTATTTTCAGATGATGTAAACTTAACGTTTTGATAATGAAACTTTCTTCTAAACGGTTAAGGTAAAACCGTTCTTTGTACCTTGTGTTGTGATACCAATTGAGTAGCGCCCCAGTGACATGTATGCTTCCGCTGAACCCGATTTTCGGGGTGTTACAATGCAATAAGGGGAGTAGGAAGTAAATCCAAGGAAGCGCTCGAGGCAACTACCTTTTTGATTCGACAAAAGGGGAGAAGGAAGTGTAAACAGGTAACTTTTACATTTTACTATGTCTTACGGTTTACATATTTGTCATCATCAAAAAGAGGGAGATTGTTAGTGCAAATAATACGATATTTACTAAACCCTTTATTTTACTAAACCCTAAATCGACTACAAACCAAACAAAAATCCCATTCTACACCTACAGAATTTCTGGAGCTGGTTTAGTAATTTTTGTGGCATCTACTGAGTTCAAAGAAGCTTAGAAAAATAGGGGATCGAATTTAGGAAGCTTGGTTCAAGTGTTCTTGATTTATTTGTTCGATTTTATTCAACCGAGAGGTAAAATATTTCCCTAGCTCATTCGAATTTTCTAAAAACATTCTGGAATTTTTTTGGACTTATTTACATCCTATATGATCTGTATAAAATAGTAGAATCAACCCATGCATGCTTGTTTAATCATATGAGAATTTTCGAATCACTAAACCCTAAAAACGTAAAATAAACCTAGGTCAATCATGCGAATTTTCTGCACCTTGTATATATTTTTACATGATCTTATATGAGTCTAACAACACTGAAAAATGCTACTTGAATTTTTAGAAGCCTAGAACACCCTTGGTAAATTATTGATTAAACCGGATTTTAAGAAAAAGAGGTTTTTAAATAAAATAAAAATCAAACACATTAGGGTTAGGGTTTTGGATGAATAATCTGAGTAATTAATGCATGTTTAAGGTATAGTTAATGATATGGTAATGATTGGATAAATTAGGGTTAGGGTTTTGTAGGGTTTTATGTTTACTGAATTTAATATAAAAACTATAGGGGTGTGTTTTGTAATTTATTAAACTTATGGGATATTTTTGTAACATGTATTGGACCAGGAATAATTCGAATAAAATATAATATAGGGGTTTTATGTGTAAATTTTGTAATTAAAGGGTTTAATTGGTAAGTTATGTAATTAATTAAATCGAATTAATAATTTTTATAAATTAAGGGACTTGTTTTGTAAATTATGGAAACTTAAGGGTAATTAGTATAAATATTTATGTCAGGGGTATATTATGTAATTTTTGATAATTGAGGGCTTAATGTGTAAATATGGATATTATAAGGATTAAAATGTAATTTAATTAACTATAAGGTTTAAATTGTAATTTAATTTATTTAGAGGGTCTAAAGTGTAAAATTGTTAACATTGGAGGATTAGAGTTGTAATTATGGGAAATTATTGGATTAAAATGAATAATTTGTAATATTTGCACTTTAAACCTTTATCTTTGACATATTTACATTTAAAACCCTAAAATATGGGAAGTTGTCATAATTAACCCTAAGCTATTATAACTTGATATAATGAACCCTATTTCTATAATAATATTAAATTAATGACTTAACCTAAATTATAATGATCTTTCTAATTATAGAAACCTGCTAAATAAGGAAACTTTCTAAAAATGGAAACTTACTTAAAACGGAAAGGTAACTAAGAAACCGTTTGTAATCTTGTCTTCTACTCCTTTAGGTTCGAGGAAGGAGTAACTTGATCCTTGTCAATTTTGTATTCTTGTTTTGCTTGCTAATAAGGTACAAATATTCTGCCCTTCTTCAGTAAGGTGCCTTCGTTCTCATTTCATTCTGATTTCTGATTCGTTATAGGATTCCCTAAGCCACTGCTATGTTCCCTTGTTCTGTGAACCTTGCCTTGTCTTTCTCTTGATATTGTGAACCTTAGATGTAAACTATCTGATCTGAACCTTTCTGATATTAACCTTTCTGATATTGACCTTTCTGATATTGAACCATCTGATATGAACCTTTTAATATAAACCTTGATATAAATCTGGATATGACCTACTTGAAATGAAACTTGACTTGTACCACTTAATATGAAACCTGAACTTGATACTTGACCTTGACCTTAGTTTGAGACTACAAGCCACTATTTGTTTCACTAGGCATGAGGGTTTCATGTCCATGTCATTGATGCACCGATGGCGTGACTCTAGAGTAGGAGAGTGATGTCCTATTCCGTCCCTGACTTTATCTGATTTGGTGTGTATTGGTAGACTCTGGCCACCTGGGGCGTATGGATGCATCCTAGATCTGTTATCTGTTATCTGTATTTGTATCTGTTATCTGTTATATCTGGTGACTGATGGTGTGTGCGATACACGTCTTTCACATGTCTAGGAGCTGATCACTCCATTTATTTATTGAGGACTCCCCTCATATTATCTGATTACCTGAGAGGTCTCCCCTCTGTATACTTATATGGTTATATTATGTTCTGGGCTTGTAGTGGATCACTGTTTTCATTTACCTTATAACCTTTACCTTTCATTTACTCTTACCTTTTCCCTATGCCTTTACTCTTAACATCCTTTACTACATTTACATTTCATTATTCTCTATTACTGCTTTGTACCGTTATATCTGTTCACTGAGCTTTCGTAGCTCAGCCGCATTTCTTTTCCTGCGGCAGGTTTTAGATGGAAGCTGGGTATAAGTGGAGAGTACCATTGGATTTAGAAGACCCTACTAGCTATTGAGGATGACTAGAAGAATTTATAGTGTGGAAAACTAGAAGGGGGGTTGAATAGTTTTACGTCTTTTTAATTTATTATAAAACCTTTGTTTACTTTTGAAAACTTAGATTCAAGTTTGTTAAAACTTAAATCTTATTATTAGTTATATATGGATTCTTTTAAATTGATTGTAAAAGTTTTGGTTTCTTGAATGGATTTTCAAATTGATCTTTATGTGAAGTCGACCTCTAATTAATACTAGCAATTATATAAGCCTATGTGTATGAAAGTAATGACGATGCAAGTAAAGAAATAAATAAGGTATGGAAAGATCTAACCAAGACACGAGAGATTTATAGTGGTTCGGCTACAAGGACACCTTCCTTGCCCTACTCCACTCCCCGAGCACCGAGCTCGAGAGTTTTCTTCACAACTTCAATAAGCTCCCTTATGGCGGAGAAAACCTTACACGACTTTGGCTTACACCGGCTTAACGACACAAAGCTAAATGTCGAGTTCTAATCGTAGCTAGAACCAATCTCACAACTTCACAACACAACTTCTTCAAAACTTATTCACGACTACTTCACAACGGCTTCACGACTGCTTCACGACTTCTTCACGACTTTAAACACGACCGCTACACAATCACTATGCTGCGGCTTCACGACTTCAACACTATATCTTCACGACTAAGACTTCACGACTTCAACACGACCGCTACACAACCTCTATGCTACGGCTTCACGACTTCAACACTAGGACTTCACGACTAGGACCTCACGGCTTCAACACGACCGCTACACAACCTCTATGCTACGGCTTCACGACTTCAACACTAGAACTTCACGACTAGGACTTCACGACTTCAATACGACCGCTACACAACTTCTATGCTACGGCTTCACGACTTTTACACAACGACTTCACGTCTTCAAAGCTACGGCTTCACAACTTCTACACAACGGGTTCACGACTTCTACTCCGCGGCTTCACAATTTCTACACTATGTCTTCACAACTTCTATACCACAACTACTTATACAACTTCTTCACTACTTACATACAACACAAATCTACTATACACACCTTACACACAAATGAATGAATGATTTACAAACTTTGTTAAACTAACAACTTAAGTAACAAGATGATACTAAGTTGTAATACTTCTAATCTTGATTGATAGAAGTATTCTTCTTTTGCACTTGAATGAAGGAAGCTTGGATCACTTGGAAACCAAAGCTTAAGATTATATGATCAAAGGATTTTAGAAAGTATTTACAAGATTTAAAACAGAAAGTGGGGTGCAAAAGGTAAGTAAAAATCCAGGAGAAGGCTGGTATTTATAGGAGAAAAACTGGACAGCTGGAGGCCTACTGGAGCGGGGGCGGTCCCCTTAAATAGGGGGCGGTCCCCTTAATTTTAAGGGGGCCGCCTAGCAAAATTAAGGGGGCCGCCCCTACTAAACGTTGGCCAATTTTGTCCTTTTGTGGGGAAGGTTTTTCTGGAACATTTTAACTGATTTTGGTTAAAAATTTGAATTCATATTTTTATAAAAGATTAAACATTTTTATTTAATACCAAAAATGTTTTTCAAAAATATATAAAATGTTTTTTGATGTTTTATAAAAAATCTAGTTATTAATAAAATGTTCCTTTGATCATATAATGCATTAAGCATTAGTTCATTCATACCTTAAGTGATTTGAGTTGTAGAAATAGATATTTACAACTAAATACTTGTTTACGTCATAATTTTCCGATTAATGATTTTACATTTTGTGATTATCAAAACGTAGAGATATCGAAAAATATTAATAACGTGTTTAGGCATTATTTATATCAACAATCTCCCCCTTTTTGATGATTACAAAATCTAAACTCATTAAATCTAAAAATTAGTTTTTAGACAAGTATTTAGTGAGTTTACATCTATTTCTCCCCCTTTTTGTAGAATCAAAAAGGTTATGCCGACAAGTTTTAGAAACTAAATTTGTCGGGATGAGAACTCCCCCTTGATGTGTACTCCCCCTCGTTTGGGAGCATCAAGAAAACGAGCTATGGAACGCTTGCGAGAAAAATGTTAGAAGCACAAGCATATATATAGGACAAATAATGAGCATGCATGGAAAATAAAAACATTCATTAAAACAAATGTTGTGTATAATTACACAACCATTCATGAGTACAAGCATTCCTACACTAGCTAATAATTCCAACTACATAATCATCCTAGACAACATAATCTTCCATGGAGCTTGCTTACAAAATGGGTGGAAAATTTATTATTGAGTAAGCATTGCATGTGCTTACTTGGGTGACAATGGAGGTGGTGGTTGTGTAGTGGGTGAGGATGGTGGTGGTGGTGGTGGAGGTTGGTTGGTAAGTATGTTTTCAAGTGATGAAAACATATAGAATATCTCATCTCTAAGACCAAAGATTATGGTCCGGTTATGGATGCAACAAAGACAAGTGTCACCATGGGTTTCAAGTAATGGCCAAGGTATGGGAAAAAATGGTTGTGGGTTTGGTGGAGGTGAAAAATGAGAATCAAGTGGTGTAATGGGTGAGAAGGAAATGGTAAGTTGAGTGGATGGAGGTTCTTGAGTGGATGGTGGTGATGATGTTCTTGGTGATGGTGTGAGGTGGGTATGGATGTAGTCATTGATGGATGAAGTGGATGGAATGGAGGAAAATGAAGCTCCATGGGTAGAGGGTGTTTTTGATGGTGCATTAGGTGCACTTGGGGATGAATTTTGAGGTGGTGGTGATGGAGTTTTGATGTCATCTTGGGTGAGGTCAATGAAGAGTTGTTTTGGTGGTATGATGACAAGTCTTTGCTTTCTTGGAGTCTTAGAGATGGATGATTTTGGTGACAACATGGTGGATGAAAATGGGTGTTTGATGAAGGTGATGGTTGATGAAGTGAAAGGTAATTGTAAGGAGGGTATTTATATTGTGAAAATGTGGTTGATTTAGGCAAATTGTGGAGGTTTTGTGGTAATATTCCAAGTTCAGTTCGTGCATTAAGGGTAATGGTAGCTGGGGCTAGGTAAAAGTGGTCACAAGATGCAAAAGGAAACAGTAAAATTTACTGTCCAGATGGCCGGTCCCCTTAATTGCTGGGCGGTCCCCTTAAAATTAAGAGGACCGCCTAAGGAATTAAGGGGGCCGCCCATCTGGTGATTTCCCAGGCGACCAAATTTGAAAAATTTCTAGAAAAAGGTCATTTTTAGGGTGTTTTTGCAGCAAGTTCCATTTGGATCATGTATATTAAGAATGATTAAATAATAACAAGAACATATTAAAAAGAATAATGGTTATATGTAAACTACTAAGATCATATTGTAAGCATGTCATAAGCATATATCTTAATTAAACAAGAAAAGAAACAACACATTCATAGCAAACATATATAGGAAAGAAAGAAACAAACATTCATTAATTTAAAATGATTATGTGACAAACATAATCATTGTTACAACATACATAGTGCTTAAAGCATACATTTGTTAGAGAATTCTAATTTGCCTAAGAAATCCATTTGACTTGCTTGATGATGGAGGTGGTTTTTGAAATGAAAACTAGTGAGAGGATGAGTAAATGGGATTAGTGAAGGTATATGTTTGGGTGTGTGGAGGTTGGAGATGGTGATGGTGGAGACATTTGAGGTGTAGAGTTTGGAGGTGGTGAGTTTGGAGCGGACCATGATGGGTGAAGGTTTTGATGTTGCTCAAGAGTGGATGTTGGATGAGATCTTGTGAGAAGATACTCAATCCATGTGAAGTGCTCATTTAGAGCAATGGTTTGTTGTTGGAGAAAGATGCAACAAGGACAATTGTTGACATGTTTCTCAATGTGACTCTTGTTGTGTGGTGATGGTGGAGAACTCGATGAAGGTTGGTCAAGATTGCTTTGAGCAAGATGTAGGGCAAGAAGAGCATTTAGCTCATGGGCTTCTTTGAGTTCGTCAACGAACTTCAAGTGTTCGTTGGTGGGTGATGATGGTGGAGTATGGTTGATGGTAGGGAGTGGTGGTGACACTCTTGGTGGTGGAGACACTTGTGAGCTTGGGTAGTTATGAGTGGGTGATGATGGTACATTGATGGATTGAGGGAGATGTGGAGTGATGTGAATGAGATTTGGGTTATTGTTTTGGGATTGTTCTTGTTCTTCACATGGGTGTGATAAGGGTGTATTTGTGGGAGTGAGAGTATGAGGTTTAGGCTTAGGTTGACTTTGAGCAACATCACATGTGGAGTTAGAGTTATGGCATGTGTCAAGTTTCCTTCTCCAAATTGGTCTCACCGAGATTTTGGCAACTCTTGAGGGTTTTGAGTTTGGGTAGTTGGAGGATGACATGTTTGAGTGGATGAGGTGAATGGGCATTTATGATGAGGAGGTGCATTTATAGTGAAGGAATGATGTGGTTTAGGAAGGTAAATTTTGGTGGGTGGTTTATGACAAAATGTGTTTGTGAGTTTTGGGAAGTATGGAATAAAATGGGTTGGAAATTGAAAAAGGAAACAGTAAGCCGGATCTCCAGATGGCCGGTCCCCTTAATAATTAAGGGGGCCGCCTAGGTATTTAAGGGGGCCACCCATCTGCTGACTTCCAGATTTCTGAAAATGGGTTTTTGGCAGAAATTTGTAGAAAAGGTTGTGTTTTTTAGTTTAGCTTCAAGCAAGTCCAACTTCTTTTTGAGGCAATTTAAAGTTTAATGACTCATGTATGCTAAGCACATTCAATTAAGCAATTTTAATTATCATGCAACCTACTCATTTACCAAGAAGCATATATGTATATATGAACAAGAAGAACAACATATAATTACCAAGTAATTCATACTACCATTATTATGACGATTAATTAGCTAGTTAATTAATCCTAACAAGTGTCTATGTGATGGGAAATTTGTGATAGCATAGATTTCTAGACTTGGATCAAGCATGATTTGAGTAAGTGTTTTTGGGCATTATTCAACAATGTTTGAGAAAAAGGTTTTGTGAAAATTGTTTCAACAAGGTAGATTCGAATTTGTTTCAAAGTGTTTTTATAAGGATATAAAAAGAGGTTATTACACTTTTTGGCTTTGATAAAAACTTGTTTAATAGAGAAGTGACAAAATCTTTTTGAAAAATCATTTTCCAAAATATGAAGGTTTGCATTTATAAAAGGATTTGTTGTTAAAAAAAATTTCATGCTTGATTGATTAAGGCTATTGTCTCATGCTATCTCTTTCAACAAATTATGCGATTTAAATGATAGTGATGACTAAATTTTATATGTTCAACAGAGAACACTTTAATGCTTAGGAGGATTAACTTAAGGTTTTCTAGTTTATTAACAAGTAATATAACTAATAGTGTGAGGGCATAGCAACTTATCAAACTAAGCATATCTTAAGGCAGTGATTATCATAACTATATGCAAGAAGTAACTACTCAGGAAAGTTTAAAAAGAAGACTTATCTCAGGTCCAGTATTTCTTCATGATATGAGGTAGTAAATATTAGATGAGTACCACTTCGTTCCATCCTCATTATTGTAGAAAAATAAGTCTTCATGCGCGTGTTTTGAATATGAGTAGGTTAACGCAAGATTGAGTTTCATTCCATTTTGCGTTCATTACCTAATCAAATAAAACAGCTTGGTACCCAGATTCTCATGGGTCCGAGATGGTTAGTTGGGGACATCCATTGCATTTATATGCATGTGGAGAAAATGTCACCAAGAAGTACAAGAATTCCTTGATAGTTTGTTTTGATGTACAAACAATGGATTTCTTGACTTATAAATTATAATCACAGTAAATAGCCTTATATCTAAATTTCTCTACTAGGTTTTTTAATTATAATTTGTTTTGATTTACTTGTTGAAGAGTTATCCGAATTAAATCCTAAACCGGTTTTATCATTGAATGGCTTTTGACAACTTAGTAAGAATTTAAGAGATTTGGAGCTTTCTTCAAATTTAGCTAAAATTTTTGCTCTTTCATTTAATCTTTTAATTTCAAGTTTATAATCTTGACATATTTTGCATTCTAGATCAATTTCAATATTAGTTTCAAGTCTAGACATTTTATCTTCTAAAATTATTTCTTTTTCAAGATTACCTTCAAAAGTTTTTAATGATTTATGTTTAGAAATAGTTTTTAGATCTATGTTGCAAAGATGTTTAAACTCATTTTCTAGTTTTGAAAATTCTAAAATGAATGGATCATAGCAAAAATGTTCGGTTTTGGATTGTACCTTATTTGGAGCTTTATCTAGTTTGCATTCGTCACATACCGGATGATGATCTTCTCCTTCGTCTGTGTCACTCCATGATATTGGATTGAGTTCACTTTGGAGTTGATCCATGTAGCCTTCGTCGTTAATACCTTCATTAACAACATTTGAACTAGTAGCACATGTATCTATTTTATCTAAATGTTTATCTATTAAATTTTCTAAAATAACTAATTCATGTACAAGATCGAAATCCTCATCTTTGGCTTGACATTTTTCTTGATGAGAGTTTAAGAGATTTTTCCAAATATCATTTGCCGTTTTATAGAAAGATATTCTTTCATATTCAACTTTCGGCAAGGTTTTGCAAATAATTATTTTAGCTACATTATTTTTGTTATTTTTTGTTTTTAAATAATCATTTTGAGTTACAAAATCCGTTTTTGTTTGACTTTCAAAATTCATTTTTGTTGGTTGAAAATCACCAATGGAAATGACATGTAACACCCCAACCCGGCAAGGGTAAAGATGTCACGTTAATGGTTTCACATCAGATCAAACAAAGCATACTTCAATAGTAATACAATAAATTTCAAGGTTACAAATGAAATACTAAAATTACAAGGTTACAATGGAAATAAAACTAAATACTAAGTCTGTAGTTGCAAATCCTTCTAATAATCTCTACTTCAGAATACTATCAAGTCTTCTAAGTCCAAGGTATTCTCCACTCATCCCCAGCTTCCTACTAAAACCTGCCGCAGGATAAAGAAAATGCGGCTGAGCTACGAGAGCTCAGTGAACAGATACATATACAAAGCAGAGAATAACGAAACAGAAATATAATATAGGCAATGGGAATGTCATAAGGTATAAGCAAGCAAAAGATTAGTAAGGGAAATATAGGATAGTCATCTACCACGAGCCCAGAAACTCAAAGTCATAATCTCAACATCATAATCTCAAAGTCATAGTCTCACAATCAGAGGGGATACCTCTTAGGCAACCAGATAATATGAGGGGTGTCCTCATGTATCAAAAGGGTGGAGTGATCAGCTCCCAGAAATGTGAAAGGCGTGTATTGCACACAGTACCAGTCACCTCAAAGTCATAACTCAAAGTCATAGTTAAATCCACTAAACGTACAAATCTAGGATTGCAATCCATACGCCCCCAAACTCAAAGTTATAATCTCAAAGTCATAATGGCCATAGTAGATAATATAAAAGGGACGGTGTGAGAAATCACTCCCCCACACGGGAGTCATGCCAGTGGTGCATCACAGACATGGCCAGGTTACCTTCCTGGCTAGGTACACAGAAAATGGCTCGGGTATCAAACTAAGAGTCAGGTCTCAAAGTCATCACAAAAGATCATATATCAAAAGGTGCATCTCAAAGTCATATCAAAAGAAGTATCAAAGGTTCACTCAAAGGGAACATAGCAATGGCTTGGGAGATCTTAACTGAATCATAACTCAAAATCAATGTATAGTATATAAGAACCCTTACTGAAAAAGGGCAGAGTATCTGTACCTTGAGTAAATGAAAAGCTGAGCAAGGAAAGGATCACAGAATGGGAATTACTCCTCTTCAGAATCTACACATGATATAGTAGTACTTATTAATAGCTTGTTTTACCCATTGATGTTGTTCTTATTTCATATTAGGGCTTCTTTCCATCTTTAGTAACTTTTCATATTTAGTAACTTTCCGGATTAATAACTTTTAGGGTTGTAATGGTAATTAAATAAATTTTAAGACTTAATATGATCGCCATTATAGTTAGGAGTTAATATGGCAACTTTTATTAATTTATGGTTTAAACTGTCATTTTATTAAAGTTCAGGGTCTATAGCGCAATTTAGATACATTCAAAACTTCTTCTTTTATACATATATTCTCTAGGTTTTCTAGGTGTCTAAAATAGATCCAAAACCATGTAGAAAATCTGGTTTTAAAAGTCCATGTACCCTTATGGGCCGACACATGCATATGCTTTATTATTTTATGTACTAAAGGTCCATTCACAAGCTTTAAAAATTGATTATAAAAGCAGGTCTAGACTATAAATATATCAACCTATATATCATCCTTTGGCCATACTCAGATTTAGTTTAACCATGTATACAATCATCACCATTTTAACTTACGTATAGTTCAAGAATTTTGACGTATAAACACACTTATTCTTTAACACACCCATAAGACTTGATGACCTCCTTTCTAACTCTAGCCACAATCGACCCAATTTCCTTTTTGTTTCCCCACTTTAAACGAGACCAAACTATCTATGACCAATAAATTTTTAACCCCTTTTATTCATACTTACAACACATGCACCAACATACCCCTAGCCCACATGAATTTATAATTCAAACTGATCCTAATTTCTCTATTTGACCATTGTCTAACATGCCTCCATAATTAACTGTACATTCAAATGCCAAATCAAAAGAGAATGTTACCTTACTTGTGAACCAAAACTACAAATAGTTCCTCAATTCTTCCTACTGCCGCCTCTTGTTATAGGGTTTATTGTTTTGTACGTGTATTTTTATTAAGGTGACTAGAGCATGCATGGCTTTAGAGTCATATAATATTAACTACATACTTACATGAATCTCAACAACTGTTTTCTTCTAGAAATTTTTTTTTAAATCTGTTAGAGTGGCATATTAGCAGGTTCGAATGGTTTATATACGATATATGATAAACGATAATATCAATGATTCCTTCGAGAATGAGATTCAAGGGTTTACCTTCTAACCAAACGATCGAGATAGAAAGACGATCGAAGACGAACACAACCATGAAGACTGTGAGGAAACTAGTCTGGTCAAAATCCAAACTCAAACACGGGCACGAACCACCAGTAGACACGAACCAGAAAATCCAGCAAGCACGAACCGATCGAGTACGAACATAAGATTTAGCTGACACGATATAACCAAAAATTATGCACGATCACGAACACGAACCCATACACGAACAACATGAACTTGAACATGGATTCGGAATCAAACTCAGAATATGGCGCATCTCCATCTCATTCTCATATTGTTTTTCTCAATTATATTAGGGTTGGGTCGTGAATGGTCAACTGATGAGAGGCGATGATATTAAAAGTGAGTATGGCTGAGATTTAAGAAGGTTTGGAAGTGATCATGGCCTGGGATTTTCGAGATTTAGACGTGCTTCTTTACATGATTTTCTTCTTGATCCCTCTTCTGGCAAAACGATTTTGTAAAGTTTAGGGTTTTCTTTGTTTTCGTTAATGAGATGAGAATGAAGAGAACCGATTTGTTACATGAATTGATAAGGAGGTGCGTGTGAGACAAAAAAGAAAATTGTGTTTTGTTATTAGGGAAAGTCGTGTAATGGTTTAAAGGAAGGTTTAGGCAAGCATATCTTTTATTTGCAAATAATATTCGGTCTCATTCTCATCCATAGTAAATGCTTGAAACACAAATTGAATTCATTCTTATCCAAGAAAACGTGTGGGATCATGACAACATAAAAAAAGAATGGACATTATACACTTAGGATTTTAGGATAGGATTTATATCTTGTACTTTATTTTCTTAATCACATATTATATAGTGTTTAGTACTTAATTATTTATTTAGACTTTAGGTTATATACAAATGGTCAAATAAAATGTGAATCTAGATTTTAGGGTTTTACATGACATGCCAAAGATCTAGATCAATTGATTTCACATAATTTTCAAATTTATTTATCCATTCAAGAAAAGTATAGTTTTCAAATAGCGGTGGTGTTTGCAAAAATTCTCCTTCTAAATATTTTTCGGATTCCATAGATCGTTTCAAGTTTTAAAATACAGTATATTTTAAAGATCTTGATTGACGTGACTCCTGATACCAATTGTGGAAAACTAGAAGGGGGGTTGAATAGTTTTACGTCTTTTTAATTTATTATAAAACCTTCGTTTACTTTTGAAAACTTAGATTCAAGTTTGTTAAAACTTAAATCTTATTATTAGTTATATATGGATTCTTTTAAATTGATTGTAAAAGTTTTGGTTTCTTGAATGGATTTTCAAATTGATCTTTATGTGAAGTCGACCTCTAATTAATACTAGCAATTATATAAGCCTATGTGTATGAAAGTAATGACGATGCAAGTAAAGAAATAAATAAGGTATGGAAAGATCTAACCGAGACACGAGAGATTTATAGTGGTTCGGCTACAAGGACACCTTCCTTGCCCTACTCCACTCCCCGAGCACCGAGCTCGAGAGTTTTCTTCACAACTTCAATAAGCTCCCTTATGGCGGAGAAAACCTTACACGACTTTGGCTTACACCGGCTTAACGACACAAAGCTAAATGTCGAGTTCTAATCGTAGCTAGAACCAATCTCACAACTTCACAACACAACTTCTTCACAACTTATTCACGACTACTTCACAACGGCTTCACGACTGCTTCACGACTTCTTCACGACTTTAACACAACCGCTACACAATCACTATGTTGCGGCTTCACGACTTCAACACTATATCTTCACGACTAAGACTTCACGACTTCAACACGACCGCTACACAACCTCTATGCTACGGCTTCACGACTTCAACACTAGGACTTCACGACTAGGACTTCACGGCTTCAACACGACCGCTACACAACCTCTATGCTACGGCTTCACGACTTCAACACTAGGACTTCACGACTAGGACTTCACGACTTCAATACGACCGCTACACAACTTCTATGCTACGGCTTCACGACTTCAACTGGACAGCTGGAGGCCTACTGGAGCGGGGGCGGTCCCCTTAATTTTAAGGGGGCCGCCCCTACTGAACGTTGGCCAATTTTGTCCTTTTGTGGGGAAGGTTTTTCTGGAGCATTTTAACTGATTTTGGTAAAAAATTTGAATTCATATTTTTATAAAAGATTAAACATTTTTATTTAATACCAAAAATGTTTTTCAAAAATATATAAAATGTTTTTGATGTTTTATAAAAAATCTAGTTATTAAGAAAATGTTCCTTTGATCATATAATGCATTAAGCATTAGTTCATTCATACCTTAAGTGATTTGAGTTGTAGAAATAGATATTTACAACTAAATACTTGTTTACGTCATAATTTTCCGATTAATGATTTTACATTTTGTGATTATCAAAACGTAGAGATATCGAAAAATATTAATAACGTGTTTAGGCATTATTTATATCAACATATAGTTAGATTTAGAAATTATTGTATTGTAACCTTGTAGTTTCGGATTATCCATTGTAACCATTGAAATTCAATTGTATTATTTATGTCATATGCTTGTGTTTGTTCTGATATGAAACCATTATTGTGACATCTTTACCCTTGTCGGGTCGGGGTGTTACAATTTATGGTATCAGAGCACAGGCTTACGACTTGTAATACATTACCCTGTCCTGTGTGTTTAGGACCATTAGGCTTCCACTGTAAGAAACTAGGAGAACACCTTGAGGACTTGCTTTAGGATTTCTTGATATGAACTTAGGTTTTTTACCAGTAAGGAATGGGTAGACGATAAGGTATTTGTTTAAGTATTAGTGTTTCCGCATCACTCTGATTCGTGCCTTGACTATGACATTGATTTTGTTGACCTTTAAGACTGTAGAAGTACTAGGTGGATTAAGATAGGTTGTCATGCTTACGACTCGAGATAAAGTATGATCATCATGAAGGCATATTTATGTGGTGCTAGTATTATGACGCCTGGCCAACGTGATAATACTTACACCATATAACGTGCCCTCATTGTGGCCATAGGATATCTTGGGAAGTACCTAAGAAGTTTAGAAATTGATCACCGTTGGATTATCCGTGATTAGTGAGACTTTAGGTTCATCCTACATGTTCGTATACTCTGCCCTTGTTCATTAGATGTCTGGACAAGTTTAGATTCTCGTTTTGCGTTCTGTTGATTTCAGTTATAAATCTTGAACTCTTGTAGAGCTCTCTACTGTTGATACAGTTAAATTGATTTGAAATCTTGTTCGCATTCCGTATGAGTTTCCGTTCTATTGCCTTTCCGCTTCCTTGCAAATTTCGAGGACGAAATTTTTTTTTAGAGGGGAAGAAGTTGTAATACCCGAAATTTCAAAACATGCAAAATGATCAAATTACCCTTGAAACTTTAAAATTCACTTATTAATTATTTAAAATACCAAATTAATCTCAAACGCTTGGAAATTAATATCATAAGAAGTGAAATAATTTGTACTTGGACATTTTAACATTTTACAAGTCATAAAAATATTTGTAATATAAATATAATAATGTAAATTCCGAATTAAATTAATTATATACATTATGTTATATTTTCCTAATTTAAAGTCAAATAAATATAGGATAAATACTATATAAATAAAAGAGATAAATAGAAATCAGAATTTTTAGCTTATCTAGATATCTTGGACCAGAAGTTTCC
This sequence comes from Artemisia tridentata subsp. tridentata, assembly GCA_021014915.2. Classification (NCBI taxonomy): domain Eukaryota; kingdom Viridiplantae; phylum Streptophyta; class Magnoliopsida; order Asterales; family Asteraceae; genus Artemisia; species Artemisia tridentata. The sequence continues at coordinate 414,575,331 of CP139508.1, read as the reverse complement.
CCCTCCTAGATATATACACGATCCTATATATAATTTATATATATCCCTTTATTTTACTAAACCCTAAATCGACTACAAACCAAACAAAAATCCCATTCGACACCTGCAGAATTTATGGAGATGGTTTAGTAATTTTCGTGGAATCTACTGAGTTCAAAGAAGCTTAGAAAAATAGGGGATCGAATTTAGGAAGCTTGGTTCAAGTGTTCTTGATTTATTTGTTCGATTTTATTCAACCGAGAGGTAAAATATTTCCCTAGCTCATTCGAATTTTCTAAAAACATTCTGGTATTTTTTTGGACTTATTTACATCCTATATGATCTGTATAAAATAGTAGAATCAACCCATGCATGCTTGTTTAATCATATGAGAATTTTCAAATCACTAAACCCTAAAAACGTAAAATAAACCTAGGTCAATCATGCGAATTTTCTGCACCTTGTATATATTTTTACATGATCTTATATAAGTCTAACAACACTCTAAAAATGCTACTTGAATTTTTAGAAGCCTAGAACACCCTTGGTAAATTATTGATTAAACCGGATTTTAAGAAAAAGAGGTTTTTAAATAAAATAAAAATCAAACACATTAGGGTTAGGGTTTTGGATGAATATCTGAGTAATTAATGCTTGTTTAAGGTATAGTTAATGATATGGTAATGATTGGATAAATTAGGTTTAGGGTTTTGTAGGGTTTTATGTTTACCGAATTTAATATAAAAACTATAGGGGTGTGTTTTGTAATTTATTAAACTTATGGGATATTTTTGTAACATGTATTGGACCAGGAATAATTCGAATAAAATATAATATAGGGGTTTTGTGTGTAAATTTTGTAATTAAAGGGTTTAATTGGTAAGTTATGTAATTAATTAAATCGAATTAATAATTTTTATAAATTAAGGGACTTGTTTTGTAAATTATGGAAACTTAAGGGTAATTAGTATAAATATTTGTGTCAGGGGTATATTATGTAATTTTTGATAATTGAGGGCTTAATGTGTAAATATGGATATTGTAAGGATTAAAATGTAATTTAATTAACTATAAGGTTTAAATTGTAATTTAATTTATTTAGAGGGTCTAAAGTGTAAAATTGTTAACATTGGAGGATTAGAGTTGTAATTATGGGAAATTATTGGATTAAAATGAATAATTTGTAATATTTGCACTTTAAACCTTTATCTTTGACATATTTCATTTAAAACCCTAAAATATGGGAAGTTGTCATAATTAACCCTAAGCTATTATAACTTGATATAATGAACCCTATTTCTATAATAATATTAAATTAATGACTTAACCTAAATTATAATAATCTTTCTAATTATAGAAACCTGCTAAATAAGGAAACTTTCTAAAAATGGAAACTTACTTAAAACGGAAAGGTAACTAAGAAACCGTTTGTAATCTTGTCTTCTACTCCCTTAGGTTCGAGGAAGGAGTAACTTGATCCTTGTCAGTTTTCTATTCTTGTTTTGCTTGCTAATAAGGTACAGATATTCTGCCCTTCTTCAGTAAGGTGCCTTCGTTCTCATTTCATTCTGATTTCTGATTCGTTATAGGATTCCCTAAGCCACTGCTATGTTCCCTTGTTCTGTGAACCTTGCCTTGTCTTTCTCTTGATATTGTGAACCTTAGATGTAAACTATCTGATCTGAACCTTTCTGATATTAACCTTTCTGATATTAACCTTTCTGATATTGACCTTTCTGATATTGAACCATCTGATATGAACCTTTTAATATAAACCTTGATATAAATCTGGATATGACCTACTTGAAATGAAACTTGACCTGTACCACTTAATATGAAACCTGAACTTGATACTTGACCTTGACCTATAGTTTGAGACTACAAGCCACTATTTGTTTTCACTAGGCATGAGGGTTTCATGTCCATGTCATTGATGCACCGATGGCTTGACTCTAGAGTAGGAGAGTGATGTCCTATTCCGTCCCTGACTTGATTGATATGGTGTGTATTGGTAGACTTTGGCCACCTGGGGCGTATGGATGCATCCTAGATCTGTTATCTGTATTTATATCTGTTATCTGTTATATCTGGTGACTGATGGTGTGTGCGATACACGTCTTTCACATGTCTGAGAGCTGATCACTCCATTTATTTATTGAGGACTCCCCTCATATTATCTGATTACCTGAGAGGTCTCCCCTCTGTATACTTATATGGTTATATTATGTTCTGGGCTTGTAGTGGATCACTGTTTTCATTTACCTTGTAACCTTTACCTTTCATTTACTCTTACCTTTTCCCTATGCCTTTACTCTTAACATCCTTTACTACATTTACATTTCATTATTCTCTATTACTGCTTTGTACCGTTATATCTGTTCACTGAGCTTTCGTAGCTCAGCCGTATTTCTTTTCCTGCAGCAGGTTTTAGTTGGAAGCTGGGTATAAGTGGAGAGTACCATTGGATTTAGAAGACCCTACTAGCTATTGAGGATGACTAGAAGAATTTATAGTTAGATTTAGAAATTATTGTATTGTAACCTTGTAGTTTCGGATTATCCATTGTAACCATTGAAATTCAATTGTATTATTTATGTCATATGCTTGTGTTTGTTCTAATATGAAACCATTATTGTGACATCTTTACCCTTGTCGGGTCGGGGTGTTACACCTCCCGACGTCTCAAGTATGCTTCAACGAAGTCGTAGATTTCCATCCCGACATAAATCACTCAAGGTATGGACAAACAAATCTACTACTTGACAAATGATCAAAGGATTATATTTTTCTAAACTTCACATTTTTAATGTGACAAAACATTTTTTCAAAAATACATTTTACAAATTATTTTTGAATTAAAAAGAAATGTTTTATTTTGAAAAATAAGTTTGAAAATCATTTCAAAAATAGTAACAGCTATTTTTCCCCCCAAAACAGCTCCAAACTTCCCCAAATAAACCTTCACCACTAAAAGACAAAATTTGGAGCGTCTGGAGCGTTTTCGACACCGACGGCTCCACGGTTCCGTTAAATTTAACGGAGCCGTCGGGTATTTAATGGAGCCGTCCGTACGAAATGGCTAGATTTTTCTTTGCCTATAAATAGTGGACCATTTTACACTTCCAACTTGATTTTTCCAGTCCTTTTTCTCTGGTCTAATCCCTCCTCACTTAGAAAACTTTCTTTGATCATTTGGAGAGTCTTAGGTTGTTTAAGAGTGATCCAATCATCCACTCAAGTGATCCTCTTCATTCCTCTTGATTAGCAAGAGAAGAACACAAAGTATCCAAGTAGATACAAAGTGTTGTCATCCCTCTTGATTAGCAAGAAAAGAACACAAAGTATCCAAGTAGATACAAAGTGTTGTCATCCCTCTTGATTAGCAAGAGAAGAACACAAAGTATCCAAGTAGATACAAAGTGTTATCATTCCTCTTCATTTGTAAGAGAAGAACTCAAGGTATCCAAGAAGATACAAGAGTTGGAGTTGTTAGGTCTTGTAACATTTGTTACACTCTTGATTGTATCTTAGCATACATCAAGATTATTTTTATTTTGTGAGAGAGTGAGTCAAGATCATTGTGATCTTAAGAGATAGTGAAGATCTCTTGAAGCCATTGGGCTTGTGTGATTGATCATGTGGATCAAGGGTAGATCGGGTAGATCGAGTCAAGTGGGTGTAGATCATTGTGATCGTGTTGAGATCTTGGAGATCTCTTGGAGCCATTGGGCTTGTGTGATTGATCATGTGGATCAAGGGTAGATCGGGTAGATTGGTGCTAGCTAAGATTAGCACTCGACATCTAGCTTAGTGTTGGAAATAGGATAAGCAACATGTATGGTGTAGATCGTGGTAGATTGGTGCTATCTAAGATTATCACTCGACATCTAGCTTAGTGTTGAAAAACAAGTTAAGCGGCGTGTAAGGTTTTCTCCGCCTAAAGGGAGTTTGTTGACTAGTGAAGTAACTCTCGAGTTGGGTACTCGGGGAGTGGAGTAGGGCGAAGAGGAGCTTCGTGACCGAACCACTATAAATCACCGTGTCCGGTTTGCGCCTTCTAACTTATCTCTTTACTTTCATTTCATTCGTTATCGCTTTATATTTATATTTGCATTGCGTATATGTTTGTGTGGCTAGTTGCTTATGTCGTGATTGATTATGTATGTGCCATGGTTTGATTATGCATATGTTGTAGTTTACTATATTCATCTCTAGATGCTACATAATCATAGTTGACACTTTTCATATTACGTCACACTTGATCGGGTGTTGGATACAAAAAGTTTTAAGTTTTTAAATGGAAACGTATTCACCACCCCCCCCCCCTCCTCTACGGTTTCCACAAGTATAACTGATAAAAAGGGTGATGGGTTTTAGGTCAAGTCATTGGTTGTAGTAAAGAGGACCTCGATTCTGAAAAAAAGGTGTTAACGAGATGGTTAGATCGAATGTGTTGTAAGGGTGATAGATAAAAGGCTATCTGGGAAAGTTGAGTAGTGTATGAGGAAGTGTGATTTTTTTATCAAAAGCGGAATACTGATAAAAAAAATCAGTGTTTGTTGGTGGTTGTCAATGGTGTTGGGACGTCGTGTGTTAAGGGAGTGAAAAGAGTGACCCTGATAAGTATCAGGGAGTGGTGTATTAATTCAGGGTCCTGGTATAACTCAGGCCAATGAATGGTGTCACTGATAAGCTTCAGGGAAGTAGAATCAGTGGGTTAAAAAAAGTTGAATCTAGACTCTGAAAAATTGGGGTGATGAGGTTTTCTGGATATGATATCAGGGAGTAGTAATATGGGTCTCGGGTTGAGCTTCAGGAGTGAAAAGAATCAGGCTAAGCTGATGATGTGGGTATATCAGGCTGTCTGATCATCAATGTCCTGAGAACATCAGGGGGTGTGTGTTGTAACTCAGTGGGTATGGATAGCTTGTACCAAAACCTGAGAAATCACTGATGCGGAACAGTGAATGGAAAGAATCAGATGTTATAGTGCATGTATCAGGGGGTGTTGAATCGTCAGGGACACTGGATGATAACCTCAGAAGAGAAGGTTGAGCATCTGGGAGTTGGTATTTATGCTTCAGGTAGTGACTGAAGATTGGTGATCAACTGAGTAAAGATCATCAGTATACTGAACCCTCAAGTCCCTGAACCCTCAAGACCCTGAACCCTCAGTGACTAAACCCCAGGTCGCTGAACCCCCTTTGGTGACTGAACCCCCAGTCACTGAACCATCAGGTCACTGAACCTGAACCCTCTCAGTGAGACAAACAATGAACCAGTCAAAGTGAACCCTCAGGACCCCATGAACCCTGAACCCAGTCACTGAACTGGTCATTCAACTCACTGAACATCAGGAACTAAACCCAAGTCTCCTGAACCCCTGAACCTCAGGAACTAAACCCAAGTCTCCTTAACCCCTGAACCTTCAGGAACTAAACCCAAGTCCCTGAACCCTTGAACCTGAACCTCAGGAACTAAACCCAAGTCCCTGAACCCTTGAACCTCAGGAACTAAACCCAAGTCTCTGAATAAGCAGGTTTGAACCCAGGCTATTTGTATATTCAAATAGGGGGAGATTGTTGGGTCAAGAATTTGACCCAAGTACCCTAACAAGATTTGAACATAAAATAGCCTAACTCACTGATAAAATAGTGGGTTACTCACTGATAAAGAAATCAGTGAGTGTTGTAAAAAGCCCGTTGTTGAAGAAACACTTTACTTACTGATACGGTGTCAGTGAGTAAAGTATACGAGCTACAAACAACACCAGTATCACTGAGAATTGACAAACGTCTCAGTGACCCTGAAGATACTATCTCTACAAGCAGACTGATAAATATAGGCACGAACTTCTACAAGATAAGATAGAAGTCTGACAAAGACAAAAGAGGAAGATGAAGAGGGACCACTTGGTGGATGACAACTCACACCAAGTGGATGACAACTCACAACAAGTGGATGTCTACTCATACCTACCACATTTGACTTTGTTTATTTACCTGTATATATAGTGTGCTTTGTAATAGAGATAGTATGGATTCCTAAACAAACAAATAGAATACACATAGTGTATTAGTTGATAGGATCATCACTCTCACTGAATCACAAGCATAGCTTGGATCAGTGGGAGTTTATTTGTCACCAAATGGGATGATTAATTTGTACCCAAAGGGGATACCATACCGAAAGTATCCCTTTAAAGAAGCTGAAGATGTTATCATGTAATCTAATAGGTTTTGAGTAATCATGTAACAATCAGTTTCACTATCAATGAACTGTTCTTGTTTTACTCGAATTTCATGGACCAACAGTAACCAAGCTGGTTGCGCAATGAAATTGTAACCTGCACAATCCGTTTTTCAGCAATTTTGCATAAGAGTGGTAATTTCATTTGGTTCAAGTAAACATAGATTCAAGATATATTGCATCGAGAACACATCAGTATCTAAGCCGACTCAACCCGTTTACTATTTAATTATTTCCAAAAAAACAGACAGCTATGTATCTCCCACAACCCGATTATTTACAGCTAAAAATAAAACAATACGGTTGCATGAAACCCTCGATTACCTCTAATGAGCCCCACTAAAGACGAAATCAAATTTAGTTTTACGCCAGCAAAAGAATGTTCCTGTATCTGGTGTAATTCCTTCGTTCAACACTTGAATTCTTGCCACACCAAAATGTCTTCGGCCACCTCGACATCTTCTTCTACAACATACATTGAAAAGATATTAAATATTGTCACAAACAAACTTGGATATGTTTTGATGATTCTAGCTTTTGTCATTTGCAAACGCAAGTCACACCAAACACCCCCTTATTACTCGGAGTTACTTCAGCCAAAAAATATGTTTTTAATGCATACAACTTTCTAAATAGTTTCGCTCAAAAATTAAGCTAATAACCACATTTATTATTGTTTTTTTTAATAACGATGTGACAAAATATGTTTTCTTTAGACAAACAAAATAGTGTTTGTGGTTTAAACCAACCCTTCATGAATAGACCAAAAGCACCCTTCTGGTGACTTAAGGTTCAACTATGGTCTATATTAAGTTCTAGAAACGCAGAACTTTTTGCGTAGTAAGTTGCTCCAAAAGACTTGAATATGCCATAAAAAATACCTTTGAGGTTCTTATATATAAACCCTTTTGTGTTCTGGAGATGGTCAAGAAGGTGACAACACACGTGCAATGCACATGGCTAATGGCATTTTAGCTTCATCTACTTCCAGCATCTTTGCTTCATTTACTCTAACTGAATTCCTAACCATTTGTAAAATTAAACAAATAAAAATAAATAATTGTTTATGAAATGCTTAAACGAAAATGAAAATGAGAATGATAATATAAAGTGCAGGGAAAAAGTTGAGAATGAATTAACCAAACTTATCTTGTGCTGTCCATCAGGAAGTTTCTTCACGCCGATTTTAGCTTCTCCAATAGTCGTCTACTGCATGCAGTGGGTTTCTTGTCTGTAAAATGATGCAAAGAAAGAAACGCAAATTTAGACCAGGTTATTGTAGCTGGTGTTTGGATCGCTTATTAATTATGGTTTCATGCTTATAATAAGCAAAAAAACAATGTTTCGCAAGCAAATCAAAACTGACTATCTAAAAAAATACTTATTTTCAAGCAGAAAACATAATGAATCCCAAAGATCCCCGTAACAGAAAAGAAACTAACATATTAAAGGGGTATTTGTGTTAGGTTACTAAGATATGTAAAATTCGATATAAACTCACATTTTTCGGCATATTATATTGAGTTTATGCACTTGCGCTGCACGTTCAAGGTTATAGGCAGTTTATAATCCAAAAACGGAGAGCTTTATTGGCTTTTCAAATGTTAGTAAGCGGATATGCCCATAAAAAGAAGCAAATCGAAACATCCCTTTTGATGCAAGTTGAACTCCAAATGATTGATCTAACTATCGCTCCTTTTAAGTAGGCTAGCATTAGGAAAAGCGCAGAACGGCTTCCTGCTATATGGAAGCTATATGCAGCCTCAACAAACTAATCTTCATTGGTTGCCTGCAAATATAATATGCAATTAATATCAATCCAGTTAATTTTGAGATTCAAGAAAGCGATAAACGATGGGCATACCTCAACGTTTTCTAGTTATTCGTCGTCCATCCCAAGCATTTTCAAACCACGGTGAGCGAACAGAAATCTAATAGAGTAGGTTGCATCTGAGAACAGGTGAACAAAGAAAACTTTAATTACGATAGTGTGCATTACTAAAAACAAAATAAGGTTTACCGTGTCACCTGCACAAACGCACCTTCATCCCCATAAAACCCATACAAACCAAACACAAAAAGTCACATTTAAGAACTGAACATTTGAAAGTGGGGCAAGCTTTTACCGTTTCAGTGAGCTTTGTAAGGCCAGTTTGTTTTCGCATCGCATTGCTTCTCCCATTTTTTAAATTTGATTCCACTCTCCGTGACCTTAACTCTTTATCCAAAAACTTTGGTGCGCGGGTATCAGCATATAGCAATCTGTATTGGTTGAACTCCTAGTGCTCTTGCCGGCTGATGGAGCTGCATAAAAAACATGAAAGAATCGGCCTACACTAACAAAAAATGTCATTATTAAGGAGGCTGCACCAACTTCACCATTGACTGTAGGTATCCAAATTTTCAAAACATGCGCCATTTTCCTTTACACTGAATAAGGCAAAACACTGTAGGTGCCAACTACAGTACTCAACGTAATTTTCCCTTTTTTTTTTTTTTTTTTACAAAGTCTAGTATAACCATATAAGCAGTTCAGATATCCCATTATTATAGAAACCAAACGAACAGAGATATATGGTCTAACACTACATGGCGTATTCACAGAGAAGCACAAAAATCTGGTAAAACATGGAGAGAAATGGATGAAAAAAATAGCTAAACACCCCCAACAATTAAATTATCACATATGAAATCCCAATCCCAACCCCAACCACCCCTAATTTAATAAGAACCCTAAAATTTAAACTAAACCCTAATTCTCATGAACCATTTCAGCAAAATCACTAAATTAACACGAAACCCTAATTCTTCTGAACCACATATAACAAATATAACAAAAACCCCAAATTTTAAAAAAACAAAAAGAAAAAAAAAACCTAATTTTACCTTGTGTTTCTGCGATTTCTGGATCTGTGGATCTGGTTAATTTTCTTTGTTGATTAATTTTGTTTGTTGATATATGAATCTTGTGTTAGATCGTCAATTTTTTTTGAGAATCACCGATAATTTTTTTTGTGTGCGTTTGTGTCTGGAATTTTATTTGTGCTGTGTGGTTTGTGGTTCCCTTTATAACACAGAATAAAATAATAATATCACTATTCATAGCACTGTTCACCAACTCACAGGCAACTGTAGTTGCCAAAACACTGTGCCTTAAACATCCCAACAAATGTTATGTATATAGTGACTAATTATACTCCAATGCAAAAAGATTTTTGCAAAAAAAATTTCTTGTACTTATATTATTAATATATTTTAGTGTTGTAAGTAGGGGCTTTGCTCAAGTCATCAATCAAATGACCCGAGGATCTTGAGTCATTGAGGAAAAAAAGTCATTTTCTAATGAAAATAATTTTCCATTTACTTAAATAAAAAAAAAAAAAAAAAAAAAAAAAAAAAAAAAAAAGGTCAATAAGCTTGTAAACTAAAAATTGTAGTCTTCATTTCTATTTTAAGATGTTCTAAAATAATACGAGTAGTCTTTTTTTTTGTCAAACAATCAAAAGTGAGTTTAATGGGTGATGATGTTATTTGATTGGTTGAAAAGTGCAGTTGTTTCACTTTTCATAAACAATGTATTTTTTGTTTGAAGACAATAATTTTAAGACGAAATAATCAAATTATCTTTTATAACCTCAACCACCTAAAAGGCCGAAGACTAGTCTTGAAAAGATAAAAGGAGATTATAATAGGGAGGTGTTTGTTTCGGCTTATATAACAAGCTTATGACTTATTTAGTTTTTGGCTTAGGCTGTGTGCACTAAGGGGGTCGGCGACCGATTCGACACAATCGGTCTTCGTTGGTGTGGGGAGTCGGTCGTCGTTGGTCGTCGAGCGATTTTTTTGTGTTTCGATCGAGCAGACGACCACAATCACAAAAACACAAAACTACAAAATTTCCCGCTTACCCACACAACTAACCGTTTGATTCATATTTAAAAAAAAAAAAAAGGTAGTAGTAGTAGTAGTAGTTTATGTGGCTGCACTTGGAGAAATAATGTGGCTTTCTTTTAGATGCAATGAAGAGGAGAGTCTGTGAGCCAATGTTGCGCAGGTTCGAATCCGAGCCGGCCCCAGTTTTCATCCGACCGTTACTCCAGCGAGAAAATTCGTGTGGAGGCGGTACGGTTTCCGGGCGGAAGCCGTTAAAAATCCCCACTACGCCAGCGTGGGCCCGGTTCAGACAACATAGTCTGGGTACGTGATGGATGAGGGCCTGCCGATGTGACGGGTGCGACTACAATTCAAAAAAAATGAAAGTCGCCTTCCAAAAAAAGAAGAAGATGAGTTTAGGGTTGTATAGCGACAAATTTATATGCCAATTTTTAGGGTTTGACTAAGTGCTGTTGGACTGGACTCCGAAATGGGTATCAGGGGCTTTTACTTTTTTGAACGAGGATGGACTTTTATTAAAATTGGGTTGTTAGTTTACTTGCATTAAACGCTGCGTTCTAGAGGAAAAAAAAAAGAATGAAAGAGGAAGTAAAGTAAGAGAGAGGAAGTAAAGTGACTTTTACCCCAAAAGTGGAGTGAAAGTTTTATAACTAAAATATAACCACTTTACTTCACTTTACTTTCTAGAAAAAACTGAAAAACGCAAACTTTCTCACTTTCACTTTACTTCCTCCCTTTTACTCAACTCGAGAACACAGTAAATGGGGCTTTATCCGAATTTTTATATAAAATAAATAAATAAATAAATAAATAAACAAAATAAAAATTAATTTATTATTATTTTTTAATTTAAACACTTTATTTAAAATAAAAATAAGAAAAAATTACACGGATGGTCCTTGTCGTTTGCACAGATTTCAAGTTTGGGAGCTATTTCATTTTAATTACGTCAGAGATACCTATTTTGGGAAACGTTTCACGCGTTTGGTCCCTATTTTGGATGGACGTTATCTTTGATCGTTAAGTGTATAAATATTGTTTGCCCGTTAGTCCCTCCGTTAGTATTTTTTGCATCGTTAGTCCTTATTTTATAAACTAACCGTTGACCACGTTTTTTTTGCTCAGGTGTCACTTTGACCCATGTTGATTAAGAAGGAATAAGCGATTAAGAAGGAATTTGAGGTCAAAGATGACCAGGTATTTGGTCATTTGTAAGTATCATCAGCTTTGGATCAAACATGTTCAATTAAAATTATTTACAGACAACAATTATAGTAAGATTTCTATAAGGAAGAAACCCTCAACTTTTAACAAATGGATGAAAACTGTATTTTAATCTTATTATTGTTCTTGTTTAATAATCAAGTAGCAATTACAACACACTTAAAAACTGTAATAAAATCTTTATTGGTACTCAACCCTAGTCCAGTATGATGTAACCAACCTTGAACCCTTTCAGATTTGAATCTGTTTTTTTTTTTTTTTTTTTTTTTTTTTTTTTGGGAAGAATATATATATACAATAAGATGGCCGGCAAACGGGCAACAAGTTGCGCCGCAACCCCCTTTTGGATAGCAAACCAATCCTACTAAAAATGAAATTTTGTGACTTAGGGGTCGACAAATTACTTTGCACTACCCGTTGAACCCTAGTCAAAAACCCTCTTGCCTCCTGAGCTAGAAAACCAAATGTATAAAACCCAAAAGGGATAAACACGTGTTGATTTTCTAAACAAGCCTTCTCATGTTTAGCAACTTTGTTTGATTCCGCTTTCAATGCCGCTTGTCCCGCAACAAACCCATTGTCCCTAAGCCCAACAAGAGGGGACACCCCAGTAAGATCCACACAAGCATGTTTCCCCCCGGCCCACCCAAACACAAGTACATCAGCCGGCCGTAAAGTAGACCTCCCTTCAAGCGGATCCGTTAGAAAGTTCACGGGGGCCTCCTTTTTAGAAGAAATTCCTGCTCGTTTAAGAACATCATATAGAACATCCCTAACCAAATCATGCCTATATTTAAAACCAGGTAACTCCTTACAATGAACCGCATGATCTCCAAAGGAATACAAACAAACCTTGCGGCAGACTGGGCAAGGCTCATCAACCGGAAACAGAGGGATCATTAGCCGGTACTTAAGGATAGTCCGGTACTCCAGAGCCGACATGTGTTGGCCTAGTCCTTCAATGGGGATAACCGTCAAGAAATTATGAGCATGAGGAGCTTGGAGACATTCAAACACTGCTTTTTGTCGAGGGGATAAATCAAACTTCACTCCCAATCTTTGGACGATTCCACTAAATAGGCCACACGCCAAAGCATTCTGGGCTTTAGGGGGGCGATGTCCTTGTTAGCGAAACCACTAAGATCGAAATCAGGGAGGGACATGCGCAAGCGATCCATCGCATACCCATAATCAGAGTCAACCCCATCAATACCACATCCCCGAAGAATGTGGTCCTGCAAACTCCAAGATTGCGCCCTCGAGGCCACAAAAGCATAAGTAGATACATCCTCTGCCGAACATAGACCCAACCCACCAAACCGAGTCGGAAGGGATGCTAGCCGCCATTGAAAATCCCCAAAAAAAGGCCCCCCGCAAACCACAATATCCTCTATCGCCTTCCGAAGGCCATTGTCAAAAATAGAAACAGCTTCCCCTATATACATAGGTTGGCACGTTCTGAGACCGAACAACAGCTTTGCGACGCCCATACATGAGCGGAGCAAAAGGAGCTCTGATTGAGGGTCCCGCAGACTTGGGAGACAACTCATTAGGTCCATAGCACGAGATGCCCTTTTCACAGCCAAACTACTAATAAACCCTGCATCCTGGCTAACAGCGCCTCCAAGGAGTTTCACTCCCAACGTTGGCCTCCCAATCCTGCAGGGAAACAACCCATCCTGCACCTTCACCCCATTGCATGATGGCCAAAAAACCTCTGTTTTATTAATGTTGAGTTCGAGGCCCAGGCGGGGCCCCTCGGCCTTGATTATATCTAAGGCTTTAGCTACCTCTTTAGTGTCTCCGATAATCGTACCATCATCCAAATACCAAGCATGGAAAAGAAGTTTACAGCAATCCCTGATCCGGTGAACAAGTGGGTGCAAAACTAAGGCAAAGAGAAGAGGCCCTAAAGGGTCCCCCTGCTGAACACCAGTGGTGGACCAAATATGGTCATCACCCACATATAACCTCGCCGACTGACCATATAAAAACTCTACCCATAAGGAAATAGACGGGCATCGATTCCGAACCTCGTGTAGAAGGGTAGTCCGATCCACCAAGTTGAAGGCATTAGAGAAATCAACAGTAAGCATAGCCAACGACCCATCCGAGTGACACTCATTTAAGAATCTATTCGCACTATGAAGCACGGCCTCTGCCCCGCTGGGGACTCCCACCCCAAACTGAAAATCACAAAGGTATTTGGACATCTCCTTCCTGACACCCCTCATAGCCACTTTAGAGACCAGCCTCCTCCAAATCGCGCCAACGGCAATAGGCCTAATCCCATTGTCCGGTTTGAGCAACGGCGTGAGGGGCGCAGAAGCAACAAACTCCGCCAAAACCTTAGGGCACCTCCCAGCCAAACATAAATTAACCACCACAGAGATAGCCTTGAGTAACTCAACAGCGATCGCCGACCCCTCCCCGTAAAATGCATCTAAAATGTGTTGGGCCCTCAATCCGTCCCGCCCACAAGAAGTCCCTTTTGGGAAGGATTGAATACACCCAAGAACACTATCAACATCCACAACAAGAGGAGGCTCAGAGAGCAAGGAACCAGGCATAACCTGAGGGGGCAGTATGGGATGCTTAGCCACCAACGCTGTCAAAGTATCTGTACCAAAAGGTGCAACCCCCCAAGAACATAACATTTTAACGGCAGTAGTGAAATGCCCGTCCGAAACTTTCCTCAAACATTGTTTAACATTGGTGCACACCGCTGAGCTATCAGACTTAAAGGCAAGCTCATCCTTACCCGTGACCACCCTCAGGGGTTGGGCAAAAAGCGATAGGATAAGTTCAGAAAACCCATCCCCACCTCAAGCTGCCAACGACCGTTGAATACTATGGCATTGCAAAGATTTCCTATTACCAGACCTACGCTCTTGACGGTTAGAGGGCCTAAAAACACGCAACGTGCAACGTGGTAACAACAAAAGTTTTACCCATGCCTCAATAGACGTTGGCATAGCCGCCACCTTACCCAGAGCAGCAGTTAAAGCATGAGAAAACGCCATACGACAACTATGAGGGATGCTCTTAACAGTCATGATAGGTAGGGAGAACACACGGTCAAGGAGAACCTCATCCACCACCACCCCTCCCAAAGGAACCACTCCCCTCTCAACATGTAGCCTAACGATCCCCACTATAAACTCCTCCACATCTCCCGCAACCCGCTTGAACCGGGCCATCCCATCAGCATGATGGCATGCCCGGCTGAGAGCACGTAAACACATACACTCCCCACACAACCACTGATCCGAGACCTTTAAAGCCTCCCCAACCGAAACAAACAATTCACAATCCGTGGAGAGCGCCTCTCGCAAGGCCCCTCTCCGATCATCCGATGACAAATGTAGACGCTTAATATGCGCAACCAACCTAGGAAACCCCTTGGACCCCGCCATTCCATCTGGGCAACAATGGAAACCTCTAAATGGACATGGCCAAACACCCACGGAAGAACAACCACTAACCTCCATGGAGTCCAAAAAGAGAAACAAACCCCGTTTCAAGGACCGAGAAGGTCCACGAACCCTAAACCAAACTCATATTTTGATTCTTTGACCAAGATGGTCAAAGAATCAAAATAAAGAGGTTTTGTTTGGTTGAGGCAATATGTCAAACACTTGGCGCGCGAAGCAGGTATTTCGTTCTTTAAGGGCAGTGATGAAAATGAAAATAAACCTAATGGAACTCAGTTGGATGATGCTGGTTGTGTTTGAATCTGTGATATCTACCACTTCAAACCTCCAACCCTTTTTCTGCGAATATCTCTCATACCTGGTGTAGTGTAAGCATCAAAGGTCAAAAAACAAGTAAAAACATTTTGATATAAACATAAAAGATCCATAATCACATTTTATTGTATCCAAAACGCAATTGCTACTCTAAATCCTAATCAAACACACACAAAAACCTTAACACATGCACCACTCTCGATCTAACACTCTCAAATTAATTGCCAAAATAAAATGTCAAACAAGATTCATACTATACATGTAACAGCCAACAAACCTTCGCTAACCCAGTCCTTTCCCATCTCCCAACAACAAATCACCATAAAAATATACTACCTCAGTCAAATCCCTTCTCACGATTCAACACAAATGAAAAAAAAAAAAAAAAAAAAAAAAAAAAAAAAAAAGAGAGAAACAAGGATCTCAGGTTATTTGGTATAATGTATCTCGTTTGATATTTCAAGATCTTTGTAGATCCACACCAAAAACTCATCATTGATCTATAAGAAGCTCAACTTCTTTTAACTATACGATATCCTTAGAGAAAGATTTATAACAATTATGTTATACTCTTTCTCTCGTTCATTAAAAGAAACACAAATCAAACAAGCCTACCCGAGACCTTCATTAAGAAGATCTTGAAGAAGACATGATGTGCTATTTTTTAAGAAGATCTTGAAGAAGAACCGGCACATCCACCAGTACATCATAACACGCGTTTCCAGTAGAGTAATTTGGGTGACCAATAACGTACTAATTTATTTGGTGACAGAACCAGTTGAGTTTATTGGTCACCCATTGAGATTCAACCAAAGCATCAATAAACTCAAACGCGTTTCCAGTATAACTCAAACCTATGTCACTCATTCCTTTGGTGACAGAAAGTTTTGCATTTTCGGGCACCCAAGGGACACTTACAGATTATCAAAGATTGTGTTTTTTTTTTGTTCGGATCGAGAGTGAAGAGGTTGAAGATAGAAGGTGGAGATCGAACTTGAGGTGGTGGTGATGGTTGGTTGCGGGTCGGCGGTGATGTGATGGTTGGTGGTGGGTTCCGACGAATTAGAGGTGGTGATGATGGTTGGTGGCAGTGAAGGTGGTGATGGTTGGTGGCGGAAAGGGTTTGTGGAAGAAAGGGTTTGTGAAACCCTTTAATTGATTTGGGGAAAAATTGGTTTTGTAAATGATGTTAAAAAAGATATAAGAATATGGATTTATAAAAAAAATGAAAGTGGTAGTGGAATACCCTAGAATTGGTCAAGGGTTAGTTTATAAAACAAGGACTAACGATACAAAAAATACTAATGGAGAGACTAATGGGCAAACAATATTTATACATTTAATGGTCAAAGATAACGTCCATCCAAAATAGGTATCTCTGACATAATTAAAATGAAATAGCTCCCAAACTTAAAATCTGTGTAAACCACAAGGACCATCCGTGTAATTTTTTCTAAAAATAAAAAAAATGAAAGTCCTTTTAGTGTGGTAAAAAGTTATCAATAGATTGTCAGAAAGAAAAAGCTGATATTGCAGCCAAAATGAAAGTTGTCAGAGGTCATTGGTGTCCCCAACCCATCTTTTGCGGCTTATTTTAAAACTTTCCTGCTTATATAAATTTATTATGACATACTGTAATAACTTATATAAACTGAGAATTTTCAAAATAAGCCAGGAAAAGTAGCCTTATAACCAAATAAGCCAAACATAAGTTATCATGTCAAACCAAATAAGCTTAAGCCGGTATATAAGCCAAACCAAACACCTCCTAATTGAATTCAGAACCTGCTAGCATAGCCATGGCGTTGCATTGTTCAACTGAAATGCTGGCTCTTAAATGGAACTTGCCATTATTTTCTTCTAATAACAAACCCACCATTAGTAGTAATCTAAACTTGAACAAACACACTCATTCATCTTCAATTACATCTTCTACTTCATTAACAAGAAAAAAAGAACAAAACCCACAATTTGTTGCTGATGATAATCAAGAATTTACACTTCATGATGTATGCAAAGGGCACGTGCCTGACCATATCTTACAAAGGTCACTCACTCACATATGTAAATAAAAATCACATTTTTATTTTATTTTCTTGAATTTGGGGCAGTGATGCTTAATTGGTTACTAAGCAATTGATGTTAGTTTTCTATAATTACTTGACTATGGTTTTTTATTTATTTATTAAAATTAGTCTCTTTATTTTAGGAACTTAGGATGCACTTTTTTAAGCTGTAGCAGTTCATACTTGCAAACTAGATGACTTGTCACAGTTGAATTTAGTGCCAATTATTGCTTGCTTCAACTAATGCTTATATATTAAGTTTTTTTTACTTGTTTGACCATGATGCAGGGTTGAAGAAGTCGGATACATTACACCTACAGAGATTCAAAGACAAGCTTTACCTGTCCTATTCTCTGGCCGTGATTGTATTCTTCATGCCCAGGTGAATATGTGCTTCTGTATATCTCTTACTAACTTCACTTGATAAAAATCGTTTCATTGCATCTTCACGCCTAAGACTATGTAGTTAACCAACTAAACGGCGCAAAAACTTTAATGGGGCAATAAATTTTTTAATTAATTAATTTGGTTATGCAGACAGGTTCAGGGAAAACATTGGCATACCTGTTATTGATATATTCAGTAATAAACACGCAAAGGTCAACAGTGCAAGCCTTGATCGTGGTACCAACAAGGGAACTAGGCATGCAAGTAAGATTATGTTATTTAAGTATGTAATATGGACACAAATAATACTATCATAAATCGTTATCATCCTGATTTGCTAGTTTTGTTTAACTATTGCAGGTTGCAAAAGTTGCTCGCATGCTGGCTGCAAAGTCTGATGAAGCTGTACCAGAAGATAAGTCGTGTACTATTATGGCTCTTTTAGATGGAGGAACTTTAAGAAGACAAAAAAGTTGGTTAAAGGTACTAATGTTTCTCATAGCGTTGTGTAACTCGGTTTGAAGGTTGAAGTTTGACCCATTTTCTTACAACTGGTTAATTCCGATTATCGTTTGTCATAACTGGTCAAGCGGGTACACTTGAAAAACTTATCTAAAAATAAAACTGGGTCAAAAGTGACCTGAAATGTAGTTTTACAACCTCTTATTGCTCTTTATCCGAAAAGTTAGATTTTTATTTTAAGAGTATGGTCATTTAATCATATTTAACACATTAATTTGCCCAACCTTTGTTGACCCATTGCCCAACCGTCCATTTTGCCACCTCTACCTCAGTTACATTACTCTTAACTTGTACAAGAAGATAAGTCAACATATGATTCATTTTTTAATATCTTTTGAATTGCTCCTTCTAAAAAAACGTATTATGCATTTACGCTCACACACTACCGAAGAAACTTACAAAAAAAATGTTTGATTCAGGCTGAGCCCCCTACAATAATTGTTGCAACACTTGGAAGCTTATGCCAAATGCTTGAGAAGCATATGATCAAACTAGACTCGTTGCGTGTGCTAGTAATCGATGAGGTATTTTCTTGCAAATCTCATGTTACTATGTCCTACACATTTACCTCGAACATTGGATTTAAGTACATATGTTTTGATTTAGCATCTGATTTGATCTTTGTTTAGGTTGATTTCATGTTTAATTCATCGGATCAAGTTAGCTTACTTCGAAAGTTATTGATATCTTACACATCAATTAACAAGCGTCAAACAATATTTGCTAGTGCATCAATCCCCCAACACAGACGGTTTTTATACGACTGTATACAGCAGAAGTGGACCAAGGTTTGAGGTCATCCTAATTATCTTCATAATACAATTTGTTAGCGGTTTCCTGATATTCATATTCATTTTATTTGTTACAACAGGCTGATGTTGTCCATATCCATGCAAATCCTGTTCAGCCAATGCCTCTGCGTGTAAATCACAGATTTTTGGTGAGTCAATTGCAAACTCAGGAAGTGAACTCTATTCGTTGTCCATCTATTCGTTTCTCATGAATAGGTAATGTCATATATATGATTACTAAACCAAAATTTTTAGTTATCACAACACTTGCCTAAATATCTGCATAAAAACAATTTAAGAGGTTGTATCATTCGAAAAAAATTTAGGGGGACTCTAAACCCATTCGACCAGTTCTCCTTTAGCTAAACCTTTTTTATGTGACCATTTGAGATTAAACACAGCTCAGATTGATCCATCACAATTAAAGGGCCAAAATTATCACCTCTAGTTTATACGTTTTCTTATCCTGCAGAACCCAGAAATTGTAATTACTAATGTGCCGATAATGCATTATTGGTTTTCAGGTATGCAGTAGAAGTGACAGACACTCTGCATTGTTGTCTTTGTTGCAATCTGATAAACCTCAGTCTGCCATAATTTTTGTTAATGAACAGGTTAGTGCTACATGACATTCTCAGTTCTTGCTTGGGTTGACTTTTCTAGTATCACACCACTTATTTGCGGAAATGCAATCAAATTTTTTTTAAGCAGTGATAATCAAATTAATTAAGTAGATAGCAATGAAATTCTTACCACAAACTAGTTGGGTAGGGATAAGTATAAAACCAAACTAAATATTGTAACACGATAATGTGTCATTGGTTAATAAACGGAAGTATTAATTGTATTGCAGTCTGAGAAGTCCAAGAAGGCTGGAAATGCGCCAGCAACTGATGTTGTAATTGATGCGCTGAAGAATACACATATAGGGAGTTATGAAATTCTGCTTTTAGAGGAAAAGATAAATTTCAACTCCAGAGCAGCTTCTTTCGCTGTAAGTAATACTATGCAAATGACCCGTTTACCCTTGTTCCCTTTCTTTCATTTGATGTCTTGTTGCACTTGACTGGGTATTTTGGGCATAAAGATAGGTTAAATGGAACAAAAAGAATTTTAGGCCAACCCTATATGTCCGACTTGTACTAAAGTACTCTTTCTGACTTGATACCCAACCCGCCCGGCCCGCTTAGTTTCCACCTCTATGAACAAAGATTCTGTGGGTAATATAAGTTACCTGGTTATAATAATTGATAGGAACTTAGACAAGGAGGAGCATACCTTCTGGTGGCAACTGATATAGCGGGTAGAGGAGTTGACCTTCCTGATACAACCCACATATACAATTTTGACTTACCAAAAGATGCAGTACACTATCTACATCGAGCTGGAAGAACAGGTAGAAAACCATTCTCAGAAGCTAAATGTGTTGTTACCACCTTAATTACATCAGAGGAGCGGTTTGTATTGCAAAGATATGAAAATGAATTGATGTTTCACTGTGACGAACTGTTTCTGTAAGGATACTTGCTATGTAAATTTGATGCAATCTAATACAGTTTCATTTTCCTTGCTAATTTTCTCCATTTTGCATCTTTGTTTTCATGTAGTGCAAGTAGGGGTGTCAAATGACCCGACCCCGAACCCGACCCAAACCCGATAAGGGGTCGGGTTGATTCGGATCAAAGGGTCAACCCGATAAACCCGATAGCCTAATAGGCTTGGGTTAGGGTCTTAATTACGTAGTAGTTCGTTATCGGGTTATCGGGTTGACCCAATAAACCAATCCGTAATGACCTTTTAAAAAATCTTTACTTTTTTAACTAATTCCTTGTTTTCGTAGTCTGTTAGTCACAATTTTTAATATGTAAGCTTGCTACACGAAATATGATAAAATGCATCTTCAAATTTGGTTATGGTACATTGCAATTTGCAAATTTACATCAGTAGGTTGCTCCTCTCATTTTTTAAGTTTTGCTGCTACATGAAACATAAAGAAAAGAGAATGAAGCAAGCCTAAGGTAAGTAAACAAAAAGAAAAGAGAATGAACCCGCAACCCGATAGACCCGATACCTTATAGGGTCAGGTTGCGGGTTAGTTTTTTGTTTTAAACCTGATAGACCCGACCCGATAACCCGTTTCATATCAACAAAAAGATATTTTTGCGAGAATTTGTGTAAATTCCAATGTTTCATATCAACAAAAAGAGAAGCTATGCTTTAGGAAAGTTTTTTTTTTTTTTCAAAATTACCTATTTGGCTAGACAACTTGTAAATGCTGATGTCATTAATTGTGATTCACCAAGATTCTTAATTCTATGGTTTTGTTGCTGGTGTTTTACTATTTAAGATATTCTGCTAATAAACGAGCATCCCTACAAGATTATTAGATGTTCCCGTTATTGGTTAATCTTAATTCTAATGTGTGTTCAACACTTGAAATCACATGCTTACATCATTGAACCAAAATTTCGTTTTATTAAAAGAGTGGAATGTTACAATGTATTCACATGGCTTGGCACTGATACCAGCTTGTCAATTCTTCCTCTGCATAGATTCCTTTTACATTCTTAATTTTCATCCTCAAACAGGAGAATAAAAAACAAAATGGTTTATATGACTAATCCATCCTTAATTGTTGAATTCTTTAATATAATTGTAATGCCTGATCGAATGTAAAACCCTTCTGAAGATCTGTCAGCTTCCTGTATGCCCTGTAATTGTATGCATTATTATAAAGTTACATCAGTTCATGATTTTCTGCCGCTAATAAATAAGCTTCTCATATTTCAGAAAGTATGTGACTAAATCTGTTTTAGCATTATAACCTTATGTCTCACTTACGTACAGGGGCAGAGACAAGGAGGGGTCACAAGGGTCACGTGCCCCCTAGCCAAAAAAATTATGGTGTAAATTTTCTAAAATATCTATTAAAGTGTGACCCCTTGAGCAAAATTTTCTGGCTCTGCCCCTGCTTACGTACATAATTTTGACTCGCTCATTTATGAATGGGCTGCTTTGTTAGGCTTTATGACTGACAGGTCAAATGGGTGAAAAAAAAATCAGCTAACAAACAAATGGGTCAAACTGGCTAAAAAGTTAGATAGATTGAAAGTCGCCAAAGTGTTTTATTTGATGAATAAGATTAGATTGTTATTAAAATGGTTCTTTTGTAACTAGCTGACACGCTAATTTTCATTAAAGAGATAAAACAAAGTTGGACAAAAATGTTTCGGGTTTACCAAATTGACCCAATCCAAGGCCCGTCCAACCATACAAACTTAACCAATTTCTACCCGCTGCCTGACCCTACCATATTTCCATCTCTAGTAGTTGCAACTTATTTAGATGGGTTTACCTCTGAATTTGCAATGACTACATTCTTCCCAATTCTGGCATTTTTGTCAATGATGCAGGTTCTGCAAAATATTTCAGTAAAGAGATATCAGAAGAAAAGTTCTAATTAACGATTTATCTAGTTGACTGAATTGACCAAGTTTTATATTTCTTACGTGATCTTTGTATTCTCGCCTATTCCAATAGGAACACGGCCTTCAGCCATCAATGATGTAATTTCAGCCTCTGTCTCATAGTAGTCAGCACCAAGCATCACAGTGTCCTGCAATTGTTTATGCATACAGTTAATGCTTTTTTTGTTTAACATAAAAGCATAAGAAATGTTATATAGTGCTTAAACAAGTACGACATGTTCTAGGCTGATGGTTAGTCTAACCTGAATGGAAATAAGAAAGTATATTGGTCCCAACTTTTAAGAATACTAGTTTATATGCAATCACAAACCTTTAAGTGAACATTGGAGTTAATTCTGGATCGAATGCCAACAACACTGTGCTCAATGAAACTATTGGTTAGGAAACTACCATGTGATATGATTGAGTCAACGATCTGCATAATTTGGTGAAGGAAGAAGGTGAGACACATACAATATAAACAGTTGACTTTAGTAGCTGCTTTAGGAAGTCCCGTGTTTTGAGCTTGATACAAAACTTTTTTGGTACGCATTTAGAACAACTTATAAATATAGTGTTTGACTTCTTAGTCTAACAAAATCGACAATCTGTAAATGACGTGACTCGAATGATACATGATGAAAGAATATGAAGAATTGTGAAAATGATATACTGCTAACCTTGCAGTTGTCAACGTTCGATGGTGGAAGATTTCTTCTAGAGGTATACATTGGCTTTGTTGCATCATAGAAGCTAAAACGTGATGGCTGCAATTCAAAATCAGATGCAAAAGATAGTTAAATGCAACCCCAATCAGAACATAAATATACCTTATTGCAATATCAACAGTGTGATGTGGTAATTATGTGTGTGTAGTAGAGATTGGGTAACGAAACGGGTGGGGTCAAATGAGTAATAATTACTATACAGGTCCAAACGGGTCGGGTCAGTTGGGCCAATCCAAATTTATCTTTGCTTTTAAACGGGTTGGGTCTAAATGGGGTGGGCAAGTGAGTTTTTACCCGGTTGTCCCATTTGACTTGTTGCACATAAAGTTCAACCTTGACCCATTTTTAGTAAAATGGGTCGAAATTGCCACCTCTAGTGTGGGGGTATAAACCGTATAATATATCAATATCTAACTGATCATAACATCTTTGTGTGAACATGAGATGTCTCACTATTTCCTTCGTCTTTACATATCATAATTTGTAATTGTAGTTGCGGCAGAGGGAATAGGAATAGTGGATCATATAGTGAGTTACTTAAGTGTAAATTTTTCTTACAACATACTGTATGAATAAAATGGCTTGAAGTTAAAATACAGGGGAACTGGGAATACAACTCACATGTTCAGTAAGCGCAAGATTTGCTTCAAAGAAAGATCTGATTGTACCAATGTCCTCCCAGTAGTCATTGAATAAAAATGCCTGTGAATAATTAACATTCATTTGCATGCATTTATGCTCGATATGAACTTGGAGTATAATTTTTCCTGATATTCAAAACACACACACATATATGTACTAGTGTTCTTTATTCATTCTAAAGAGCTTCAACAAACCTTTATGTAATATTCTGGGGCTGAAGCAGGGATTATCTCTGATCCAAAATCATTTGCTGTAGGGAAACGCCATCTGTAAAAGTTATGACTTGGTTTATTTTGTAATTCACACGAGGATAATCAGCTACTGTAAAAGGTTAGATGATGTAGACCTTGTTCCTTTTAATTTTTATAACACCCTTTATTCTCGTGTTTACTTGAGTTATCATTTTCAATGTGAACGACCTTGCTAGTCATTATATTCAAAAATCCAGATTTTCATGGTGATAATATTGTTTATTATAGTTATAATCAACATATTCTGTGTTTACAAACAAATTTCAGGGAAAAGGTGTTGTGGGTCAACCCGACCCGACCCACCCTGAATTGACCCGTAAAAAAGGACCTGATTTCACCTGTTACCTGATCCACTGATCCTTGCCACCTCTAAATTAAGTTAAACAAAAAAAGTTTTTAGTCTTTAGGTTATACTCCCTCTGTCCCAAATTAAATGACACTCTTTTAGAGTTTTAGATAAGTGCAATTATTACACTCCGTACCAATAAAATCTCATGTTTACCTTTTAAACCATTTTGGTTGGTTGAAATTTGGAAGTGGACACTTATTTTGGGAAAACCCAAAGTAGAAAGATGGACATCTAATTTAGGACGGGGGAGTAGAATGGATGACTAAACGTTTCGTTATTAGCTTATGTACCATAGCGTATGATAGTATGTATTTTCAATTGGTGCATCATCTACCTCAAAAGATTCAAAAGGATCTCCTTCTTGAATATGTATACTCCCATCGAAGCAATGTATGGTTTCTTTTCAGCCTCGTCTTTAGACAATCCCAAAACTGTTGTATCTACTGCCTGGAGTATCAATTTAATCTTAAAAATGTTTGCATCATATAGTTTTATTATGCTACTTAAAACTTGATCCAAATTTACCATTGCTTTCAAGTCATTCCCTTTAGGCTTTTCACTGAAAGAAAGGACTCTTCCTTTTCCGTCAATCTTCATTAATCCAAAATCCGAGGCACGACTGTCATGGATGCAGAAAGAATATTAAGAAGGCAAAGAAAACCAAAAAGAAAGCCAGGTTTGGATATAAACAATAACAAAAATAAATCTTTATATTCTTCATCATATCAGTTGATACTTTTTTTGCTAGTTGTGAGGATAACTAAATAGAAATCACATCAGAAATTCAGTTGATAGTATAGTTAAATAACCTGTCGTCCATGGGTATACAAGAAAGTGTAATGTCTGCACCACTTTGTCGATGGCTCTGTAATAGATACCATTAACATTTGAATATGTAAATATGCATAGTTATAGTTTTATTTGTAGGAGCACGAAGTTTGTGAAAGGTTTTAACATTTCACCTGAAGAAAGTCCATATAATCCATTCGATACAAGTGATCTCCAGATAGAATAATAACATCTTCAATATCCTTGCTTCTTGCATCCTACATACTCAAAGCATATTAAAACTGTGGCAAGTGCATTTAGAAGTGGAAAAATGGGCACGCGGTGATTGGATTACTATCCAAAACTGGTATTATGGATCGGAAAAAGTGGGCTTAGGTTGGTCTGAAACACTTAAATATTATTTTTAGTAAAACGATTTAGGAATATGCATTGAAAATTTAGGCGACTTTTAAATGTGTTCTACCCATTTGATTTGTTTCTTTAAAGCTGATATTTTTCCTTAGTTTCCAACAAAAGCTTTCTTTATTTTACCACATTTGACCTGTGATATTAGTGATGGGTCAAAATTGCCATCTCCAGTATAAACTACACATTCTTGATAAACTATGAGAGTCCAGAAAAATTATCTCAAGTTTTTCCATAAATAAATGTTGGGCACCTCAAAGAGCCAATGAAACTGGCGAACAGCATCAGCGGTACCCTGGAACCACCTCTTACCTGCCTCTCCCGGAGTTTGGGTTGCTGACAATGCCTGAAATCACATAATTACTACCACAAAAATCTTTATTGCTTACAATAACCATAAGGACAATCAATGGTTACCTCAACGAACCCATCACCAAAGGTAACTCCATTACCAAAATTATAAGCACGGGCTAAATGCCTGTTAAGTGATGCCGAATTAAACTGAGTCAAAATGTAGACTTTATTAATCCCACTGTTGATACAGTTACTCATTGGCACATCAATCAGCCTATAAGCTCCTCCAATAGGTACCTATAACTACCATACATCAATTTACCACATTTCTCATAAATCGCTTAATTTCAATGCTATTAGGAAATATGAAAATGCATACTGCAGGTTTCGCACGGCGCTTTGTGAGAGGAAAAAGACGAGTACCAGCTCCACCTCCCAATATAACAGCCACAACAGTCCTTGGGTCCCTTTTCTCCATCTCAAGGTCCCTCAACTACAGAAATACATTCATCAAGTCAAGACTTTGCAAATGCTACATTGACTTAACGTTGACGTTTTACGGCTCAGTTTTTAGAAGAAGAAAATGCTCACCTTTGCCTCACCTGTGGCAATGCTGGTGAGGGTCATGCATATACTTGACTTAACATTGTTTTTCTTTTGTACATTTTTAGCAAAACTTAGCTTCTTTCCCATTAAGTCTCCATTGACAGACCTCCAGTCCCTAGGACCCGAGCCTCCATGTAGCTGCCGGACTCCGGCTGCGGAGAGTGATACTGCCATTTTTTTGTTAAAAGTCTAAGTTTTTAGTATATGAAAAAAAATGTAATGTTATTTGCTATTTGGGTTGCATTGCATGGTATGAGTGGCCAGTTATGTTATCCATAGATTTTTGTATCCACAATTATTTTTTTGTTTGGCAGCTTTTGTGTGATGCAGCCATCCTTATCTTATGTACAAATAAAATCTCTTAGTTTGTATGATATTTAATACCAACGGATATCCCGTGATCATTTGTTTTTATGTGTTTGACTGTTGGGTGTTTTCGTTAGCTAAATAAGCTTACATTAATTATGTCATGCTTATTGTAGAGGCTTCTATGACTTTTCGAGTGGGTTGGTCACCTAGCCTTATTTTCTTCCTTTCCGTCTCCTTGAACTACTCGAGTCCATATTGTTTGGAATGATGGCGTTATGTTGTTGGTTATAGAGTAATGCATAGACGATATCCTAAACCGACTGTTTTGTATATATATAGCGGTTCGAACTTTGTATCAGTTATCCGAGTTGCTTCAGTGATATAGTAGAAGTAAGGAAAACGTAGATGGTATTTAGATACTAAATAGAGTTAATTTCATAAATGGTCCATGTGGTCTGTCGGGTTTAACGGATTTAGTCCCTTCACTTTTTTTTAACGGATCCGGTCCCTGTGGTTGTGACCCGTATCGGGTTTGGTCCCTTGACCAATTTTTTTGTTAGTTTGACCTTCAAATGAATGTATAAACCAGTGAAATGACAAAACACCCTCTTGTTCAACCTCCTTTATCTTCAATCCCATTTTCTTCAACCTAACAATAATTCCGGGCACCCCTTAATTTTCTTGGCCACCATTTATAACAACACGAATTGATAATGATTTTTACTCCAACAAAAACCAAAATAAATCCATCATTCAAATTGATAACCATATATCGACATACATTCATCACATTACAAAAATACTAACAACCCCCCACATGTACAAATCCATGTCGACAATATTATCTATAGTTCTATACTCCTCATTCCTCAACCAAACCCATCTTCAAAACTCAACATCATATACACAACTATATCAAATCCAAACACTCCTTTTATCAAAATTTGTATATCTATTGAACTAAAAAAACCTTAATTTACAAAAACCAAACACTCATTTGAACAGATTTGGCCTCCTGTGGTTTTTACCATGTCACCATAATCAAACACGACGCCATCATACATAACACTACTCCATCTTCAACATATAAACTCTAAAAAAAAACACTATCTTTCATCTCCACCAAAAATCAAACATAAAAAGTTACCCTTCCCTCCAAATGTAACAAGTTTGATAAACACTACTTATATTGTGCGTTTACACTTACAGTAGTATTTATTATTCATCTTAAACATCCTAAGTTATTAGTAACATTTTAAAACATAAGTTGATAGAAAAATTGTAAAAAAAATGCTGATAAATACTTTTCATACAGTAAGTCTTAAGAATTATGTTTGCCACATACCTTCGGGTCATAATATGATCATAAGCAACGTTCCTTTTGACTACAATTTACAGTTTTTTGTAAATCCAAAAGACGTTTTACGTCCAAAACCAGCTTTTGAGTACAATTTACAGTTTTTTTGTAAATCCAAAACACGTTTTACGTCCAAAACCGCACAATATAAGTAGTGTTTATCAAACTTGTTACATTTGGAGGGAAGGGTAACTTTTTTTTTTTACCATCCCACATTGGACTGTCTGTGAAAGTACACACTAATAAAACATGCAAAGCTTCATACAATTTATCTGCAAACAAGTTGACGGTACATATAGTTTTTAAAACCGGACAGGGCCCAACGGGTTCAACCGGTTTAACCGGGAACCGAAGTCGCCACCGGTTTGGCTAACCAATTAAAGCCATCCAAAAACGAACCTGAGAGGACTTTCGGAACCAGTAAAAACGGGTGAACCGGGCCGGACCGCGAGACTATTTTCTTCTTGTTTTTCTTAGATTAATCAAATCGTCATTATTATTATTTTTGTGCCTAGACTTTAATTACAGAGTGCCCGCACCTGCAATGCGCGGGTATCCGCACCCGCAATGCACGAATACCATGCTAGTAAATTTTGAGTATAACTTAAAGTCTTAAACTACTTTCAAAATAAGACTGAACTTAGCTTACCTATTTTGTTACTTTAGAGATTTCAATAAACATTTTTTCATAAAATTGTTGGTTTGTTTAAATTTAAGAATAACCAACGAACAACAAATCTCTCGATTCGTTAATTTATAACTTTAAATTCAAAATTTATTCATACAAATAAATCATATACTCAAGTTATTAGAATTATAATCAAGGGAAGATTGCAATTGGCTTTTCAAACTTTGATGTGGGATAGTTATAACCCATTTGATTTTCAACCATACACTTTTACATTTTGAATTTATTCAACTACTCCGTACGTGTTACTATGTTTAGGTAACACTAATTTATGAAGTACTATAAGTTTAGGGGTGTTTGGCTAAGCTTATATGATGGGCTTATGAGCTTATTAGCTTATATGTGTTAAATAATCTTAAAGTAAGTGTTTGGCTAAGCTTATATGAGTGGGCTTATGAACTCATATACCGGAGTTTTGATAAGTCTAAATTTTGTGGCTTATATGTGGAAGGGTGGGCTTATATAACAATATTATATAAAGAGACTTTTATAACCTCATTTAATAACTAAATCATTTAATGTTCATGTACTTTTTTGTCATTTTACTTTGTTAATTATGACACGCTAAGTCAAAAACTTAGCAAGAGCTTATTAGCTCATGATATATAAGCCATAAGCCACTTATATAACATAAGCATAAGCCCAATTCATAAGCTTAGCCAAACACCCCTTTAGATAACATTTGTTAATACCCTTTGGGGCATTTTATCAAATGCTTGGTGTGCAAATAGGAAACAACGATTCATTTTTCGTAACAAATTATCATAGTTGTTAAAATCTCTATTTTGATTTTAGGATCTTACAATTTACGATACTACAAAGCAAAAATGATCTGGATCCTACGTATGATCTTAGCAAGTCTTAAGATCTTATAAGATCACGATCTTGACCATAGTATCTTAAGATATAATGTGATATGATTTTACTTTTATCGAACCGCAAACTAAAAAACTACAAAGTTATGGATCATGTTTTATAGAATTAAAATAATAATAATAATAAATAAAATAAAATAAAATAAAAACATTCCATATTCATAATTTATAACAACATTTTCATGAAACATTTATATAATTTTGTGCTTTTTGATAGTATATAATAATTTATAGATTTGAATATTTACAAAGATTATTAAAAATGATATTATAGTATAATCTTAAGATGCCGATCTGATTTTACGATCTCAATCTTGCAAAAATAAAAACAATCCTGAGTAAGATCCCGATTTTGAAAACCTTGCAAATTATGACTAGTGGGTAACAACATCAATGTTTATTTGGTTGTTTTGGTTTGATTACTTTACTATAACGAGGCATGGTCAAGCCCGTGCGTTGCACCAATTGTATCTACGTGTTTGTAGCGGAATGGTTGGTATTCATTGGGTTTACACTATAAACTAATTTGTATGCGTTTATGGTGTGTGTAACAGGCAGGTGAAGATTATACATTTGTCAAATTACTTTTTTCTTATTGTCAACATTTGAGGTGTGTAATGGCAAAGAAGTATACAATGATGGTTAACATGGAAGCTTTAGATACTCGTGTTGTTGCTTAATGCCATCAAGATGAATTAGTTTAATTAGTTGTTTGGTTTTACATATTTTTGTTTTACAATACTATTTGATCGTTATTGTGTTTAGAGATGTCCTTTGATGGGAAAATGTTAAATGTGATGAATTAGTTTTATTAGTTGTTTGGTTGTACATATTTTTGTTTTACAATACTATTTGGGCATTATTGCAGTTGCTTGTATAAGCACATGATGGTATTTAGATGCCTATTAGAGAAGTTGTATTGTATTTATTTTAGTGGAATTGATATTTATATGCCTAGTAATGTTATAATAACTTGTTGCATTGAAATTAGTTTATTTTCATTAATATCTAAGTGTTCATAGCTTAATGGTTGGTACTAATTAGGTTTACACTATTTAAAATAATTACTTCACTTTAAAAGAGTACATGTGAAGAGGTTTTTTGTAAGATGTTATATTTAAATGAGGCTTTTCACATGTAATCTTTTAATATGAATAAGTTACTTTAATTATTTTTGGCCTATTTATTTGGTACTTTTGTCACAGTGAGTTATAAAACCATTTGTACTTTGAGATATTTTGTGTTCAATGGCAGATTTTCAGATGTTAGAGAATTTAATGAATGTTGCTGGTTCTTCTAAATTGCATGATTGTATGCGTTTATGGTTTGTGCAACAGGCATGTGAAGATTATGCATTTTCCAAATTACTTTTTGCTTGTTGTCAACATTTGAGGTGGGTAATGGCGAAGAACCATACAATGATGACGAACATGGAAGCTTTGATGCACCGATTGTATCTAAGTTTTCATAGCTAAATGGTTGGTACTAATTAGGTTTCCACCATTTAAAATAATTTACAATCTAGTATCTCAAGTATAGGCCCGTGTTTATGTAAGTGTTCTATTGCTTATGCAACATTCATACCGCTTTACCATCTGGAAAACATCATAGAAGAAATTTGGTCTAGGTGGACCGGTGGCCTCTTTTATCGAATGAGTATGCTTTTATCAAGAGTGCATATAATAAACTTGAATTTTCACATTCAATTATCTCATTATTACTTTGCAGAATTAATGCCAAAATCACCATTCATTAGTTAAAACAAAATAATATTTTTCATCCGGTTAATATTTTGCTTCGATTTTCCATTATTGCACATTAGTTATAAATGATGCTACTGTTAAAAAGAAATAAGCCAATTAACATCTATGCTGGTTACTAATTGGCATAACACACATTAGATTTAATAAAATTTCACATCTTAAATGAATATGTAACATACACAAATGTCTCGCAACTTATTAATTGAATATGTATGGCAAATAAATTACATAGTAAATATGTAACAATGTAACGGAAAAGTTTTATGCTCATATACTAATATAAAAGTTTAACTTAGGTGCTGTTTGTTTATTCAGACATTTTATGTCTGAATCTGAATACCACGTCTGAATCTGAATTAGTGGTCCAAAATTCTAAATCTGAATTATTTTAGTCTGTTTGTTTTTATAAAGTGTCTGAAGAAACAAAAAACAATCATTTCGCTAAAAAATAAACCAAAAGACCATCCATTCATGATTATTAATTAAAAATCAAGACCAAGATGAGGAGATAAGGATTGAAAAGAAGTAGGTGTAAAGTTTAAGCTTTTCAGATGTAATCAGACATATTCAAATGTCTGAATGAATCAGACCCTATTCAGATGTATTCAGACTTCAGATGTCTGAATAAACAAACAGTCTGAATCTAAAAATGTCTGACCGAATCAGACTTCAGACGTATTCAGATCTGAATGAGCCGAAACAAACACAACCTTAGCCAACTTTATCAGATAAAGTACTATGAGCATACATAGCTCCTTTCCAATTTGGAATATGATAAGTGAACCACCATTCTCGTTCTGATCTTGTTATTAGAATGAAGCTATCAAGTGGGTTGTATTGTTGCTCATTCTCAGGTTCAGTGTGAGAGGCATCATATCATACTACAATCAATACACAAATCTACAATCTCATATACACATATCCTTTTTGATAAGTCCATGACCACAACTCAAATCACCAACAACTATTTTTTTTTTTTTTGTTTCTAAAGTTAAAAATGAAATAAAGTTTAAAACTTTATAAGTAAAAAAAATGTTAAAAATGAAATTTAATATAAAAAGATGCAAACTTTATAAAAGAAAATGACTAAAAAATGATATGTTTGTGAAAAGATCTAGACTTTATAACATAAGAACATAAAACTAACAAATTTATAAACGCGGAAATTTATAAAAAAAAGTTGATTAATAAAGTAAAAATAGATATTAAGAAGGTAAAACATCATTAACTAAAACATTAAGATGAAAGTTTGAATTTAACAAAGCGTAAACATAAACTAATAATAAGTTAAACAAAGATTTATAACAAAGTTTACTAATTCAAACTAATTTAAAATAAGAAAATAACAAAGAAAAAAGAAAAGAAGAAGATAAAGATATGAAAATGTTGCCCTCCTCTCTTGCCGTTGAATCCTTTATTTGTATCCAAATATTTGCATAGCTTTCAAGCAAAAAGAGGCCTCCCATTTTATTATATTACCTTAAATTCAAATAATCACTCAGAAAACTCATACATAAAAGTTTAACATATTACCACATGTAATATGGGCCCTTCTTTTACACATTACCATGGCCCAAGTTATTTCACAAACGCATAACCCATAGAAACTAATATTACACGGAATAAAAGTGCCCTAATTTTCACATATCTCATCCGCCTCTCTCATTCCCCACCCTAATTACTTTCACCATCCGCCCCCTTCTCCTTGTCTTCTCTCGTTTTGGCAAACACAGACGCAACACAGAATCAAATCATCACAACCCTTTTATCCTTATGATAAACGAATTACAAACATCATTAAGAAGAAGTAACCCACCGTATTTCTTGAGTTAATTAACCCATCAGTTTCTTTGTTCTTGCATCGTGACTCAGGCAACCGATACCATACCCGTCTTGTTTCTTCTCATTTAAGCTTCAAGATCTCACATGAGGTCTAAGGCAGGGTGTGGTTTTGTTTATTAGTTTTCTTTTATTTCTTTTTTTTTGAACGAAACAAAGTAAGAATATAACATGTTTGTTATCACTCTTTCTTTACTTTTCGGATATACAATGAAGTAAAGCTTCAAAAAGGATCTGTGATGTTTGATTTCTTTTCATGTATATGATCTTTGAAGGTCTATGGCCTTTGTTTTACCACACGAAAAAGAAAGTAACTGAGATCTTTAAATATTTCATTTCAGATCGAATGTAAAAAGATTTGTGAAAAAGTTTAACAGAGATCTTGTTTTCTTGGACCGATGAAGATGTAACACATCTGAGGGCGATATGATTGTGGGATAGGTTATGGTCGGTAAAGGTGTAGTGGGTTATTTATAGTTGTTAACAAACATACGAAAAGTTTCACATTAAAGATTAACTAATAATTGTGAGCAAACTAAAAGGCATAAAACTAAAATGCATTAACTTATGACTTCTGGTTTGTATTCTTTGTATTGAATTGAATTAACACCCTATTTCATGTAATTGCATTCAATACTGTTTTAGTTATACGTATAAATATTCATATAGTCTACATCTTGCTTAAACTACCTTGTACTGTACATGATTCTATGCACAATCACTCTTGCACATTAAATTAAGCCATTGAATCTTTAGATAGTATAGATAACGAAAACGAAATATCACATTATATCCCCGTCAGCGTTTTTCTTTTTGTTATAAATTATGTCTAAATGCTTGTCGGGTGTTTTCATCACCAACATAGATATTAGTAATACTAGCCGAGTACTCGCGTCTAGCGGCAGCGGTATCTAGCCGAGTACCCACGCCTAGCGGCAGCAATATCTAGCAGAGTACCCGCACCTAGCGGTAGCAGTGTCTAGTTTCGATAGAATTTCAACAGCGAATAATTACTTTTTGACAAATCGTGTATGTTGCCGTAGGGAATCCTTTTTGAAGAATTGTGTTTTTAATAGCATAGTTGCATAGTTTTTCCAATAGCGTTAACCTGTGTGTGTCTTTTCCGACAACATTGTTTTAAGATTGTAATAATAATATATTCATGCATTTTAGCTGATAGCCGAGTGCCCACGAATAACTTCGGTAATGTAAAGCTTTTGACAATTTGTATGGGTTGTTCTGTTTGCGTTCTTTTTTTTCTTTTTCTTTTATTCACCTCTGTATGTGGTACAGTGTTTTGGTACGACGGTACATAAGAGTTCTAATTATTGGCGTCGTATGCATGATTTTTCATCGAACTCAAAAGCAAATGTGGCTTTTGGCCAGTAATAACTTAATTCAATATTTGAATGTGATATGAAATGGGATCCTCTCAAGTTGAGAGGAATTGCTCAAATCAAAAGAACTTCTTTTGATTTTAACCATTGGATCAAAACCAATGGCTCACAATCATCTAACTTGAGTCAATGGTTCAAATCAAAAGAATTTCTTTTGATTTTAGCAATTGGATCAAATTCAATGGCTTATAATGCCCCAACTTGAGTCAAGTTGTACATCTCAACTTGAGAGGATCCCATCCCGATACGGTATCACAACATCCACAAAATGAGTCTTTAAAATATTTCAATATATTCACCATCAGTTTTAGACAAAGTTACGTATCCAATGTATTACACCAATAAGTACGCCATTTTTTTTTTTTTTGAAGTTAACCATGTATCTGATGTACGTTTTACACTTATAATTGCGCCACTTTTTTTTAATTTTTTTTTTCTTTTAAAATTATTGTCAGGAAAAAATAAATCATAAAGTTTAATAAATGTGAAACCGCTATAAATCTCAACCACTCAAATAAAATATTCTCTTATTAAATTCTCTTTTTCTTACTTAAAATAAAAATTGAATAATTATTTTGAGAAATCACAAAATAAAAATGTGTCAATAACTTTGAGACGGAAGGAGTATATTTTGGTATCATTAACTTTTATAACATAACCATATTCTATTTTGGTCACCATGTGTCTCAATCACAATCACTTTTTTTTTTCTTTTTGCCCCAAACCTTCAACTTTATGAAAGGTTCTGATAAATATATTTCATCACAAAAATAACCCTTCCCAATGCAAATTCAAGCTTCATGCCAAACCTCGAGATCCCAAAGTAGTCACAAGTTTTGTAATCTACTATTCAAATCTAGGTAATCTACATTGTTAAATCTGGTTATCACATGCTTTTTATGTCCAAAATTTTCTTTTCAGTTCATGCACTCTATATTCTTGAAGGAGGTGATGTTGGGTCCATCAGCACCCAAGAATACTTAAAACAAGATTTGGACACAAATTAACTAAGTGTTAACTTAAACCGAGAACAATTCAAGTCACTAAGAGAACAGTCTCTCAGTGAGTCATCTTCAGGATGCTTAAGGCGAATTCAAGAAGAATGATTCACTACTCAGGAAGGCGGTACTCCCTGAGTAGGACTTAAGCCAAAGAAGAAGATGATGGTTCAGTGAGTGTTGGACAAGAACTCACTGAACCCCAGTCTCCTCAACGACAATTGTGATTAATAAATGAAGGCGTGTACTGAAGAACCTAAAGCCTGAAAGAAAGGCGGAAAGATCTGGGAACACTACTAGAAAAACAGCTATTCTTGACTCCAAATGCGAGTCAAGAAGAGGCCTTATGACGCGCAAATGCGAGTCAAGAATGGACCCGTCATAAAGCTTCATGACTCGCATTTGTGCGTCATCCCTCTATGACGCGCATTTATGACCCACGTTTTATGACTCTCCTTTTTGCGAGTCATAACCTAATTTTTTTTTAAAAAAAATTAATTTTTTTCAGTTCCTAATTTTCTATTAAATGACAATTAAAAACCTGATAATACAAAATTAAAAACACAAATATCAAAATAACGCATTTCATATATTAAAAACCTGATAATACAAAATTAAAAACACAAATATTTTCCTTGTTGCTGCTAGAACTAAAATCAACCTAACTTTGCCTATGTTAAAAACCCGCTATACACCATCTCTAACTTTGCCTATACAACAAGACTACCCGAGTATAATGTTGCGGCTGCTGCATGACATTTGGTGGCCTCTGTTGAGGCATAATTGGCTGATACCCCATGTGATGCATCGGTTGTTGATGTGGATACTGGTAGCCCTGTGATTGGTCCATACGAGCACCCTGATATTCCTTGCTGAGGTGGGCTTGATGGTACCGGTGGCACCAAAGCAGCAGGTCTCTCATACTTAAACATGTGGCAACAAGAACATATAAGTATGCATCTGATCCACATAAAAGAAAAGAATAAATAAACTGGTCGTTTCTGATCTGAGGATATGACAGGTGAGCTTCTTTGGGCTAAGCTTGAATCTCTAAGAGCACCAGGGCATGCATCTGTTGTGCGTACACGAGATGGATCAGGTTCATTGGTGGTTAATCTTGAAGATCCCGTTGTTCGTAAAAAGGTGGATCTTGATACCTGCGAATTAACAGTTTGTAAAAGATGGGTCAGATTCTACTTTGACTTAATAAAGGACCTGAGAACACATAAAATGGAAACGGTTTATGAGACTTCATGCATTTGGAAATGGGCAACTTTTGACCCATTTCAATTCTACCTAATTTTATGAATTGAAAACATGCTTTTACCAATTTAAAGATCGGGTTGATATTAAAACCTCCAATGTGTGCAAGTGTAATGACAAAGATGCAATGTAAATATTTACTTCTCTGCTGATAGATTGATCACTAGTGGTTGGCATTTTCTGCTTAGATAGGTTCCCCGAATTGGTTGTCCCGGGATTTCGGCTCCACGAGGGATGTGTTGTAGACCAAATACCAGCCCTACTGTCTTGGCCACCTGCATCAAAATTATCAGTTTAGCAGTAACAAATCATTCAATTGGGCAGATACGATTCCTTTTTTTTACTATTAAACGCGTGTAATAGTCTATAATTACAAAAATTATAAGACTTACCTGCTTGTCTATTCAGGCTAGGAATCGCGGGTGGGGCCCCACTACTTGGTCCAGCATCAACACCCTGCAAAAGAGAATTACATACGTTATTCCATGTACATCGGCAAATTTATCAACAACAAAAATAAGAAAGTCTTACAAGAGCACGTGATGGTGGATTGGCAAGTTTCTTAGGAACGCATTTTTATACCAAAGTAATTTCTAAATGATAACACCTGACTTATATTCTTAGTCTTCTCTTACTTCAAATTTGTAGCTCTAATTTCTAATGTACATTACTTGGCTTACGTTAAACTGAGAATGCAACATATGGGGTTGGGACTGGTTGCCATGTGATTTATAACCATTAGGAACACATTTTTATACCAAAGTATCTAGCGGCACTGAGCAAGTGAGTTAAAAAACAATGATACTAATCATATTGCAAAAAAAAAATGATCATAAAGAGTCGGGCAATAACCAAGCATGCATGTCATCACGAACACCTCATTTGGCAATAACAAACCTACACAAGAGACACCTACATACAAAACATAATGTCATGCAGCTTACACAAAAGGGATGTCAAAAGATCAGATAATGAGATGACCAATTGCTAAGAGAAAACCAGTTAATGATTTGCAGGCAAAAACCAAGCCAATCATATTCACTTGTGTAGGCCTGCGATGAATCCAGTGTATCCTTATGCATCTAAGCCACACAACACGCAGATGACGTAATAAAGTAAATCTAACTGAATAAAAAACAACAGAAAGAAAGGTAATGTCACAAGAGTGTTTAACCGAATAGCTAACACAGTCTCCCCATGGTCATTTAAACTACAAGACCTCAGAAGAGAAATGCAAGCAACACAATCTGCACCTATGAACAAGAGAGCATAACAAAAATATCTGATCAAAATAGAGACGCAGAGAACTGCTAATGCTAGAAAGAAAATGATCATGAGTATTGAAGAAAAACCAGCAAATATCAGTTTTTTTTCCACTGGTTACTTATAGCATAGACCAAATATTTTCAGTAATTTTCATTACTAATTACTCATTACTAATAGCATAGACCAAAAATCTTTACTCATTACTCATAGCATAGACCAAAAATCTTTTCCACTGGTTACTCATTACTAATTTTTTCCACTGGTTACTTATAGCATAGACCAAAAATCTTTACTCATTACTCATTACTAATTTTCAGTAAAAATATTAGTTTACGAAAAATCAAATACACAAATGAAGAAAAGAAAAGCATAGTCACATTACCAGTCATTCTTCAAAATCAAATGAAGCTCAATTCATGATGCATCCATCTACTACTTCCAAATCAAAATCCAATCTGAAAGACTAACCAAAAGGTCACCATAAGCACCTACATGCCACCATAGAGCTGAATAAGGCACATGAGAAGTAAAATTAATTTGAAGAAAATTTAGCGAGTTTCAGAAATTAGGGCAAATCGATTGAAGAAAAATTAGGGCAAATCGATTGTGAGACAAAATTAGGGCAAATCGATTTAGCGAGTTTCAGAACCGATTATGGCAAAAGAATAGAAGAAACGAACCTGGAACCATTGATACCCAACACAATCTGCTTCGATTTAGCGACGTTGGTGAGCGAGTAGCGTTGTGGTGGTGGTGGATCGATTGACGATGTGGTGGTGGTGAATCGATTGACGTCTGAGAAGTGATCGTGAGGTGGTGGTGGATTGAGATCTGAGAAGTGACCAGGAGGTGGTGGTAATGAGATTTGAGAAGTGAGGATGTGGTAATGAGATAAGAGGGTGGGTTTCAATAGATATGAGGGAGAAAGCTAAGTGTATTCCGTGTTACTATTTTATGACTTTTAAAATTGCGTGTCATCCAGCCTTCATATTTTAGAAGTTATGACAGTTTTTTTATGACTCACATTTTTGCGAGTCATCTTGAAGCGTGCGTCATAAAAAGCGAGTCAAGGATAGCCCTTTTTCTAGTAGTGGAAGAGTTTAAGATAAGATCAAATCTTATCTTGTCAGGAAGAAATATTCCCTAAGACGGCTAAAAGTCATGGAGTGTCAGACCAACCACTTCTAAAGACTTTTAGCCCATTCCTATTGGTTCTTGGAAATGACAATTACTGTTGTAATTGTCAGATACGCTTGCATCAACAACTTGTATTATTTTTAATCACTTTTACTCTTTATACTTGTGTATAAATAGGTTCAGATGGGAGAGAAGTTGAGTGTGTTTTGTACATTGAAAGCTTAGACTTTTACAAAACAACTTCTCTCCTACAAAGAGTAACGTATCCCTGAGATAGCTCAGTGGGTCGAATTGTTACCACTCAAAGCAAAGCTTGAGTTTAGATAGGAGACACCACCATACCTTGTCTATTCAATCCCAAGTGTTTGTTCCGCAAAACACTTGGGTAATAGATTCTTTGATTCATTTCTAATAAGAATTTAAACGTTGAAAAATACTTATGTGTTTTTTACTTTTACGTTTCATTAATCTGTTAGAATTAATCATAACATTGTATTAGTCATAAACACGAATAGATTAACTTTCCAGTTAACTCTAAGCGTGTTAAGGGAACAACAAGTGGTATCAGAGCCTCTGGTTTATAAAATCTTTCAAAACTAACCAAGAGTGCTCAAGGTTTTTAAAACCAAGATCCTACTATGGCTGATATTAATGTACCCCAGCTGGTCGATAAAAAGGGTGGCAGCTATTCTGCTGTTGCACCCAGACTAGAAGCTGGAAAGTTTAGCAAATGGAAAAAATGTATGATTTGCTATTTAACTGGTATAGAACCTTACTACATCACCTGTATCAGGGATGGCCCATTTGTCCCTAAGACTGCTGCAGGGCTAAACAAGCCTGAGGCACAATGGACCATTGATGAGAGGAGGGTGGTCAATCAAGACCAGCGCCTTAAAAGCATCCTTATATCTTGTCTTCCTGACGATATAATGGAATCAGTCATCAACTGTTTAACAGCCAAGCAAACTTGGGATGACTTGGTTAATAGCTTTGAGGGCCCCTCAGATACCAAGGAAAACAGGGTCATGGACCTGAAACTTGAGTATAATACTTTCAGGGCAAAAGACTCTGAAAGCCTCTCTCAGACTTATACCAGATACAAGACTTTGATAAACGAACTATCAAATGATGGTGTAGTATTATCTAAGCATGAGACAAATGTTGGCTTTGTCAACAGTCTCCCTGAGAAGTGGCTAAACTTCTCACAAGGCCTGAGGAATGCTAATCACATTCAGACCCTTGAGCTCCCTGAAATCTATGGGAAATTTGTCTATGAGGACAACTTGATCTCAAGGAGATATCCTGACTCAAAAGCTCTTGAGTCCAAAAAGGCCTTAACCTCCACACCCATATCAACTGCTTTTTATACTAATGGTGTTGTGCAGGACTTTCAAGAGGAGTCTGAGGATGAAATTGATGAAAGAACTAGTGATGAGTACCTAAAAGATCTAAACT
Source organism: Artemisia tridentata subsp. tridentata (assembly GCA_021014915.2). Classification (NCBI taxonomy): domain Eukaryota; kingdom Viridiplantae; phylum Streptophyta; class Magnoliopsida; order Asterales; family Asteraceae; genus Artemisia; species Artemisia tridentata. The sequence continues at coordinate 414,534,592 of CP139508.1, read as the reverse complement.
TGCAATTCCAAGAGAGGGCACTCCTTGCTAGTTCAAAACGTTTCATCAAAAGAAACCAGTCCAATTTTTCAAAAGGAAAAGCAAATGAAACCACTGAATGCTTTAATTGTGGTTAAAAGGGTCATTTTGCTAGGGACTGTTATTCTAAAACAACCTCAGAACCCTCTTACAAATTTTCAGGAAATAGTTCCTCAGGAACTAGCAAGTTTCAACCTAGAATGTTTCAGTCGACCCAACAATTTCAAAACAAGGGTCAAAAAGACTTTGAAGCAAAATATAGGAAAGCCAAGGCTAAACTTGCAATTCTTGAAACTAATCCCTCAATGTCTCAGGCTGCTCAAACACCCAAACCTGTTCAGGCAAAGAATAAGGTTTTAGTAGCTGAAGCTTATGACTGGGATGATGAAGAGGTCTCCTCAGATGAGGAAATTAGAGTGAGTGCACTGATGGCACTCTCTGAAGGTGATCAGGTGGCTGTTGGGAAAAGCCATGCAAGGAATGGAGAGTGGGTAAACATCACCATGAAAAAGGTAAACACTTTACTTTCTATGGATGATGATTCTGATTGGCAGTCTTACATGAATTATATTTGTGTAGATCTTAAATTTGTTGAGGAACAAAGGCTTAACATGTGTTCAAAATATAACAACATAGTGTCAGAATTGAATAAATGTAGAGATGAATTGCTTGTACTGAAGCAAGCCAAATAGAAACAATAACTCTACAAATTCAGAACACTGAAATTTTGAAACAAAACCAAGCCCTACAAACTGAACTTAACAAAGAAAAAGCTGTCATCCAAGGCTGGACCAAAAAGAACCCCAAGGTCTTTGATACTGTGGGTTTAATCCCTAGGAAAACTATAGGAATTGACCATCACATGGTTAACCCCTATGTAAGCCCCAGTGAACTGACCTTTGTTCCAGCTGGCATATCTTTTGAGCAAGAAATGCTTCCCAAGTCAAATGACTGGATTGTCAGGGACAACCCAGTCAGTAAGTTACCAAACTTTGAGACTGGAAAGATCTTGCTTCCTGAAAGTCAGGCTTTGAAAAATATTCTTGGACTTACTGAACAACTCAGTAAGCTTGAACTCACTAAACAACTCAGTAATACTGAGTCAGTGAATGAGTCTGAATCAGAATCATATCCACCACTTCCTCCACTGAATACCCTTCAGGGTGCTGCACCAAACTTAGGCCTCCCACCAATGGTCTTCTCACCACACTCTCCAAAGGAGAGATCAGGAAAGGAAACAACCATCCTGAAGAGACCAACCCTTGAAGTCTCAGTAAATAATGATGACTCATCAACTTCAGTCCCTTCTGAAGTAAAAACCCAAAGCCCTGATTCAAAATTTGATCAGTTGGCTGAAATGGTCAGGAAGCTGGGAGAGAAGATTGCATCTTCTGAGAAACCTTCTCAATCCAAGAAGGAACAAAAACCATCTTCCTCAAAGACCAAACCCAAACCCACAAAACCCCTGAAAAGATGTGAATTGTGTAACTATACCTATCATATCACTGATGATTGCTATAGAATTCTTTATTGCATGGTTTGCAAAAAAGATGATCACAGGACCTCTGATCACAAAACACATTCAGTCACATCAAACATGGCAAGTCTTAAAGCTCAGTCTTTAAACTATCCTTCTGATTCTAAACAGAAACAGAAACAAAAGGCAAAGCCTTTTGCACCTTGCCCTTACTGTGGGTTCAATGACCACCATCCTAAGGATTGTCAAATTGACAATTGTTGTAAAAATAGTGGAAGTTCTACTCATAACACCTCAGGACGTGGTAAGGCCATTCAGTCCAGTAGAGGTATGACAAAGTCAGTCTCTCAGTCCACTGAGTCTACATCAGCAATCAAATGCATAATATGTGGTAGCTCAGTTCACTCCACCACTGACCATAAATCACTTGAAAATGTTAATAAGACCATCAAAGCTAAGCCCTCCAAGAAGTGGAGTCCTAGAAAGAACTGACCCAGTTTACCATTTGTGCAGAAACATGCCAGGGACCCTGTTTGGCATCTTGATAGTGGATGTTCAAGGAGCATGACTGGTGTGAAGGAGTATCTGCACAAGTATGTGGATGAATCAGGACCCAAAGTGATATTTGCTGATAACTCATCATGTCTCACTGAAGGTTATGGTTCAGTAAACTGCAATGGTATAGTCTTTACTAGGATAGCTTATGTAAATGGTCTAAAATACAATTTGATAAGTGTCAGTCAACTATGTGATGCAAAATACATAGTGCAGTTTGATGATAAACAAGGAATCATCTTCAATGCGAATAAGGAAGTTGTCCTTATTGCACCAAGAAGACATGATGTTTATGTGTCAGACATGTCCAGTCTGACTCAGAATGGAACTCGTCTCTTTACCAAGGCCACTGATACTCTCAACTGGCTTTGGCATAAGAGACTCTCCCACCTGAACTTCAAAAACATAAACAACCTTGTAAAACAAAACAAGGTCCTTGGCTTACCATCTCTTGTGTTTTCAAAGGACAAACCATGCTCAGCTTGTGAAAAAGGTAAACATCACAGAGCATCCTTTAAAACCAAAACCAACTTTTCCATCAGGAATTGCCTACATCTTCTTCATATGGATCTATTTGGACCAATTAGTCCTAGATCTATTAACCATGAGAAGTATACTCTGGTCATTGTGGATGAGTACTCAAGATACACTTGGGTATACTTCCTGATCAAAAAGAGTCAGGCAGCTGAAACAATTATGTCCTTTGTCAGGAACATTGAAAATCAGAATGACATCAAAGTCAAACAGATTAGGACTGACAATGGAACAGAATTCAAAAATTATGAACTTGAATGTTTCTGTGATGAGAAAGGCATTTCACAAAATTTTTCCTCACCCTACACACCTGAACAAAATGGGGTGGCTGAAAGGAAAATAGAACACTCATTGAAGCAGCTAGGACAATGCTAAATGGATCAGTCCTTTCCAAACACTTTTGGACTGAAGCAGTAAAGACTGCCTGTTACACACAAAACAGATCCATCATTGTCAAGAGACATAGCAAAACTCCTTATGAGTTATTCAAGGGAAGAATCCCTGACATCAGCTACTTTCATGTCTTTGGGTGTCCTGTGTTTATTCATAATAACAAGGATCACTTAGGAAAATTTGATGCCAAAGCTGATGATGGATACTTCCTAGGATACTCCCTAGTCTCAAAAGCCTTCAGGGTGTTCAACACTAGGAGACAGCATGCTGAGGAAACATTTCATGTTACCTTTTATGAGAGCACTGATGCAATCAGTGTCTGTAACAACTCAGTGGAAGAGATAGGTATTGATGAATCATCAAGATACCCTCCTGATGAACATCATGCTGATAATGGTCCTTCCACTCAGTACCATGCAAATGCTGACATCTCCTATTACATCATTCCCCACAACCTTCCTTACCCAACCATCACTGAGTTTATTGAAGCACAAAATACTAATGAATTCATTCAGTCAGTACAAAGTACTCAGGTACTAAACAATCACAGTGATGAGTCAACCCACTCAGACACCCATGATGCTGAAGAACATTAAGTGTCTGATCCTTATCCTACCTGATGTGCGTTGTGCGTATGCTCTAATTTATACCCACGGTATGTCGTTGTGGTTTTAGCAGTATTCAAGTTTTAAATTTATATTTAGCCGACTTATCAATAACACACACACTTTAACGAGCAGTGTACCCGGTCAGTATGAATATAATGGTAAGTAGAGTGTCGATCACTAAGAGTGGAACGTATTATCTAGTTATCCTAATCAGTATTTTAACATCTTAAGTTAGCTATACAACCTAATCTATCGCAAGGGGGTTCAGCCTGAGAGACTGGCACGGTTTGGTTATGATTAAATATAAACTAAACTAATAGGCACGAATCAGCGAATAGCACACACGTACACAGATAAATACTCGAGACAATAAGAAGACCTGTCCTGATAGTTAAGTAGCTTGTCACTTGTTTTATTGCTAGTTTTATATGAAGTGTATAGTTCGATGCAACGCACCGAGATTAAGTCCTTTCTCGTTGGTTCTAATCTTATCGGCGAGTAAACCCTTAATGATTACTTATGACTATCCTATTTACCTTTTCTTCCTACTTTTCTACAGACGATAGAATGCATAGGTGATAAAATAAATAGGCGAGGGCAGAGGCATGGCGACCCGATCAACGCTCAGCTAGACACAGAGGTTATCAATGCACTAATAAAAGTCACCAAAGACATCAACATATAAACTTTAATTAATGGGAAAGCAATATTAAGAGGAGTGCAATCTTTCCGTTGTCACATTACACAAGCCCATCAATCCTGATGAATTAAAGTTTACTAATACAATAAAACAAAACTACTTAATGAATTGAATACATGCAGGACCTTCTTACAGCTCTTGTATCTTCGTTCAAGGTGTGTCTTGTGCTGCTACTTCGACTGAATTCGGCCTTAGGTTTCTGTGGTCTTCGGTCTTCTAAAACTAGGGCTCTCGAAATTCGTCTGGTCTTGGGGTATTTATAGTTTCTGTCTGAGGGTTAGATGCGGCGCATTGACTTAACTTCGCGTGGGGTCCAAGATTAATATATTCAGGAATATTCGTACACCGCCAGAAGATGCGGCGTAACTCCATTCTTAGATGCGGCGCATGTCTTCTTGTATCTTGGATCGAAACTGGTGAAATCTTGATAGTGATGCGCCGTATGTAAGAAGTATAATGCGGCGCATCTGGAGTAGAACAAGTTGGTTCTTCTTCGTTGACCAAAGTTTCATATGCAACGCATGACAGAATTGCATGCGTGCATTCTTCAAAGTCAGGCAATGGTCTTCAATCTCTTCATTTCAGCAGCCTTTTCCAATCTTGATCATTTTTCTCCATTTTTAGTCCATAATAGCTAAGTTTCACCAAATGCTTGTTTTTAACTGAGAATTACAAAAGTAAACGATTAAGTATCAATTCTCATACATAATATAATAAAACAAGTCAAATATATAGGATGAATGATGATAATAAAATGTACTTATTTGAGTTCATCAAATATCCCCCCACTTGAACTTTACTTGTCCCCAAGTAAACTTTAGAATTATTCTTATGAAAATGTATCCTAAAAGATGTTAGGATTTATTTTTATATTTAAGCATGTATTCATTTTTGTCACAATCACACAACCAAACACTTAACGAATTAGAAGTAAAATAAAATAATTTGATAAAAGCAAATCTAATCGTTTAACTGTCCAGTCGTGACGAATATTCTATCATAAGCTTGGCAAGTATACACATCTCCCCCACTAAAGCCAAGGAATAACAAGTCTAAAGCGGTAAAAAGGGTTTTGAGGTTTAAGGCTTAATCATTCTTCTTAATCTCTATCGATCTCAAATTCCAAAAAAGGCGACAAAATCACAAATACATGATCGAATCCACGAACACGATACTTGCAATTGCTCAAATCCTTAACTCGAATAGGCTAAAGATAGGACCAAGTAATCTTCACCAATAATATTATATCAAAAAGGGCGACAAAATCATAAATACATAGCCGAATCCACGACTACGATACTTAAGATTGCTCAAATCCCTAATCTCAATAAATCAAAGGTTTGGATACAGAATAATATAGGGTATGGATAATATTTGGGATACAAATTGGTGTAAAATGAAAAATAAACAAAACAGATAAATTAAAATCCTAAGTGTGGTTAATCACTATCCCAACCATCCCATGAATAAGACTCATATCATTGAATAACTCACGCTTTAACACTTGAAACACACGCTTTAGGTAGACACGAATTATACTCAACAAGATCTCAATCAAAGAATAACCTTAATTGGCGTTCCCATAACGTCCAACTCCCAATCAATCCATAAATATAATATACAACAACTAGTGGTGATATCGACCACTTAATACAAAACTTTACATAAGTTGGTTAAACAAACATCAAACTCCTCCTTTCTTCTTTTTCTTTTCTATTTTTTTGAATTTTTTTTTTTTTTTTTTTTTTTTTTTTTTTTTTTAAACATAAACATAGATGTGTAAAATTTCACAACTTTTCTATCACTTTCTTTCCGGATAATTTTTCCATACTTTTCATGACTTCAGAAATAACGGTAATAGTGAAAGTAGTAAACACACGAAAAATAAACTCAAAGATATACAATATTTACTTTCACTCCAATTGCATTGTGCAATTTCCCGACCTAACCATAGATAATGAATTACGCACGCGAACACATGTAATGTAAGGAAACACACTTTGCCTAAAGCAATTAACCAACCACGGATTTTAATCTACAGGGTAGGCTAAGGTGTAAAGGTGTAACGAAACATTATAACAAAGGTGTAAGAAACGAATGGAATGGCTCTGAGTGTTTTTCTAGGGGTATCATACTCTAAAAATGAGAGTAACAAAAGGGTTTATACGGGGGTTAACTAACCAGTGTAGTTAGCTAATAACACATAACATATAAAGGCTATTTGTGTGTAATCCTAGAAATTTACCAATTTAGACAAGTCATTCCAATTATATAAATAATACTTATTATGGTGGTCTCGAATAGTATACAAGCCAAGTTCTAAAGTTTACAAGTCACCGGCACACTCATAGATTTGTGAATTTTGAAAAATCACAATTTTTGAAAATAACGTCATGTGTGCAGCTATGCAACTTAGATTTTAAACAAAAACATGCTAAAAAATTTTAATTTTGATATATTAAGCGCATTTTAAGCATATTTTGAAAAGTTTAGGACAAGTAAGTGTTCTAATTCTCCAATCCCCCCACTTAAGTTAAACAACGTCCTCGTTGTTTGTATCAAAGGTTAAAAACTGGAAAATAAAAGAATTAGAACAGAAAAACTCCCCTGAGATTTGCTCGGTATGATCCTCCATTATTTGTATAAGAGCAAAAATCAACTTCTTGTGGATGAGAACGTTTAAGCTTCATAATTGATGTATCCACAGGAAATGCAGGAATCTATAATACCACCAAGACTTTAAACACACCTAAGTTAAGAAGGTTCAAACTTGCATAATACATTAGTAGTTAGTAAAAATAAAATGTAAAAATTAAAATGAAAATCATCAGGTCAGTCGATGCGCCGTATCTTATGGAAGAAGATACGCCGTATCGAGCCTGGAATAATTACGAATCAGAATAGAAGATGCGTCGCATCCTTAACCAGGGATGCGCCGCATTAAAATAAACTGATAAAAAGTTTTAAAGTCGAAAATAAAAAATGCAGAAAAATAAAGTAAGATATGACCAGTGCAAGAGATGCGTCGCATCTCAGGATTGAGATGCGCCGTATCCTCTGCGGGCCTGACTGACTCGACATAGAACAGAATAGTAAAAAATTTCTCCGGGTTGTCTCCCGGTCAGCACTTGTCTTTATTCCAGAGTCTTCAAGTTAGACTCACGTTCAGCTCTTTATTTTGTCCTATTGATTCCCACATTGCCACGTAGGATCCATTTAGCAACAAATTCGTCACGTATATATTCAGGTCCCAACTTCAACACTCCTTTGTAGAATCCTTCCATCATTTGATATGGGTACTCTATCCCTCTCTTCATGTCATCATCACCAATAAAAAGGAATGGAGAAAATTTGTAGCAGAACCTATTAGTAGCATGTTTAAACCCAGGGTGAGTTCGGGGCATCATATAAGTGATAACGTCGCTCCCACATTGAAAGGTGATCTTTCCTTCAAATCATTTTGCATTAATAGTGATCTCCCTACAAAATGGTTTTCCAACAATCACGTCACCCATATCGCAGTCACAATAGGCATTCATGTCTTCAACAATGGCGAACTCAGTAACAATAGTAAAACATCCAACGAAGACCGGGACATTAATGAAGGCTCCAACTACATTCTTTCCCTTATACTCCACTTTTTTTCTTATAATAGAATTGTAAAAGCTTCTTGACATGACATTGATCGGTAAAATAGGAAAGAAATTGGCGTCAATACACTTGTACCCAATCATGCATGGGAATTGCAAATTGTAAGCACAATCGGCGTGGATCCTTCTACCGTAATCCCAAGAACCATGATATCCCTCAAATTCATCGTAATTCCTAGTATTAATAACGTTGACTTTTGGACTATCCAGAATTGTTAGGAATATGAATATTCAGTTGAAGACTCGGTCACCCCGAGTACTTATTAGCACATCATAGCTCGTAGGATTATTAGTATTATTATTAGTAGTTTAGTTATTATTAGTATTGTGGAGTGGGTCGGGTCTTTACCCACTGTCAGCTCGCTCCACAGTCCACTAGGGACATATTATGTAGTACTATAAATACACCCTTCCCACCCATGGGAAGGGTTGGACCTTTCAAGCTAATCTAATCTCATCTTATTTCTCTCTCTAAAAAGGCTCCCAAACTCTCCTACCTCTCTCTAGAATCCTTCTATTCGATCCATATTATACGCCCTAATCTTGTGTTTCTTTGTTAGTGAATACCCTACAATTGGTATCAAGAGCCATGGTTAGGTCCATGAGAGTTGGTATTCACAGATTTGTCTAGTTTTTGAGGCTTTTTAGTTCGAATTGATAAGTTACATAAATTTCATTTTGTGCCTTGTTTAGTGATTAGAAGTTGTTATACCTTGTACTTTCTAGCTTAGGAACAATATAAGAGTAGTATTTGGTGCTTGAATTCACAGATTTAAGATTTGTGTGGTGTTTTTGGGTGATTCGTGAGTGTTTATCCAAGTGTTCTTGGCTGCGGTTTGTGTGCTTTGGACAAGTTCTTGAACGCGGTTTGTGTCACTTCGAGGACGCGGTTTGTCTTATTACTAGTTTAGGCAAAAGGACAAAAAGCATTGAAAGCGACGTGTTTGGCAGTTTGTGTCTACGCGGTTTGTCTCTAAGGCGCGTACGCGGTTTGTCTCTACAGCGTATACTCGGTTTGTGTCTACGCGGTTTGTCTCTGAGGAGTGTATTCGGTTTGTGTCTACGCGGTTTGTCTCTGAGGCGTGTATGCGGTTTGTGTCTACGCGGTTTGTCTCTGCAGCGTGTATGCGGTTTGTGTCTACGCGGTTTGTCTCTGAGGCGTGTATGCGGTTTGTGTCTACGCGGTTTGTCTCTGCGGCGTGTATGCGGTTTGTCTAGGCGGTTTGTATCCAAAGTTGACTTTTTACGTCAAAACTTCAAACGGCCATAACTTTTGAACCGTAACTCCGTTTTCAGCGAAACACCTGTCAACCCAACTTTCGAAGCCTGAATTCGCTCCAGAATGAAGTTATTGAGTTTCTAAGTTTTCAGACCAAAATTTTGCCATAATAACTTGCAACCACCATACCAATCAGATCAACAAGTCTACCAGACCTTCATCATAACACATATCAAGCATCATTCCACGGTTTATTCTTGATTTTGTAAAACCCCGTGAAAGAATCTATTTCTCGGTTTAAATCATAGAATTGTAAAATCCCGTGCACGTTAATATCATGTCAAATACTTCAGATTCTGCTATATCAGAGATACTCAGATTGTACAACATGATTGACAAACAAAAGATTCCCAAAGATGTTCGACAGATAAACGTGTTTGACTATGTTGGTGCCAATAGAGACTTTGTGTGCCCGAATTCTCAAGAAAACAAGCTTCATCAGCCACAGAAAAACGTTGTTGAGTCAGATACTGCTAGGAACAACGTGCAACATGAGAAACACAACGAAGCGTCGGCTGAACCTAATGGGGTATCTTCTGTCATTAATAATGATAATGTGTTGCATGAACAAAAGATTCCCGTCAAAGTACAACAGACAAACGTTGTTGAGTCAGATATTGCTAATATGGGAAATAGCGATGTTATCCCATATGAACAATATGTGAATCACAACGAAGCGTTTGTTGTACCTAGTTGTGCATCTTCTGTTCTAAATGATGATTATGTGCTGCATGAGAACTCTGTGTTTGTCCCTGATGATAACTTGATCACTAGACTAAACATTTATAAAGAACAAGTGGTTATGTATGAACAGCGTGCTAAGTTTGAGCTTAATGAACGTGAGCAGAAATTAGAAGGTCAAATGAGTACACTTATTAAAGAGTCTAGAGTAAGAGAAGAAACATTAAAATTAGAGTTGAGTTCTTTGAAAAGTCAGCTAGAACAGTTTGTCAAACAGAAACAGGAAGTACAAAAGTGTATAACTACACTTAAGCTAGAATTCAAAGAAAAAGAAACAACACTTTTAAATGATTTCTCTAGACTCAAGACGTTAAAAAATAAGCTTGAAGATAAGTTGTACACACAAGATCAAACCATACAAACTGCTCAAATGATTCATAAGCACAAAAAGTTGAGTGATAAGCATAGTAAAATCATGATAGATGAACCCAAGTCAACCATCCTTAGGGACATGAAAGCAGCTCAACCTGCCCTATATGATGGTAATGTGATGCTTATGCCTATTCATGACCCGCCTGAGCATATCTACACTAAAGAGGAGGATGAGATAAGTGAGAGAACTAGGGAAAGAATGAATGAGAAAATGAAGGATCCCAAATGCATAGCCAAACGAATAATAGTCAAGCCCCATGATTATTATGAGGAGAATCGTTTGACTGTGTTTGCCCCTCAAAAGAAGTTAACACCTGAACAAATATTTTGGTCTCAAGATATTGAAAAACTTAAGGAAGAAAAACTTAAGGCCAACACCCCTCTCATTAGAAAAGTTGCGTCCATAACGGTGTATCCTCCCAATACACCTATGAATTTGGTGCCTTTGTCTCTTCCCACTGAAAGCAAAACCTTTATTAGCTTATATGTGCTTTGGCAACTGTTTGCTGATTTCGATAAAACATGTAAGAAGAGAATCACACCAACCGGCATTACTGAGGGGGAAAGGTGTTTTGAACATGCAAAAAGGTGTTACTTAACTGAGGTCATGCCATTCTTTAAACTACTCAAAGAACATTTTGAAGGGATGCAAACTGCCCTTAAAACCGAAATAAATGAAATGAAAGTAGTGTTTAAAGATATGGAAAATGAGGTAACTCAAAATGTGATAGAACTTAAGACTCGTGAGATTGAAAGAAAAAACATTCTCATCACAAATGAGAATTTGATTGCTAGATGTATTGCACAAGATGTATTTTATACTGCTACTGATTCTGCATTATCTGCTTGTCAATTTCATGAGTATTCTATTGCTTTGAATGTTACCCGGAATCGTGTTGTTGAGCTTGAGGGGGAGAATTTGAAATTGCTTGAAAAAATTCAAAATGATGACCATGATAACATGGTTAAACGTTTTTCAAAACTAGAAGTTGATTATCTGAACTTGCAACTCAAACATCAACACTTGGAAGAAAAATGCAAAATATCAAATGTCAAGACATCCTCGGATGCTCCTGAGTTTGATACATATTTTGAATTAAGCAAACGTGATGAAAAAATTCAAGCTCACACAAACACGATTCGACTGTTGAGGGCCCAAGTTGCCCAATTGAAATCCAACAAATGTGAGGTGTATGGCACCAATAAACCTTCGTCTTCAGATTCTCAGAATTTTCAATATCAAAACACCATAAATAAGTTACATCATGAAAATGAGTGTTATCGAGAAGAAAATTCAAAGGTCAAACAACATTTCAAAGAGTTATATGATTCTATTAAAGTTACAAGAAACAATCACAATGATCAAATAACCTCTTTGTTAAATGAAATTGAGAATCTTAAGACTCAGGTGAAAGGAAAAATGCCATGTACCACTTGTAATTGTGTTGCATCAAAGGTCTCTGCTTATAAAATGTACGATGTTGATGTGAGGCCTATTCCATTTCCCATGAGAAACAACAGACCTGTCCATCAAATGTACCTCTGTCACCTTAGGGATGGACTTGACACTCTTCGTGAGGTTTTGGAAGAGGACAGAATAGGAAAACCACTCGATAAGGCAGTAGGTTATGCCTGCGTCCTCACAAAAAGGATCCAGGAACAGTTAGAATATGCCATTGGCACGGGCCCTAAGTCTCACAACCAAAGAGATAGAATAGTTGCATCGTCATCCACAATTAAGAACAAGCATGTAACCTTTGAGGTATCTTTGGAAACTTCAGATCCCAACACATCAAAACATGTTCAGCAACTAGAAGTGAAGAAGACTAAGATTCCCATCAGTCCTTCTACAGGAGTTAATAGTGACACTAAAGCTAGCGAGTCAAAACCTAGGAGAAACAGAAAGAATTCTAGGATTTCACCAGCTAAAAGTGTTCCTAAGAGGAAAGTAGAAGACCACATGAGAAACAACAAGTCAGATTTGAACAAAAGGAATTATAATTCGAATCCAAATTCACTTTGCAAAACATGTAATGAATGCATAATTTCGTGTAATCATGATAAATGTGTTAAGAAATTTCTGAAGTCGTCCAACAAACCCCCAGTTAGGAAAGTTTGGAGAGCTAGACAAATTAAGCAATCTTGGAAACCTACAGGGAAAATGTTTACCAATGTGGGCTTTCAGTGGAAGCCCACGGGCCGAACATTCACACTAGGGGAACATTGCCCTTTAACAAGGATTACAATTCCTAGAGTAGTGCCTGTTAAGGAATGGAAGCCTACTGGTAGAGTTATCCCTTTAGATACACAATGTCCCTTAACTAGGTCCATTACATCTACTAGTGTTGCCCCTATTGTTAAAACCAAGGCACCTATGGTTTCAGCAGCCCCAAAGATTGTTTGCACTAACCAACTGGAACCCAACCTAAATTGGGGATCCGGCTCTCCAAATTCTCTCGTTTCGTTTGTTTTCAAATGCAGGTCGTACGGATCGTCCTTTGACATTTGGACACAGGCTGCTCACAACATATGAGGGGAATCATGATGACGTCTGTACACATCAGTGCAGGCCTCGCTCTTCATCATTATGACGTCTGTACACATCAGTGCAGGCCTCGCTCTTCATCATTATGACGTCTGATCACATCAGTTCAGGCCTCGTTCTTCATTGACTATGACGTTTGAACAATGCAGTTCAAGCCTCGGGTCTCAATGTCATCATGATGGCGTCTACTGACATCTCTTCAGGCCCCGTTCATCAAAGAAAAGAAAGGCGTACGCTTGAGTGCGCTTTATCTTCGGAAGAAGAGGAATCTTCTTATTTATGACCATTCTCATCAAGCTTCATGTTCTTCAAATGCTCATTCAGTCACCAAAGGGGATAAACGTACATTGGAGTATATTCTTATTCACCTGGTCTATCAAAAATGGCAGTTGGTCGTCATATGCAATTTTTGAGGGGGAGAAGGGTGAATAAACTACATGGTGATTGAGATTTGAGAAATGGTCATACGACTCTCCTTGTTTCTGACTATTCTAATATAAAGGCTTCATACTTGCTCCATGCTCATTCAGATATCAAGTGGATCTACTTCCATCCGATTGGACGTCTATTCATTCAATCAAAAATTGCATCCTCGTATGCAATCTTTGAGGGGGAGAAGTGTGAACAGGTGATTCGATGTACACTTGGTTGTTGGTTTCACTTATTTGGGGTTGAAGGTGACTAAGGAATGGATCAGGTTTCACTTATTTGGGGTTGAAGTTGACTTTCTCAAAGGCGTGATCTTACTCTATCTTGAAGTCGGGGTTGGTTGGATGCATGACCTTCAATGATAACTTGCTCGTGCTTAAGATTTAAGTTGAAGTCTTAGATTATCTAGTTACCAGCAGTCGGGGTAACTATCACTTAAAGGAGTTACGTGGTAGTACTCAGTGTCACACGCCGATGACGTTGTGGATAATCGTAAGAGGTGTTAATGTCTCATACCTTGGTTGGGTATTGAGTACTTAGAGATTTGCTTGGAGCACTAATTCTCTACACTGTTCTTCCAACATTAGTGCAAGCGTAAGTCACAAGAATGGGGAATTCTATCTTCAGATTCAAGTTTGGTATATCGGGTTTGCTCCATCAGTCATCATGTAAAGTTGCCTACTTGAGGGTTGGTAAAGATAGTCAGAGACAGTTTCGGTAGCGGTTGATTCTCACTTGAGACAATTTTGTTCTTCTCACAAGATCTCAAGAATATGTGCGTAATATGTGTTGCTGATTCTGAGGTATCAAAACCAGCAAGGGGGAAGGAGACATACATCTGAATGTACAACGAGTACACGTGATGAACTTTATACTTCTTCTGAATAGAAGTTATTCCGGGAAGACAAATGTCATAACCGCAGAGAAAATCAGTGTTTTAACTCGTGAGTCTTGATGTATTATTCCAACTACGTGGGGGAAGATATGTATGAAATAGTTTCTGATAATTAAAGAGGTACACAATTGTATGATGACTTCTGGTTAGTCGGTATCCTTCAGAAGGAAATGTGTTCATCCGGGACTTACTTGGTTTTCACGGTACTGTCTTGGTGTTATCATTTCGACTACACACGGGATAAATTGCTTACACTCGGGACTTAGTTGACTTTGGTGTAACAATTCTCATCTGCAATTTCCTGAAGGGAGAAAAGGGGATTTCTAGGTCTTAATTGATCTTGATGTTACGTTTTCGACTTCATTAATGGGATTGAGTGTGTACTTCGGGTTTTTCGGGCTTCATACAATGAGACTGTTTGAATTTCTTCAACTACTTGGGGGGAAGTGGTCTCTGGATACTTTTGGTAGGCATTTCTTCAATCTTCAGCGGGAAGAAATGTGAGAAGAATTATTCAAATGTGAGATGATTCGTTGCTGATCTATTTGAGGATCCCCGAACGGAGAATCGCGATGATTATTCTTAAAAAGGAGCAGTAATACTTGATGTGGTTTGCTACGGTTTCCGCTGTACACTTACCTTATGTAAGCTTGAAAGAGAGCTTAGAATCTGCTCAGTAAGAAGATTGTCGGTTTGGGGGGAAGCTATCAAAGCTGTACATAGGGAAGGCTCAAGTTCCGTCGATTGTTCAGGAGCCTCGAAAGCTTTGGTGGTGAAAGTTTAAGAGATGATTGACCACAGATTTCTACAACATACTGAACGTATCCTCATTTCGGTATTCATTTCATCATCGTCTTAAACTGAATAATATAGTTTGTACATATCTTAAAACATACTGTAAATAGAAAATTATAGATCCAGAAAATTGTATATAGAAAAATATTAAAACCAAGAAAAACCATAAAAATATATATATAGAAAATACCAAAAATAGTTTCACCTAGGCATGTCTTCTGTTTATCGATAACATTTACGGACTTAGAAATGTCATTCAATAATGGCACGGGTCTTTAAATGAAGCTCGAGCAGAAGTTAAAATGGATTGTTAAAACATGTCTAAATGGCTTGCAGTTACTTCATACTGCAACCCGCGCTGTACAATGGGGAAAGCATGTCGCCAAAAAGACAGCTGTTCCTCCAACCGGGTGATGTTCACCTGGGCATGGATTACTTTATATCCATGTTTCCCCGATTTGATGTACGGTTCAGTGCATCATTTCGCGTATAAGAAGAGAAGTCTTCTTTGCACCATGAACTCTTTCAGTTCTATGATTCTTCAAGAGAGTTTTGGTGTTTCACAAGGTGGTAACTGGACTTAAATTTCACAAATACTTATCACTCAATTGAATGACTACAGCTCTTTAAATAGAAAACGGGTCATTAATTAAGGGGGAGTTTATTTGTTCAAATTTTGACACCTTTTTAAACATTGTGCAACATCAGCAGTGACACTCTCTCTTGGTTTAAGGGGGAGCATTGTATGCTTCGTAATCAGAATATATTAAACCTGACCACATTTTCTCCCAAATTTTTCTAAACATATTTAAATCAATTGGGATCACAAATCTCAAATGGTTTGAAATTTTTGATCGGGGGAGAGAATGTGATTTAAATATGAAATTCTGATAAAAATGTGATCTTTTGGAACTCAAGTGTAGGCTCTCCCATATGTGCTAAACCTTTTCGTATATCGATGCACATATTGAGGGGAGCGAATGATTTATGATGGCAACTATGGAAGAATACCAAAGACCGACCAATCTTATTTTAATGCATTGGAGTTATAAGGATGGTGAGGTTAGGTATTTGTTCCCATGATCCAGCCAGAACCGGAGGGATCTTCCCAGGGACAATCCTCTAGTTAGAATAGAAGTCCTTAGGAATGATTAAAAAGGAGAAAAGTGAATAAGGGAAGAGTGCCGACTGAGATGGAGCTAGCACTGGAACAAACCCAACAAGGTGCTAGTTATGAAGTCTCGGTAAGCACTGAAGGGGTTGAAGAATGAAAAAGAAATGTAAAGATAAAGGGTGAAAAGAAAGAAGCCCTCCTTACATCTTAGGCAGAAACCGGGTCAATACATATGCTGTCAGAATCACTTAGTTGATTGCTGACATTGAAGACAAAGTATCATGGACCCAGTGATACGCTGCACAACCCTCCCTAGCCACTCAAGGTCCCTCAAAGGATTCTTGTTTCAATTGTCACGGAGTTCAATACATTGCTATCGTCTCTCTCACTCCGAGTTAGATGATATTGAAAAGGTGGCAGTCCTCTCCAGCCTCCGATCACTAAATCAAAATGCACTATTGAGTCTAGAGCCAAGAGATCATCAATTAATCTCATTAGGACACATTTCCAATATGCTTGCTGTTTCATACACCGTGAAAAGCAAGAAAATATATATCAAGAGTCCTACGCATTATCCTTGTGGTATTGCCAGAACATCCGAGTGATACTTAAAGTAATCACAATGAAGATGGAAATCCTTCTAGAGCCAACATCAAACGAGCTCTTGGTGGGTGACATGTGAGATCCTTCATGGATCAAACCTGTGACAACTGGAATGAAACAATGGGGCGATTCACATTTGAATCAAACTTGTTCCAGGAAATGGATTGACGGATGCTTTTGATTGTGAAAATTTTCAAACAAAAGTATTTATGAATTTCGAGCGCATTGATTGTGAAAATTTTCAAACAAAAGTATTTATGACAGAAATGTGATTTAATGTGTAAAACCCTCGTCGTGTTACATAAAAATTGTTTATCTAGTAACACGCGAGTGATTTTTCTAATCAATTTCTCATCAATCAGTGGGTATTCAATTCACTGATTCACTCAACCGTGTTGTCTGCTTTGAGACGTTTCGGTATGAGAACATGCTTGTAAGACGAGTCCAATGTTAGTTCATTGAATGAGTCTTTACAACAAGCTGGAAATTCCTGTCAAGGAGAATTCTCTTTAAAGGGAATTCTACCTGATCACAGGTCGGTCCTCACAGAACCGAAGGTTAATCCAACCACACCGAACGAATGACAAAGCCATATTCGTTCCCCAACTTTATTGCTAACTGTTTTATTTCAGGTACATATAAAGATGGTGATGGTGGTTCCTGATTCCAGTATGAGACGAGTCAATCCACACTCCGTGCTCACACTTCTAACTCATTATTAAAGACATCATGATAGCTAAAAGACCTACAACATAGCTTCCGCAACTCTGATGGTACATATCATGATCCAAAAAGGTGTGAGCATGCGAGAACAACAGTCACAACCAAACACATGGAGGCAATATCACTGCAGTGGATAAGCTCAGAGATTTTCAGTGACTGATGATCTCTAAGAAAGCTCAAAGATCACAACTTCATATGAAGTCGAAGATGCAAGATGACTTGAAGACACAAGTTGGATGATAATGTCAAAGAATGATCAAAGATCATCCAAGATAGAAGAACAGTCATCTAAAGGTCACTGCTGAAGGCACAAAGATTGATGATATTGAAGAATCAAAGTCAACGAGCTATGAAGTCAAGAGCCAAGGATGAAGTGCTAGAATTCAGAACATTACTTCCGGGGTGACCTCCCTTAGGGGAGATTGTTAGGAATATGAATATTCAGTTGAAGACTCGGTCACCCCGAGTACTTATTAGCACATCATAGCTCGTAGGATTATTAGTATTATTATTAGTAGTTTAGTTATTATTAGTATTGTGGAGTGGGTCGGGTCTTTACCCACTGTCAGCTCGCTCCACAGTCCACTAGGGACATATTATGTAGTACTATAAATACACCCTTCCCACCCATGGGAAGGGTTGGACCTTTCAAGCTAATCTAATCTTGGTATGTGCTTAAACACATACCTTTTCTGGACCAAAACCGGACCCAAATAGACCAAAAACCCGACCAAAATGCCGAATATATTGCGTTTTTGTGTTTTTATATGTGCAGGGACGGATATCGTGGAAAACGACAAAAGACACAAGAAAATCGGGAAAACGAGCACGGGATTGCGAAGAGGATTAAAGAGCCAATGCCGGGAAGGAAAATATGGTCAAAAAGTCAACCCAGGTCCTCCATCTATCAGAAGTTGTCAAATTCAGCCCTTAGATCATCTTTTGTACAATGGCAGAAAAGGTCCCTCAGAAAATCAAAAGTTGCAATTTTGGTCCCTTAATTTACCTAAATTTAAATCTAACTTTTATCACTTCTATATCCGGATTTCTTTTCCAGCCCACCAAAACCTTTAAATTAAAGCCCAACCCTTACCTTTAAACCCGATCCACCCATTCAAAAAAACCCGAGCCCCCACTATCCCTTTTCACCCGGTAAATAAACCCGGTCAACACCCACTCCTCAATCAAATAAAAATAAAAATTCACTCTCTCTCTCTACCACAAAAACGCGCCCAAAAGTTATCCCCAAATAATTTACCAAGAACCCTAATAACCGCACTTCAAAATTAACCTCGTACGCATGACTACCCAATGATTGGGTAATTTCTGGAAGGGTCTGACAAGCTAAGAGACACGTGGGGCTCACTGATTGGTCAAGCCGTGTCACCAACTTAATCCTACGGTAGAGATTAAGGAGTGGAGAGCAAGGATGATCTAAGGGTGATAGATAGCTGTGGACACACGAGGATTGCCAATGTGGACATCCCAGAAGGTTCCCCCTTCGGCTATAAATAGGACCTCAATCTTCATGTTAGCTAGTTAGTTTTTTTATGTATTGTTACTCTGCCAATTTATTTTATGTTGTGCAATTTTAAATTCTATTGTAATCTTTGAGTTTTTATTAATGAAAATTTCATTTTAGTTTTAATTCGATTCTGTCTTAATTCATTTGTTTATCTGCATTTAGTTTATTAAAGTTGTTATTAGTTGTTTTCAATCATTTCTAGCTCATTTCTGTGTTAATCTCAACTTGTGTTAAATTTCTTTTAAAATCCAAAGATATTCTAAATAAATATAAAATAAAAAATACAAAAATAATTTTAAAATCTAGCTTCAAGTAAGCTATATTCTGATTTTGAAAACTTACATAAGCTTTGTAGCTTACTGTGAGCTTTGTTTGAGTTCAAATCCACCTTTGCTACACAAAAATCCAAAAGTCAACCAAAGTCAAACTCAGCTTATTTTAATAAGCTAGCTTATTTGAGGAGTAAAGGCAGCCAATAAGGAGTCCAATTGGCCTGTCAAAAGACAGGCAAGCTTAGTGAACCCCCTCTGTTCATGCTGAGGGGGCTTTGATTTGTAAGATCTCATTTCATTTTTATTTAAATATTGCATCAGTTAAAAGTAGTAGTTTTAGTTTGATTATTGTTGCTTATATCTGTTTACTTTGATGTTTTGAGCTCAGTATTAGTTTACATCTCATTTAGACCTTAATAGTTTACATCTTATTAATAGTTTGATTTCTGCTTATTAGATTATAGGTAGCATAGATATTAATAGAATAGAATAGATCTTAGTTCAAAACAGTAAGATCTAAGTAAATTGAAAAGTCAGTAGTGATTAAAAGGGTGTTTGACATAGTAGCTTTTAGAGGTAAATCAGTTTAAGCACTATTCATTTGCATTTGTTGAAATCTGGTTTGAGCTTATTGAGGGCTGAAACAGTAGTAGTTAGCAGGATTGAGTTATAGGATTGATTTTTGAGGTTTTTGGATTTTGGATAACAATCTCACCAGCGGAAAGTCAACAAAAATGTCAAAATTTATATATTTTTGCAAAAAAAAATTTTAATTTTTCTCATTTTTTTGGATTTTTTTTTTTTCAAATTTTGAGGAAAAACGGGGTTGCGAGAGAAAACGGCAAAAATGCAAGGCAAAAATCAAATCGAAAGATTACCCCCCCAGACTAAAACGAGACATTGTCCTCAATGTCTTAAAGGTAAGGGTTCTCCTACATAAATCTAAGGCCGTTTATTAATTATGCCAAAGATAAACATAAAACGATAAGATTAAGGATATCGATGAGCAACGAATGATGAAACTCGAGTGGAGAGAAGCAGACCACGAGCACGAGAGTCTTCATCAATCGGGCTAACCTGGACATACACAAACAACCACGAAACACAAGAATGGAAGAGGTAGCCCTCCTCACGTTTATTAAGAAAATAGAAAGAAGATAGATGGATAAGCATGGGGTGCCTCCCACGAAGCGCTTGTTTTTTATCGAGTCGGAAAGCTTAGACTCGCCCCGAATTCATTTGTTCTTGGGGGAGCAGGTGGAAAAGAAAATCTCAATCGGACTTTCGTTCAAAATGTTTGGATAAACATTGAAGCATACGAAAGTTCCACTCCGATGAGATACCCACGGCTTAAAAGAAGGAGAAATGCCGGGGAAGGTTGAAGTGAGTGCGTGATTCCGTTTTTCGATTCGTGTTTTGAAGACCCTTCCTCGTGGAGTTATCGTTTTCATTTGTAAATATTTTTTATAAAAACCCAAAAAGATTTTCTCTTCAAAATTTATTTTCCTTTTTCTTTTGTGATTTTCAATGTTTCTAAAAATTTAAAAATCCAAAAATATTCTTCTCAATCCTCTTATCCGTTTAATTCTTTATCTCTATCCCTCTATCCGTTTAATTCCTCTTCTCTATGTCTTCATCTTACCATTATGGTTGCCAATGGTGTGGCGGTCCTCAAAATGGTGGGAATTGTCCCGGTTGTAGCATGGTGGAATCGGGAAACGGGTTTGTCTATGACCAAAATCCTTATTCCTACCATGAAACAACCGACTTTTTCAACCAGCCACCACACCATGAGATGGAAACATATTCCTGTGAATATTGTGGAGGTAGTCCTCACCCGGGTTTTGATTGTCAAACAGGGAACACGTTTGTCTATGAACAAGTTGCATGTAATCAAAACTTCGGTTATGACCACCATCCATATAATTCACCAAATCAGCCACAACAGTATCAATGTTGTGAGAATTGTGGAGGTCCTCATAATGATTATCAATGTCAACCGTGGAATCAAAATTACTATGAACCTAATCCTTGCTATAGTACTCCCGGTTTTGACAATTTCCAACCTCCACAACACCATATGATTCAAACACCTTCTCAAACACTCAATCAAGAACTTCTCCATGAACTATTAGAGTCAGCAAAGAAATATAACCATGAACTTCTAGAGTTAACAAAAAGCTATAAGGCTATGGTTATTCAATGTACCCCAGAAGATCCTCATCAGAAAACTTATGGAGAACTGCTAGCTGAAGAACAAGCAGCTAGAATAAGTTCCAATTATCGTCAAACCTTCGTTTACGATGACGATGATGATGATGATGAGGATTTTATGTGGGGAGTTTGTGAAAATTCGTCAGAAATCACTCCCGTCCTACCTTCTAAGGAACCAGAGGACTCTCTCATAATGGGGGACGAGCATCTTAGCACTCTTCCTGAAAAGGAATCAGACGAATTCATAAAGTCTAGTGCTGAGAACCTTGTCCCAATCCCAAGTGAGTCCGAGGAAATATTTGACGGTGATTGTGATTTGCAATCTTATGGAGATTCTCTTGACGTTTCCGAGGTTACTTCCGGAATTTTCTCTAACCCCCTCTTTGAATATAGTGACGAGTACACTTTTTGTGCCGTTAATCCTCTTTTTGATGGGGTGTTAGAGAACGTTGAGGGCGAGGAGGATCTTCTTTCTAATCTTGATGAGCCCATACCGGAACTCACAGATTCTCCTCGTATTCTTGAATCTCTTTATGAGGAGTTCTCAGAAGAACTCACTCATATCATACCTCCTCCGGAGTATGATTATTTTGTTATTGAAGAAGATCCTGACCCGGGGGAGGTAAACTCTATCCTAAGAGTTTGCTTGATGATGATATCACCCCGACCCTCCCTCCCGAGGTTTTTCAGAGCTCTAATGATAAAGAATGGATTCCCATTCAGATCATGATCTTTCTCCCCTTCTTCACCTACCCGGTGACTTCTCTTCTCCTTCACTCCTTCGGGCCAAAATCTTAAGTGAATAAGCCAGAAAAAGCTCTAGATCAGCAGTCCAAAAATCTGGGTCTGCACAAAAGTACCTATGACAGCAGGAATGAAATTGGCGCAAAACTAAGCAAAACTAATCTAATTCAAACCAGCTCAAGTACATTAATTAAAACACTTAAAAGCAAAATGAAAATGTAAAATAAGGGGTCAGATTAAGCTCAGCTTATGCTGAGCTTATTCTAGACAGTTTAAGCTAAATTATTGATCCTATAAGCACAAATCTATTTAAAACTTTAAAACAGCTTGAACCATCTTACAAACAACTAAATATCACTATTCTAAGTAATATTAAAACTTCTAAATGAGCAAAGCAACAGTAACAAAGCTACTATACCCCTGACTGTTATTTATCCAAACACCCTTTGTACCACTGATTTTGCAAATTTTCAGATGAGATGAACTTTTTAAACTGAAAACCAGATCATAATACTAACTTTAAACTGAAAGACACTACTAACAAGCAAATAAGCTGGAACACTAAAATAAGCTGAAAATTGACTTTACTTTGACTTTAATCAATATAAGAACAGTTTAAAAGAAGTGTAAGCTTTAATCATCCAAAGTAATAACAGCATAGGCAGAAAAATTTAAAGAAGCACTTATAAGCAAGATAAGCTGATGAACAAAAAGTTTGACCAAATTTGACTTTTCATTAAAAATAAAATCTGAGTACAAACTTGACTGGAAATGTAAAATACAACTTGAAATTGAAACTTACACTACGAAAACAGTAAATGACACAGAAATTAAATTGGTTACAATTTCCTAAAGACGTGAAAATTGGACCCATTTGCAGTGATGAGGAGAGGGCTATTTATAGCAATCCAAGGAACCTTCTGGTCTTTCCACTCTGGCAATCCGCGTGCACACGAGCTCAACACCACCCTTAGATCATCCTTGCTCTTCAATCTTTAATCTCTACCGTAGGATTAAGTTGGTGACACGGCTTGACCAATCAGTGAGCGTCTATTACACCGTAACACTGGCAGTACCTTGATGTGTACCCAACTTTCATAAGCAAGGACTCTCTAAGGAAGAAATAAAAACTAATCATCGCCAAAACCAAAATAGCTTTAATTATTCCTAGATTACTATTATTGAGTGAAACAAGCTTATGGGAATAAAAAGCCACAAATAACTTCGATGAGCTCTAAAGAGATCCAACTACTCCACGTTTAGCAATCTAACTTATAAACAACTCTATCATTTCTCGTTCTTCGCAAATTTAAAATCTTAAATAATAAGATCCGCGAATGCTTAGCCTTATAATCAAGCCATGCATATATAAAGTCAAATACGGGAACTTGCAAACTCTTAAAAAGAATTCGCGTTTTATAGCTCCTTGTGTAAAAGACTAGCACGAGCTTATAGATTATAAATGGTTAAGGAGACAAGCTAGGGCTCAACACGCCCGATCAAGTCAGAATTTTATTCTTACTCTCTCCAGCGGAAAGTTAACAAAAATGTCAAAATTTATTATTTTTTTGCAAAAATTTTTAAAATTTTCTCATTTTTTTGGATTTTTTCAATTTTGGAGGAAAAACAGGGTTGCATGAGAAAATGGCAAAAATGCAAGGCAAAAATCAAATCGCAAGATTACCCCCCCCCCCAGACTAAAACGAGACATTGTCCTCAATGTCTTAAAGGTAAGGGTTCTCCTACATAAATCTAAGGCCGTTTATTAATTATGCCAAAAGATGGATGCAAAACGATAAGATTTAGGATATTGGATGAGCAACGAATGATGAAACTCGAGTAGCGTGAAGGAAACTACGAGCACGAGAGTCTTCATCATCGGGAATTCCTGGACACAGCACAGAAAACACGAAACACAAGATACGGAAAAGGAAGCCCTCCTCACGTTTATTAAGAAAATAGAAAGAAGATAGATGGATAAGCATGGGGTGCCTCCCACGAAGCGCTTGTTTTTGGTAACCGAGTCACATGAGCTTGACTCGACCCCGAATTTATTTTTCCATGGGGGAGCATGTGGAAAAGATAATCTCCATCGGACTTTCGGTCAAGATGTTTGGACAAACACTGAAGCGTACGAAAGTTCCACTCCGATGAGATACCCGCGGTATTTTTAGAAAGAAGAACCAGAAATGGTAATACCGGGGTCAAAGATAGTATCCTCACTCCCGAAGGTGTGAAGGATGGGAGAAGCAACAACATATGTGACGAAGAGGAAGAAGGTCATGATAACAATCATGGGTAAATCTTCATCATCAAAAGAAATTTTGTCAAAAGTCTTGGGCGGGAGGGTTGGGATGAAATCTTCAATAAACAATTTATTTTGATCAAGAACACCTCCCCCCAGACTAGAATCATCCTCAAGATCAAAATAGAAATGATCGTATTTCGGAGGAGATATAAAGAGAGAGAGTTCACCGGAGAACTCCTCAAAGATAAACGAATCATACTCAGGAAGAGAGATATGAGAATGAGAAGTGGTACTGCCACTACTCGTCTCTTCAGTATGAAAGTCACTATCCTCAACGGAGATAGGAGATGAAGTTGGTTTATCCTTTAATGCCTCGATCTTGGAAATGAGAAGATTGACATTCAATAATTTTTCACAGAGTTCATCGTCCTCGATTTGAAGAATATCAGTGTCAATCTCTCCATCATCTGGATCAGAATCCTTTTCTTCCTCTAAGCTGACATAATTGATGTCTCCACAGGATAAAGAATCATCACTCGAAGTACAATCATTATCAACAATTTCCGGTGAAATTGGATCATCGAGCTCTTCCATAGAGATATCACTTCCCTCAAGTGGAGGAGAAGGATGGGAAGAGTCGGAAATGACGGATTCAGGAGACGGAGTGGGATTGCCACTCGTAGGAGGAATCGACGTCTCAACTTCAGAAGGTTCATCCTCATCACTTTCATCAGAGTCTGAATAGTAAAAGGTGAGAGGATAACCTGGTCCTTGCTGATATTGACAATTATTGTCAAGGACCTCGACACGTGCACTCACTACGGAATTATAATCGGAATAATGATCACTCATCACAGTGGTAGAGTTATAATGAACTTCAGCGTCCCACTGATAATGATGATGTGTCATATTCTCGATCAAATCATATGCTTCTTGAGGAGTTTTCCGCATGAGGTTTCCACCGGCTGCCACCACAATTTTGTCTTGATCAATCGGAGTTATGCCATTATAAAAGGTTAGGATTTGATCGAGAAGCAAAATTTTATGATCTGGACATTTCCGCAATAACGATTTAAATCTCTCCCAAGCTTCAAATACGGACTCTATGGGCAATTGCCGGAAATTCAGAATGTCTTTCCTAAGCTGCACCATTTTAGAACGTGGAAAGTATTTTGAGAGAAACTTGACGAACATCTCTTCCCATGAATTTATTGAGAGGGTTTTAAGGGTATAAAACCATGATTCAGCATTGTGGGATAAAGAGAATGGAAAGAGATTCAAACGGATGTTATCAAGAGAAACTCCATTTTGTTTTATGGATTGAGTGATAGATATGAACTTGTTTAGGTGCTTGTTTGCATCCTCATCTCGAAATCCGTGAAATTGGCAGTTTTGCTGGATCAGTCGAACCATATGATTTTTTAATTTGAAGTCGGTCCCTGGAACGATCGGTCCTCCTCTACTTATAAGTGTCGGACGATATAAAAATCCTCCATGGTCCGAGGATCATGGGGATGAGATGGTGGAAAATCGATCATTGTGGAGAATCAAACAATGAGAGGGTAGAAAGAGAAGAATTAAACATTTAAGAGGATACCGAAGAATATTTTTGGATTTTTAAATTTAGAAACATGGAAAATCTCAAAAGAAAAATGGAAAATAAATTTGAAAAGAAAAATCTTTTTGGATTTTTATATTTATAAGAAAAATTAGAATTATTATCTTTTTGGTGATCGTTGATCAACCGTACTCGTTTCTTTCAAAACTACGCGCAGCGTGGCGGGAGAGAAGAATGGATCTCTCTTCAGTCTGCAATTTAATGTCAAGACCTCCTTAAACCCCGTGTATAGGTTGTAGAAAAGAAATAATCCAAGAAACGTTTAACTTCACGATCTCTTTTGTTGTTTATTCGGAATGGTTTACAACCGCCCTCCTTCAACGGAAGACCGAGGATGTTTATTAAGATGAAAACACTTTAGGAAAAGTGTTTTTTATTTATTTATTTTCTTTTTGTATTTTTATTTTTTTATAAAAACGATAACTTCCGAGGAAGGGTCTTCAAAACACGATTCGACGAACGAAATCACGAACTCACTTCAACCTTCCCCGGCAGCGGCGCCAAAAATTGATTCGTGTCAATTATAGTCCAAGGAATTGCAAAGGAAATATGCAAAACCCGAGTCAATTTAGTTTTTAATCAAAATCAACTTTTGGTCTAAGGTTCCTGTTAATCAGCTTATGGTTAAGTAAGTGTTTATTTTGATCTTTCTGCTTATTTGTCATTAATTTGATGTCTGTTAAGTAGATAAATGATTAATATTACTCTGCTTTTAATTTTCTTCATTATGGCTTATAGTCAAAGTTAAGGTCAAACTGCTTAATTCCTCTGTTTAATTGCTAATTTGTGGATTGGACTTGCTCATTAGTATAATCTCAGTTAGGTAATCAGTAGACTGATAGGTTGGTTTAAGAGTTCACTAGCTTAATCATAGCAGATTTCATAAAGGTTGTTTAGAATTGATTTTGTTCATGGGTCAAAATGGGTGAATTAAGGATTCACTCTTCATATGCAGTTTTCCGAGTTTGAATTTGGCTTATTATAGGTTAAATAAGTAGATTGTAGTAGCACTTGAGTCACTTTGATTTTTTAAGGGGTTTTTAGTTCATGAGTAGAATTGTGAGATCCAACTGATTCAAATAAGCTCAGTAATAGCTGAGTTTATTTGGTCAGTAATTTTTGCCTTTTCTAAGCTCATTGGATTAGAATTCATAGGCCAAGATTAGTTGCATAGGTCCTAAGACCAGGTTTCTGCCTTATCATTTACTGATCTGCTGCGTAACTTTTGTCCCAAACTTGTTTCTCTCAACCTATTGCTAGTTCATTATTTGCTAAATCAGTTAGCTTCTTTGCATGATTTTTGGATTTAGAGATAGCTGATAGTAGTGTCTTCACAAGTAACATCTGGTATCTTACTTTAGAAGCTTATTAATAGCTTAATTTCAGCTTGCAAATCAGCCCCTCAAACTGCTCTCAGCTTGCTCTATTTCAGTTTCCAACACCATCTTTTCTAGGATTAGATTAGGGTAGCAATCGTGGGTTAAATTTAGGCATATTTAGATTTTAAGTAGTTTGTAGTATGAGTTTTATTAAGTTGCTTTTAGTTTCCCCAGTAGAGCTTATTCCTGGCTTCTAGAGTAGCTGAAAAACTGCTTATCACCCACAGTTCTGCCTTAAACTTTCAACTGCATTAAGTGCTTTTTGGGAATAATCTGTGTGCTTTTCTAGTGTTTTCAAGTTGTTTCTAGTTTCCAGTAGTTTAATTCATCAGTCCTGAGCTTCTTATAAAGTAAATCACTTTTATTTACGTTTTAAATTTCGTCGCGTAACGTTTTTTTAAATTCAATTTTCGTTTTTAGGTTAAATGTTTAGTTTAATTGATCTATTAGCGTAGTTTAATTGTTAATCTTGTTTGTTATTTTAATATTAGTAGTGTAATCAAAAATCAATCACTCTTATTCACATTCACTACACGAATCACGTTCCGGGAACACAAATTCCATTCGATCTTCGTCGGGACAAACGACTCGGGTCAACACATATTTCCACGTGTGTTTTCCTTAGACTATATATAATTGTTACGTATCAATTTTTGGCGCCGTTGCCGGGGAAGGCTTGAAAAGAGTTGGAGTTTCGCCATAAGAATCGTGTTTTGAAGACCCTTCCTCGGAAGTTTTCGTTTTCATAAAAATAAAAATTAAAAAAAATAAAAAAAATAAAAAAAAAAAAAAAAAAAAAAAAAAAACAATACAAAAATATAATAATTAAAAAACACTTTTCCTAAAGTGTTTTCATCTTAATAAACATCCTCGGTCTTCCGTTGAAGGAGGGCGGTTGTAAACCATTCCGAATAAACAACAAAAGAGATCGTGAAGTTAAACGTTTCTTGGATTATTTCTTTACTACAACCTAATTACGGGGTTTAAGGAGGTCTTGACATTAAATTGCAGACCGAAGAGAGATCCATTCTTCTCTCCCGCCACGCTGCGCGTAGTTTTTAAAGAAACAAGTACGGTTGATTAACGATCACCAAAAAGAAAATAAATCTAATTTTTCTTATAAAAATAAAAAAAACCAAAAATATTTTATTTTCAAATTTGGTTTTCCTTTTTGATTTTGTGTTTGTTTTTGGTGTATGCACACCCGATCTTCTACTTCTCACCCTCTTCTTTCACCACTATCGAATCCCGAGAGGATTATTCGTCACAATCACCGTGTTCATTTCTCAACCGTTGAAGAAATGGCCGACGACCCAAACAATCAACACCCGCCGATGGGTGGTGATAATCACATGCCAGCTCCCGATCTCCGAACGATGGAGGAGCTGTGCCAACCCACAATGCACGGACGTGGTGGCCCGATTGCCCCCGTCAATATTCAAGCCGCCGATTTTGGACTTAAGCATCATATGATTCAACAAGTCCAAAACTCGTGCCAATTTCATGGCTTGCCGGGTGATGATGCTAACAAGCATCTTGACAAATTCATAACCGTCACCCAAAGTATGAAACAAAATGGGGTCTCCGATGACGCCCTCCGTCTATATCTCTTTCCTTATTCATTGATGCATCATGCCACCGCTTGGTTTGATCGTCTTCCCAAGAACTCCATTCATAGTTTCGATGAAATGGTTACAAAGTTCTTGGCGAAATATTTCCCACCGTCGATGGTGACGAAATTAAGGAATGAGATTAGCAATTTCCGACAGCTTCCCGATGAATCATTGTTTGAGGCATGGGAACGCTACAAGTTATCGATTGATCGGTGTCCGAACCACAATATGTTATTGGTCACTATTATAGATACCTTCTATAACGGTTTGACATTACGACACCGTGATACGATTAATGCTGCTGCCGGTGGTACGTTTATGAAACGTCGACCCGAAGAGTGCTATGATCTCATTGAAAATATGACCACCCACCATAATTTCTGGGATTCCTCTGCCGAGAGGAATGAGTCAACAAGATCTAGCACTGATTCCTCTACCTCCGAGATAGCCGCTCTTTCTAAACAAATGAATGATTTGTCTACGGCTATCTTGAGAATTCATCAAAATCAGATTTCAACTCAAAACAACAACAATCAAGTAAATGTTGTTAATCATAGTTGTGAAACTTGTGGTGGTCCTCACCAATATTTCGAGTGCCCAGCCTCCGGTGGCTACACTCAAGAGAATGTTTACGCTGCAACGGGAACCTACAACACGGGTGGTAACGGTTACCAACCCCAAGGTGACCGTAATTTGCTCAGCTACCGTTCTAACAACTTCCTCGGACCACCCGGTTTCCCACCAAATCAAAATCAGCAAGTGCAAAACCGTAATGTTCCAAATAATCAAAATCAAAATCGGGGCAATCAAGGTTATCAAAACCAAGGGAATTATAACCAAGCCCCGAATCAAGGAAATTTTCAAAACCAAAATCATGGGAATTATAATCAAGGTTTTGTTCAAAACAACCGAGGGCCAAATCTTCCAAACAATCAAAATCAAGGATTTGTGCCAAACCCATCGCCCTCGGATGAGTTATTAAAACAATTCATTCTTCAAAACCAACAACAACAAAAGAAACAAGAGGAAATGAATAGAATGATGATTAATCAGATAACTGAATTGAACAAACGTTTAAATGATCGACCCTCGGGTTCGGGTACTACTACTCTTCCAAGCAACACGATCGCCAACCCGAGGGGCGATGCTAAGGCGATCACTACTAGGAGCGGTGTTTCATATGATGGACCCATGGCTCCGACTACCGATTCTTCTCTACCTCCCAAGGTAGTCGTCCGTGAGACCGAGGTGACCAAGGACATGGAACCTCCTACTAACAACGGAGGAACCAAAGACATCCAACCTCCGGTCGTCCATCCATCTGAACCAGAAGTTGTGCTTGAGCAAGAAAAAGCTCCCGTTAAGACCACACTTCCTTACCCTTCAAGAATGAGTGATCAAAAGCTCCGTGAGAAAGCTTCGAGTCAAATGGAGAAATTTTTCCAAATTTTTCAAGAATTACATTTCGACATAAGCTTCGCGGATGCTTTGCTCTTGATGCCTAAATTCACTTCCACACTCAAAAGTTTGTTGAGCAATAAAGAAAAATTATTTGAAATGACAAAAACTCCAGTGAACGAAAACTGCTCCGCGGCAATTCTCAAAAAGCTTCCGGAAAAGCTTGGAGATCCCGGAAAATTTCTCATACCATGTGAATTTCCGGGAAAGGTTGAATGTCACGCCTTGGCCGATCTTGGTGCGAGCATCAACCTAATGCCGTTATCCATCTGGAAGAAACTTTCTTTGCCCGAACTTACCCCCACTTGCATGACCCTCGAGCTTGCGGATCGGTCCATAACCCTTCCTAAAGGTGTAGCCGAGGATGTCTTTGTAAAAGTGGGGCAGTTCCATTTTCCAGCAGATTTTGTGGTAGTTGATTTTGACGCCGACCCCCGGGTTCCTCTTATTCTCGGAAGATCATTCTTGAGGACCGGGCGTGCTTTGATCGATGTCTATGGTGAAGAAATTACTTTGCGGGTCGATAAGGAAAAAGTTACGTTCAATATCAATCCAAACTCGAAACCTCAAACCGACAAATGCAATGTCGCTACGGTTGATCAAAAGTCCGATCCCGTAATTGCTCCTAAAAGAGTTGATCCAAACCTTTCAAGATTCACGGTCAAGAGCATGTCAGAAAAAACGTGCTGAGCTCAAGGCCATGAAAATCAATCCTGGATCGAGCAAATGGTTTGAGTGTTGTGCTGCAAATTCTAAGAGTGTTCTTGACGACGATGATGAAGACGAATCGGAGACTACAACGGAAGCGGTGGAAATTGCTAGCTCTAAGAGCACACCTCTTGTCCCACCTCCAGAACAAGTTTATCACATCGAGATTCGTGATTCCGACTCTTCCCATCTTTCTCCTACGATGGAAGAAAGTGATATCTCGAGGGAAGAGGTCGAAGTGTTCTTTGATAAAACTCCAATTTCGCCGGAAATTGTTGAGACTGACAGTGATCCGGGGGAAGATGATTCATTAAAAATAATTGATGAACCGTTCCTTTCCCTTCCCCCGGAAGAAGTTTATGAAGAAGTTATTCTTGAAGAAAAGCCGTCAGATCCTTTGGAGCTCGAGCTCGAGGATGCTTGTACCAATTATGAGAGTTTTACGTTTGACACGGCTAGTGGCAATCCCACTTCTGATCTCAATCTTTCTATCCCATCTTTTGAAACCTTCTTCTTCGATATTGATCATTCGGAGGAGATGAGTAGTGGCAGTACCACTTCTCATACTCATATATCTCCTCCCGAATATGAATCATTTCATTTTGATTTGAATGATCTTTATCTCGACAAGTTCTCTGATGAACTTTCTTTCTCTATATCTCCTCCAGAATATGATAAATTCTATTTTGATCTGGAGGAAGATTCTAGTCTGGGGGGAGGTGTCCCTTCTCATGAAGATTTCATCCCTACCCTCCCACCCGAGACTTTTGACAAAATTTCTGCTGATGATGAAGAGCTTATTATGATCATCATCAAAATCTTTATGCTCTTCATCACATATACTGTGGCTTCTCCAATCCTTCACTCCGTTGGGAGTGAGGATACCATCTATGACCCCGGTATTACCATTTCTGGTTGTTCTTTCTAAAATACCGCGGGTATCTCATCGGAGTGGAACTTTCATGTGCTTCAGTGTTTATCCAAACATCTTGAACGAAAGTCCGATGGAGATTATCTTTTCCACATGCTCCCCCATGGACAAATAAATTCGGGGTCGAGTCAAGCTCATGTGACTCGGTTACCAAAAACAAGCGCTTCATGGGAGGCACCCCATGCTTATCATTCTATCTTCTTATCTCTTTTCTAATAAACATGAAGAGGTCTCCTCTTCCATATCTTGTGTTTCGTGTTTTCTGTGATATGTCCAGGAATGCCCGATGATGAAGACTCTCGTGCTCGTAGTTTCCTTCACGCTACTCGAGTTTCATCATCCGTTGCTCATCTGATATCCTAAAATCTTATCGTTTTACATCTATCTTTTGGCATAATTCATAAACGGCCTTAGATTTATGTAGGAGAACCCTTACCTTTAAGACATTGAGGACAATGTCTCGTTTTAGTCTGGGGGGGTAATCTGTCGATTTGATTTTTGCCTTGCAAATTTTGCCGTTTTCTCATGCAACCCGTTTTTCCTCCAAAATTGAAAAAAAATCCATAAAAATGAGAAAATTTTTAAAATTTTTGCAAAAATAGAATAAATTTTGACATTTTTGTTGACTTTCCGCTGGAGAGAGTAGGAATAAAATTCTGACTTGACTGGGCGTGTTGAGCCCTAGCTTGTCCCCTTAACCGTTTATAATCTATAAGCTCGTGCTTGTCTTTTACACAAGGAGCTAGAAAACGCGAATTCTTTTTAAGAGTTTGCAAGTTCCCGTATTCGACTTTATATATGCATGGCTTGATTGTAAGGCTAAGCATTCGCGGATCTTATTATTTAAGATTTTAAATTTGCGAAGAACGAGAAATGATAGAGTTGTTTATAAGTTAGATTGCTAAACGTAGAGTAGTTGGATCTCTTTAAAGCTCATCGAAGTTATTTGTGGCTTTTTGTTCCCATAAGCTTGTTTCACCTTAAAAATAGAAATCTAGGAATAATTAAAGCTATTTTAGTTTTGGCGATAATTAGTTTTTATTTCTTCCTTAGAGGATCCTTGCTTATGAAAGTTGGGTACACATCAAGGTACTGCCAGTGTTACGGTGTAATAGACTATTCCATCTTGCCGGCTCACAACCGATGTTGGGATTGTTATAAAAGCCGTAGGACTCGGGATTTGGCAAAATATATAATGAATAATGAATAATAATAATAATCCAAAGCCATAAAAAGTTTTCTGCATCTTGCCGGTTCGCAGCCGATGTTGTAGACTTCTAATAAAGGCAGAGGAAAAATTCCAAGGTCATAATAGACTATCACATCTTGCCGGTTCGCAGCCGATGTTGTGATTGTTATAAAGGGCCAAGGATCAATAATAATATGTGCTTAATAATGTTAAAAATGCCAAATTTCGACTCCGAGGTATCCTAATAAAGGCTTCTGTCTCTGGACTCGTAGATGAGTTGTTTCGGTCACAAATAAAAGGGATATTCTCAAAATCGTGTTAAATCAGAGACCTTGATGTGGACCTCATTTTTGTATGCAACGGTTTTCGAGGGAAGATTTGAAAACTACTTAGCATCTAAACTAGGTATCTTTATCGGACTAAAAATTATCGAAACGAGAATTTGAAGAAATTCATTTCTCACCAAAAATAAAATAAATAGAGGAAAATAGGAATTTGGGAACAAAGAGTCCACAATTAGCTTTCTGAGTAGTGTCGGCAATCTAACTTGTAAATGACAATGATTTCGTTTTTAAGCTTAGTTTGGGGACTCGTGAAAAATCAGGAACGACGAATTTTATCCGTATGGTCACTTCTTCATGAGTCGTGTTTCCTGCTCGAAGACCCTAAAAGTTATCGTTAGATAATGATTGTCAAACAAAACCGTCACTTGAATAATAAAGAAAAATACAAAAATAGAATAAAAGGAAAAATTGGGGAGTTTTTAGAACTTAAGATTTCTTAATCTCTTTTGAAAATTTTGCTACTTTTCAAAGTTAGTAAAAAGAGATTGGAAATTTTCGGTGTTGAAAACGTGTTTTTATAACATTGCATGAGGACATTGCAATAGCTTAGTCTGGGGGAATTTGGTATGTGCTTAAACACATACCTTTTCTGGACCAAAACCGGACCCAAATAGACCAAAAACCCGACCAAAATGCCGAATATATTGCGTTTTTGTGTTTTTATATGTGCAGGGACGGATATCGTGGAAAACGACAAAAGACACAAGAAAATCGGGAAAACGAGCACGGGATTGCGAAGAGGATTAAAGAGCCAATGCCGGGAAGGAAAATATGGTCAAAAAGTCAACCCAGGTCCTCCATCTATCAGAAGTTGTCAAATTCAGCCCTTAGATCATCTTTTGTACAATGGCAGAAAAGGTCCCTCAGAAAATCAAAAGTTGCAATTTTGGTCCCTTAATTTACCTAAATTTAAATCTAACTTTTATCACTTCTATATCCGGATTTCTTTTCCAGCCCACCAAAACCTTTAAATTAAAGCCCAACCCTTACCTTTAAACCCGATCCACCCATTCAAAAAAACCCGAGCCCCCACTATCCCTTTTCACCCGGTAAATAAACCCGGTCAACACCCACTCCTCAATCAAATAAAAATAAAAATTCACTCTCTCTCTCTACCACAAAAACGCGCCCAAAAGTTATCCCCAAATAATTTACCAAGAACCCTAATAACCGCACTTCAAAATTAACCTCGTACGCATGACTACCCAATGATTGGGTAATTTCTGGAAGGGTCTGACAAGCTAAGAGACACGTGGGGCTCACTGATTGGTCAAGCCGTGTCACCAACTTAATCCTACGGTAGAGATTAAAGATTGAAGAGCAAGGATGATCTAAGGGTGGTGATGAGCTCGTGTGCACGAGGATCGCCAGCATGGACATCCCAGAAGGTTCCCTGGATTGCTATAAATAGCCCTCTCCTCATCACAGGAAATGGGTCCAATTTTCACGTCTTTAGGAAATTGTAACCAATTTAATTTCTGTGTCATTTACTGTTTTCGTAGTGTAAGTTTCAATTTCAAGTTGTATTTTACATTTCCAGTCAAGTTTGTACTCAGATTTTATTTTTAATGAAAAGTCAAATTTGGTCAAACTTTTTGTTCATCAGCTTATCTTGCTTATAAGTGCTTCTTTAAACTTTTCTGCCTATGCTGTTATTACTTTGGATGATTAAAGCTTACACTTCTTTTAAACTGTTCTTATATTGATTAAAGTCAAAGTAAAGTCAATTTTCAGCTTATTTTAGTGTTCCAGCTTATTTGCTTGTTAGTAGTGTCTTTCAGTTTAAAGTTAGTATTATGATCTGGTTTTCAGTTTAAAAAGTTCATCTCATCTGAAAATTTGCAAAATCAGTGGTACAAAGGGTGTTTGGATAAATAACAGTCAGGGGTATAGTAGCTTTGTTACTGTTGCTTTGCTCATTTAGAAGTTTTAATATTACTTAGAATAGTGATATTTAGTTGTTTGTAAGATGGTTCAAGCTGTTTTAAAGTTTTAAATAGATTTGTGCTTATAGGATCAATAATTTAGCTTAAACTGTCTAGAATAAGCTCAGCATAAGCTGAGCTTAATCTGACCCCTTATTTTACATTTTCATTTTGCTTTTAAGTGTTTTAATTAATGTACTTGAGCTGGTTTGAATTAGATTAGTTTTGCTTAGTTTTGCGCCAATTTCATTCCTGCTGTCATAGGTACTTTTGTGCAGACCCAGATTTTTGGACTGCTGATCTAGAGCTTTTTCTGGCTTATTCACTTAAGATTTTGGCTTGAGTTTTGGTTTATACTTAGTTCATGTAGTAAGGATTTAAGGCATAATCTGGTCTTGGCACTTTTAACTTATTCTCTGGCTTATTTTGGGCAAAATTGCTGATTTAATTAGTGCTGCAAATATGCTGAGCAGCCTTGGTATGTTTTTGGCTGCTGATCTAGGGCCCATTTAAGCTAGGAATTGAGCTTATATTTTGGGGCTTTTGCATTTTCTAAGTAGCTAGTAGTATAAGATAAGTTTTGCCCCCTTAAGTTTCAAATTTACAGCTTATTTAGACTGCTTAATTGATGCTGCAAATAGGGTAGAAAACCTGGATTGAATCTGTTTTGGCTATATCCTGTGCAGTAGCTTTTCAGCTTATGGCCTGAGATTATTTGATTACTTTAAGTGGTTTTGTGCTTAGAATAGTTAGCCTAATCAGTTCTGAGCTTCTTGTACTTTTTTGGCCTTATTAGCTTATTTTTAGCTTAATTTTCAAACTGCTTATTTACTGTTACTGCTTATTTAGACTTTTTCACTATCTGAATTTATTTTTCCTGGCTTAATAATTAAATTTTAGATTTACTCAAATTTTTCCAGATTTTTCTCACTTGTTTTAATATTTTTAAAGCATTTAATTAGTTTTAATTAGTTTTTAATTCATAAAAAATTATTAAAAAGTCAAAAAAATATTTTTCTTTTTCCAAAAATTTTCTTTTATCATTTTTAATATAGGAAAAATTAATTTGCATTTTTAGGGCTTAAATTTTAGAAAATCACTTTTATTTACGTTTTAAATTTCGTCGCGTAACGTTTTTTTAAATTCAATTTTCGTTTTTAGGTTAAATGTTTAGTTTAATTGATCTATTAGCGTAGTTTAATTGTTAATCTTGTTTGTTATTTTAATATTATTAGTGTAATCAAAAATCAATCACTCTTATTCACATTCACTACACGAATCACGTTCCGGGAACACAAATTCCATTCGATCTTCGTCGGGACAAACGACTCGGGTCAACACATATTTCCACGTGTGTTTTCCTTAGACTATATATAATTGTTACGTATCAAATCTCATCTTATTTCTCTCTCTACAAAGGCTCCCAAACTCTCCTACCTCTCTCTAGAATCCTTCTATTCGATCCATATTATAAGCCCTAATCTTGTGTTTCTTTGTTAGTGAATACCCTACAAGAATTTCTCCTTCTTCTAACTCAGATTCCGCATCATCCATGAACAGTTCATTGGATTCTAATGGTCCATCAAGGTCATTAAGTTCAATGTAGTCCCCATCGTAACGTTCGAGTGATATATCTTGCACTAATATTCCATCCATAAATTTGGCTTCGAAGTCGAAGTCAATCAGTTCTCCGAATCCGACCATTTTCCTTCTGAAATAATCACGAAAGCATCAGTAGGATTTGTTCAAGAAAGTAATATATCAGAGAATCAACATCGAAAACGGAATACGAAAAATTAAAGTTACTGATATCTGCAGATGATGCGCCGTATCCAAAAAGTTGGATACGCCGTATCTTATAATCGTTAAAATTTAATCAGACTTTATTCAGAAAATAGATACGCCGCTTATAAATTTAGAATGCGCCGTATCAGTTTAATTATCAGAAATCGATATTTATTTAAAATTAAATGCGTCGTATTAACAAAAGTTAATGCGCCGTATTTTCGTTACGTTTCAAAATACAAGATTTTTGATTCAGAAGATACGCCGTATCGATAAAAATCGATGTGTCGTATCTGTTTAATAATTTGAAAACTGTTTTTAATTAAAATAATAGATACGCCGTATCTGCTAAAGCAGATGCGTCGTATGGCGTTATCGCTAAGAAAAAAATTTCTTATTAAAAACAGATACGCCGTATCTTGGGAAAGATGCGTCGTATCGAATTAATTAAACGCGTTGTATTTTATAAAAATTAAACGCAATACGCCGTATCTGTGAAAACAGATGCGCCGTATCGTTTATATTAGCTCAGTACAACGATAGCAGAACACAAAAAATACGAAAAAAATAAAAACAAAAACAAAAAAAAAACGAAAATAAACAAAAATAAAAACACACAAAAACAGAAAATATGCAAATTAATACAATGAATGCAATTTAACTAATGTACAACAGAGTTAGCGGTTAGAATTAAAATTAAAAACCTAATTAAAATACTAATCAAATTAACAGATAATAACAATTCACTCCCCGGCAGCGGCGCCAAAAACTTGATGTGCGTTGTGCGTATGCTCTAATTTATACACACGGTATGTCGTTGTGGTTTTAGCAGTATTCAAGTTTTAAATTTATATTTAGCCGACTTATCAATAACACACACACTTTAACGAGCAGTGTACCCGGTCAGTATGAATATAATGGTAAGTAGAGTGTCGATCACTAAGAGTGGAACATATTATCTAGTTATCCTAATCAGTATTTTAACATCTTAAGTTAGCTATACAATCTAATCTATCGCAAGGGGGTTCAGCCTGAGAGACTGGCACGGTTTGGTTATGATTAAATATAAACTAAACTAATAGGCACGAATCAGCGAATAGCACACACGTACACAGATAAATACTCGAGACAATAAGAAGACCTGTCCTGATAGTTAAGTAGCTTGTCACTTGTTTTATTGCTAGTTTTATATGAAGTGTATAGTTCGATGCAACGCACCGAGATTAAGTCCTTTCTCGTTGGTTCTAATCTTATCGGCGAGTAAACCCTTAATGATTACTTATGACTATCCTATTTACCTTTTCTTCCTACTTTTCTACAGACGATAGAATGCATAGGTGATAAAATAAATTGGCGAGGGCAGAGGCATGGTGACCCGATCAACGCTCAGCTAGACACAGAGGTTATCAATGCACTAATAAAAGTCACCAAAGACATCAACATATAAACTTTAATTAATGGGAAAGCAATATTAAGAGGAGTGCAATCTTTCCGTTGTCACATTACACAAGCCCATCAATCCTGATGAATTAAAGTTTACTAATACAATAAAACAAAATTACTTAATGAATTGAATACATGCAGGACCTTCTTACAGCTCTTGTATCTTCGTTCAAGGTGTGTCTTGTGCTGCTACTTCGACTGAATTCGGCCTTAGGTTTCTGTGGTCTTCGGTCTTCTAAAACTAGGGCTCTTGAAATCCGTCTGGTCTTGGGGTATTTATAGTTTCTGTCTGAGGGTTAGATGCGGCGCATCTAATAAGTAGATGCGGCGCATTGACTTAACTTCGCGTGGGGTCCAAGATTAATATATTCAGGAATATTCGTACACCGCCAGAAGATGCGGCGTAACTCCATTCTTAGATGCGGCGCATGTCTTCTTGTATCTTGGATCGAAACTGGTGAAATCTTGATATTGATGCGCCGTATGTATGAAGTATAATGCGGCGCATCTGGAGTAGAACAAGTTGGTTCTTCTTCGTTGACCAAAGTTTCATATGCAACGCATGACAGAATTGCATGCGTGCATTCTTCAAAGTCAGGCAATGGTCTTCAATCTCTTCATTTCAGCAGCCTTTTCCAATCTTGATCATTTTTCTCCATTTTTAGTCCATAATAGCTAAGTTTCACCAAATGCTTGTTTTTAACTGAGAATTGCAAAAGTAAACGATTAAGTATCAATTCTCATACATAATATAATAAAACAAGTCAAATAAATAGGATGAATGATGATAATAAAATGTACTTATTTGAGTTCATCACTACCCATCAGGCCTCTACAAGTTCTAATCAATTTCCAAGACCTCAGGACAGTTGGACTAGGTCTCAGGATATAGAACTTATCAACATAATTGGTGAGCCTACTGAAGGCATGCTCACAAGAAGCATGGCTGCTGAACTGAGAGCAGCCTCAGCCAATGAATACCTATTTGTGGACTTCATTTCCACAATTGAACCCAAAAGTGTTAAGGAAGCACTAAAACATCCAAGTTGGGTTCAAGCCATGAATGATGAACTGGAACAATTTGACAGAAACAAGGTAATGACCTTGGTCAAATGTCCTGAAGATGTTTCAGTCGTTGGCATGAAATGGGTATTTAAAAACAAATCTGATGAAAATGGCATAGTCATTAAAAATAAAGCCAGACTTGTAGCCAAAGGCTATAATCAACAAGAAGGCATTGACTATGAAGAAACATTTGCACCAGTAGCAAGGATGGAAACCATCAGGATCTTCCTTGCTTTTGCTACATACATGAACTTCAAGGTGTACCAAATGGATGTTAAAAGTGCATTCTTAAATGGTTCACTGAAAGAAGAAGTTTATGTTCAGCAACCTCCTGGATTTGAAAGCCATGAGTTTCCTGACCATGTCTGCAAGCTTAACAAAGCCCTTTATGGACTGAAACAAGCTCCCAGGGCATGGTATGAGACTCTTTCAGCCTTCCTGATCCAAAACAAATTTGTCAGAGGCAAGATAGACAACACATTGTTTATCTACAAGACAAATAATGATGTCATACTTGTACAAGTGTATGTTGATGACATCATCTTTGGCTCAACAAATTATAAACTTTGCTAACAGTTTGAAAAACTAATGGCAAAGAGATTTGAAATGAGCATGATGGGAGAATTGACTTACTTCCTTGGTCTACAAATTAAGCAGACTGATAAAGGAACCTCTATCAGTCAAGAGAAGTATGTCAAAAGCCTACTGAAGAAGTATGAGCTCAGTGACTGTGCCTCAGTCAAGACTCCCATGGTACCCCCAAATAACCTTGGTCCTGATCTTACTGGAAAACCAGTGAATCAAACTCTTTTTAGAGGAATGATAGGATCACTGATGTATTTACTTGCATCAAGGCCTGATATCCAATTCTCAGTCTGCTTATGTGCTAGATATCAATCTGACCCTAGAGAGACTCATATCACTGCTGTGAAAAGGATATTCAGGTACCTGAAAGGTACTCCAAACCTTGGATTATATTATCCAAAATGTTCAGGCCTTGATCTTAAAGGATACTCAGATTCTGACTATGCTGGATGCAACATGGACAGAAAAAGCACCTCAGGCTCTTGCCAAATTCTTGGTGGAAAACTAGTCTGTTGGAGTGCTAAGATGCAACAATCAGTTGCCATGTCCTCAGCTGAAGCTGAATATGTTGCAGCAGCAAGTTGTTGTGCAAATGTACTCTGGATGAAAAGTCAACTCAATGACTATGGAATTCAGTACAAGATGGTTCCCATCTTTTGTGATAACACAAGTGCAATTGCCATCTCAAATA
Source organism: Artemisia tridentata subsp. tridentata (assembly GCA_021014915.2). Lineage (NCBI taxonomy): Eukaryota > Viridiplantae > Streptophyta > Magnoliopsida > Asterales > Asteraceae > Artemisia > Artemisia tridentata. The sequence goes on along the minus strand of CP139508.1, from coordinate 414,493,424 downwards.
ACCCTGTTCTTCATCAGAGAACAAAACACATTGATATTAGATATCATTTCATCAGGGACCATGTCATGAATGGTGACATAGAATTACACTTCATTCCTACTGAATATCAGCTAGCTGATATATTCACCAAGCCATTGGATGAACCAACTTTCACCAGACTGAAAGCTGAACTAGGAATGTTGGATATTGAAAATCAGTCCACTGATTGACTCCATCCAAATATGTGTAAATTCTGAATCCCTGACTCAATGTGTTCTTCAGTGAGAAAGGTCACTGAACTTCAGGAACTAAACCCAAGTTCCTGAACCCTTAATCCTCAGGAATTAAACCCAAGTTCCTGAATTCTTGGTTCTCAGCAACTAAACCCAAGTTCCTGAACCCTTGAACCTCAGGAATTAGACCCAAATTCTTGATCACTAGAACCATCAGTGACTAAACCCAAGTCCTGACAATCAGGTTCACTGAATGAAAAGTCATTCAGGGTCCTCAAGAGACATTAAATACTGACTTAAATGCTCTAAGTATCTAGTTAGTAAATGTCCGAGGTTGGTAACTGAACTCATATTTAATTTAAGAATATTTTTTCTTTTTGCCTTTCTGGCTTCCACCTCTGGACCACCACATTCTCACTTGGCATTAAATGCCTCTCCAATCACATTACAGATATGTGATGACTCATCTCTGCAAATTACACTTTTGCATAACTGCTCAACTGTTCACCTTGACTGTTGCGCCAAACAAGGGAAAAGTGGAGTGTTGGCATTAAATGCGGATCCCAAAACATTTTATTCAAAACAGTTTCCTAAAAATCTTTTTGAATAAATAAAATCCGCTTAATGCCTAAAATACCCTCCACTTCACTTCCCTATAAATACCCCAAACAAAATAAATACACACACGTTTTTTAGAATACTAAGCAAAACTCTGCCATTTTTAACTCTTAAAATTTTGTGTGTGTGTTCATAAGCTTTAGAAACCCAAAAACCATATGTCAAACCCAGACTCACCTACACATATGGCTTCTTCCAAAGCTGTCATTTACGCCCCTAATGTGGAATTCATATTAGAGGGTGTAGACCTCACAAAGAACAATGTGGTGGGAAACTTTTCCTATCCACAAAAGTTCCCTGCCTACAAGAACATTATGAAATATCTTCAAAACTGTTTTCTTGCAAAGGCATTTACCAAGACCCCCTCAGTCATCTACCATGACTACCTGAGGGAATTCTGGTGTACTGCTGTGGCTACTAGCCCAAAAGACACCAAAGAATCCATCATCACATTCACAGTGATGAATGGGAAAAGACCCCTTTCCCTGGATTACAACACCTTCATCAAGGCCACAGGTCTTGATTTTGCTGAGGCTTTTGAGCCCAATCCTACTAACCAAGAGGTCAAACCAGAGTTGATATTCTTAGGACCTCATGACCCAAAACGTCCTAAGGAGTCCGCTGGAGCCTTATTAGAAAAGGCTCCAATTGTCAAAACCTGGTTCCACCCAGTCTGGAGGATCCTGATGACATTCGTCATTCAGGTCCTTGGGGGGAATAAATCCTCCACTGAGCAATTGAACTCATCACAACAATTAATGTTGTTCAGTCTCTTGGAGGGTAGAAAAATAGATATCGGAGGTATTATCTTCCGTGACCTTGTTGCTAAGCTCTCAGGGAAATCTAGGCAAAAACACTTGTCTTATCCTAGGTTTATTTCCTGTGTGCTTCAGGACCTTCTTTGTTCTGACTATGTGAGGCCTGACGTCTTTGGTATGAAACCTGACGTCTTACACAAGACCAATTTCACTAGTGGCATCACTGAGGTACAACCCATTGCCCTGACTAACTACATGTAAGAGGTTATTCAGGGGGAGAACGTTGTTTCTCCAGTACCTTCACCTACAAAGAAGGTGAAGAAGACAAAAAAGGGTCAGTCCAGTAAGGTGGTTAGACCCAAACCACTCGCCACTGAGACTGATGCCGAAAACCAACTCAACCTTAAAAAGAGGTTGAATGTGGCCCAGACCTCTGAGACACCCACTACAGAGACCCCCTGACCACAAAACAAAGGCCAACGGAGGGCACTGATAAATCATCCTCAGTGTCCTCGGGCAAACCCTTTCCACATGTTCCCACTGACATACACAAGTCTGAGGGATCAAGAACATTCACCATTTCACATCCCCATGAAGGAACTGACAAATCACAATCAGTTCCTGAGGGAGAAAAGGGTTCTAAATCCTCGGTGGGGCAGCACTACTCCACTGAGAAGGGGACCCACAACCTCTCACATCCCGATGAAGGAACTGATAAATCACAATCAGGGCCTGAGGGAGAAAAGGGTCCTAAATCCTCAGTAGGACAGCACTAACCTACTGGGAAGGGAACCCACCAACAATCACATCCTGCTAACGTTCCTGAGCAATCACACTCAGGATCTCAGGGAGTTCAGGTGTAACACCCCGTGCCCGCTTGGACCAAAATTTAAAACTCTTTAATGCAAAAACATTTGACTAAAGTATACATACATTACACCATTCTTTGAAAACAGAAATCTATACGTTGCTCCTCTCCAGACACATTACGTTGTATTTGATTTCTTTTTGAAAAACCTTTTACACATTAATTGGAAATAACTTAAATTCAAGCAGCACAAGAGTTACGCCGTAACCTAATTACAAGAAAAATGGGATGCCTCGGTGTTGTAGTTACGCCGTAACCCATAACATGATTACGCCGTAACTACAACCCTGCAACAAAACCTGCTATCGGTGTTGTAGTTACGCCGTAACCCATAACATGATTACGCCGTAACTACAACCCTGCAACAAAACCTGAACATTTTAATAATAACACACCCAAACCATTTAACACCATTTCGGTGCTATAAACATTCCCGACATTATTCTTTTGACATATAGACTATAGCTAACATATTGAACTCATTTCATAGCAACTTGACCCGTTACATCCCCAAAATGTGTAACAACTAACTTATACCAAACACTCCCTTAAACTAACTTTCAAAAACACACTTTATACACAAACGCACAACTACTATATATCATTTTGAACTTATGCATAACTTAACATCTCTAATATATTGAAAGAGTGTTGGTACAACGTCATGACTCATAACTTCCCAAAATGGGTAGATTTGGCTATATGCCATTCACCCTCTTAAATACCACCATAACCAAGTAACATAAAGACTTCTTGACATGTACATAAACTTGACTCATGAACTAACATGAATAATGATCGTTGACTAAACAAAATGACCATATGAGATGAAATATACCCAAAACACAAAAAGACACGTCGGGGGCTTCCAACTTCAATATGCTTGGTCCAAAAGAATACGGTCCTCTAGTCTACCTTCTACACTAGAGCTAAGCTAAGCCCTTACCCTTGCCTTCTCCACTTGTACCTACCAAATCATTAACATCTAAACCGTAAGCGAAAACGCTTAGTAAGTATATAGAGTATAACCATTCATACATTATGAGATTGTTGGTTAATACCAACTTTAACATTAACATGGAGCATATCATAATAACATTACTCACCTTGATCAAGCAAATAATTACATAACATTACATGACAAGCATTGGATCCAAGCTCTCTAACATTACAAGCTCCATACAAACACATTACATTTCATAACATTAGCATAAACATCATTAAACAAGTTATACTATATACTTACCTTAATCCCTAATAGCTCCTACTTGGACTTGATGAGGCTCTACAATTTGCTTCCTATTACAAGGTTAGCTTCAATTAGTGACTAATTAACTAGGGAAGTCATCAATTCACAACAATTACCCATAATACTCAATTTCACCTCATGAACCCTAATTTTCTACATTTGGGGAAAAATACTTACTTATTGAAGAGATATCAATTAAGATATTTCTAGTGTTTCTTGACCACTTCTTGATAGCTAAAATGAGCTAGATGATGACTTCAAGTATTCCCTCCTTTTTCTTGCTATATGTCGACCTTATGGAATGAGCTCAAGATTTCCAGACAATTCTAATAGATGGGTATTTAACCATATGCTAAAATAAGTTTAGTCCATTGGCAAGGCTAGTCCTTCTAGTTTCATCCTTCCTAACTTGGCCACATTTTCTTTATTTAACTAACTCATAAGATATAACACATAACATATTATATAGTCATATTGTACCTCATCGGGGTATGGCTGTAACAATTCTCCCCTCCTTAAAACGAGAGTTCGTCCTTGAACTCTACTCTTGGAATAAATGAGGATATTTGTCCCTCATTTTCGCTTCCGTCTCCCACCTAATACTCGTACCCTTACGATGTCTCCATTGCACTTTCACCAATGGGATCTCCTTGTTCCTTAGTTGCCTCACTTTCCTTCCTAATATAGCCTCCGGTTCATCTCCTTGCGAAATCAACTTCGGATCAATTTCGATGTCGTTTAAGGTAACCACACTTGCTTCGTCCGCCAAGCATTTTCTTAAGTATGATACATGAAAGGTATTGTGAATACCTCTCATTTCTTCGGGCAATTCCAACACGTATGCTACCTCGCCTACTCGTTTCAAGATCTTGAATGACCCTATAAACCGAGGACTAAGCTTCCCTTTGTTTTTGAACCTAAAAACGCCTTTCCACGGGGAAACCTTTAACATAACCAAATCACCCACCTCAAATTCGATTGGTCTTCTTCGGTTATCGGCATAGCTTTTCCACCTATCTTGTGCCGCCTTAAGTCTTGCACGAATCATTTCAATCTTCTCCGTTGTTGCCAATACTACGTCTGTGCTTGCCAATTCTCATCTTCTGACTTCTTCCCAACACACGGGTGTCCTACACCTTCTACCATAAAGCATTTCATAAGGTGGCATATCTATACTCGCATGATAACTATTATTATAGGCGAATTCGACTAAAGGTAAATGATCGTCCCAATTACCCCCAAAGTCAATCATACAAGCTCGTAACATATCCTCCAAAGTTTGAATTGTCCTCTCGCTTTGCCCATCGGTTTGAGGATGAAAAGCCGTGCTCATATGAAGCTTCGTACCTAACTCTTCTTGGAAATCTTGCCAAAAATTTGATGTGAAACGCCCGTCCCTATCGGAAACTATAGAAATGGGCACTCCATGACGTGCGACTATCTCGTTAACGTAAATCTTGGCTAACTTATGAACGGGCATATTCTTTCGAATCGGAATGAAATGAGCACTCTTGGTTAGGCGATCTACTATGACCCAAATTGTGTCGTTCTTCTTTTTCGTTCTTGGCAATTTCGTAATGAAATCCATCGTGATCTTTTCCCACTTCCAAACTGGAATGTCTAAAGGTTGAACTTTTCCATACGGTTTTTGATGCTCGGCTTTAACCTTTAGACAAGTTAAACACTTCTCAACATACTTTACACAATCTCTTTTCATACCCGGCCACCAATAGTTCTTCTTCAAATCAAGGTACATCTTTGTAGCTCCCGGATGAATAGAATATTTCGACTTGTGTGCTTCCTCTAGGATCAATTCTTTGATGTCACTACGAAAAGGAATATAAACCCTTCCATAACGAGTCCTAATCCCACGACTATCTTCCTCAAGATGCGGAATGTGGGAGGTGATATGTTCATTTTCTCTATTTTCTTCCTTTAATGCCTCCTCTTGAGCTAACTTGATCTTATCAAAAAGGTCGATTGTGACAATCATCCGCAACGAATGAATCCTAGTAACTTCATTTTGATCCTTGCGACTCAAAGCATCCGCCACTACATTTGCTTTACTGGGATGGTAGCGAATCTCGCAATCGTAGTCCTTCAACAAGTCTAACCATCTTCGTTGCCTCATATTGGGATCTTTCTTATCAAGGAAATATTGAAGGCTTCGATGATCGGTGTAAATTACAAACTTGACACCATACAAGTAATGCCTCCAAAGTTTTAAAGCAAAAACCACAGCCGCAAACTCAAGGTCGTGAGTTGCATAATTTTCTTCATGCTTCTTTAGTTGTCTCGAGGCGTAAGCAATCACCTTTCCCCTTTGCATAAGAACACATCCAAGACCGGAATAAGACGCGTCACTATAAACCACCATGTCTTCAGTTCCTTCCGGCAACACGAGAACCGGTGCCTCACATAACTTTTCCCGTAGCATACGAAAGGCTGCGTCCTGTTCTTCACCCCACTCAAATATAGCATTCTTCTTAGTGAGTTTTGTTAGGGATGACGCAATTTTGGAGAAGTCTTGAATAAATCTACGATAATATCCCGCAAGGCCAAGAAAACTTCGAATCTCACCAACATTCGTTGGTGCATGCCACTTCATTACGGCTTCCACCTTTGAAGGATCAACTTTAATACCATCGGAATTAATAACGTGACCGAGGAATTGAACTTCTTGTAACCAAAATTCACATTTCGAAAATTTGGCATACAATCTTTCTCTTCTCAAAGTCTCCAAAATCTCCCGCAAATGAACGGCATGCTCCGCCTTACTCTTTGAGTAGATAAGAATATCATCGATGAACACTATGACGAACCTATCCAACATCGGTCTACATACGCGGTTCATAAGATCCATAAAAACCGCAGGCGCGTTCGTGAGACCAAAAGGCATAACCGTAAACTCGTAATGTCCATATCGGGTCCTAAAGGCCGTCTTGGGAATGTCTTCTTCCCGAACCTTCAATTGGTGATAACCCGAACGGAGATCGATCTTTGAAAACCATCGTGCACTTTGAAGTTGATCAAAGAGGTCATCGATTCTTGGTAACGGATACACGTTTTTCACCGTGACTTTATTCAATTCGCGGTAGTCGATGCACATCCGCATACTACCATCTTTCTTCTTAACGAACAAGATTGGAGCTCCCCATGGCGAACTACTAGGACGAATGAAACCCTTGTCAAGCAATTCTTGAAGTTGACTCATCAATTCTTTCATTTCGGACGGAGCTAGACGATAAGGAGTTTTTGCAATAGGGGTAGCACCTGGAACAAGATCAATACGGAATTCGACTTGCCTTTCGGGTGGAATACCCGGCAAGTCTTCCGGAAAGACATCACAAAATTCGTTCACAACCGGAACATCATCGACACTTTTCTTCTCAAAGCTCGTATCCACCATGTGAGCCATGAAGGCATAACAACCACGTGATAAATATCTCCTAGCCTTCATCACAGAGCATAACTTTAGTTCACCTTTTCTTTTATCGCCATAAATAATCATTTCACGACCGCTAGGATTCACAACTCGGATGATCTTTTGGCTACAAAGGATAGCCGCGTTATATTTGCCAAGCCAATCCATACCAATAACAATATCAAATTCCCCGAGCATAATGGGAATTAAGTCGATCTTAAAGACACTTTCATCAATCTCTATCTCTACGTCTCGATATACATTAGACACAACAACGATTTTACTATCGGCTATTTCAACTTCTAGGGGTATCGGGAGTTTAGCTAGTGGGGAGGTTAGTTGCTTGCTAAAATTATAAGACACAAAGGACACACTAGCACCCGAATCATACAAAACTCGAACGGGTACAGAATTAACAAGATGAATACCTGTGATGACATCAGTCCCCGATTTGGCTTCTTCGACACTCATTTGATAGACTCGAGCTGTTGGTTTTGGAACCTCCACTTTCTCATTCTTGACAGTTCTCAAAGGCTTTGCTTCAATCGCCTTCGATTTCGGGCAATCCCTCAACCTATGCCCTATCTCGTTACACCCATAGCATACTATCATCGGCTTGGTACAATCTTTGCTTTGATGATCTAAAGCTCCACACTTGTAACAACCCGGCGTATTTCGCCTACATTCCCCAAGATGGAACTTGCCACACTTAGAACATGCTACCTTAGCTTTGTTTCCCACACTCTTCTTGCCATGGTCAAATTTGGCTTTCTTCCCATCCCGATCCGCAAACTCTAGCTTCCTTTTTGGTTCTTTCGCCTCTTTCTCCTTCCTCCTAAGTAAGTCCGCTTCCCTTACTCGAGCTCTACTCAAAAGATCTTCCAAGGTAGTACATTTGAATGGCGAGATTACATCACGAATATCATCCTTAAGCATTCTTTGGAACTTGTCAACCTTAAGCTTGTCATTCCCAAGATACTCGGGACAATAAGGAACCATATCATTAAACCTCCTCCACAACTCATTTACCGTCTCATTAGTTTGAGTGAGAGATTGGAATTTCTCTCGAATTTTGTCAATCTCCTCAACCGGAGCATACTCGGCACTAAACAACTCCTTGAATTCCTTCCACGTACAAGTCTCCGCCCAAGGTTCACCTTTCTCACACACCTTTCCTTCCCACCAAGTCTTAGCACTATCACGAAGAAAGTTAGTAGCATAGATAACCTTCTTCCTTTCTTCACAACCACTAGTACGAAAAGCGCCTTCCACCGCCGTGATCCACCTATTACTAACAATGGGGTCAAGTACACCGGTAAACTGTGGTACATCACAAGCCGTGAAGTCCCGGTAAGTAGCTTTGTCATTCTTAGGTTCTTTTGTCGGTCCACATTCTTTCTTAAACTCTTTAAACTCTTCCTTCATTAGCTCCCTAAGATTTTGCGTTGTTTGTTGGACATAGTAGGGCATTGCTTGCTCAATAGCCTTACCCACTCTCCTTGTCATCATTTTGTCTAGGGCTTTCATTTCCTCTCCCGTGAAGCCTCTAAAGTTAAGGCCTCCGGAGTTTGAGGAAGAACTTTCATTATCCTTACTATCATTACCCAGATCATTTGCCGAAGTTTCGGCATGCTTGGAAGCCGTGGCTTTCGCGACTTCCTTCGTGAGAGGGGTTTCCATTTCTTCTTACTGAAAATTAGCAATTCACAACATTAAACACAATTATGTATACTTAGCCAATGCATGAATGACATTTTTATCTTGTTCTAGCACCCTAGCTTGTCACACATGTATGATCTAAATGATTTCAATTTCACATATGTCCCGTATTTTCATCACTACGGTGGCCAGGCGTAGTCATGAAAATATTGAACGTATGGGTCCTCAAAATCATCCAAACAATACACAAATAACAAACACTAGCTCTAAACGCATCTATACAAGGCCTAAGTCTAGGAAATCCTAAAGTGAAATCCTAATTCTCTTAGACCGAAGCTCTGATACCAAGTTGTAACACCCCGTGCCCGCTTTGACCAAAATTTAAAACTTTTTGACGCGCAGAAACTTTTGACTAAAGTATACATACATTACACCATTCTTTGAAAACAGAAATCTATACGTTGCTCCTCTCCAGACACATTACGTTGTATTTGATTTCTTTTTGAAAAACCTTTTACACATTAATTGGAAATAACTTAAATTCAAGCAGCACAAGAGTTACGCCGTAACTACAAGAAGTAGTTACGCCGTAACCTAATTACAAGAAAAACGGGATGCCTCGGTGTTGTAGTTACGCCGTAACCCATAACATGATTACGCCGTAACTACAACCCTGCAACAAAACCTGCTGTCGGTGTTGTAGTTACGCCGTAACCCATAACATGATTTCGCCGTAACTACAACCCTGCAACAAAACCTGCACATTTTAATAATAACACACCCAAACCATTTAACACCATTTCGGTGCTATAAACATTCCCGACATTATTCTTTTGACATATAGACTATAGCTAACATATTGAACTCATTTCATAACAACTTGATCCGTTACATCCCCAAAATGTGTAACAACTAACTTATACCAAACACTCCCTTAAACTAACTTTCAAAAACACACTTTATACACAAACGCACAACTACTATATATCCTTTTGAACTTATGCATAACTTAACATCTCTAATATATTGAAAGAGTGTTGGTACAACGTCATGACTCATAACTTCCCAAAATGGGTAGATTTGGCTATATGCCATTCACCCTCTTAAATACCACCATAACCAAGTAACATAAAGACTTCTTGACATGTACATAAACTTGACTCATGAACTAACATGAATAATGACCGTTGACTAAACAAAATGACCATATGAGATGAAATATACCCAAAACACAAAAAGACACGTCGGGGGCTTCCAACTTCAATATGCTTGGTCCAAAAGAATACGGTCCTCTAGTCTACCTTCTACACTAGAGCTAAGCTAAGCCCTTACCCTTGCCTTCTCCACTTGTACCTACAAAATCATTAACATCTAAACCGTAAGCGAAAACGCTTAGTAAGTATATAGAGTATAACCATTCATACATTATGAGATTGTTGGTTAATACCAACTTTAACATTAACATGGAGCATATCATAATAACATTACTCACCTTGATCAAGCAAATAATTACATAACATTACATGACAAGCATTGGATCCAAGCTCTCTAACATTACAAGCTCCATACAAACACATTACATTTCATAACATTAGCATAAACATCATTAAACAAGTTATACTATATACTTACCTTAATCCCTAATAGCTCCTACTTGGACTTGATGAGGCTCTACAATTTGCTTCCTATTACAAGGTTAGCTTCAATTAGTGACTAATTAACTAGGGAAGTCATCAATTCACAACAATTACCCATAATACTCAATTTCACCTCATGAACCCTAATTTTCTACATTTGGGGAAAAATACTTACTTATTGAAGAGATATCAATTAAGATATTTCTAGTGTTTCTTGACCACTTCTTGATAGCTAAAATGAGCTAGATGATGACTTCAAGTATTCCCTCCTTTTTCTTGCTATATGTCGACCTTATGGAATGAGCTCAAGATTTCCAGACAATTCTAATAGATGGGTATTTAACCATATGCTAAAATAAGTTTAGTCCATTGGCAAGGCTAGTCCTTCTAGTTTCATCCTTCCTAACTTGGCCACATTTTCTTTATTTAACTAACTCATAAGATATAACACATAACATATTATAAGTCATATTGTACCTCATCGGGGTACGGGTGTAACATCAGGACCCTAAATCCCCAAAAGGACAGTACAATCCTGATGGGAAGGGGGTCCGTCAATCATCACAATCAGTGCCTAGTGATACTACTGGAAAACACCCATCAGTAGTTGAAGGCGCTAAGGGGGACAAAGACTCAGAGGGAAAGAAACAACCCGCTGATATGGAACCCATCACCCCCTCAGGCGGATCCATTCACTCAAGAACTGCCCCCAAAAGCCAGGCTGGTATTACCCCAGTTATTATGGATAGTCAGGCTGAGAAAACCCACTCAGTTATTATGAAAACGGGGTCAGGACCTGGCCAAAACAAAGGCGAGTCTTCTTATGAAGGGGAGCCGGTTCAACTTTTGGTTATTGAGTCCATGGGGGCATTCAAGCTCTTCTTGAGTCTGATGATGAGCTCAAGGAAGAGAGTGATGAGGAAATTTTTTAGGCAGGTGAGGATATGGAAACTGATGTGCAATCTGAACACTCTGAACAACCTGAACAAGAACATCAGTCATCTCCACATCCAAGTGAAGAATCAGAATCTCAAGCTGCTGGTTATTCGGATACTGATAACATCCTCAGCAAGTATGACAACACTCTTCCTCTCACTGAGAGACAATTGGTCAAGTTCCCGCTTAAGAACCAACAAGGCTCTCTTCCAAGGTCTGACTGAAGAAATGTTTGACCAGCACATTGAAGCCGCTGTTCATTATGTCAACCTGAAGGAATCAGTGGAAGCCTATCATGATGATGAAAATGAGCACATGTCATCTATCTCCTTCTCCCTGACGAATCTTGATTACAACTTTAAACTGTTCAACGAGTCTCTCACCAACTTACAAAAGAGCGTTGACACTATTCAAGAGTCAGTGAAAGATGACCCTGAGCTAAACAAAAAAGTTCTTCAGGCTTCAGAAACTTACCAGCAACAAGCTTCTCAGTTGACTGAGCTGGTAACTGTGCTGAGATCCTCAAATCTTCAGGGACTCAACTCTTCAGTGGACTCAATCCGATCTTCCCTGGGTCTTATGGAGTCCCACATGGCTTCTTTGGCATCGTCTTCTTCCTCCCTGGCTTGGAATCTTGGGCCAAGGATGACTGCATTAGAGGCTTCTCAGGCTTCTCTTGAGACTAAGGTCTCAACTCTTCAGGAGGACACCTCAGACATCAAGTCCATGATGACTGAGATCTATCAGGCCTTCAAAGGTCAAGCTCCCTCAACTTCAGTGAGCGAACCAACTCTTGCTCTCACTATGGGTCAAGCAACAGTTGAGGGGGAGAAAGTCACTGAAGAACCTCCACAACCTGAACAAGAACAACCTCCTTCTCACACTGAGGGGGAGAATCCTGAAGCCACCACATCTTCATCCCACCAAGACAAAGGCAAGGGCATTCTCACAACCATTGAGCCTGAGCCCATAATCTTGGTACCTACCTCCAAGGAAAGAAGGCCAGACCCTGATGAACCAGTCAGGGTTCCTTATGAAATCAATGGGGTGATGGAACTTCTCACTCATGCTGAGATTCAAGCTCACATAGAGAAAGAGGAGGCAGTAAAGAAAGATGCTGAAGATGAAAGGCAGAACAAGCTTGCTCTCATTCAGGTTGCAAGAGAAGAGGCTGAGAAGATTGGGATTGAGGCAAAAGACCTTGCAAAAAGGGAAGGTGGCAAGAGCTTTGTGGAAGCTTAGAATGCTCAGTTGGCTGCTCTCAGGCAGAAAAGAGAAGAAAGGGTGAAAAGGGCTGAAGAAATTAGGCAGAACAGGATTGAGAGATATTAGTGGGTCATGACAAGCAGGTTGAAGCCTGAACCCATCCTTGATATCAAGATTCACCGAAACACCAAGCCTGCCATTGTTACTGTCTACAGGAGTACTGACAAAAGAATCCTTCAGGTTCATAGCCCTTTCAGATTCGCAGACTTCGGGATCACTGAGTTGGATGAATTAGGTTCAATATTAGCGAAAAAAATCTAATGTTGTGGTCCCTGGTCTGTTAAAATCCCTGAACCTGAGGTATGAAAGATTGGCAGCAGCACCTCAGGAACTTGGTATTCCATCTCTTCTTCCTGCTTCAGCTGAACAACCTGCCCCTTCTCAGTCTTCTTCAAGAAAGAGAAAGAAGATTGAAGCTGAGCCTGAGATCAAGGTTCCTGGTCTTGACTGTAATAGGGCTCTCCCTGAAGGTGTTCAATTTAGGAACAATGTGGTCATTGAACAACCTGAAAGAGGTATGTTCTTCATTGATGAGTTCGGTGACCAAGCCTTTCATAGGTGGAGTGATATTGATCTATCAGGGATCAAAGCCATGCTTGGCTTTCTAATGATGGCCTCCCCACTCAATACTCCTGAAAATGTAAAGTTTTGTCAAGATCTGAAAAGGAAAATCCGAGAGCATCCTGACCAACAAGAACTGCAGTCAAAAAAGCCTAAGCTTGAAGCCCTTGGGATTAAGTTGAACTGATGAATCTGCCTGACTACCACCACCACCTTTGTACTTAGTTTTGATAGGACTTGTAATGATATTAATACGATGATGTTTTTATTATTTCAGTGTCCTTATTTACATTCTAGTACATTCAGTATGAGTAGAAGTCATTAGCTCACTCATTACTGATCAAAACACTTAGGAATAATTTATATCCAAATAGGGGGAGATTGTTGGGTCCATCAGTACCCAAGAATACTTAAAACAAGATTTGGACACAAATTAACTAAGTGTTAACTTAAACCGAGAACAATTCAAGTCACTGAGAGAACAGTCTCTCAGTGAGTCATCTTCAGGATGCTTAAGGCGAATTCAAGAAGAAGGATTCACTACTCAGGAAGGCGGTACTCCCTGAGTAGGACTTAAGCCAAAGAAGAAGATGATGGTTCAGTGAGTGTTGGACAAGAACTCACTGAACCCCAGTCTCCTCAATGACAATTGTGATTAATAAATGAAGGCGTGTACTGAAGAACCTAAAGCCTGAAAGAAAGGCGGGAAGATCTGGGAAGTGTTTAAGATAAGATCAAATCTTATCTTGTCAGGAAGAAACCTTCCCTAAGACGGCTAAAAGTCATGGAGTGTCAGACCAACCACTCCTAAAGACTTTTAGCCCATTCATATTGGTTCTTGGAAATGACAATTACTGTTGTAATTGTCAGACACGCTTGCTTCAACAACTTGTATTATTTTTAATCACTTTTACTCTTTATACTTGTGTATAAATAGGTTCAGATGGGAGAGAAGTTGAGTGTGTTTTGTACATTGAAAGCTTAGACTTTTACAAAGCAACTTCTCTCCTACAAAGAGTAACGTATCCCTGAGATAGCTCAGTGGGTCGAATTATTACCACTCAAAGCAAAGCTTGAGTTTAGATAGGAGACACCACCATACCTTGTCTATTCAATCCCAAGTGTTTGTTCCGCAAAACACTTGGGTAATAGATTCTTTGATTCATTTCTAGTAAGAATTTAAACGTTGAAAAATACTTATGTGTTTTTTACTTTTACGTTTCATTAATCTGTTAGAATTAATCATAACATTGTATTAGTCATAAACACGAATAGATTAACTTTCCAGTTAACTCTAAGCGTGTTAAGGGAACAACAAGTGAACAAAGAGCTAGTTTTTCTAATTAAAACTGTACTCGTTCACTTTTCCACACGTCTACACATATCCATCTTGCTAGTGGAATCTTTAAAAACACATTTAATCCTTTTAAGAGTTGATAAACACCTGGCTGTAGGCAATTTTGAATAACAAATTTACAAAATCTCTTACAAAATCAGCAAAAGATTTTTAAGGACATATTGTTTGCCTCCTATCAATAATATAATATATTTTTAAGATACAAACAAAAATAGTGGGAATCTGGTCTTTACTCGTTCAACTCAGCCCAAAAAATCAATAGCATTGAATTTCATTCAAGCCTCTAAATAATCACAGGCTTTAGAAAACAAAATAGAATGATGGCCGTTGGCTTTTCAAAATCTGAACATGCCTATCTTTCAAACAACCCTTCCCTCCCTATTTATAATCTCATCTTTCTAGCTATATTCATTCACAAAATGATGTGGGATGGTTATAACCCATTTGATTTTAAACTATCCACTTTTACATTTTCAATTACTTCAACTATGTGTTACCATCATATACCATGTGTTGTTGGTAACATTAAAAAATATAAGTTGATAGTTCTGGTTTATGAGTTACAAAACTACACATGTATATATACTAGACGAGTACCCGTGCATAGCAACGGGATATATAGCGACAGATAGTTATAGTGATATTTTGTTTAAGTGTTTTGTGTAACGTTTTGTGTAACTATAGTTGTTTGCTGCTAGAAAATCATGTTGCTATGCATGAGTACTCGTCTAATACATATTTATATGGTTGTGATTATGAATTTGAATTAATCTAATTTCTTTGAGTTAAGTACCACGTTGACTTATGTATTCAGCATACACCATAATATTTGTATGAGTATTGAAATGTCTAAAAAAATATTGTTTCCTAATAAACTATCATCTTTAAAACAGTGAAAAGGTAAAAAAAAAATCACATATTTACAATTGATAAAAAAATAAATAGTAGTTGCAATAGATAGATGAAGTGGTTAAAGAGTTGTTATAAATAGATTGAGTTTTCAAAAAATTTGAATTTTCAAGAAAAAGGTCTAAACTCTTTAAATAGCATAGTCGAGTACCCGGGCTTAGTGGAAGCGGTTTAAGGTTTTCAACTAAATTCTCTCGCGTTTATCAGTGTCCGTGTTTCTTGTGTGTCTATTTGTGTTGTTAATAAATATCAGCCGAGTACCCACACTTGACGACGGTGATATGACAAAATTAAGTCGTGTGTTTTTGTGTAAATGTTTATTTATTTATTTTTTTTCTTTTGCATCTCTATGTGTGGTAATAAAATAAA
This sequence comes from Artemisia tridentata subsp. tridentata, assembly GCA_021014915.2. NCBI lineage: Eukaryota > Viridiplantae > Streptophyta > Magnoliopsida > Asterales > Asteraceae > Artemisia > Artemisia tridentata. The sequence continues at coordinate 414,477,601 of CP139508.1, read as the reverse complement.
TTCATATTTAACAAAGAAGTATAGTGACAATCACTTTTTTGTGCAATTTTTAGTTTTTACAAATTGCCATATGACAATCTAAAACTAATACTTTGTGATTTCTTACATAATTTACCAAAATAAATTTTAATTAACATAATCTACCAACACAACAAATTTAGCTACAGATTACAATCGTAATTTACCAAAAATTAAATCTAAATTCATAAACAAATATACACATCAAGTAAACAAAATCTTTATTAACAAATAAATTTGCATAAACATTATAACAAAAAAAGAAAAGAAATATATATCTACTTAAAAATTACAAACAAATTTACAAAAACTTACAAAAAAAAAACAATAAATTTTATAACAAAATTTACCAGCTATTGTGAAAAAGAAAGTGTCGATTACCGGGTAGAACCAGGTTCCGATTGAGGCGTCGGCGGCGGAGCAGACTGACGGCAGTAGCAGTGGTTTCCGGCTACGACAACGCAGCAGCAGCAAATCAGTTCAACGGCGACTAAGCTGATTGGCGGCGGCTAGATAGATCCGGCGTCGAAGCAGCAGATCCGACGACGGAGAAGCAAATCCGACGGCGGAGAAGTGTAACTGAAAAAAAAACAAAACAAACATTCTAACAACTCGGATTTACAAAGAAAAACTACAGATCTAAAAAAAAAAACAAAAAAAAAAAAAAAAAAAAAAAAAAAAAAAAAAAAAAAAAAAAACAAAACCCATCAAAACATGTTTAATATATATAGATCTATAATAAAAAAAAAAAAAACTTCAAACCTTCAAAACTTGTTTAAAAACCTTCAGAAAAAACGTTCTGATCTTCAATAAATGGGGTGTTCGGTGGTGATGTTCCGGCGGCCGAGTGGTCCGGCAGTGGAGGGTTCGACGGTGAAGGGTGTCGGTGGTGGAGGGGCGTGGGCGGTGGTTAAATCAAACACTTAGCAAGAGATTATGATAAGTCACTTATATAAAAACCATAAGTCCCATTAATAACCTTAGCCAAACACCTTCTAACTGTAAATATATTCCCGCTTAAATACTATCAAATGTAAGTAAACCTTTTTGAATTATTGAGTTTCGCTTTTACCGAGATTTTGACTTCTGTAAATATATTCCCGCTTAAATACTATCAAATGTAAGTAAACCTTTTTGAATTATTGAGTTTCGCTTTTACCGAGATTTTGACTTTGATTACAGTACCCTTTCCTTACCTATCCATGCATGTCCTATCTTTCAATTGACATGTCCCTGTTCGCTTTCACATGTATTTCTTTGTTTACATCGAGATTCTTTTGTTCTAGCCAACCTTTTAACTTTTCAGCCAACCTTTTAACTTTTCGGAACAACTTTTCATTTGAAAATTTTTCATCTTTTTGAATTCTCGAACCAAACAGTTGGTTCTTTCCTTTTTACTATTTCAGACTTTTTTTTTTATCATATAGGTGTAAGCATCATTAAACAATATCATATTACTCCATAAAACACTAAAAGATAAAAAAAGATTATGTTTGAAATCAAAAAATGAGCACAAACACAAACTCCACGAAGATCATTTTCAAATCATATCTATGCACCAAACATAAAAAATATGATATTGGACCTTTGGATCAAAAGCAAATTTACGCAACAAACTTTATAACAAATTTACACTACAAACATATAACACAATTTCAAAATAAACTTTATAACTAAACTTACACTACAAACTTTATAACAAAATTTAGATTTAAACAAAAATAAATTTTATAACAAATTTACCAAAATTTATACTATAAACTTTAAATCAAAACTTACACCATAAACTTTATAACAAAATTCATACAAATATTATAACAAACTTTTAATTGAGCCTTATAACAAACACCAATATTACATCAATCTTTAAAAAAGAACTATACATTTTCCGGAGACAGCAGGAGATCAGGTGGCGGCGGCAGAGGTTTCCGATGGGTGGCGTTGGCTGCAATAAAAAAATGACAAAAATCTTGTGAAAACTTAGATATGAGAAAAATATCTCCATATCTTTAAAAGAAATGTTTCAAATCTTTCTTAATATGTATGGATCTAATAGAAAAAACACAAAAAAACCTCAAAACATACTGTTCCGGCGCTAGCAACTTTTTCCGGCGGGGGCAGTTTGTTTCGGCGTCGGTGGCAGTGTTTCCGGTGACAGAGGCGGCTGTAACAAAAAAAAAAAAAAAATGTTAATATTTATAAAAAAAACTTATAGATCTACAAATAAAATATATAGATCTATAAAAAAAAACTTAAAAACTTGCAAAATGTTTATAGATCTATTGAAACCAAAAAAAAAAAAATACCTCAAAACGGTGGTCGTGGGTCTTGGTGCCTCGTCGCGGTGGTTCTGTGTTCGTGGGGTTTCCTTGATGGTGACGTCCGGTGCAGGGTGACGGCGGTAGAGGGATGCTGTGGTGATGGGGCTTCGGTAGTGACGGGGTTTCGGCTGTGGCGGGCTTTTGGTGGTGGTGGGGTTCGATGGAGGAGGGATTCCCGGTGGTGGAGAGAGTTGTGTTGGTGTATGAGAGTGTTTAGAAATGAGAGAGTTTTTTAGGTTAAAAAATGTGTGTGTTTTTTAGGAGAGGGTAATATGTGGAAGTAAATGAATTGGGATTGTATGTTAAGGGTAGTTTAGGGATTACATTAATTTAAGTTTTTTCACTTTCTTGACTTGTTGACCATTTTCCTTTATAATTTGTTAAGATAAGAATAACTGATGGTTAAAGATCATTTAGGACTGTCGTCTTAACATGGTAAAAAATTTAACATTTTAAATTTCTCTCACCTTCAACTTGTAAAAATAGTATGAGCAAAACACAGTTTTTATATACTGAAAACAAACTCAGACTAAACTAAAAAGTCACATAAAGAAGCAGTACATTTCATATTCAAGAAAATATCCCATGGTCATGATATGTATATATCAAAATACGGAACTAAAAAAATCATCGGTACTGTTAAAATAACATCCAAACTTCCAGGGACTGTTTCTGTTATAACAGAAACATTCCTTTCTCTAACCCTAACTTTGTCCTTTTTTGTTGTCTTTGTACTGTGCAGGGACCAAAGGTGGTATCTCTCTTTCTTGGAATAATACAAGCCCCATGCCTGTTGATGTTTATCGAGACACACACCCCATGTGGCCTTGGAGACGTTGAGTGTTCCCCCTTTCAAGGAAGCTGTCTCTTGGTGCTGCCTATAAAAGCCCTCCTTGGTTTAGGGCTTAAACATCCTTCCAGTTAATCGACGCCTAACTCTTAAAAGAGTTGGCTAGTGTTCTTGTTGGATCTTACAAGACTGATCATAGTAATCAGCTTGGTGTATTGTTATTATCAACCTGATTGTTCAGGCTTTCATATTATCAATCTAATTGACTCCAGTTGGAGATCAATCTTTGTTTCTTGTAACTTGTATTTCTACTGGAACATTAATTTGAATCAAGGGGAGGTTGGTTGGATTCATACCCAAGTGTTGTTAACCATTTTTACATGGTATCAGAGCTTTGGCTCTATCGATTTGGTGATTTCAAGATCTAGGGTTTCAATCAATTTTGGGGGTTTCTGAAATTGGTGACTGCTATGGGTTAATTACTGGTTGAATTTAAGTTCTGGAGAATTAGGGTTTTGAAACCCTAATTTTTCTGATTTGGGCGTTTGTGGTTCGTGTGTTTTCAGACGCTAATTGGGACCTATTTTCCTTGCAATACCTCTTAATTAAGAGTATTGTGGGGGTTTTCCGCTATCTTCTTCTCAAAAAGCACTGTAAGTTACTTTCTTCCTTTAAGATTAACAAGACTTTAGTTAAATGGGTGCAAACGGGTTCGGTTAACACCTTGACCCTCCATCTTGAATGGTGTGGAAACCTGCTCTGGCCAACCCCAGTCCAATGACTGAGTCTTTGTTATATCTTGGGTGTGAGTTTCTCTTTTTTGCTTAGATTGGAGGTTGTTTGTTGTTTATTGCTCTCTGTTTGTCTGTCTGCCTGCTTTCTGCTTATCTGCTTGTCTGTTTTTTTTTTCTGTGTTTTCTTTATGGCCAATGAGGATCTTATTAGCAGTCTTGACTTGGGTAATCCTTTGCATCTTCATTCTAATGACATCAGTTCTAGCTCTATTGTGTCTATTAAACTCACTGGAACTGAGAACTATAGGGTTTGGTCTACTGCTATGACTCTTGCTATTAACACTAGAAATAAAATGGGCTTTATCAATGGAAAATGTCTTAAGGCCACTTATGTCAATAGTAGTAGTCTGTCTAATCAATGGGATAGATGTAACTCTATTGTTCTGTCTTGGATTTTGAACTCTGTGTCTGAAGACTTGTATCTTGGTCAAATATTTTCTGATAATGCTGCTGATGTGTGGACTGAACTTAAAGAAACATATGATAAACTTGATGGTTCCATTATTTTGAGTCTTATGCAGAAGATTAATAACTTTAAACAAGGGGACCTTACTGTTTCTGAGTATTATCATAAACTGAACTCTCTGTGGAGAGAATTTGACATTATGACCAAATTGCCTAAATGTACTTGTTCTGCTAGGGAAGATGTGTTAAAACATAATCAACTCATGAAACTTATGCAATTTCTTACTGGTCTTAATGAACTGTATCAACCTATCAGGAGTAGCATTCTCTCCAGAGAATCTCTCCCTGATGTCAAAGACGCTTTTGTTGTTGTGTCCAGAGAAGAGTCTCACAGAGGCATTGCCTCCTCTTCTACTGGTTCTGAATCTAAAAGTCAAATTGCTAGCTTTGTTGCTAAAACTAATTGGTCTAATAATGGGAATAAGAAGTTTGATAACAAAAAGGGCTATGTTGCTGACAATAAGAAGTCTGTGAATAATAACAGAAATCCTAACACTTGTACCCACTGTGGCAAAACTGGTCACACTGGTGACAGATGTTTTGAAGTTGTTAGGTATCCCACTTGGCATCCTGGTCATAGAAAAACCTCTTATAGTGCTAATTCTAGCTCTATGTCTTCATCTGTGGAAAGTGGACCTAGTTCTATGACTTTTACCAATGATCAGATGATTAAACTCATGAGTCTTATCAAAGACATGCCCTCTAGCAATGTGCAGGCCAACATATCAGGTATGGCCAGTTTTTTAAACAATAACATTTTTTTTAATGTTAATTTCCACAAGTTTTATAATAACAACACCTCTGTGCTTCATGTTAGTCTTGGGTGGATTATTGACTAAGGGGCCAACCAACACATGACTGTTAATACTTTAAACATGTTTAACATTACTGATATCTCTGATCTAAATCTCACTGTGGGACATCCCAATGGTACTCTGGCTAAGATCATGTATATTGGAAATCTTAAACTGTCTGCCAATGTAATCTTGTATGATGTGTTGGTTGTCCCTGAGTACCATGTCAGTCTTTTATCTGTTCATAAACTTATCAGGGATAGTAGAATGCTTGTTGGTTTTGATGAATCTAAATGTTACCTTCAGGACATGACTCAAAACAAACTCATGGGGACTGGGAGTGAAAATGGTGGTCTGTATTTGTTTGATTCCCCCTCTTATGTTACTATGGTAGGTAATCTTTCTGTTACTTGTCATGTTTCCAAGTCTCTATGGCATAACAGACTTGGTCATCCTTCTGACCAAGCTGTCAGTCTTCTTCAACCTGACCTTAAGTTCACCAAAGGGTCTCATATGTCTCCTTGTGACATCTGTCACAAGGCTAAACAGACAAGAGAGCCCTTTCCTTTGAGTGATCATAAGAGCTCTGCCATTGGTGACCTTGTGCACATAGACCTTTGGGGGCCTTACAAGGTCACTAGTAGAGAAGGTTTTAGATACTTCTTGACTATTGTGGATGACTATACCAGGGCTGTTTGGACCTATCTGGTTAAAACCAAAGATGAAGTTTATAACTTGTTTGTTAGTTATGTTAATCTGATTCACAATCAGTTCCAATGTAGTATTAAAACTGTGAGATCTGATAATGGTACTGAATTTTTAAATAACAACATGAGTAACTTGTTTGACAGCCTGGGTATAATTCATCAAACATCTTGTGCTTACACTCCTCAGCAAAATGGCATTGCTAAGAGAAAGCACAGACATCTGCTCAATGTTGCTAGGAGTCTGTTATTCCAAAGTGGTATTCCTTTAAGTATGTGGCCTGAATGCATTATAACTGCTGCATATCTGATTAACAGGTTGTCGTCTTCTGTTCTGAGTGGGAAATCTCCTTTTGAGCTTGTGTATGGTCAGAAACCAAAACTCTCTCATCTGAGGAGTTTTGGTTGTCTATGTTTCTCTTATGTTCTCAACAATTCTGATAAGTTCTCTGCTAGATCTGAAAAATGTGTTCTAATTGGTTTTTTTGGTACTAAAAAGGCTTACAAAGTATATGGAATTGACTCAAAAATGGTTTTCTATTCTAGAGATGTTCAATTTTATGAAACTATTTTTCCTTTTAAAATGAAGTCTAAAGTGCAAACTGATCAGAATTCTGACTCTACTCTGAATGATCTGAATTTCTTTAATGAGAAACATTCTGACCATAATCCCAATGATGAACAGAGGGGGGAAATATTCACACTCAATGATGATGGTAGTGCCTCTTCATGCCCTAGAAGTATACATACTTCTATTGATGGTAAGACTACTGGCACTGCAACATCTATGGGTGACAACACTCTATCTGAGGGAAATGTCCCTTCCATTCCAGAAATTGCTCAACTCAATCCAACTCAGAACCTAAGTCCTGAGCAGCCTGCTCTTAGGAGGTCCATTAGAAACACTAAGGCTCCTGCTAGGTTCAATGACTATGTTGTTAATAGTAGTGTTAAATATGGCCTTGAGAAATATGTGTGTTACTCCAATCTGAGTCCTGTTAATTATTGTTTCTCCACTACTTTAAACAAATCTGTTGAACCCTCTTCTTATGATGAGGCTGCTAGAGACATTAATTGGGTTCAAGCTATGAATAATGAAATCACTGCTTTAAAAGAGAATAATACTTGGACTGAATGAGATCTTCCTAAAGGAAGAAAAACTGTTGGTAGCAAATGGATTTGGAAAATCAAATATAAATCCACTGGAGAAATTGATAAATATAAAGCCAGGCTTGTTGCCAAGGGCTTCAGCCAGAGGGAGGGAATTGATTATAGTGAAATTTTTAGTCCTGTTGTTAAAATGTCAACTGTTAGATGCATGATCAATGTGGCTATCTGTAATAACTGGAGTCTGTTTCAATTAGATGTCAATAATGCTTTTCTATATGGTGATTTAACTGAGGATGTGTACATGACTCTGCCCCCTGGCTTTGATAATCACAAATCCAATGTTGTGAGACTGAACAAGTCTCTTTGTGGTCTTAAACAAGCTCCTAGGCAGTGGAATGCTAAATTAACTCTAATTCTTAATGAACATGGCTTTGTGCAGTCTAAATATGACTATTCTTTGTTCACTAAGAATTCTGGGAATGTGTTTTTGGCCCTTCTTGTGTATGTTGATGACATTGTCATTACTGGCAATGATGTTGATGAAATTGTGAAATTCAAAGTGTTTTTGAAGTCTAAATTCCAAATCAAAGACTTAGGAAAGTTAAAATACTTCCTAGGTATTGAAGTTTTGGAAAATATTAATGGTGTTTGCCTTAGTCAAAGAAAGTATTGCTTAGATCTCTTACATGAATATGGTCTACTAGCTGCTAAACCTGTTGACACACCTTTGCCTGAAAACACCACCCTTAATCACATTGAATCTGCTGATGATAAAGCTTTGAAAAACATTGGGAACTATCAAAAACTGGTTGGCAAGTTAATTTACTTAACTCATACCAGACCAGACATCTCTTATGTTGTTCATTGCTTGAGTCAGTACATGCATGCCCCCCTTGAATCTCACTTGGATGCTGCATTAAGGGTTTTGAGGTTCTTGAAAGGCTCACCTGGTAATGGTGTGCAAATTAACAAAAATGGGAATCTTAAGCTTAGGGCTTATGCTGATTCTGATTGGGCAAGATGTCCTGTTACCAGGAAATCTGTGTCTGGCTATTGTGTTTTTTTGGGTGACTCTTTGGTCACTTGGAAAAGCAAGAAACAAACTACTTTGTCTAGATCCTCTGCTGAGGCTGAGTACAGAAGCATGGCTTCTTGTACCTGTGAGATCATTTGGTTAAACAATCTGCTCAGTGATATGGGTGTTAAAAGTTCTTTACCTGTGGTGTTGTACTGTGACAACGGTTCAGCCCTTCAAATTGCTGGAACCCAGTCTTTTATGAAAAGACCAAACATTTTGAAATTGATGTTCACCTTGTTAGAGAAAAGGTGGCTGCTGGTGTTATTAAAACTGAGAAGATTCATACTTCTCAGCACATTGCTGATATTTTAACAAAAGCCCTTGGGAGCAAAAGTCATTTGTTCTTGTGTGATAAGCTGGGAATGTTGGACATGTTTGGTGTGCAAGTTTGAGGGAGGGTGTTAAAATAACATCCAAACTTCCAGGGACTGTTTCTGTCATAACAGAAACATTCCTTTCTCTAACCCTAACTTTGTCCTTTTTTGTTGTCTTTGGTATCTCTCTTTCTTGGAATAATACAAGCCCCCATGCCTGTTGATCTTTATCGAGACACACACTCCATGTGGCCTTGGAGACGTTGAGTGTTCCCCCTTTCAAGGAAGCTGTCTCTTGGTGCTGCCTATAAAAGCCCTCCTTGGTTTAGGGCTTAATCATCCTTCCCGTTAATCGACGCCTAACTCTTAAAAGAGTTGGCTAGTGTTCTTGTTGGATCTTACAAGACTGATCATAGTAATCAGCTTGGTGTATTGTTATTATCAACCTGATTGTTCAGGCTTTCATATTATCAATCTAATTGACTCCAGTTGGAGATCAATCTTTGTTTCTTGTAACTTGTATTTCTACTGGAACATTAATTTGAATCAAGGGGAGGTTGGTTGGATTCATACTCATGTGTTGTTAACCATTTTTACAGGTACCCAATCCTGTCTTCCACGAGGTATGGAGGAAATGAGATCTAGA